>OX387716.1:80122508-80722508 GCA_947577245.1 Andrena bucephala | reverse complement strand
CCACGAGTCGAGAAGGAGCATGCTTCTACGGCCAGTATTCGGTAGATACACTTCGCTAAACCAATTTTTAAAATGTTCAGACTTGAGTTTTCCTGACTTTGAAGCTCCGATGTAAATATTAACCGGTCGGAATAGAGTTCTTTGCACTATCGGATCAAGTGTTCCTGTAGAGTCCTTCAAAACTATGTAGCTATGTGTTGTAGAAGATACCGATTGAATCGTCGTTTCTACCGTTTTCACTCCTAATTTCGCCAATGTTCGCCCACAATGTATTTCCAGGTTGAAACCACTCTCGTCTGCATTATAAATTTCTTGAACTCCGACAGCTGGGATGTTAGACTTTACGCGAGAAACAAACGATTCTGCAATATTTTTGATGTTGTCAATATCTTCAAATGTAAATTGCGTCCTGAATGTTGTTATCTTGCGGGACACAATTCTATGCGCAGTCTTAAAGTTCCAAATCCACCATTTACCTGCCACGAATTGGGGTAGGTCCACCTGGTTTTTTGCCTCCAAGGCCCACAATCTTAAATTCATGTCATGAACAATAGATCTTCTGTCACAAGCTTCTTCAAACTTTTGCTGTACATATTCTGCAATAAATGCAAGTTTATCTGCATTTGTTCCACCTCTCTCTACACTCGCCTCCCACCTGTATAGCTGCTGCAAAGATTTAACCATGCGATAATTTTTCTGTACACTGGTAAGCGTTCGACGTGCCTTTTTTGCGCTTTTCCAAAACGTTACAGCTTTTCTCTTATAACTTAAGTCAACTTGTCCACCTTCATCATCAACAGTACATTCTGCAGGTTCAAAACTGTCTTCTTCTTCTTCTGCAGGCATAATGTACTCTACAACTTGTGCACCATGTGGTTCTGATGGATCGGCATAATCGAGCACATAATCATGTTCAATTAATGGTAGGGAATGTATGTTTTGAAACATTTTTATAATGTCCCGAATTTCATTGTGCAGTTCCGTTTCTACCGGGATTATAGGTGTCTGTGTTATACTTGCAATTTGAAATGTAGTGGCTAACATGTGTATTACGTTAGCAACATTAATCGTCTGCATTTTAAAGAAAATAGTCTTTCAAACAATGATCACTCACTTTTTTCAATTGGATGGTAACTGACTGCTGCCAAAAATGTAACTGCCGTTGGCTACATCCTGGGGAATATTTATATCACTCAAAGACGCGAGTACAAAAACATGTTTACCGAAAACTCGGAAAATCTGAAGGTTCGACAAGGTTATCCGCATCAATGCGATTCTGCGTCATTTCAATGGTAACATATATATTTTGCAAAGTCATTGTGAATCTTCACGCATTATTTATTTATCGTGTGGTTTCCAAAATAGCCTAATAAGATTACACTTCAAGTAATGCATGTACGAATGTGCTGTTATCATACTGATTCATGCACGTCACTGATTAGTTTTAATGAGTTTTACCTTGGATGCAATTTTACGTACGTACTGCCTTGCTTAAATAATTGAAAACTGTCTGAACCTTACATAAATAAGAATTTAAATATGGCTTTAGGCAACCATGTTATTAATGGAAACTGCCAAAATGGTTTTATTTGTTTGCAAAAAAAATATAACACATAAACTATGTATATGTATGAAAAGAGATTATCCAGAGGTATGTCAGCGTATATTTACAAAATACATAAACTTAATTTTAAGAGTTGGTGGTGGGGGTAACTTGAAAAATCCATATTTTTCGAAAATTATTTTTACGCTGTTTTGTAGATATAAAAGAAGGCTGCAACTTTTGTTTAAACTTCTTTTCGATATCTCTCACCGTTCTCGAGATATTCCACGGAAAAGAAAATTCTAAATTTTTCAAGGGGTGATTTCACCCCTAAAAAATGCTTTATGGCACCAATGAAAAATAGGGTTGAGTTACGGATGTACTACTCTACTTGCACACCGAGTTTCATAATTTTCTGAATTTCCGGGTTGCCGAACGTCCCTTGTAGGTATAACCCCTTAATCACTTCAGTTAAACTTGCTCTCTTTAATTAGAATCGATATAAAGAAAGCTTTATTCAACCATGATGATAAAATATCCGAAACCGGGTACTCGGTTACTCGGATCCAAGTACGGATATCCGGATACTCAGATCCGGATAATAAGAGCCCTGCTCTCGTTGGATCTGATATATCAACATAAAATCTGTCTTCGCAATAATCATCAATAACTTTTGAAAATTATATAACATTAAATAATTCTTAAGAAATAAAACGAAAAGTAAATATTTTTTTACGTAAAAATTTTAACTATAACATTATTCACAATCAGTTCTTTACACCAACAGTGGTCGGCGCTATCGTGGATAAAAATATAGCCACATTACGTGTATCATTTGTATTATAATTAAACTACCAACATTAATTACACATCGATTAATAATTTTACGAATTATTTTATGATAACGCTTTCCATAATAATAAAAATCGTAAATATGTAGGGTATGTAGACTTCATTGCGGCTCAACAGTAACTAAAAAAACATGGAACGTGTTACAATATCCTTAGTTATCAACGAAAAAATTCAGAAATAATCCTGTAAATATATTCATCATTTGATTCATTTGCTCTTTATTCTTGTTTCCATAAAATTCTTCTTGTACAGAATTTGTATTTTTTAGAATTAAGTTGAAATGATTTGTAGATATGGCGGCTATTCCTGACTTCGTATCTGGTGCAATGGAAAACTGGGGGCTCGTCACTTATAGGGAAGCAAGACTATTATACGATAATAGAACAAGTTCCACTACAAACACATATGACATTGTCACTGTTATCAGTCACGAGTTCGCGCACATGTGGTTTGGGAATTTGGGTAATCATGATTGTTCTCAGAATGAATGAAAAGGAGATCAATTTTGACTTTTCCTTTAAACTTTCTCTTGTTTCCCAGTTACCATGGCCTGGTGGAACGATCTATGGCTCAACGAGGGCTTTGCTTCCTTCATGCAGTACAAAAGCGCGAATGCAATACTTCCGGATTGGGGATTGGTAAGTTCTTGCCCCATGCATAATTGGTTTTCATGTTATACAGGGTGTCTCACCTAAGACTGGACAGCCGGTTTTCTCCTAAACTATTGGAGATAAAAATATAAAAAAAATAGGGAATTGCATGGTTCGAGGGGGCCAATTAATTAGCGCGAACGAATTTTTTTATCGATTATTATTTTAAAAGATACGATGGTCAAGTTCGTTTTTTCAAATGGAACTATTTTTTTTGAACACCTGAGTTGATAGTGCGTTCCAAGACAAATTCAATAAACTTTAATGTATACACTTTATTTTCACTGGTTTTTAAGATATAGCGCTTGCAATTTTACTGATTTTCACTGGAAGAAAACTGTCTGGTATAGCACGGACCGGGGACGGTCTTACTGGCTCCACGGGTGACACTGCCTTTTGAAATAGATACCTACCTGCCAAAGGTCTACGCCAGGCCCAAAGGCTAAACAATTTTTTTCCGTCAGAAATGCTACTTAGGTAGGTACATCTGCGGTGTCGAGAAGCGCACCGTTACTTTTATTTCGCACTTGCTTCTACGCTCGGATGGCCGGTTCTTTTGGGAGGGATGCAAGTTCGATTGGTTAGGTTAGGAGGAGTGAAAGTTGCTAGACTAAATTTCAATCATAGGGAGCAGATTGTATCAGAACCATTCGGATTTGCATTCCTCACAAACGGCTGCTCTCTTGAAGAGGCCCTCTTCACAGCAATGCCCACCTTCTCTCGCACGGAATACGTTAACGCTTGCTTTTGTTCTGATATTGAAGCTCGTGTTTATACTCGAGAGGACCACGCGTCGACAACGGGCTACCCCTTTTCTTCCTGTGTCTCTCCACCAGCCGTGTTGACGGTGGATTGTAGGAGCGTAGATATCTGGATGCCAGTTATTGAATTCAGGAGACGATAGAAACATTTTATTACAAAACACACATGTACTATAATTAAAGTAAATCGTATTCCTCTCGGGCAGGAGTACTGATAATGATCGAACTTGCGCCCCACTTCGGGCAGACCAATTACACGGAGGGTAGTCGGGTCACACACTGCCCAAATGATACAGAGTAATTCTGGAGCAACGCCCGTCAAGGAGATGCGCTGGCACCCCGTGGCGAGGACAGACCTTCGCATTGCCTCACCCGATTTTTATGGTTTTTTTCCCGGAAAAAGGTACGAATCCTGGGCCGAACGTAGCGAATTGAAGTCGACCCTCCGCAGTCGAGGGTGAATTATCCATTACAGCGTATTAAGAAACCCTTTTCTTCATCGTATCGAAAGGGAAGTGGTGCCAATGGATTCCTTATGTTTTTATGACGAAAATCATACCAAATGTCATGCAAATCGGACTACTTTGACACAAGCTATTTGTATTCCCTATGTAAAAGTTGTCCGATTTACACGACATTTGTAATGATTTTCATCAGAAAAACATAAGGAATCCATTGGCACCACTTCCCTTTCGATACGACGAAGAAAAGAATTTCTTAATACGCTCAAATGGATATTTCACCCTCGACTGCGGGGGCTCGACCTCAATTCGCTACGTTCGGCCCAGGATTCGTACCTTTTTCCGGAAAAAAAACCATAAAAATCGGGTGAGGCAATGCGAAGGTCTGTCCTCGCCACGGGGTGCCAGCGCATCTCCTTGACGGGCGTTGCTCCAGAATTACTCTGTATCATTTGGGCAGTGTGTGACCCGACTACCCTCCGTGTAATTGGTCTGCGCGAAGTGGGGCGCAAGTTCGATCATTATCAGTACTCCTGCCCGAGAGGAATACGATTTACTTTAATTATAGTACATGTGTGTTTTGTAATAAAATGTTTCTATCGTCTCCTGAATTCAATAATTGGCATCCAGATATCTACGCTCCTACAATCCACCGTCAACACGGCTGGTGGAGAGACACAGGAAGAAAAGGGGTAGCCCGTTGTCGACGCGTGGTCCTCTCGAGTATAAACACGAGCTTCAATATCAGAACAAAAGCAAGCGTTAACGTATTCCGTGCGAGAGAAGGTGGGCATTGCTGTGAAGAGGGCCTCTTCAAGAGAGCAGCCGTTTGTGAGGAATGCAAATCCGAATGGTTCTGATACAATCTGCTCCCTATGATTGAAATTTAGTCTAGCAACTTTCACTCCTCCTAACCTAACCAATCGAACTTGCATCCCTCCCAAAAGAACCGGCCATCCGAGCGTAGAAGCAAGTGCGAAATAAAAGTAACGGTGCGCTTCTCGACACCGCAGATGTACCTACCTAAGTAGCATTTCTGACGGAAAAAAATTGTTTAGCCTTTGGGCCTGGCGTAGACCTTTGGCAGGTAGGTATCTATTTCAAAAGGCAGTGTCACCCGTGGAGCCAGTAAGACCGTCCCCGGTCCGTGCTATACCAGACAGTTTTCTTCCAGTGAAAATCAGTAAAATTGCAAGCGCTATATCTTAAAAACCAGTGAAAATAAAGTGTATACATTAAAGCTTATTGAATTTGTCTTGGAACGCACTATCAACTCAGGTATTCAAAAAAAATAGTTCCATTTGTAAAACCAAACTTGACCATCGTATCTTTTAAAATAATAATCGATAAAAAAATTCGTTCGCGCTAATTAATTGGCCCCCTCGAACCATGCAATTCCCTATTTTTTTTATATTTTTATCTCCAATAGTTTAGGAGAAAACCGGCTGTCCAGTCTTAGGTGGGACACCCTGTACATCATTAGATAAAGCGATTCTAAAATATTAGGTTACGCTGTCTATCATAAAGATAACAACCGTTGTATCCAAGTGTTATTAAACTTTTGGTTTGCGTCAATTTTGAAGAAGGAACTTCATTTTGTGCCAACAATCATCAATTACTCTCATTTAGCTAAGCATCTTAAATCTTATAATTATTATAAGCAATATAGTAGTATGTGTCTACTTATACCCTAGAAAGGACCCCGTGCGTTTTATAGGGAAAAAAAGGTTTCAGTCAAATTGGCTCAACGTTTGATATGCACAGTAACCAACCCAGTGCAAGAGGACTGGAAAGGATTCCCATTATATCAACATTCACATGTGTATCTGTTTGTGTGTATGCACCATGGACCTATAATATATGGACCGAGCATGAGAGAGAGAGAGTCTACGCAAATCCACTGCGTATTCATTCTTTCCCATTCTAACTCCGGCAGTCGGTGAATGCGGAGTGGATTCGCGCAGACTAGATACTTTGTCTTGCTCTCTCCCTATTAGTGCTGAAGAGTACATTTGTAACAAATTCGTTGCGAAATCATAATCATAGTTACATCCACGAATACTGTCAAAGTGTCAAACATATAATGGCACAACGTATAGGTATTTTGTTTCGTTTGTAACAATAGTTATGTTTCTCGGGGCATGAGACGTGTAGATTTTGTTATAAAAAATGAAACACGCATTTGCTTAAACTATGATCAGCAAGTACATAGAGAGGTAAAAGTATTAGCAGATTTTGAGTGTTTGCGGTTAAATGTTTTCAAACAAACACCTACCCATTCCCACATAATCTGTAAAAATGTACGTTTTGTTGAATTACATTGTCTTTCTATAGAAGCTAGAACACACATATGTATGATCCATTCATACATATTTGAAAGTCAATATGATAGGAATTCTTGCCTATTGCACTGGGTTCAAAGTGCTCTAACACCAAAACTTGAAGGCTTAGGGGTTTGGCACATATAAATTCTTGTTCAGGAGACCGAAATCTACAACGACTACAACATATCAAAAGTTGTGCCAATTTGACCGAAATCTTTTTGCTCTATAAAACATGCGGGGTCCTATTTGAACTAACGTTATGAACGTATTATGCATTGTTACGTCCCTACTTCCTATTGGGGTCGCGATTTTTCGGAGTTCACGTATTTAATCGTTTTTGAGCTAATCCAAGGATTTACGCTTTGGGATAGTTGAGAGGGATTAGGATGTAGATTAAGATACATTTCTGTTTTTATGATTACCTTAATCGGGGTGCGGTGATGGCACGTCTAGCGGAATCAATTTCCACTTGATGGGTGCGTCCGGTTTTCCGTCAATTTCGGGCGCCTGGTTAAGCCTTGGGGCCACCCACTCTCCAGGTACTACGGTATGCCCGAATTTTGAAGTCTTTTGGGTCTCTCTGATAATCGGGGTCTTGGGGACTCCCAAGATCTCAACACCGGTTGCAGGGGTGTTACAAAACTGCCACTTTAATTTCCGGAGTTGGACTCGCCGTCCCACACGATGGTTCCTTGTAGGGCTCTTACTATTTCTCGGATTTACGGATATCCGAGTTTTGGGTATCCGAGTCTTGAGTATCCGAGTCTGAAGTACCCGATTTTTGACTATCCGAGTCTTGAGTATCCGAGTACTCGGATACCCACAAAATGTATATTCGGATATCCGGATATCCGGATACTTATTTAATTTAGATTCGAGTACCCATGTATCAGGATATATCCGAGTACTCGAATTACTCATTACAACTCGAAATCCGGGATAAGATCTGTATCCGGTTTCGAATATTTTATCATAATGACTCAATAAAGTTCTGTTTATTTGGATTCTAATTGAAAAAATGTCTGCCATTCGGAACCAGATTATTTATAATCAAAAAACAAAAAAGATTTCGTTAGTATATTAATGTATCTTCCGCTTAACGGAGGGAATTTCAGAAATATTAATTTAAAACAAAATGGCGGCTATTTAAAGTTGAAATCCTGATTTTTTCATGCAAAAATTCACGGGAAAAAATCATGATTTCAACTTTAAATAGCCGCCATTTTGTTTTAAATTAATATTTCGGAAATTCCCTCCGTTAGGTGGAAGATATATTAATGTACTAACGAAATCTTTTTTGTTTTTTAATTTTAAATAATCTGGTTCCGAATGGAAGTGCTCACCGCAAAATCACATTTTTAAAAAGGCTTCTTGGATGTCGGTTGTTACTTTGTTATAATCATAAATATTTTTCTATAAAAAAATTACCAAACCAAATGTTCTTTAAATGTTGTTCTTTTAACTGCAAAAAGTTCTGTAAAAATATATGCTTCCGTATTTTAAAAAAAAATTCACAAACATTCGCCTCTTTTCGACCGCCTGACTAGGTATAACTCCTTAATCACTTCAGTTAAACTTGCTCTCTTTAATTAGAATCGATATAAAGAAAGCTTTATTCAACCATGATGATAAAATATCCGAAACCGGGTACTCGGTTACTCGGATCCAAGTACGGATATCCAGATACTCAGATCCGGATTTCGATCCGGATTTCGAGTTATAACCAGCAATCCGGATACTCGGATATCCGGATAATAAGAGCCCTGGTTCCTTGGCATTAGTCTTTTGGAAATTTTAATAATAATTATTGATCGATCGATAAATCACTCTCTGCCTTCCGCACCAGGCGCTACCATGGGCAACGTTCAGCTCTGGGGCACCATTGGCGGAGACAAACGTGATTCTTCCAGATTCGTTTAAATCTATCCCGTCGTTCACGCGCTACGCTTAATCTTTGGTAAGACCGCGGGCAACGTTCTGCTCATAGGCGATACCATTAATCAGCGCAACCCGCGAATTGTCAATGTACATTTTCGTAATTTAATTCACTTTCCTTAAGACCAATGCTCAATTTATAGGATGAGGTAAGGGGTAGGAAACACTTCACTCACTGATATAAAAGTAAAACTATCACCTTTATTTCCTTTCGATGATGTTTTTTAACACTTTATAAGTCTTTTAACTGTATGAATTAATACTGTAATAATGATTAATAATAATTAATTAATTAATGCGCTCCGCGGGTGGTCAGTCCCTTTTTATAGGGCTGTCGATCACTCCTTCTCCAGGTTTGTCACATGACAATTAGGACGGTGGGAGATGAAATCCTCCAATCGTCTGCCGTGGGATCCACCTGAAGAATTCTTTCCATCGGGCTATCCGAGAGTTTTATTTACTACAGAATTTGAGCTATTGTGCACCTATTTCGGAGTCTTCTGCGTGACTTAAGACGTATTTCTGCCGTTACACGAAACTCTCAGCAGCGTCGATAGTTAAATTCATATTTTAATTCATTTTCAAGATGTTTACGCTATTGGGTTTTCGATGTGCTCTGTACGATTGGTTTCGTACAGCCCACATACTAGGGATGGAAGTTAATATACATCGGTTCCGTATTGGAGCTCGAATTACGGGAAATAATGGGAGGGCAAACTTCTGGCGATGATCAGGAGCGCAGCTTCGTGAAGGTGTTGACTCCGTTGGCGGAAGGGGCCTCTGACCCATCAGCTGGCGTCCACTGGTCCCCTTGGTGTGCGCGCGGTTGGCTAGCTGGTGTGCGGCTAGTTGGTGTGCGGCTACCTCCTTCGTTCTGGTCCTCCTGGTCACTGTTGCCGTTTGTCGATTCTTGACTTGATTCTTCTTATCGTAGATTACGGATTACAATGCCTTATTGGCAATATGTTATATATGAGGTGGTTATAATACACCAAAGTACGAAATAGTAAATATATTTGATTAAAGGTTAGATAATAGTAGACTCTACGTCGCGGTGCGTGACATGCATAAAGTGAGTAGGATAAAATTGTAAAGTTTGGTTGTGTTCATTTCAGAATCGTGTTTTATTACGCTATAATATATGAAATTATTGAAATATTGTTTTCGATTAAATCAGGCATGCCCAGAAGATACCCACCAGATGCCCGCGGGCCCAGAGATCTGGGCAAATGATGACATACGACTCACGAGCAGTCGATGAGGAGGGGGAAGATCTCGAGTAGTGGGAGCTCAGTGTGCGTAACTAAACATTGAAAGGGGCTACATCGCTGTGCCTGTAGCAGAGCCCTGCAATGGGCGGGTTTAATCTGCTCGTCACCCGACTGTATCTCGATGCGCTCGATGTACCCGCGGCGGATGAGTCGGGTCATCGTTGATTTTTATCCGCCCGAGTTGCCCGAACAGTCACCAGTCACGGGTAAGAGCGAGTAACAGTGTGGGCAAGAGCGAGTCGGATACGCGTGGTGACGTCATGACTGGTGATTGCTTCGGGCGTTTCGGCCGTCTCCGGCAGTCTCCGGCGTTCGGGTGTCTCGGGTGAATAGAAATCAACGCTGGCATATCCACCCGCGGGCACGGGCGGATCAGGTGAATCGAAAGACGGCTGGGTAACGGGCGGGTTGACCCGCGATATACCCGCCCGTTGCAGAGCTCTGGCCCGTATCTGTATCACGGCACGTCACGCTCGCTGTTTCCCACTCCTCCACCACTGCTCGTGACGTCATTATTGGCCCTCAACTGTAGTCGTCGCTTTGCTGCCTGCCCTAGCGGGCATTATGCCCGGCACCTGGACACGCCTGGATTAAATTGTGTTATAAATAGTTCTTGAAAAATGACAGACTGGAAATTCAATGTTAGAAGTGGAAATATTTATACACAGATAGTACCTATACTTTTTTAGATGGACCTATTTCTTATCGATCAAATGCACTCTGTATTCGTAACCGATGCAAAACTGAGTTCTCATCCGATCGTGCAAACTGTCAGCAATCCCGATGAAATCACCGCAATTTTTGACGAGATATCTTACAAAAAGGTGATTAATTATCCTCTTATTCGTGCAATAAAGTAACACTTAAATAGCAATGTAAATTGCAACATTTTTTATCAAACTCTAGGGATCGTCAGTAATTCGAATGATGGAGAACTTTATTGGGCCTGACGTCTTCTACGGAGCCATTTCTATATACTTGAATAAATTCATTTACTACAACGCAGAGACAGCTGACCTTTTCAAAATCATGCAAGAAGCCTCACCAGATCATCTGAACGTGACTGCTATTATGGATACGTGGACCAGACAAAAAGGTTTCCCAGTGGTCAACGTGCAAAAGTCTGACAATAAATACATATTGATACAGAAACGATTCCTTGCTGATCCTGATGCTCAATTTGATTCTTCGGACTCCGAATATGGGTAAATATTAATACAACCCTGTTAGTAATATGTTAATATATTTATCACTTTAATGATATCCGAACGCGATCAATTTAAAATATGTTACTGTTTACGAAATGTTAATAATTGTATTTTGTTTCAAAGTTACAAATGGACTATTCCCATCACTTACATCACGAATAGGACATCCAAGTCAAACCTTTTGTGGTTCGATAAGAATGCAGACAACTGTAATTATTCGTGTCTTTTAATACTTTAGACTTTTCACAATAAGCAATTAGGCATCATATTTGTAATTGTTTACTGATATTCGATAAAAGTTTATAATTTTGAGTATTATTTATGTATTTTATTACTATAATCGGTGTATATTCATATATCGTAGTGGTGATTGAGTTCAACGAGACAATCGAGTGGATTAAATTTAACACGGATGAAGTTGGATATTATCGGGTTAATTATGAAGCGAAAGAGTGGGAGACCCTCAACCACCTCCTTCGATATTATCATAAGGTAAATGATACGAGTGAATAAATAATACATGTAAATGTTTATTATTATTTACTATGCATATGTAAAATGTAGATATATAATCGTATGCGTGCGTGCGCGCGTGTGTCTGTGTGAGTGTGGTTATGTACAGTGCCTTTTAGTAAGAGGATTGTGAGCAACAGCACGGCACTTACCCGAGAACCGTCTATTGTTCAGTATCTTAATTTTAACTCGGACTTGCAATTTTTCTGACATGTATTTCCGTATTAACACAACTTGAATCATAAATTACACGTTTTTCATAAAATCACGTTTCATCTAACTTGCAGAGATTGTCAGTGTCAGATAGAGCGCACCTTTTGGAAGATGCGTTCAGTTTGGCAGCCGCTGGAGAACTCGATTATGGAGTTGCAATGAATATGACAGCGTACCTTCCTCAAGAACATCACGCTGTTCCGTGGAAAGTAGCGGAGTCGAAGATAACAGCCATCGATACTTTGTTATCATCGACCAGTTCATCATCAAAGTTCAAGGTAAAGTGACATTTAGATAGGTATGGAAAGTTAGCACCCCCAAATGCGAAGTTTTGGAAAAAATCGATGGTATTTGTTTGTCCAACAAAAATTTTCGTTTGTCCACCCTTCAAAAAAAAGTTATGACCTATGAACTATGAACATTATCCGCATCTTTTTAGGTGGGATACGATTGTCCACCATTAATACACGTTTGTCCACTCTCCAGAATCGAATTATTAATAAAAATCGCAGAAAAGAAGGGTACGGCTGAACCAATCACATTTAAGTTCGATTTTTTGTTAATTAAACGATGGGTTCGTTTATCCAACAATGATTTTCGGTTGCCTAAATGTAATAGATGTTTGTCCACCCAAAGATTTCATAATTTATACGTGATTGGTTCTGTAGTACACTTATTTTTCGCGATTTTTATTAATAATTTGGTTCTGGAGGGTGGACAAACGAAATTTTTAGGTTGTCAAACGTCTCCTACATCTAGACTAACGAAATCCATCGTTGGACAAATGATGTTGATAATTTATTCGAAAAAATCGGACTTAAAGTTGATCGGTTCAGCCGTACCTTTCTTTTTCGCGATTTTTATTAATAATTCGATTCTTGATGGTGAACAAACGAAAATTTTTGGTGGACAAACGTGACCAAATCGTGGACAATCGCATTCCACTTTTAAAAAATTGAAAAATGTTCATGGGGGATTCTGATGACAAATTTTCTTAATTTGGTCATATCTTTTTTTTTTTGAAGATTGAAGTAACGAAAATTTTGGTTGGGCAAACGTGGACAATTATTTCGCACTGACAAATCATTAAAGAATTTTCATGGGGATGCTGGTGAAAGATTTTTTGTCCATAACTTTTTTTTGAAGGGTGGACAAACGAAAATTTTTGTTGGACAAACGTGGACAAACGAATGCCATCGATTTTTTCAAAAAAATCGCATTTGGCGGTGCTTACTTCACAGATCTCATTTAGATCGTATTAGATCAGGCTTGGGAATTAAGTGAACTTTTCGGCCGAGTTTCAGGAGCAACACCTCTCTTCCTCCCGCCGAGCGTCTTGGTCCCCGCGGCGGTCTAGCTGCTTGGAGTGCCTCAGACCCGTACCATATGAACCGCACGTGGCGCATTCGGGCGATATTGTATCAATAGGTTTCCACATCGTCCCAGAGAGCAAGATTGTCGATGCGTTATTGTTTTGTCAACGCGCCACGCGCGGTTCACGTGGTACGCGCCTGTGGTGGCTCGAGCACTACGGCCGTCGCGGGGGCCAAGACGCGCGGCGGGAGAAATAGGGCGTTGCTTCTGAAACTCGGCCGAAAAGTTCATTTAATTCCCAAGCCTGTATTAGATCATCGTGAAGGTACCGCCAATAGATTGGCAAGATTCTCCTGGTGAAACTGAGTTCAAAATCGTGTGCATTTAAATTATTTTTAATTATATGTAATGTCTAAATGTTCTACGGAATTTATGAATGATTCGAACTCTATGTAATTAAAAAAATCCTGACTAAGGTCATATTATTTGGATACATTTTCATCAGAAAAACATCGCTCATCGATTGGTCAGTATCTATTCTAGATGTGGGGACGAGCTGTACAAAATTTTTCCGACAAAAGTGATCGCTCGAAAAAACCTGATTGACTTGAAACGATATTTCGGCAAACCTTGAGCCACTTAAAGTGTTAGGCATCTTCCCCAAAACTGTCTTCGTTACCATGCATGTGAATAGTACGTAGCTGGTGCTGTGTGCACGTCTCATACACATACATACAAAATACGGCGTATACAGAGAAACAGAAGCTCGTAAGTGATCCCACCCATTGACGTCACCACCAGAAATCTTACGAAAAGCGATTTCCTTACCTCAGCGTACCCCCAGTGGCGTATCTAGGGTGGGGCAAGTAGGGCTCGTGCCCTGGACGCCAATGGCGGGGGGGGGGGGGGGGGCGCAAAAATGCCGAAAGAAATAGTGTTTCTTGATTAAATTTATTTGGAGGGCTAATGTTAGTAATTTACGCTTGTTATTCGAGTGCTTCGCATGCCTCTTTATAGAAGCTTCGAAAAAAACTTGCTGGACTTTTCGGCTTCATTTGCCTCCAACTTTCGTCTCTTCCGTTCTTCAGTTCTACTTTCTTTAAAAGGATTATCTAAATTCTAACCAATAATATTCATCGATGCATCCATTTCAATTATTGTCATATACATACGAGTAATGGCCAGTCCAGACTGACAGACATTGTCTGTAAACAGTCTACATCCATTGTCCGCCGACACTCAGACGATGTCGCCAGAGAATGTATGTAGACTGCAAACGTATGTATGTAAAGGAGGGATTTCCTATACGCGTCCGAACGAACGCGTCCAAACGCACGCGTCGAACACACGCGCCCAGCCGTATACACACGCGTCCAATGCACTTTTGGCACGTGCGCCTGGACACGTGTGTATACGGCTGGACGCGTATAGGTTATCCCTCCTTAACGTATACGGATTGTCTGCAGACATATGTTTACAGACAATTGTTTGTAAGTTTGTACTGGCTTTAAAAATATACATTATAGCAACGTATCGCTGAAAAACAAATGCTGGCGCGAAATATCGCGACGTCGTCGCCCGATATAGGCTCCCCCAAACCAACGTGAATATTCGCGCCGCGGATCAGATAAAGCGCCCATAAGCCGACACGTATAAAACACTCTGATCCGCGGCGGATTCGCTCCGCGCGGCAATATTCGCGTTGGTTTGGGGGAGCCTTATCGCGGTACTTCGCGCGGTATCGGGAGATTTCACGCGATGCTCGTTTCGCCTGAAAACGCGTCCACCGTAACCACAGCAACTAAACAAAACACAGTCAAGCGTCGCGTTTGCTTTTGACGAGCCCAACACGTGGCTTCGACCAATTTCGTGAAGTGGTGCGAACGGGTGATTTGAAGGATACGCGCGGAAGGAAAACGGTCGAGAACGCGGGAAAGAAGAAAGTAAGCGTAGGAAAACAATGGAAGCAACGAAATCTAAGAAGGAAGGTGGAGCTGAAGGGCGAAAGAGACGAAAGTTGGAGGCAAATGAAGCCGAAAAGTCTAGTCAATTTTTTCGAAGCTATTTAAAAGAGGCCGGAGCAAGTGCGTCAGGTATTTCGACATGTCGGATATCCGATGCGTTTCAACCTGCTACGTTGGATTACGATGGTGGATCAAATCCCAGTGTAACACAGGAGGATGTCAATTCAGTGAAGTGTAATGAGGTAAAGGACTCGGCAGAAGAACCAGGCAGAGGTGGAAGTGGTGACATTGAGCACATTGACGAGTCTGAATCTAATGAACTGGAGCCTACAACTGTGATTCCAGAAGTGATTGAACAGCGTGACATTGGACTTCTTAAATTCGACACGAACACAGGAAAAACACTATTGTCTGACTCATTGAGGACAGAAATAATACGGCTGGGTGCAAAGTATTTCCAGAATAGCGAGGGACCTTTCGCTCCGACAAATAATCGTTGTATGAACAAAAATTGGTTCAAGAGGAAATTAGCCGATGGCCGTGGTGAAGAAGTCATTCGCTCATGGCTGATCTATTCTCCGAGTAAAAAGTCGGCATTTTGTTTTTGCTGCCTTCTCTTTTCCGCATCAAGCCACCATCTGCATTGGAACAGGAAACAGGTTTCAACAATTGGAAAGCACCCGAAAGGATGGGCGTTCATGAAAATGCCAAGATACACCGCGCTTCCTTCACAAAATGGAAAGAACTGGAAAGAAATCTCTAGTTGAAAATAGAGGAGTAATTAATGTAGAACTTCAGGCACAGATTGTAAGGGAAAAGGAAAAGTGGCGTGAAATCTTGAAGAGGTGGAAGCTTCATTGCATAAAATTCCTGCCACACAAAACCTACCTCTGCAGGGTGCACAGGGAGTCACTTCAGACGACCGATGACTCTAACGTGGGTAATTTCCTAGCCTTACTGAAACTGCTTTCCGTTTTTGATCCTGTCATGAAAGAGCACCTAGTTCAAGCAGAAAAATTTATTTATTTATTTATTTATTTATTTCAACATGAACGGGACAATACCCATTTATACACGAAGATGATGAAAAAGACGCAGAGTAGAGACACATCATTTACAACAACATTAACCGGTTAACTGGCACGGTCCTTTTCATTATTCGGGCCCAAACTGGTAACATCGAAAAATTAAGTGAATCACACAAAATTTGGTATACAGGGGTTTTTTGAGTCGCTGAACCGATTCTGGGGGTAATTTTTTTCATCTGACACCCCCAACCCCTAAAAATAGAATTTAGTGGTGAGTTTGTCAATTCTTTACTAAACCTTTTTTTATTTAAAAATTGTTTATTTGTGAAGTTTTCTTGTCTATAATTCGATTGCAGCAGTTACTTTTTTCAATGCCACCCCCAACCCCTGAAAAATAAGGGTTTAGGGGTTTAATTTTTTAGTTTTTTTATTTTCTACGAAAAAGTTTCGAATAATTTTATACCTGAATTCTTCATCCATAAATTCAACCGCAAGAGCTTTTTTTGATCTGCAAGTTTCGGCTTAGTAATAAAAGTCACCGCTAGGTGGCAAACAGCCATTTTGATTCGGCCATTTTGAGTCTGCCATATTGAATTTTACAATTCCAATGCCAAATTCAGATTCAGCGACCCCCAAAACCCCTGTATACAATTTTTCTATATCCCGATAGTATTTTAATGTTTGTCAGCCAATTTGGTTCGGCTATTTTGAGTCTGCCATATTGAATTTTACAATTCCGATGCCAAATTCAGATTCAGCGACCCCAAAAACCATTACATACCAAGTTTCATTCAAACCTTTTGAAAATCAAAAAAGTTATTCCATTTGATCATATATCATACATTGACAGAATTGGCCAGATTTTTGTTTCATCATATATGATACATTGACAGGTAACCGGTTAACAACGGCAACCCGAACCAGGACAAAATAAACAAAATGAAAAAGAGGCAAAAAAAGTAACGGAATATAAATATAAAATATAAAAATATAAAGATATAAAATATATAAAAATATAACAAATATAAAAAATATACAAAATATAAAATTATAAAGTACAACACAGGAATAGGACCCTATATACCATTCATCGACGTTGCTCTATAAACACTAGATTTAAACACAGGAAGAGACCCATGGAACAAATCAATCTCGGTCCTAAGCTGGTTGGCCAGGTTAGAGATCCTATAAAAAGGGTCGGCATGACCAAACCGGGAAGTGTAGAGAGGCGGTTTGAATAGTTCGGCATGTCTGGAGGGCCTACTAGGGACATTAAAGTCGATTAACCCGATTATGTGTTGATTGCACACCAAGCCATTAATGATTTTAAACAAGAAGGATAGGTCCGTCACAATCCTCCTACACTCCAGCGTTCGGATGCCAATCTTACGCATAATGGGTCCGTAATCATGGTCGAAACGGGGTAAGGGTTCACCCATCTTATAAGCCAGAAAACGCAGAAAACGATGCTGCACCCTCTCCAGAACATCCCTATTCTTGGCTGTTTTCGGAGACCAAATAACAGAGGCATATTCCAGATGCGGAAGCACCAGCGCATTATACAAATGGAGGAAAGTTTTCGGATTTTTAAAGTCAGAACACGATCTCCGTATAAAACCCAAAATTTTGTTAGCTCTGGCCGATATAACACGCGTGTGCTCATCAAATGACAAGGCGGAGACATCCATATGCGTTAAATGATGTCGAGCTTAGGGACGTAACCGAAGTCATCGACCTTGGGGTTTGCATAACGCCATGCTTCGACTTCAGATCCCACTATGCGCGCTGTACTGGTATTGCACTGAGAGCGTTAGGCTTTATCTCTACATTCGCCAGGCACTTCAGGAACAGAGAGTCTCTAAAGTTGCTATACGTGGCCTTTGTCAGGCCTCATGTAGAATATGCTTCAGTAATTTGGAGTCCTAGACATGCGAAGTATATCAAATTGATCGAGAGAGTGCAGCACAAATTTCCTAGGTTTGCCACTCGTATTCTAGGTAATCCCATGGATAGAGTCGATCACGATTATGGCCCTGTACTCGCATCGTTTAAGTTGGTCACCTTGGAGAGGCGTAGGCATGACGCTGACGCGATTTTTCTATTTAGGATTATAAATAACCACATAAATTGCCCAGACTTGCTAGCCTTAGTTTCGTTAAATGCTCCGGTGAGGGACATGAGGTCTAGGCCTCTCTTTGTTGTGACGTTCCCGAAATATCGGCACTATGCGATCGATCCTATTAATAGGGCGATGAGCATTATGAATAGTGAGTTTAATTGTGTTGATCCTTTTCAGGGATCCCTGATTTCGGTAAGGTCACTATTATATAAGATTGTTACCAATTCTCACGGAGACACTTGATACCATATTTTGTGGTTATGTTTAGTTTAGTTAACCTAGTTATCTATTTTATCGGCTAAGTCATTTAATTGTTCAGACTCTGTTATTTGTAATCTGTTTTGTTTTGAAAACCATGGTGTTTCCCCGTAAAATAAATAATAATAATAATAATAATAATAACAATGACTCCTAAATCCCGAGCCGAAGAAACCGTAGAAAGAATATTTTCGGATATCGCATAGGGATAGGTAGCCGGTTCTTACCACGCGAAAATCTCATGACATAACATTTATCAATGTTCAAGTCCATTTGGTTTGCCACGCACCACTCTCCCAATCTATCCAGGTCAGACTGGAGATCTAAAGAGTCAGAGTAGTTTTCTATCGACTTAAAGATCTTGAGATTATCCGCGTAAAGCAAGAACCCGCTATTACAAAAGGATGATGGGAAAGGCCTAGATGGGATCCCTGCGGAACACCTGATGTGACATACACCTTCCTGGATATCTTATCACCAACCCTGACCCTTTGGGACCGGCCTGTAACATATGAGTACAGCCAGCTCAATAGCACGCCTCTGATACCCATATTAGCAAGTTTGTCAATTAGCAGGTGAACGTTGACTCTATCGAAAGCCTTAGAGAAATCCGTATAGACAGCATCCACCTGCAGTTTCTTTTCCATTGCCCTGGATACAAAATTACAAAAAACAGCTAAATTACTACACGTGGATCTGCCAGCTAGAAAGCCGTGCTGCTCACAAATTAGAGACCGAGACGCCAGGGCATAGATCTTTTTTGTAACAAGACCCTAAAAAATCTTTCCCATAATGTTGAGTAGAGATATAGGCCTATAGTTAGTGACATCAGATTTGTCACCAGCTTTGAACACCGGAGAAATGATGCTTCCTTTCCATTTAGCTGGGAAGCATCCACTAGACAAGGACCGATTAAAAATTAGCCATAGAGGTCTAGCTATAATAAACTTACATTGTTTGAAGAAAAGCGGAGGGATTCCATCCTCACCCGGGCTCTTATTTGAGTCAAGGTCGTTTATCTCTGAGAGAATCTCCCCAATACCAATCGAAAGACAGTCCATGTCCAACATAGCTCGAGGGCAGGAGTTAAATGAGTAATCCACATTTGTTACGGAATAAACCGACTCAAAGTAATCCGCAAACATATCCGCTATTCGAGATCTACACGTCGTGCCTGTATCACCGAAGTGCATCGAATTAGGTAAACCAACAGCTGCCCGTTTTGTGTTCACGAACTTCCAGAAAGCTTTTATATTGCGTGGTATACAATCCTCCGTGTGAGCAATATAATTTTTATAACATACAGCGGAGACCTGCTTACAAGCAGATCTCAAGTGACTAAAAGTCAAATAGTCATGATAGTTATTGTGTCTCTTGAAATCCCGGTGAGCAGCCTTTTTCGCAACGATTAGAGATATAAGTTCAGCGGAGAACCAGCATGGATAATTATCAGACCGGGCCCGTCGAAGTGGAACAAATGAGGCTGTCACATAGGAGATCTGATCATATAAAAACTTTACAGCTTTGTCCAGCGACAGATCTTTCAGGGATACATCCCAGTCAACAGAGTTCAGGTGACACAGAATCTGCTCAAAGTCGCCACGCACAAAGTCATACCTTGGCGGTTCCGGACTCCTGGGGGACAGCATGTATTGCAGTTTACAGTGAACAAGAAGACAAGGGTGGTAGTGGTCTACAGGAAGGAGTACATCAGGAGAGAGCTCAATA
Organism: Andrena bucephala; assembly: GCA_947577245.1. Taxonomy (NCBI): domain Eukaryota; kingdom Metazoa; phylum Arthropoda; class Insecta; order Hymenoptera; family Andrenidae; genus Andrena; species Andrena bucephala. The sequence goes on along the minus strand of OX387716.1, from coordinate 80,702,366 downwards.
AGGATACCATCAATGTTGGAAAGGATAAGATCAAGGAAGGAGCCATGGTGATTTGGGTACAGGTTAAATTGATGAAGATTGTGAAGATGGCAAGTCTCTAAAATGTGATCCAATACCAACTTGTCGACATTCGAAGCACGAACAGAAAGGGTGGGGATCGTACAATTCAAGGAATCCGAGCTCCATAGAATATGGGAGGTATTGTAGTCACCGACCAAAAGGATTTTATCAGAAGGGAATTGAAGGAGTACCTCGTCAACGCTGAGACTGTGGTCAAGATACATCGATGGATTCGATGCAGGCGGGATGTATACAGCTCCTAACACAAAACCCTGCTGTCCAGTGTTGATCCTAATAAACAGCTGCTCAACGCGGTTACAAGACACAACAACACTAGAGCATCGCAGATGCTTGCCAACGGCAACCAATACCCCTCCCCCCCTCGAGCAGTTACTGGTAAGCGGATTCCTGACAGATCTAAACACAGTATATTCCGACAGACCTAGCTCTTCCGTATAAATACTGTCATTTAACCAGGTTTCGACAAGCACTATAACATCATAACAAACATTTAAACACGCGACTGCACACAAAAATTCGTTCGTCTTAGTTCTCAGACCACGCACATTCTGATAATAGATAACCAGATTCTCGGCTAGTTTTTTGGCTTCCTCGGATTTTGACCACGAACAATGGTCGGGACACCTTTGATGTACCTTATAGTCATATTCTTGTCCCTTTTCTCGTGGAGACGCCTAAGTTCCTCCCGGAGGTGGTCCAAGTTGGCTCTCTGCTGACGCCTTCTGTCGTCGGTTATTTTAAGAGGACCCTTATATTTAAATTTATTGCTGAAAATTGTCTTCGCAGCCTCAGCAGATGGAAGCCTCACGCACAGTGGCCTCGAAGCGGAGATCCCTGCCTTACCAAGCCTGTGCGTTTGAATGTTGTTATAGTCCGCAGGGAATATACCGGTCAGCACAGATTTCGCATTAGCCACGTCCGCCATAGCCCTCTGGTCCGGCAACTCGTTAGGAGACTCCGGCATCCCATGGATAATAATATTAGAAGATTTAATCCTCCTTTCATTGATCTCGGCGATGACTTCCTCCGTCAAAAGGCCATCAGAGGATGTCAACAATATCCGCTTGCATGCCATCCAACACTTCACGCCTAAAAATTGCCATCTCATTCCTGATGAGATCCCTGAAGTCTTCCAAAGTTGGATACGTAGGCCGTGGAGAATCCAATGGCCAGGCTGAAACCGCCGACACATTTACCGGCGTCGTGACAGACTTGCAGCTCAATAAACGGCCTTTCTGCCATGGGTGGGCGGCCCGAATAAGACACGAGGCCCCTGGATGTACAGTAATGCCACAATCCGCGCATCTCACCGGATTTGCAACGGGGGCCTTGCATCCTTTGCACGAGAACTTGGCAGGAGACATTTCAAACGCAATGATTCAAGTCATTTAACGACTCAAGTACTCACTGCTGCACTAGTACCGACGGATTATTGAAAAAACGGACTACCGATTTGGAGTGCAATTTATATACAATCTAAAACATCCTGGATCAACATCTTATCTTTCACCAAGTGTGCAGAACGAATTCATCTACCTAATGGCATCCAGTGTTCGGCTGAGGTTACTAAAAAGCATACGTAAAGCCAAGTATTATGGCTTAATGTTTGACTCGACTCCTGATCAGGCACGCCGAGAGCAGATGTCTGAAGTTGTGAGATACGTAGAAATTAATTTTGATACAAAAACAGTCCGTGTTAGAGAGTCCTTCCTTGGCTTTATTGAAATAAAGCAGAAGGATGCGAAGAGCTTGGTTGACGTAATTGTGAAGCAACTAGAGGCGGACGAAATGGACTTAAAAAATTGTCGGTCCCAGTGCTATGATAACGCTGCTGTGATGGCAGGACACAAAAGTGGCGTTAGCCAACGAATTAAGGAGAAAAATCACCTGGCGATGTTTGTAAATTGCGACAATCACTCACTCAACTTGGTGGGTGTGCATGCAGCAAAACAGGATCCATTGATGGTGACGTTTTTCGGAACAATCGAAGCCCTCTATGTCTTCTTCGCTCGTTCAACACAGCGCTGGGAAAAACTGAAAAACGCCGTTCCCGTTGTTTGAAAGTCGGAGTCAAAAACTAGGTGGAGTGCAAGGGTGGAAGCTGTGAGGCCCGTCAGCAAATATATTGAAAAGATTCTTTCAGTTCTTCAGGCGATGATAGGCGATAAGGACGAGAACAGTGAAACCAGAAGTGAAGCGGAACAGCTATCCAAATGCTTGTTAAATTACAGATTCCTAACTTTATTAGGATTTTGGAACGGAGCTCTCATTTCAATTGATCGAGTTTAAAAGAGGCTGCAAGACCCTACGATGAATTTCCATGATGCCACCCTGGATTTGAAAGGTCTCAGAGATCATTTTTACGCCAAAAGAGAAACTTTAGTCAATGAGTCACTGGATACAGGATTCGCCCTCCGTCAAAAATTTAATATTGAGGTTGAGAGACGTCGAAGACGAAAGAAAATGATGCCTGGCGAGAGCTCGAGAGACGCAGGATTAACCGCTAGACAAGAAATGAAGAAAGTCATGAAGGAATCACTCGACCGTCTTCACATGGAAATGGACGAAAGATTCGCTCTGTTGCAAGATGCCGATTCAAAGTTCGGGTTCCTTCTAGACGTCAACACACTATGTTACGGTGTTGAAAATATCAACTTAAAAAATATGTGCACATGTTTGGGCATAAGCTACAGCTGTGATATTAATGGGGAGCAGCTTTATGAAGAAATTTTGGATTGTAGAATGTTGCTTTTGACTCGCACTGTGAAAATTTCAAGGCCCGAAGGGTTTCTCAATTTCATCGTACAGTATGGAGATGAGGGCGTTTTCCCCAATCTGCGCATTGCAACACAAATAAGGTTAACCATTTAAATTTCCATTGCTAGCTGTGAGAGATCATTCACTAAGTTAAATTTGATTCTTTCCTACTTAAGAGCATCTATGGGCCAAGACAGACTGTGTGATCTTGCCCTATTAAGTGTGGAGAGAGAAGAAGTGGAAAGGACCAACTTTGAGGACATCATAGACAAGTTTGCAACAGTGAAAGCTAGAAAAATAGTAATGTAGTTTGTACATGATCGAGAAAATAAAATGTTTTGTGTTATTAACAAAGAATTAACAAAGAAGTAGATAAGAAAAGATGGAATTGGAATGATATGCATAGGGGGGGGGGGGGGGGGGGGCGCAAATTCTACGCTTACCCTAGGCACTGTTTACACTAAATACGCCACTGCGTACCCCTCGGGTGCCTTAACTGTATTTCGACGTACACGCACCCAGCTGAATCTCAAACACAACTTTCTCGACAATAAACAGATTATTCTTTACTTACATATTTACTTTTGTAGAATTACCACAGTTCTACTTATACCATATGCTTGACACACTCTATACCAGCATTCATGGTATTTATTATTTACTATGATACGGTCAAGTACAGCTTTATTTGCTACAAACTAAATTAATTTTCTATGACACTATTTAGAAATACGTCAGAGATGTGGTGGACAGCGTTTATCATGAAGTAGCATGGACCGTGGATAACACCGAGGATCGTGTCACTTTGTACGTAAACATTACGTTGTTGCAATCCGTGTTATATTTTCTTAAGAAAGACTCCTCTTATGGTGTATGTACATATATCGTCTTATCTTATGCAGAAAACTTCGTACGACGGTCCTCGAATTGGCATGTTCTGTGGGACACGACGAATGCTTGGAAGACGCTGGAAACATATTTAAATGTTGGATACAAGACCCCAAGGATGTTCGTCTACATCCTGATATCCGCGCGCTCGTTTATTACTATGGTAAATTTTTGCAGTATATATAATTTAACTCTTGTTTCACGTTTTATCTTTTTTTTTTAATATCTAAGTTTCATTCAGTAGTGAACTGTAGACTTCATTATCAGTCAATTATATAATAATGTGAGATCAGGAATTCCCATAAGTGGGAGCCCGGAACATAGAGACCTGGGAGGGTCGGCGTTGGTCGAGTTGGTTAGGTAGCTGGTCAGTGCGCAGAGGATCCTCAAATCTTGCGTTCTGAACTCCATCATCCGAAACGCTCTTTTTCTGTGGCTCCCACAAATATGTAGGAGTTACAAAACCTGTTTCTACAATAATAATATAGTAACGACTTCATTAGGTACATCATGTATAGGGTGAGACATCTCAGATGATTACCTCAGTTCAGTCTTAAACTATGCGTTGCATACAGAGTTGTGTACAAATGTTGCGGGGTTTCTAAGGAGGAATAATATGATAGTAACATTTTTTTCCTGGTTAGCGGTGCAGAGGAGATTTTAAGGTTGTTCGGGAAATCGACATCGTCGCGCCATCTCCCGAGTGGGAACTCACCAGACGGCGATGATTCACGGCACGGCCTGCCTGCACACGTGGAGCGTCGATCACCGCTCCCCTTCCATCGATCGGCTATCGATGGAAGGGAAACTCGATCTCGATTCCCGGAAACCGACGTCGGTTTCCTCGTTCACTTGCCGTGGGAATTCCGTCTCTTACGTGTTCTGCTTATATCGCTTACGTTTCGCTCTCTGCTTTTTGTAGTACTTGATTGCTAAATTGCAGAACGCTCTACCGCTTAAACTCCTCTAAAAGCCTAAACGCTGTTAAAGTTGAATTATTCTACCGCTTAAATTGCTGTGCGAGTTTAATTGGATTAAGGACGCTTTATTTTCTTGTTAAAGTATTTACAACCGACACCCGTGTACATAGTGTAAATTAAACCTTGGGCTAAGACAATTTTAACCGATTTTTAACCGCTAGTATTTCTTGACTAAACCAGGCGCGATCCGAAAAGCTTAATTCTAAACAAAGGTCATCTTCATGTCTTTTTAAATTTATAGGACAAAGGAACTTGAAATTGAGTAGAACGACGGAGTAGTTGGAGGAATATCAGTCATTCTTTTTATGATTTCAGGAATGCACCACGTTGGCGACGAAGCCGCGTGGAACATAATGTTCCAAAGGTTCGTTTCTGAAACTGATTCGACAGAGAAGCTCAAATTAATGCGTGGATTAGCTGGAATACGCTTCAGCTGGATTTTGAACAGGTAAGTTTTACAATCTAATAAAGCAGACTATACTTTTTGAAAATAAGATGTCGCTATTCTTCAACACCTAAACCAGCGCTGTCTAGCGTAAGGGCCTCTCACACGCCTGCTTTCCCTTCGAACCGTTCTTTCTGCATACAATATTTGCGAGAAATGAACGTGTGTCACGAATAAACGCATCATAAACGGAATCATTGAAACGGGCTTTCAATTCTGCAAACAAATTTTTCACGTAATTTCCTTAATTATGGTCCGAAGTATATCATTTTTGGGGCCAATTTGGTCGAGAAAACATAAGAAATCAATTGACGCCACTTTCGCAAAGATCTGATTAGAAATTGCAGAACTTCAGATTCGTCACTGCTTGGTGTGCAACATTGTATAGCCCCGCTGGTTTCGAGTGTCGAAGCCCACAAAACTCAGCGAGACACATGATTGTTGGCGAGCATCGCGTTTGACGACTCTAGCTAGAGAATCAAGCCGTATAAATGCTGAGAAACGATAGAGTGAAGTGGCGTACGTTTCAACTGCACATTGACAATACCGTAGATTCTAGGGCTTAGAATATTAGCTCTGTATTACGATATTCTTCACCAGAGCACTGCATTAATGAATTAAAAAATAAATGAATTGGTCAATTATTTAAAATTAATGAACTGTGCATGATTTGAATGACGCTTAATTGAATTGCACTTACAAACTGAATTACTAATTGTAATTAAAAGAATACTATTTGACGAGCAATATGAAGCTGGGCATGCAAACCTACCCACCCCACCGTTTTGCTTTCTCGCTGCGTACGAGGACCTTTCGGCCCCAGTAGACCACCCGTTCACAACCGAGAGCAATAAAACTGATGGGCCAGATAAAATGTTCATGTTTTTGATAACTATTGCTGAAACTATTACCAATGGAGTTTTTAGGGTTTCTCGATGAAACTGATGTCAAACATGGAGCAATTCGGTCCATTTTTAGTGAACGTAGTGTGGGTCTCTTAATCATGTATTCATAAGAAAGGAGACCGAATTGCTTCGCTTGTCGACTCATTTTCGTGGACATAAACTCACCAATTCATCGATGGTAACACTCTTAATAAAGTGTAATGAGAAATATGAATATTTTCATATTCATTACTGGACGACTCAAGTCTCTGTCGACCAAGGGTCTCTCGCTGGTGCGCTATTTCACTCGTATTCGGTTTACGTCGTTCAGTTTCCTTGTCAAGCGGCTCGGGCGAGGGCCCTGATAAATGTGAATTTATTTGGGAAACCAAACTTTCGTCATTCGTGATATCTACTCGCGAACAAATATATGTACGTACGAGAATAAGCAATGCAATTTCCCGATGACTTGAAGCATTATTTCAATAGGTAAATGCATGAAACTCTGGGATCAGGAATTCCCAATCAAGTGACGCATATGTAAGAACTGGCGAAATTCAACAATAGTTCGTCGACTAAATTTTACAATGAAAGTATTTATTTGACGTGAATATAAAGTTTGTCGGCAAAGTTTTTCTCGATTTGAGTTCTACAGTGTGTCCGCGGGAAAGCTAAACAGCCGGCTTCCTCCTAAACTATTGGAGATAAAAATATAAAAAAAATAGGGAATTGCATGGTTCGAGGGGGCCAATTAATTAGCGCGAACGAATTTTTCTATCGATTATTATTTTAAAAGATACGATGGTCAAGTTCGGTTTTTCAAATGGAACTATTTTTTTTGAACACCTGAGTTGATAGTGCGTTCCAAGACAAATTCAATAAGCTTTAATGTATACACTTTATTTTCACTGGTTTTTAAGATATTGCGCTTGCAAATTTACTGATTTTCACTGGAAGAAAACTGTCTGGTATAGCACGGACCGGGGACGGTCTTACTGGTTCCACGGGTGACACTGCCTTTTGAAATAGATACCTACCTGCCAAAGGTCTACGCCAGGCCCAAAGGCTGGACAATTTTTTTCCGTCAGAAATGCTACTTAGGTAGGTACATCTGCGGTATATTTATTTCGCACTTGCTTCTACGCTCGGATGGCCGGTTCTTTTGGGAGGGATGCAAGTTCGATTGGTTAGGTTAGGAGGAGTGAAAGTTGCTAGACTAAATTTCAATCATAGGGAGCAGATTGTATCAGAACCATTCGGATTTGCATTCCTCACAAACGGCTGCTCTCTTGAAGAGGCCCTCTTCACAGCAATGCCCACCTTCTCTCGCACGGAATACGTTAACGCTTGCTTTTCTTCTGATATTGAAGCTCGTGTTTATACTCGAGAGGACCACGCGTCGACAGCGGGCTACCCCTTTTCTTCCTGTGTCTCTCCACGAGCCGTGCTGACGGTGGATTGTAGGAGCGTAGATATCTGAATGCCAGTTATTGAATTCAGGAGACGATGGAAACATTTTATTACAAAACACACATGTACTATAATTAAAGTAAATCGTACTCCTCTCGGGCAGGAGTACTGATTGTGACGTAGCGTCCCAGCGCGAGGAATCGAGCACACGGCGGTGCGAACGGGAGTGAGCGAGAGGCCGAGCGCGCGGGCGACCACAGCCGAACACGACCGAACCGGCCCGAGGCGCGCCGGTCTCGCGACGCGTCAAATGACGCTCACTCCCCATTGCGCCGCTAGATCGCGTCGGTTTCTCGCTGCTGGGAATTTCCAAGAATCCGGACATAAGCCCCGGCGTTACGAAGCCAAGGCAGTTCGAGTGGGGCTACGGATCCCCCCTCCTAGACCGCCTGCCTGGATGCTGCCCGGTGCGAGCGCACTAGAGAGAAATTCCGCATATCCGCCGATCATAGGATCGCCTGTCCTCTTCTTTCCTAATACCGACTCCGACAAGAGACGCCTGGAAGTTGCCCGGTCTCTTTCTCTCTACCGCTCCGATCAGAGACGCCTGGACGCTGCCCGGTCTCTTCCCTACCGTTCCGATAAAGAGACGCCTGGAAGTTGCCCGGTCTCTTTCTCTCCACCGACTCCGACAAGCGACGCCTGGACGCTGCCCGGTCGCTTTCCCTACCGTTCCGATAAAGAGACGCCTGGAAGTTGCCCGGTCTCTTTCTCTCCACCGACTCCGACAAGCGACGCCTGGACGCTGCCCGGTCGCTTTCCCTACCGTTCCGATAAAGAGACGCCTGGAAGTTGCCCGGTCTCTTTCCCTCCACCGACTCCGACAAGCGACGCCTGGACGCTGCCCGGTCGCTTTCCCTACCGTTCCGATAAAGAGACGCCTGGACGTTGCCCGGTCTCTTTCTCCCCACCGACTCCGACAAGCGACGCCTGGACGCTGCCCGGTCGCTTTCCCTACCGTTCCGATAAAGAGACGCCTGGACGTTGCCCGGTCTCTCTCTCGCTACCGCTCCGCCAAGAGACGCCTGGACGCTGCCCGGTCTCTTTCTCTCTACCGCTCCGACCAGAGACGCCCGACCGGTGTCCGGTCTCCGGCGCGTCCCCATAGCGAGACGCGCGGCGTACCGTCAGACCGAAACAAACGAGACCGCGTAGCGACTCATGTAAATAGTGTATATAGCCTCATCTGTAGGAAAAGTCAATAAACGTCATATTCATCACTACCTAAGGATTCTATCACACCCTGGCGTACCGACTGAGTCTATCCCTACGAATCCTTACACCCGGAGGAACAACCGTCACATGATAATGATCGAACTTGCGCTCCACTTCGCGCAGACCAATTACACGGAGGGTAGTCGGGTCACACACTGCCCAAATGATACAGGGTAATTCTGGAGCAACGCCCGTCAAGGAGATGCGCTGGCACCCCGTGGCGAGGACAGACCTTCGCTGTGCCTCACCCGATTTTTATGGCTTTTTTCCAGAAAAAGGTACGAATCCTGGGTCGAACGTAGCGAATTGAAGTCGACCCTCCGCAGTCGAGGGTGAATTATCCATTACAGCGTATTAAGAAACCCTTTTCTTCATCGTATCGAAAGGGAAGTGACGCCAATGGATTCCTTATGTATTTCTGATGAAAATCATACCAAATGTCATGCAAATCGGACTACTTTGACACAAGCTATTTGTATTCCCTATGTAAAAGTTGTCCGATTTACACGACATTTGTAATGATTTTCATCGGAAAACCCCAAGGAATCCATCGGCGACACTTCCATATCCATACGATAAGGAATAACGAATTGTTTTATTTCATAAAAAGGTAGGTACAGGCCGATTCTGGTGCTGCGCCCGTCACCCCGTGGCGAGGACAACACCCCGCAGTGCCCATAGAATTTTATGGCTCTTTTCGGAAAAAGGTACGAATCCTGGGCCGAACGTAACGAATTGAAGTCGACCCTCCGCAGTCGAGGGTGAATTATCCATTTGAGCGTATTAAGAAACCCCTTTCTTCATTGTATCGAAAGGGAAGTGACGCCAATGGATTCCTTATGTTTTTCTGACGAAAATCATACCAAATGTCATGCAAATCGGACTACTTTGACACAAGCAATTTGTATTCCTTATGTAAGAGTTGTCCGATTTCCACGACACTTGGCATGATTTTCATCGGAAATCCCCAAGGAATCTATCTGCGACACTTCCATATCCATACGATAAAAAATAAAGAATTATTTTATTTCCTAACCAGATACAGAGTAATTCTGGAGCAACGCCCGTCAAGGAGATGCGCTGGCACCCCGTGGCGAGGACAGACCTTCGCATTGCCTCACCCGATTTTTATGGTTTTTTTCCCGGAAAAAGGTACGAATCCTGGGCCGAACGTAGCGAATTGAAGTCGACCCTCCGCAGTCGAGGGTGAATTATCCATTATAGCGTATTAAGAAACCCTTTTCTTCATCGTATCGAAAGGGAAGTGGTGCCAATGGATTCCTTATGTTTTTATGACGAAAATCATACCAAATGTCATGCAAATCGGACTACTTTGACACAAGCTATTTGTATTCCCTATGTAAAAGTTGTCCGATTTACACGACATTTGTAATGATTTTCATCAGAAAAACATAAGGAATCCATTGGCACCACTTCCCTTTCGATACGACGAAGCAAAGAATTTCTTAATACGCTCAAATGGATATTTCACCCTCGACTGCGGGGGCTCGACCTCAATTCGCTACGTTCGGCCCAGGATTCGTACCTTTTTCCGGAAAAAGCCATAAAAATCGGGTGAGGCACAGCGAAGGTCTGTCCTCGCCACGGGGTGCCAGCGCATCTCCTTGACGGGCGTTGCTCCAGAATTACCCTGTATCATTTGGGCAGTGTGTGACCCGACTACTCTCCGTGTAATTGGTCTGCGCGAAGTGGGGCGCAAGTTCGATCATTATCAGTACTCCTGCCCGAGAGGAATACGATTTACTTTAATTATAGTACATGTGTGTTTTGTAATAAAATGTTTCTAACGTCTCCTGAATTCAATAACTGGCATCCAGATATCTACGCTCCTACAATCCACCGTCAGCACGGCTCGTGGAGAGACACAGGAAGAAAAGGGGTAGCCCGCTGTCGACACGTGGTCCTCTCGAGTATAAACACGAGCTTCAATATCAGAAGAAAAGCAGGCGTTAACGTATTCCGTGCGAGAGAAGGTGGGCATTGCTGTGAAGAGGGCCTCTTCTAGAGAGCAGCCGTTTGTGAGGAATGCAAATCCGAATGGTTCTGATACAATCTGCTCCCTATGATTGAAATTTAGTCTAGCAACTTTCACTCCTCCTAACCTAACCAATCGAACTTGCATCCCTCCCAAAAGAACCGGCCATCCGAGCGTAGAAGCAAGTGCGAAATAAATATACCGCAGATGTACCTACCTAAGTAGCATTTCTGACGGAAAAAAATTGTCCAGCCTTTGGGCCTGGCGTAGACCTTTGGCAGGTAGGTATCTATTTCAAAAGGCAGTGTCACCCGTGGAACCAGTAAGACCGTCCCCGGTCCGTGCTATACCAGACAGTTTTCTTCCAGTGAAAATCAGTAAATTTGCAAGCGCAATATCTTAAAAACCAGTGAAAATAAAGTGTATACATTAAAGCTTATTGAATTTGTCTTGGAACGCACTATCAACTCAGGTGTTCAAAAAAAATAGTTCCATTTGAAAAACCGAACTTGACCATCGTATCTTTTAAAATAATAATCGATAAGAAAATTCGTTCGTGCTAATTAATTTGCCCCCTCGAACCATGCAATTCCCTATTTTTTTTATATTTTTATCTCCAATAGTTTAGGAGGAAGCCGGCTGTTTAGCTTTCCCGCGGACACACTGTATAGAAGGCTGATCCTTCACGCTGGCATGCGACTCGCTGTGTTTCGTGGGTTTCAACGCTCGAAACCAGCGGGGCCATCTGTTGCGCACTAAGCAGTGACAAATCTGTAGTTCTGCATTTCTAATCAGATCCTTGCGAAGGTGACGTCAATCGATTCCTTATGTTTTCTCGATCAAATTGGCCCCAAAAATTATATAATTCGGACCATAATTAAGGAAATTACGTAAAAAATTTGTTTACTGAATTGAAAGCCCGTTTCGTTAAAAATAATCCGATTTAAATTATTGTCTATCAATTTAATCTGCAGAATGCCTGGAATCCATAGGTGTAACTTTCATATTGATACGATGAAAAATAAACAAATTCTGTTTCTATATAATCGATGACACATCGCCGAGCAACGGCGATCTCGCGCGGCTCGGGCCACAATGGTTCGAGTCGGTTATTCGATCTTCTAACAGCTTCTAAGGTCGTATTCAGATATATTGGCGAGTGAGTTTTGTAACGCGTATTCTCCCACCATACCGCTTGCTTGCCTCGGTGCTCTTTTTCTCAATGTTTTCTGACCCCGCTTTCGTTCTATCTCGCTCTCGCCTTCGCAAAACAAGAGTGATCTAGAAGTGGTGGGGATAGTGCCAAGCTCCTGGGGTGTAGGCCAATCCGAGTTCTTAGCGTAGATATACATAGAATAGGTGTGCGGTAGCTCCGAAAAAATTCAGGAATTTTATTGTTCAGAACATTGATTCTTTCTCGATAGCTTCATCTCGTATTGGTCTACGCATAGCTTCGTACCGCACACAACTATTACGCTGACAATAAAGATAAATAACAGCCATACGGCTACGTTCAGACAGAGCCGAGCAACATTCCCGTTACCCCACCATACCCTTCGGTGGCCACGGAACTCCAACTGACAAATCCACGACCGTAAGATGGTGGTGGCTGATTTCTCCTCGAGCGCTGTTCGCGATAACCGGGCAATATATCTGAATACGACCTTCGGATAAAGATACTATGCAAGATGAAAAATTATTCGAAGCCCAAGATGAAAGGCCTTCGAATAAACAAAGGATACTAATAAATGCTCAAAGCTAAATAGAATTTTAGATTTAGTGTACACACACCCTCCCCGAAACCTCGTGTCGATCGGCCGCTGGGGCCATTCGGAAGTATATTCTTTTATTTACATAATGTCCATCTGTGTATAGGACCGTAGAGAATTACAAAAAAAAAATCAGGGAGTCAACTGTTCACCGATTTGGAGACTTTTCCTTGCTATATGTTATATACAATAGTCGGAAGAATAATAATAAGAACAATAATTGCAAATAATTGCTGTAACTTCCACATTCTGAAAATATGATATCAGTAGATCAATAAATATAAAAAAAGATGTGAAATCAAAATGAGCTGCAAGTACATCACAAAAAAAAGAAAATAATATAATCACACAAAAAAAGAAAATAATATAATCACACAAAAAAGAAAATAACATAATTACAATATATAAAAAGATGTGAAATCAAAATGAGCGGCAAGTACATCACAAAAAAAGAAAATAATATAATTACACAAAAAAAGAAAATAATATAATCACACAAAAAAAGAAAATAATATAATTACAATATAAAAAAAAATGTGAAATCAAAATGAGCTGCAAGTACATAAAGGTGCTTTCCAACTGCGCTTAAGATGACACAACTACATATACACAGCTAAAATGCTGTGTTCATACATTCCATTACTCATATCGCGGACATTTTAATTAACCCATCAAAAAGAATCCCATTTAAAAACATTGTCGTAAATTAATTGCTTTACAAAATTAATGATATACAAAAATTGCGCCAATTATAACAATGCCTATTTATACAAAGAAAAAAATGTATTAAATAATACCCATCAAAAAGAATCCCATTTAAAAACATTGTCGTAAATTAAAAGCTTTACAAAATTAGTGATATACAAAAATTGCGCCAATCATAACAATGGCTATTTATACAAAGAAAAAAATGTATTAAATAGTATTAAGCAGATATATTTTTATACAAATAAATATTTTAATACGAATAAATATTTTATTCAAAATACTTGGCGCTGCGCCCCGAATTGGTGTTGCTAAACTGAATAAATATGTATAAATTGCATTAATCTTTTTTCCTTTCTTTCTTTCTTGTGCGTGCGTTCGTGAATGTGCGCATGTGTGCGTGTGCACATGCTACGTATGATATTAGAGTTAAATATATGTACAATAAATCTGACTGTGTTTCTAATATGTATATGTATAATATGTATATGTTTATGTATTTTAGATTGTAAGGGAGTTATTGTAAATTATTAAGATTAAGTCAATTAACATTTTTTCGGTTGCGCAGCGCCAAGTATTTTGAATAAAATATTTATTCGTATTAAAATATTTATTTGTATAAAAATATATCTGCTTAATATTATTTAATACATTGTTTTCTTTGTATAAATAGCCATTGTTATGATTGGCGCAATTTTTGTATATCATTAATTTTGTAAAGCTTTTAATTTACGACAATGGTTTTAAATGGGATTCTTTTTGATGGGTATTATTTAATACATTTTTTTCTTTGTATAAATAGGCATTGTTATAATTGGCGCAATTTTTGTATATCATTAATTTTGTAAAGCTATTAATTTACGACAATGTTTTTAAATGGGATTCTTTTTGATGGGTTAATTAAAATGTCCGCGATATGAGTAATGGAATGTATGAACACAGCATTTTAGCTGTGTATATGTAGTTGTGTCATCTTAAGCGCAGTTGGAAAGCACCTTTATGTACTTGCAGCTCATTTTGATTTCACATTTTTTTTTATATTGTAATTATATTATTTTCTTTTTTTGTGTGATTATATTATTTTCTTTTTTTGTGTGATTATATTATTTTCTTTTTTTGTGATGTACTTGCCGCTCATTTTGATTTCACATCTTTTTATATATTGTAATTATGTTATTTTCTTTTTTGTGTGATTATATTATTTTCTTTTTTTGTGTGATTATATTATTTTCTTTGATTTTGTGATGTACTTGCAGCTCATTTTGATTTCACATCTTTTTTTATATTGTAATTATATTTTTTATTTTTTATATATGTGATTATATTTATTTGATAATTATACTTTATTCGTTCTCGACTTTTTCATGTTTCTTTGTCTTCTTTTTGTGTTTTTTTTTATATTTATTTTTTGATAATACTCTTTTTCTTCCTCGACTTTTTCATGTATACTATTTTCTTTTTTTTGTGATTTTTGATAATACTCTTTTTTGTCCTCGACATTTTCATGTACTTGGCGTATTTTTTACTTTTTTAAAGTTTTTTTTGGGGATCTCACTTCTTTTTACAAAGCTATTTCATGTACTTGGCGTTATTTTTTTTTACTTTTTTAAAGTTTTTTATGGGGATCTCACTTCTTTTTACAAAGATAATTCATGTTCTTGGCGTCATTTTTTTACTTTTTTTAAAGTTTTTTATGGGGATCTCACTTCTTTTTACAAAGATAATTCATGTACTTGGCGTCTTTTTTTTTACTTTTTTGAAGTTTTTTATGGGGATTCTGAATTTCAGCTTCTTCTTTTTTACAAATTTTTCACTGACACGGGTACTAAAAGTAAGGATAAAGTTAGGAAATCCCAATAAGTTATAAATTCTGATCTATCTTCGTTACACGTCCGCGCGTTTGTAGCCAGTAAAGCTTACACGGAATACTCGGAATAGCGCAAAGCAGCTCAGCGAGTGTACTTTTATTATTTTTTGATTAAGGATAAATTCTACGTAAGTTTAACACCTACGCAAAAAAACATGTGCACTGCATTGCCGATCTATATGTATTATATGAATGTATAGTACTTTGTGTGCAGTACATAGTGCGCGAAGCTGCTTAATAATGTGGTTATTTCATTTCCTCATGCGGCAGGGTTACTTTCAAGCTGGGAATCCACCGGAAAGCTAAGCTAAGCTATGCGATGCTATGCTATGCGATGCTATGCCATGCTACGTTTTAAGAAAATTAGCTTCAAAACATTCTTATGGAACCGTTTCCACCAAAAGCTAAGTTAAGCGGTGCCATGCTATGCTATGTTTAAAAAAAAAACAGCTTCAATACATCCTTTTCTACTAAAAGCTACGTTTCTCTGGTATGATTTTGTCAGGTTAGCTCGACGTAGCACGAGATTGCCCCGCGAGCGATTTTTCGGAAACATAGCAAGGAGGCATAGCTTTCCCTCTCCACAGCCCTAGTCCTCCATGCCTCCGTCACGTGACCGCAACTGTTTTTCCTTCTCAGTTTTCATTAAATATTATCTGGTTATAACATTCTTTTCATATTGATACAACTAGAACGTGTTGTATCGTGGATATGGAACATTTTATTGAAAGCGTGCGGAAATACCCATGTGTATGGGATATCGAAGCAAATGTGTACAAAGATAACGAACTGAAAGGAAAGGCTTGGGATTTGATTGCGGCAGAGCATGGAATGCTAAATGGTGTGTATTTTAATAACAATTTTATATTGTTGTATACAATAATTAAAACATAATTTATAAATGTTTACACAACAATCCCGTTATTCACGAACCTCTTTTTTAATTTGAATACTCTCACAATTTCTTCAGTTCAAAAGACTATATCAGTAGTCACGTTCATGTAGTCTTCGATTAATTCGATCAGCCTGCCAAGATACAGCACCAGAAGGTGAATTAAAGAACTGCATAAACGTATTTCTGACATTAAAAGCATTGGCAGTAGCATTTCCACCCATTCTACGAAATTGGATTAGCTGACAGTCTGATGTTGAGGGCTCAGATGATTCTTCGCCATCATATCTACGCAAAGGGCTTTCCGTCATCAAAAAATTGTGCAGGACACATGTCGCCTTCACAACCTCGACAACTGATTCCAATTTACATTCAAAGGGGCGTTTATACACTCGCCATCTTCGTGCTAAAATCCCGAAGGCATTTTCTACTACCCTTCTTGCTCGTGAGAGCCTGTAATTGAAAGTACTTCTCTCTTTATTCCCGTCTCCTCGAGGAAAAGGTCGCATTAAATAAGTTTGTAAAGGGAACGCCTCGTCACCAATAAAAACAAAAGGTAAAGGTGTACCGCCATTCTCGATTGGCTCATCAGGTGGTATGCTCAGAGTATTATTTTTTATTTTTGATAAAAAGGCACTGTTTGAAAGAATACCACCGTCACTGAACCTTCCTTTTGAACCAATATCCACAAACAAAAATCTATACTGTGCATCCACTACAGCAAGGAGGACAATGGAAAATGTGTGTTTGTAATTTAGGTAGTCACTCCCACTTTTTTGTGGTGCATGAATGGTGACATGCTTCCCGTCAATGGCACCAATGCAATTATTGAACTGCCACCGGTTTTTAAATTCTTCACTCACAGATCTCCATTTTTCTGTCGTGATCTCACCCATGTAAAGTGGCTCGAGCTTCTCCCAGATTACCCGACAGACATCGTTTACGATTCGGCTAACTGTGCATTTTCCGACTCTGTAACTATTTGCAATTGTTCGGTAACTATCCCCAGTTGACAGGAACCTAGAAAAAAGTTTATTAAACAATATTAATAACGCTAATTACACAATAATATAAATAATAATAATTATAATACTGGTGATGTCTATGCTAACAAAATTCATTCATCCAGGGAATGTAGCAAAAAAGGAGTGGAAGAAGTTACGAGATAGGTTACGGGAAGCAGTAAAGAGGCAAAGAACAACTACTGGGCAAGAACGGACAAATGTTAAGCCATGGAGGTACCAAAAACAAATGGAATTTGTGGTACCACAAATGAGAAACCGAACACGTGTTAGTAATCTGGAAGAATCAGACGAAGAGGAACACGTCGATAGCCCTATTGAAACAACATCCAGTACCCAAGGTGAAGCTGCAGAACAAGACCATCAGGAAAATAGGGAAGAAATTGAAGAAACTATAGAACCTGACCGGACCCGACATAAATCCTCACAGCATGAAAGAACCGGCATAATAAATTTCTTAAAACAGCAGCAACAAACGAGGGAAATGAGGCAGAAGGAACGGAACGAGAAGAGAAAAATGATTGAAAAAAATGACGACCCTCTGCTTGATTTTTTTCAAAGCATGTATAAATCAACGAAAGCTCTACCCTGGTCATCGCAACTTAAAATTAAACGTCACGTTTTTAACAGTGTATTAGGAGAGGAGGAAAGATTTGTAGCATCAAAAGAAAACAATAGATCAGCATACTCCTCTTCTGATAATCAGTTACAATCATCACACGCAGGTCCAAGTCATTCATCCACACCATCAACATACACATATTATCAAAACACACCAACACCTCAAAATTTTGAATCACAAGCCCAAGGAGCAGAGGGTCGTCACTTCAATCAGTGGCCTGCTCGTATTGAAACCAACCAGCAAAATGAAGGAGCTAACGGAGAGAATTACTGGAGGGGGTGATTTCATTTTATTGGTTGGCAATATTTTCATATGCGTGAAGATTTTCAATACCAATTATTAAAATATATATTGTTTAATAAAAATATTAACAAGTATATTAGTACAATTTCCTTACTACTACAGAGCGCAATGTAGTTAATTCCTGAAAATTAAAAAAAAAAACTCTTAGACACACAAACACACACAAACTCACCTCAAAGTTATCGCCAGTGTAACGTTCTCGAACGTGATGTTGCCGTTCTTACAGGAAATTCACGAGTAGAGCGGTTTACCTGTGAATTTGTGGGATTGGTTCGGGTGGCGTGCGATTAAGAAATGAATTTCAAGATACGAGAGTCCTTCTTTAGCAATAAATAACAAATGTTTATTCAAAAATAAATGGTTATTGACCTTTGGTCGCTCGGTCGATAAAACAATAAGATTCTTTTATAAGGTAATCGTGTAACGACGTATCGGTCGGTATTAAAGAATATCGCTCGGTTTGGGTTTTCGACGCTTAGTCGGTAATTAGGAGTATTATATCGGTTTTAGACGCTAAGTCTGTTATAAGGAATATCGCGTTAATTATTCTAAAGATACGATTCTAATCGTAATTGAACATAAAGTCTTAGACACGTAGTCTGTATAATGTGTAATACAAGAATTGACGCTAGGTCGATTTAGTAATGTTGAGTTGAGATATCGAGAGGATTCCTTCTCTCTGTATTGTGGTGGCTTCCAGTTGCCTATCAGCTTGCCCACGCTTTCTAGGATGGTAGCTGAGTGCTAGTGTAAGCGATCTCAGATTGTAGCCAGGTAGCCGGTAAAAGGCGTCCCTAGATGGAAGTTGAATTTGGCTTCCTTCCTTCGGATTTGGTAATGACTTCTGGTGCCTATTAGCTGGCCCACGCCTTTGATATGGAATGTTGAGGGGCTAATTAAAGCGGCCTCGGAAGGATGTTGAGGGGCTAATTAAAGCGGCCTCGGAAGGATGTTGAGGGGCTAATTAAAGCGGCCTCGGAAGGATGTTGAGGGGCTAATTAAAGCGGCCTCGGAAGGATGTTGCGGGGCTAATTAAAGCGGCCTCGGAAAGATGTTGAGGGGCTAATTAAAGCGGCCTCGGAAGGATGTTGAGGGGCTAGTTAAAGCGGCCTCGGAAGGATGTTGAGGGGCTAATTAAAGCGGCCTCGGAAGGATGTTGAGGGGCTAGTTAAAGCGGCCTCGGAAGGATGTTGAGGGGCTAATTAAAGCGGCCTCGGAAGGATGTTGAGGGGCTAGTTAAAGCGGCCTCGGATTGATTGGAAATAGGACGTTGAGTTAAGAAAGACTGTTCTAGACTGTTCAAGACTGAGGGGCTGGTGAAAGCGGCCTCGATCTGGTAGGTTCGGTGGCAGAACCAAGTCTGCTCTCTGCTGCTGGCGAGCCTGTATTTAAACCTCTTGTTGGTACTTGGCCCGCGCCAATCACTAGCTGCGCGATCTCGCGCCCCAATTATAATTAACATCCGGTTCGCGCCATTCGCGTACTACGCTCGGTTTATTCGGCGTCCGGTTGATCGTGCTGTCTACGCACGCGCGCTCTATTCGCTCGCGGCACTGAGTTCACTTGTTTGAAAGGACGGTTATGCGCGTGCGTTGCGCGTCACTGGATTCACTCGCGCGCTGTTCAAACGCGCTTCTTAGATATAAGGTAAACATAATTAACAATTTGTGTAAAAACAAAGGAAAAATTTATGGCAGTCGTAGCGGTACGTTACACCAGTCGTTCTTCTGCCCTAATACATTTCCTGTAGTTGGTGTCTTTTTTCTGTATATCCTCCTTACATAACTCCAAAATTAACTGAAACTGATCTCTTGACATCCTAAAATACGTTCTGAATTCATCATCAGTAAACTCTGAATGCAAGTGGAACTCTCCTTTCTTTTCTCTTTGCTTTATATGACCCGATATCCAGAACCGATGTTTCCTTTTTATTAAGCTGGACAGCAAAAGAGTTGTTTCCACTAGCTCTTCAAAGTCAGAATACTCTTCCTCTGAACTCAGATCCAGCAGAGCTCGCAAATTTTCTCTACCCCACATCTTCTAACGTGTGTTTCGTTTGGCAGGCACTTCCTCGTTTTATGGAAACAAATGTACATGTTTTCGGTTAAACATCTAACGCGTTTCCATAACGAACAGATGACTACTACGTTTCAACTATTTGAGATTTGAATATTCGAATATTTACAGCACTAGTTTCAACTACTCCTACCATAACTGCTCCCACTTCTTTGTCGTCCTCGATAAAAAAATAATAAGGGTGCCACTTTAGGATCCATATTATTGCACGAATGCGACGATCTGCTCCTTTCGAAGGAAAATTGTCGACTGTCGAACAACCACTGAACACTGATTTTACACAGGAAAGTAAAGATTCCACACTTTCAAACGATATTTTGACCGTGAATGCAATGGAGTTCCCAAATTTTCATAAATATATCACAGCATAAGTAGTATTACATAGCATAGCATTGCACAGTCAGACGTAGCATCGCGCAGCCAGACATAGCATCGCACAGCCGGACGTAGCATGGCATCGCATAGCTTAGCTTAGCTTTCCGGTGGATTCCCGGCTTCACTTTCAGCTGTTGAAATATTTCTCTTCGTCTGCATCGTTAACTGAAAAATAGGACACATTTACTAATTATTTATAAATTATCACACGTGCTCATATGTCAAGATCATTGCATCATTGAATGAACAATTGCGTATGCAAAACCCTACCTGAAAATTTGTGCGTTCATAGTCTGACGTAGATCACACTGCATCATCTTCTGCTTTGATTATCTGTAAATATATAAAGCCACATTTTAATTTTGATTATCTGTAAATATATAAAGCCACATTTTAATTATATACAACTTAACGCAGAACTTATTATTTATAGAAATAGAGTGGCCTTTTGCTATAGTGAGTGTAGAGATTAAATAATGTGTCCAAAGGAGGTGAGAGCGTATGGCTGAAACTCTTGTTGCAGGAAAGGGTATAGCCGGTTAAGATGGTCAAATGTGCCCCTGAACCGAATTCAAATCACGATGAGTCATTCGAAAGCTTATAAAAAAAGAATGATTTCTGTCAAGTTTCAACTTCGTATCTCGACCCGGGGGGTAGTAAAGGGTAAAAATAGAAAATCAGGTTTTTGCCGAATTTCTCCTATACCAGCGGATGAAAAATTTTGAAAAAATTCAGAGACATGTCTGTCATCGGTGCACATATTAGGGAATCGCGTCAGATTTTTAAATTGAAAAACCAAGCTGTGAAAAATAAAAAACGCCAAAAAATGCTGAAAAATGCCGGTTTTGTATCGAAGCAGTCTTGATACTATAATTATATTTTTACTGTAAGTCCGCATCGTTGTTACTATTGTCTTGAATTTTTTTCAGATTTTTCAATTTGGTGCGCCGCAGTTAAAAAAATTAAAAACCGATTTTTTCGCCGTTTTTTCCGTGTCAGAGTAACTAATAGGTCGAACTTTCGTACATACTTTATGGAATAAGCCTTTTATGCAATCTTCAACGTCTTCACATGCAGCAAAACAGCGTAGAAATTAAACGAACTAAACATGCTGTGCCATTACAGTCTAAAATGTCTATCATATTTTCAACGGCGTCAATGGCGCAGCGGTAAAGTGTCCGACTGTTGAATCGCTGCGAACTTTTTGAACGTAGGTTCAAGCCTCGGAATTTCTATGTCCCACAGGGTCATTTTTTTTTCACATTAATTATGTATTTTTTCGATTTCTAGCTATATGACAATGATCGATATTTATATACAAATGTTTTAAAAACATTAAAAATATTTTAATAATTGAAATATACATAAACATAACTTGAGAAGATTTTGATGCCACCGTTTCTCTGATCAAGTATCCCGTCAATTACAGTATTGTTGTAACATTCCCTGCACTAAATTAATATTATATGAAATTGATTTTCCAATCTCTTACCTTTAACAATTGTGGATGGATTACAGCAACAATTGTGTGTTGTTTTGTAATTATTTCGCCTCTTCTTATAGATCATACAACTCATTCTGGTTTCCAAAATTCAAAAATTAAACAATGCTATAATTGGCATGATACCTAACAATAGTTTTCAACTATTGAAATAATTTTAATATGTTTTTAAAACATTTGTATATAAATATCGATCATTGTCATATAGCTAGAAATCGAAAAAATACATAATTAATGTGAAAAAAAAATGACCCTGTGGGACATAGAAATTCCGAGGCTTGAACCTACGTTCAAAAAGTTCGCAGCGATTCAACAGTCGGACACTTTACCGCTGCGCCATTGACGCCGTTGAAAATATGATAGACATTTTAGACTGTAATGGCACAGCATGTTTAGTTCGTTTAATTTCTACGCTGTTTTGCTGCATGTGAAGACGTTGAAGATTGCATAAAAGGCTTATTCCATAAAGTATGTACGAAAGTTCGACCTATTAGTTACTCTGACACGGAAAAAACGGCGAAAAAATCGGTTTTTAATTTTTTTAACTGCGGCGCACCAAATTGAAAAATCTGAAAAAAATTCAAGACAATAGTAACAACGATGCGGACTTACAGTAAAAATATAATTATAGTATCAAGACTGCTTCGATACAAAACCGGCATTTTTCAGCATTTTTTGGCGTTTTTTATTTTTCACAGCTTGGTTTTTCAATTTAAAAATCTGACGCGATTCCCTAATATGTGCACCGATGACAGACATGTCTCTGAATTTTTTCAAAATTTTTCATCCGCTGGTATAGGAGAAATTCGGCAAAAACCTGATTTTCTATTTTTACCCTTTACTACCCCCCGGGTCGAGATACGAAGTTGAAACTTGACAGAAATCATTCTTTTTTTATAAGCTTTCGAATGACTCATCGTGATTTGAATTCGGTTCAGGGGCACATTTGACCATCTTAACCGGCTATACCCTTTGTAGATTTACCTTATTTGACAAATTTCTACAAACTTGTGCGAAACAAGATGCTCTGTCTATCTATCTAATCGTCTCCGGACAACCTCCAAGCCTGTGCGTCACCTTCATTTTTATCCAAGTCCTGTGCGTCCCCTTCATTTCTACAAGCTTTACATAAAAACTCTAAATTAAAAATAATTTGCTGGTATAATAAAAATATCTGTCAATTTGAATGCAATGCAATTTGTTATAATGTATATTTTGTACATGCATGGTACAAATTTCCAGAAACTTATGCGATAGAAGATGCTTCTGTGTCGAACCTTCTCCGGACAACTTCCAAGTCTGCGACTCTACATAAAAAATCTATTAAAAAATTTTGGCGACCCACCTTGTTAATTGAGACAATAATTCAGTCTCCCATGTAGTGTAAAAACTCGTGACATTTCAAATTTGGACCTCTTACCTTATTCGACACTTGGCAGGTTATGATGAATTGACACTTGGTAGGTTTTAAAGCGATGACACTTGGTAGGTTATCTAATTCAATAGTATATACATAGGTATATGTACAATGACGGACGCCGATCCCTGCCGAATGATCCCGAGAGTCGACGAACGAAACATACACTAGTTTCTTTTGGCTGAAGGTGTGCGTGTAACGCGTGTATACGTATTATGTTGACGAAAAATTTCTTGGGGAAGGAGAAGAAGAAGAAAATCTTACCGTTTTCGATAGATCCATGAGACGATATTACGATATCTCTATCATGCGTGGACCGATTTTATTGAAATTGGTCTTATTCGAAAGCTTATATGCGGTTTACATGAGAAAAATGCCATTAAATATAGAAAATATTGCAGGCGTGATGAGATATTAATGAAATAAGTTTCAGGTTAGGTTGGAATAGCTGTGCTTCGAGTAAAGATACACGGCAGCGACAGGCATATACAAGGTGTCTTTTCTTTCATGTACTTGGCGTCGAGACGCTACCGCGTCTCTAGATTTTCAGTATTAGTAAAGAAGTTCCAATCTCTATTTTTTTATTTGAAATAATGTGGCCATATAATTATAACATAAATTCGACAGTGTTTTCAAGTGATGTATGCGTCACGGTAAAAGCATTAATTTAGTAAACGTATACGATTCCCAGCAGTTCCTTGTCAATGTATGCCTAAAATGCATATAACCTAACCTACAATCGTACGAAAATACATACATTGACTGCACATGCTTTTACTGTTGCACATGTATCCAGCTAACGCTTCAGTCAGAGGGTGGAAACTCCAGCAAAACTTTTGGTTTGTAGGGAGCGCTGTCTCCCCCTCCCGAGACGGAAGAGTGGGGAGAGTCCCACTCACTCGGTCTCTGCAAGGAGGTGAGCAAGCCACTGGCTCACGGGACACGAGACAAGCCTAACCTCAAATACATAGTTTTCTTTATTGTTAACGGAGAGTACTTCAATATCCTTCCCACATCAAGGGCATGTGCTCTAGCGGAGGTAGGGTCCGCTATCAAGAATTCACCAGAGTAAATCCCTACAGGTTTAGTATTTGCACGCCCTCTAAGCAATGAAAGATTCTGTTTGAACTAAAATTCAATATGGCGGCTCATGCCGGAAAAATTAAATACACTCAGAATCTGCGTACTGTAATATGAAATACATTTGTGAAATTCAGGTGTTAGAGAAAAATATTTAATTAAAGTTGCAGTAATTGAATTTAATTAAATATTTCACATTCACCTGAAGTTTCTTATCTAAACCTTCCCCATCTTTTCAGTTATTATTGGCATAATTGGACATTATTTTGCCAACAATAATTGATAATGCCAACAAATGTATTTCTTACCCTACACTTTGTATAAGATACTTAAGGGGACCTTCCGGTCTAGAGCCCAAAAAAATAGGTGATATTTAGGAATTAATTAAAGGAAAACTACAATATATAATTCAATGGGACTTTTTGCATTGTATTAAGGATGTCTTTAATTATAGAAATATATTTTTTGTTTTATAATTAATCATTGCAGACGGCCCTTGGAAATCGTTAAAGTCAAGGCGTACAAAAATTGATTCAAATCGGTGGGACCTGTATCTCCAAAAGTTATTATCCGATTCGACAGAAACCTTTTTTATTTTGAAGATTATTCTTCTGGCTAGGGGGGGGGGTGGGAGGTGGTAGGGGACTAGAAAAAATTACAAAAATGACATTTTTTTAGAAAATAACGACACTTCAAGTTTGAAATCACTTTTCCCTGTATTTTTCGTCCTTTCAACGTCTTTGCAAATTATAAATTTTCAATTTTTTGTTATTTTTTCTAAGCCCCCCCTAGCCAGAAGTATATTCTTCAAAATAAATAAAGTTTCAGTCGAATCGGATAATAACTTTTGGAGATACAGGTCCCACCGTTTTGAGAACACTGTTTCGAGAAAAACGCGTTTAAAGTTTTACGTGAGTGCCGAGTGACCGCGTGTTACCCATGCATTTGCCGCTACTCAAAGGCCTATAACTTCGGGAATTTTACGAATTTCAACAAATCCTTTTAAACACGTATTCCTAAAAGATTGAACATTCGAAAAATGAAATAAAAAAAAATCGACTTTTAGACCGGAAGGTGCCCTTAATTGTAAAAAATACAAGTAGAGGTAAGGATTAGTGAGTGGCACATATTTTTCTATTGAAAATATTCCTTTTCTTTATCTTGTATCTAGGTAAATATAACATATAAAGTAAAAATATAGTAGTGTATATAAGAAATATAGGAGAACATAGAACTATGAAAATTATTTATCTACTTTTTTCTATAATTCTTGGTGTAGTAGCTGCAAGCTTGGTTCGCTAAATGCGCTTGAACTATACCACCGGAGTCTTTACCTTTTAACAGTCTATTAATATTCCTGCACCAACATGTACCATCATCAATGAACTTCTTGTCCTCTCCCTACCCTGATAACCATCTGACGCCAATCTGACATCAGATTGGCAACAGGGTCTGCCGTGAGAGGGCAGAGCCTGACGTCAGATCCGTAGTCATCTGTGTCCGCATTAGACTGCGGTCTGAGGTACAGAGCCTGACATCAAGGCCTGACGTCAGATGAGCAGCAGATTCGCATCAGATCCTGCCAGTGATGCCAGAATGAGGACGGGAGCGCTCGAGAATTTCCTCCACCACGCATGCACACTACGCCGGAGCTGCGTGTCCGTGAGCTCGGCGCTTCGGACAACGTCGGGAAGACGAGAGAGAAAACGAACGTGTGTCTTTCTCTCTCGCTCTTGAAACGCTGCGATCCAAGGTTACGTGCAAGCGACACGCGGCCGTGCGCGATCTTCTTGAGTGCCTTGAGATACATTTTTCACTTTCTGACATATGTATAATACTCTTGTAATGAAAAAAAATTTGGAAAAAATTTTGTTAGGGAAATCACGTTTGAAGACCTCCTGATCACGTTTTGACTATTTAGAAAAGAGCTTTTTTTTTTAAATATCTCATGTATTTGTTAACACGATTACGTTTAAACGGCAAAATGGATTTCAATGAAACTTTATATTAAAATTTTATATTCGTGTCTTAAGATCCATTAGATCACGAAAAATGATAATTACCCGTTATGGTTCTTCGATTTTTCAGATATACGAACTAAATTCTACATAAAAAAAAGTTAAATAAAGTTCTTCTGTAACTTGTTTAACAAAGAAAAATGTACATTCATAATTGAGGCATTTGATGGAAAAAGGGCACATACGCCAAAATGCCATTTCAAGAAAATCGATTTCAAAGTTTTCATTATAGTATAACTTAATAAAAAGTAATGCAATTAAATCAAATTTTTTTAAGGATGTAGTTACCGTGTCGTTCAAGCGTTCTGAATACAGAATTCATGATTTAAAAATTATATGTGTCTTTATGTATAAATTTTAAACAAGTGGTTTATGTGCCCTTTTTCCATCAAATGCCTCAATTTCTTGTGTTCATTTTAAATTTCCGTACTTTTTATTTGAGCTATTTCTATTTTTCAAACCTTAAAATGAATTTTTTTATTAAAAGACGAATATTTTGATACTGTACATTGGTGAACTTTGTTAAAATTAGAATTCACTCTTGGCCAGTACCATGCACGCTGTAGAAGCCTTCGATAAAAAATATTTTTTCAGAGTATGATCTAAAATCTAAAATCTAAACGTAATCACATCAAACGTAATTATATCAAGTTGCGACAAAGAATCACGCACTATTTACAAATTAATAATCAGTGCCCTCCAAGCTATGAAAGGCTGCTTGTTCCTGTCTAAACGCTATCCCGGAAGTTCCCTATTCAGTTTCCACCGGTGGTGGGTCGGTATTTTACGCCGCGTCGTAAATGCATTTACGACGTGTCGCAAATATATGTATAATATGTCGTTTTTAAGCCCATTTTATACGTGTCATTTGTCGCAAATGTCGTAAATAGAAATATTGATTAATTTAAGGTTTCAACAATTAAAGTGTTGGAAAAATATAGTTCTTTCTGGCTCGCTTGTTGGTTGCATGCGAATACTATAGAATACTGTAGAATACGTCGAAAACTACATATAATCGCCACTTCCGTAACCCCAAAAAAGTATTCAAAACCGTGGTGTTACGAGCCGGGGCTGCGGTAACGCGAGAGGCCGGCGAGAAGGGTATTTCCCAAGGAATATGGTTTATGAGTTTGTTAGTTAGGTGCGCGGACGAACCTGATGCGAAATCAGGGAGCCGCAGGAGGGTGAAACATCGTGAACGAACCCGATGCGAAATCGGGGTGTCACTAGGATAGAGTTCACAGACGAACCTGGTGCGAAACCAGGGAGCTGTTCGGAAGGTGGTAGATTTACAGACGAACCTGATGTGAAATCAGGGAGCTGTAGGATACGGACGAATCTGATGCGAAATCAGGGAGCCGTAGGAGGGTAAGGTTTCGTGGACGAACCCAATGCGAAATCGGGGAGCCACTGGGTTGGAGAAGATGCTTTGTTTTGGATGAAGGGTTGCGAACGAACCTGATGCTAGATCAGGGAGTCGCGGGAAATGTTAGTAATGCCTCGTAACTCTTAATTTATGTTTGATACAACTCGAGCGGTAAAGCTGTATCAGTAGGTGAGTGCTACTAATATTATAAGGATCGCTGGGTAAAAGATGGGTTTAACGAAATCGACTCGATTTACACGTGAACACCATTCGTGTATTCAATAACTTATTATTGTACAAATGTAAGTGTCGCGGTTAAATAATAAATAAAAGTTAATTACCACTAGTTGCACGGTGTTGACGCACTGGCGATGCGGGGACGTACGAGTGGCTATTTCAAAGTGCCAAATAGAATATAAACCGGACCCGCGGATTCTATGAGGTTAACTTTGATTCTGACGGAGACTTTAGCTCGATCTTAACCAACTCTGTACGAGCGTGACACGACGTGACTCTACGCGTGACTCTATAGCTTTTAACCAACAAGGGTTGAAACCAAAGGGTTTATATAGTCCCCAAAATGAGTGGGGGTTCATTAGGATTTTCCATATTAGGAAATCCTTCGGGGTCGTCGTCGTGTCACTCCCGTTCCCATGGTCGTGATCCAGATGGTCGAGATCATGGCCCCCCTTAGTGATGTATGATAAGCAAAAGGATTTTAGGGCGTTTTCCCTTCTCAGAAGCGAGCTCGAAAGTGGTTGAGAGTGGTGTATGGGAAGATTCCACATACGTAACAGTGGTGTTAATTATTGTAGTAGTTCAATTTTCTGTCACTAGTTGGCGTATCGAAATTCTTGGTTTCCCAATATGCATTTCTTTTACTAAGCTTTCAATATCCATTTTTCGTCAGTGTAACTAAATTTAATTTAATTTTTTTAATCAGAATTGTAATTATTAATAAATTGGCACTTCTTCATAACCTATACGAAAAATGTATTGTAGATTAGTTGTTTTCATTTCAGATGTACGACATTTACGACACATTTACGACATTTATGACTGTTTCAAGCATGAACGAGAAGCTTCGAGCGTTCGCGAATTAGATTTAGATTTAGGCTTAATTTAGTGTATACGATAGTCGATAAGAATAGCCGTTAAAAGTAGTCGTTAAGTTTAAACTAAAGTCACGGACACTTTGTATTTACAAGACGTTGCACAATAAATTACAAGTTGGACACTTGAATTAACTACAAACAATTAACATTGAGCTTACTTTGTAGTACCGCGAAAGTACGTGATAGACAGCGGTTGAACCGAGTAGTTCGAATCACAGTGGTTCTGGAAAGTTCCAGGTTCGCGTTAGCACGAGATATAAGTAGAACTTGTCGCGTCGACGATTCTTGGAAGAGAGATCGATCGCGGTGATGGATCGGGCCGTTTCGCCGAATTCTGTGACGTCAGCACCTCACCCAACAGCTATTCGCCCTGAGCAAGACGAGGGCCGCACCGGCGAAACAAAGCCGGTCGCACGGTGAAGCGAGAGAGCTGTCTAATTAGCTGAGGTGCGCGTCAACAGATAGCCCGACCGATCTCATCACCGCGATCGTGCATACCGCGACTTAGTCGCGTTAAGGTAGGATCTCCTACCCGCGATTGGTCGTTGCGATTGGTCGCAGCGATTCGACCCAGCGACTGGCCCTAGGCTGAATCTCCTTGCCTGCGACCAGGGGTGTGCGGGTACCTGACCTTTCAGGCTCGGGACGGGCCGGAAACTTTCGGGCGGGATCGAGCGGGGTCCCGATACTTTCGTATTGCTCGAGATCTCGACGGTTTCGGGATCCCCAGACTCGATACGGGCTACAAGCATAGCCGCCATGAGCGGGCAATTTGATTTCAGGTCGGCTCGGCAAAACTCGGACGTTTAAACTGCTTGTCTATTCGAGCGGGATATTCAAATCGACTAAATGTACCTTACCGCAGTTTGCTGATTATTGCCGAAGTTTACCAATCATTGCCGAATGGGCATTTAAATTGGTTGTCTAGTGATTTCCCTAGTTTATTTCTGTCCTTGTCGAGTGACGTCTCTTATTATATCTCCTCTTTGCTTGTAGCCCGAATCGAGTCTCGGGATCCCGAAAACTTCGGGATCTCGAGCAATACGAAAGTATCGCGACCCCGCCCGACCCCACCCGAAATTTCCCGACCCGTCCGAGGGCCAGGAACCCGAGCCTCGGGACGATCCGCACACTCCTACCTGCGACCAAGTCCATTGCCACAGTGGGGCAGAATCCCAAGAAACAAGGAAACGAGTCAGAATTCAAAAGTTGTGAGAGGATTATGTATTTTTATATATTCATGATAATAATAATAATAAATCGTGTTTATTCTTTTATAATATTTGATACAACGCAGTGGAATTAGAAACGCAAAGTACAGAATGGGCGAGGCTCAGCGTCCCTGTTATTCATGCCTGACCCGAATATTTCTTGTAAGCTACTAATATGAGCTTCTAAAAAAGGTAAAAACACAGAAAGAAGACCCAAAAAGAAGCCAGAAATAAAGATTTTAAAAATTATAGAAAAAATTGTAGCTAAAAATATTCTATCCTCCCAATGGCCCACCTTCTCTCACATCTGATTACGTCAGCGCGTGCTTTTGTTTTAATATTCCAACGCGTGTTTATATTCGAGAGTTTATATCATCACGCGCAGTCAGCGGACCACCCCTTTTCTTCCTGTGGCTCTCCGCGAGGCATACTGGTCTTTCTGCAGAATAATTTCGTTTCCTACACCATTGCCAAGGAAACATTCTTCGATCTAACATAAGAACATCTTCTTTTGGTAATTGTGCGGACCTTAAAATTAATTTTCGTCACGGTCAACGTTCCGACCATACTTATTATCCTTTTATACTGTAGCGAAACACGGTTTATTGCCTGCCGAACGTAGAGGAATTAGCTTGTAGCAATTGGGGATTAATCCTAAAAATTGTTCCGCTGTTCTGGAAGTTACTTGGCAGATGTTTCCTAATTACTTTATATCGTGTAGGGGGCCAAAGGTGTAGTGTCATGAACCTGTACTAAACCGTGGCCCGCTAACAATCCGTTTAGGACATCACTCATCACGCTACATCATGGAGCTTCGCGCGTGTGTCAATAGGAACACTGCACTTTCCATGGCATATTTATCAAATTCTTGTAGTTTTATTGGAACTATTGACGCTAATTCATGACGAATTGACCTTATTTTCTTAAATAACGTCAAACTTATATATTAACACTTTTAGTATAAATTTCCTTAATAATATTCGGCATTTTTAAATGGAAAATACGGGATGTTGCATTTTTTCCCATTTTTTGGGATTTACCCCCACTGTGCGACATAGAATACACGTACTTAATCCATAACTGCCAAATATTCACAAATGCTTTCTCCGCAGTAGCAAGGCCTAGATTATGTTGATTAGAAAACAAACAAAGTTCAGAAGTTCCCGGAAGTGGAACTAAAAAGGAGATGATTGCTGACAATTTTTCAATTGGTTTCGTATGGAAAAAAAACTGTATGTAACTAATTATTTGCTATTACTTAACAGAATCGACACTACTCATTTGGGGCCCCAAAAATTGTTTTCTTTTATATCACCAAAAATTAAAAGACGCGATTTAAAATTCTGCACGAAAAATACATACAATCATAGACACGTGTATACACACAGATCAGAAGTAGGCGTCATGATATTTTTACCGCTTTTAGGTGCTAATATTAGTAATCTACAGGTAACATAAAAATACGTACTCCCATATCTTTTGAATTCTGACTTCTTTCCTTATTTCTTGGGATTCTGTCACACTGTGGCAATGGGTCGCAGTGCGACTGGTCGCTAGACTCCCTCCGGGAGCAGTCTAGCGACCGGTGGTCGCAGTGCCCAGCCTGCGACTAGGTATAATGGGAAACAGACCCTCATCGCATTGTGTTGCCTCTCAAGTAGCCTAGGCTGGTACTCAAACAGACTGGCGTCAGGCTCCTACGTCTGGCGTAAACCCGACGATCGCAGTCGCTTGTAGGAGAACAGATACATGCTTTTCCATTGCACCAGTATACTGCGACCAATTGCAGCGACCATTCGCGGATAGGAGATCCCGCCTTTAGCCGTTTCGAACCGCGCGCGGAGTCGGCAGCGAATCCGCGCCGGCTTGGCCTGTGGCCGTTTGGGACAATCCCAAACAATGACATTTACGACATTTAAGACACGTCGTGTATAAAATAGAAATTTCGTGTCTTTACCCACCACTGGTTTCCACCCACTGACTTCAGTTTTGCTATGATTCCATGTTGGCAGTCCTCCCGAGTAGGCACCATCTCGTATCCACTATCTGAACTAAATTTGTCACGTGACTTGCTCTGTATTATTGTCAAAATGGCGGAACTCGTGTGTGGGAATGCAGTCACGAGAATACGTTTTTCGTCCTTATATGAGCACATTTTTGGCTGGACGAGGTCTCATTCGAAAGAGGAAGGTACAACGCAGCGCGCTCTGGTCATGGTTCGACGAGATTATGTTAATATCTAATGATATGAGTGTCCAAAGTAGAGAAAAGTCGACAAAAAAAGAGTTTTATGACCCAAACGATCTGCTCACCCAGCTCAAAATCTGCTTATATAAGGATGAAAAACGTATTCTCCCAAACCCATTGTGACAGTATACAGTGCGCTACATTGTCCGTGCTTACCCTCTTAAGGGGGCCGTTTCACTGAGCCTTGAAGTGTGTGCGTACGCTCACACAAGCTAGGAAAAGCGTGTACGTATATACGCGATGTAGTAAACAAACCGTTTCAACCAATTTTCTTCCTGGAATCGGCACGAAAGAAGTTTTTGCGGGTATAGTTGCCTTCAGCAGTAGACATTCGTGCTGGGTGGTCAGATGCGTTTGAATGCTAATAAGCAACGTACGTTGAAATAATAATGAATTTATGACTCGAGAAATGACAAAATGATGATTCAAGGATTTCCCGTCACCGGCGCTGATGGTATATTCGCGCCATGTAGTATCAGAACCGGTGGAAGTCCAAGCTAGCCGATAAATGTAGGAAAGACATACAGTATTGTCTCCGTATGTGCTCGCTGGTCGGGACCGGCGTGGAACCCGTATCGTGAGCAGAGCCCTAATTCCGAGTCAGGGGGTGGACACTCCAATGCTTTAAGAGTGCAGAAGGATAGACGCCAGTGACGCCATGTAGCGTATACTCAGAACCCCAACATAAGATAATAGATAGCCGTTCAGATGATGGAGATATTATTCAGATAATGTGTTGATACGTAATTAAAGAACTTAATAAAATGAAGAGACCAATAGAAAAACATACAGAAATACATAATTAGTTGTTATAGTAACTATTTGTAACAACTAATTATGTATTTTTGTATGTTTTCTATTGGTCTCTTCATTTTATTAGGTTCTTATTCATAAAAGTGTGTTTTATGAATAAGAAAAAGGCAATGAAATTGTTTTAAAGAATTTTTTTATTATATATCAAGCAAAGTAATGTGTACATTACAAAAGTACTTATTTCCAAATGTGTTTGTAACAAAAGGGCTTATTTCCAAATAGTTTCATACAAAAGGGCTTATATCTTATAGTTTCCATTTAAAAAGGGCATATTTCGAAACGTTTTGTTTAAATAACTATTAAAACAATGGGCCTGATGAATAAAAACTAAGCAATTCCTTATTATTAGCAAAATCAATTGCTTAAACAAAAAAGGAATTACTTATTTTTATATGGAATAAAATCATAAGGAATTGCTGGCTTTACTAAACCGTATAAGTAAATGGTAGCTGTGACTGCCGGTAACGTTCTCACTCTCTCTCGGGCTGACCCTGCCCGCTCGTGTACAGTGCTCCTGACTCGATCTCGTCCTGCGTTCCAACATTAAATATTGGTTATTACAATTAACATTAAAATTATATAAATGGTTTATTTTGAATTAAAAATAAATTAGTAATTATAGGTACATTAGTGAAATGGTATTTAAAATAAAAATTTATTAGGAGAAAAAAAGCTTGCTTCTTTTATTCATTCGATTGCAAGCAATTCCTTAAAAAATTAAGGAAAAGCATTTGCTTTAAACGATTCCTTGGGTATTCCTACAAGATAAAGCAATTGCTTGTGTTTTTATTCATATGAATTTAAGCAATTCCTAGTAAAATATTAAGAAAAAGCAATTGCTTACACTTTTTCATGAGGCCCATTGTCCCTGAATTTAAAACATTGTTGCTATCAGATGAAAGAATAAAATGTACGAGTACTAATAAAAAAATATTTTTTTCAATACGCGTAGTTACATACCACAGTTTCTTGCGGTTATTGAGAAGTTGTTCTATGTGGAAATTTTCACTTTTGAAAAATCACTCCTCACATATGCCCTTGTACTCCCATATATACTGTTGACCGATACATCGTCGACCGATTTCTCTCCAAGACAGGAACCGACGCGTTCTGTATACAACATAAAGGATATTTTACTAATTATTATCGTAATTATCATAATTATTATTACTATTATATCATGCATACCTGCGACGCCTGTACCAGTCTGACGCACTTGGACCGAACCGGACTCAGCACCCTTACGTATGGAAGTAATTATCAACGTAGATCCTTCTCTGCATCTTTTCTTCTGTCTGTCATCTGCTGTAAACATAAAGGGTGAATAATAAATACTAAATTCAAGTCATCCCCTCTGAACTTAAGGAGTGAATTAAATTTATTATTTCCTTCGTCACTTTCTTGTGAAAGTGAAGCCGGCGTCGATCGACTCGCGTGATCATACGATCCGCGAGTACAAGTGCCATTGCAGACACTTGTGACCACTGATCCTGTCAGTGGTACCGCACTTTACAGCGCGGTGCGACGCCGGACTAAATAAAATTGAACCCATTTTACGTTCCGCATTCCAATCTGTTTCTTTTGCGTACGGTTTTCATATAACACTCCTGTGCTAGTTTAATTGATTCGCAAAGTTGTCTGTTTTTGGGTATAATGCGGCCTCTCAAAATTCTATTTACGTACGTGATCACATCCTCTATATATTTTTTCACGCATATTTGTGTGAATGTTTTGAAAACATGGGATTTATGATCGCTACATGTCCAAAAATTAAATTCTAGCATACGCTGGATCATGCGTTGCAACTTATTGCCCATTCTTTTGTGGGAGATATTCTTGCTGATAACACTTCCTAAATAGCGTTTTGCAAGTAAATGTTTGTCTGTAAAACACGTAGTTCGTTGCCTCTTAGATGACTGCTTTTGAAAAGAGTCAAAACATTTCTCACACCCGGTTAATGCAGGTAGGCTGTTTTGAATACTTTTAATAATGTCTCCAGAATTGTAAATTTTAAGTTCTTTCATAGTGGGAAGGGGTACTTGGTCCTCATCCTGGTCCTTATCGATTTCCTCATCGTCCACTTCATGTGGTAGATATTCAGTGCCACTAAGTAGCGTTGTATGTTGCGGCAGAAGAAAAGCTCCGCTATCGTCCTCGCAATTGTATCCCAGCGAGTGCTTCGACGTCAAACTTGTTATCAACAACGATTTGAATATGGCCTCGAATTGGTAACACGTAGACTTGTTTGATCTGAAATCGTGGCTCTTGACATTGCCAAAAAAATTCTCCAGTGGATCTTGATTGACGTTCCTCGTAGCAAAAGTTTCAAAGCCCATTCCTTCTAATTTCTTCCATAACAATTGGAAACCTTGCAAAGTATTCATCAAATTCTGCAGGCACGGAATGTCTGTTGTAACTGCTTTCTTAGTTTTAGAATTAATAAATCTGATGCTTCTTAGCTGTCTCCTTACATTCGAGAAAAATTCGGCGTGGTAACTTTTTGCAGACCACGGTATTCTCTTGGAGTGATTATCTCCGCAATTAACACCATTTGTCCCATCTCCAATCCCATTCATTAAATGGAGGAAGTAAGCCGTATTGATTCCCTCAGCTGGCATCTTCCTGTCTCCAATACTGGTCTTCATCGGTGCACTTGTCCTTGCAAGGAGGTCGACGAAACAAGACATCTTCTTACTGAAAATCTGCATCATATGTTTGACTTTCATTTTGTTAATTTTTTCAGGATAAACGTGTTGATCCGTCAAATCCGGCACGTGTCGCTCAATCAAATTCGAATAAACGTCGGTTTCGTAAGCTGTAATAACATGGTTTCATGCTGCAAATTTTCTATCTGCATTCTTCAAATGTGGTCTATCAAAATCGATTTCTATATCCTTGGTCAAAAAATTGTTCCGCATGCACTTCAGCATGTGCGGAGCATCATATAGCGGAATAAACTCGATGTCATCGATGAGGATCGTCCAATACTTTTTAATTCCTTTCTGCTCTCGAATTCTGTCCGTGTCTTGTTGCATTGTCTTGATGGCCTTCATATTGGAGGAGCCTTGGTCACATACTGTTGCTGCGACTGTATAACCAGCTTCAGTAACAGCTCGGACAACCTCCTTGATGCAACATATTAGTTGTTCATAAGTTGTTTGTGCAGCACAAAAATTGTATGTGACCGGGATCTTTCAACCAGTTTTTATGCCTCGCAGCATGAAAACCAGTGCATGGTCTGCATACTTTGAGGTCCGGTTTGTACCCCAATCTTCCAGACCAACAACTTTGTCCTTTTCGGCACAGTATTGCACATTCGGCATTAGCGACACTTCATCCCACATGAGTACGCATACCTTATCCAGTGGATCCATCATGCGGCTGGCTGTTTCTTTTAAGCAATCTTTCATTGTTTTTATCACACCGCAATCCAAACGAATGTGATTTAATAGTTAGCGAACTCTTCTTGGAGCAGGAATTGGGAGAAGAGTACACAAGTATTTGTATGCAGACGCTGATCTTTTATAGATCGACAGACATAGGAGCCTTTCATCTGGCGTGTATCGTCGTCCATGTTTATGTTTACCAGCATTTCTGAGTATCATGCTGACAAAATGCCTCTGCACTGTACTAAGATCTCCCAAGTGTTTGTCGAATTCCGCGGCCTTCGCATTGTTCAGAAGCTTCTTCAAACGATCTGCATATCGTAAGCTTTTGGTTCTATAATTATCAGTTTCCTTCTTTGCTTGTAATACGTGCAGATACATTTTTCTTGTACTTTCATCTAAATCTTTCCTTTTCCAAACTAAGCGTTTACAAGGTCCAGATTTTTTGGCTTTATGTATGTTTTCATTTTGGGAATATATGCTAGAACTGGGTCCAGGAAGTTGACTACCGCTTTCTATCCTGGAAAAGTTACTTACGTTAGATTTTGGCGTTGTAGGAAAAATGTAGTCACTGGATTCAGCGACTGCAAGGGAAGAGCTTCTTTCCGCTGACTTTGGAAACCAATTCCCAAATGTAATTGGTGAAAAATCTGCAGTTGACGGAGTAATATTGATTCCAGGTGATAAATCTTCCTTCCTCTCCAGATCAATTTTCACATCAACTTCCTCTGACGATGGACTGCTTTCCCCTTTGGCAGGCAGCAACAAGGAAGGTACTGTTCCTTTCTTCAGCCTTCTCCGTACACTGCATTGGTAATCGTGTGCATGAAAATGTAAATGACAAATTACATACCGCCCATCGTAAACATGCTTGTAGGTTAATCCTAGCAGTCGCGGATTACGCGTTGCTTCAATTCACTGCGAAGCGATTATGGATTTTTGAAACCGATGAGATTTTACCTTTCGAGTCGATGGACAATCCAGGACAGCACACTTTTGCTTGTCAGTTGCAATCCATTTCACGTTCATTTTGGATGCACAAATACTTACCTTAAATCAGAATTGGAATCACAATGAATATACTTTACTGCTGCACTTTACCGACAAAACTATCACTGAAAATTGCTGATAATTGCTGACAATCAGTGAAAATCTGATCAGATACAATGACAGCAAATGACAGTGAATGGCGGCAAATGGCGGCCACGTGACTGATTTGAACTGATTACTGAGTGCAACGAAGACAGACGCAACCTACGGTCAGCGGAGTGAGGGACTTGGGGAGGGCGAAACACACCGCCATCTAGCGTATACTCAAAACGGGATGAACTATGTTTCTGCACGGCGCCTATACTACTGTCCACCCCCTGTTCCGAGTGTTCGTTTCTCGCTTCTTTCTGGCTGAATGGGGGAGCGAGATGGAACGCATTGCGTGCGCGGCGGGCGTGCGCGACAGGCGCGAACGCTCAGATGGAATCGTGACTGCTCGACGCATGCGCGCGACGGTCAGATAGCCAGGCACGGCACGAGTCCTTTTTCCGCTCTAGGCGAGCTGGCCAAATGCCGCCATTTATTATAATACATTTAATTGAGCTTCTTCATATCCTTATTCTTAATTCTTACTCGTAGTTTAAAACCGTTATAGTACAATTTGTAGTATTTCATTTTGCACCTCTTGTGAACCTTACGCCCTAGCAGTTGCCTAATTTTGCAGAGTAAAGTCATAGATAATCTCAAATAAATGTATTATAATAAAGGGCGCAATTTGACAAGTTCGCCTAGGGCGCAAAAAAGACTTATGCCGGGCCTGCGTCAAGATTTTGCGAAGCGGTTCCCGTGCTCACCGTAAGTGCTTGCGACCATCGCGCACGCCCGTCGCGCACGCAAAGGATGGAGTGTCACGGCGCCCGAAAGACGGAGCGAGACAAAACATCAACGCATCGTCTGTCTCGTACCGTCCTCGCTCGCTTTCAGTGGCTCTCGCTCGCTCTCGCTCCATCTCGCTCTCGCCTTCGCCAGACAAGAGTGAGACAGAAGTGGTGGGGATAGCGAGGAACCCGTATCGTGTGCACCAAACCGAGTACATATGCAGACAATACTGTAGTTGCCGAGACGTATTGAGAGTCGAATCGCGCTGTTGCCGCATTATCTCCATTACTATTTTGTCGACAGGGAGGCTTAAATGAATCACGGCGAAGCGGCTAGAGAACAGACAGTGGCGGATTTGAGGAAAAAGGCCCAGGTGGCAAACGTCCTGAGGGGCCCATTTTCTGGGAAAATGAAGAAGTAGTTGTCTAAAAACGGGCTAACAAGGGAAGTTTGGTAACCCGGATATTCAGAAAATTATGAAACTCGGTGTACAAGAAGAGTTGTTCATCCGTAACGCAACCCTATTTTTTGTTGGTGCCATAATATAATTTTTGGGGGTGAAATCATCCCTTGAAAAAAATGCAGAATTTTCTTTTCCGTGGAATATCTCGGGAAGGGTGAGAGATATCGAAAAGAAGTTTAAACAAAAGTTGCATCCTTTTTTATATCTACAAAACCGCGTAAAAATAATTTTCGAAAAAACCATATTTTTTTTGTTCCTACAATTTTATACATGATAGTTAGATAATAGAGTATTATTCTTGATTTTTTGGTGGTTACTCATAGGGTTGTTTGCAAAAACCGCCCCCAGAAAATAAATTATATTTTTCTATCCGTAATCAAGAGACACGGTAGTGTCTCGCGCCAGGTATATCAACAGACGCGGTCGCGTCTGGAAGCTAATTCCCCTTCCCCCTCTACCCATAGGCACACTGAGCGACCGCGTCTCTATACACGAATGATAGCGAAATTGACAGGTGTCCGTAACTATTTTGGCCTTTTATCTTATCTTATGACATAGTCCAGGTGTTTTAACATGATTAAGCGAATAATTTTTTTTTTTCGAACCCATTTGTCGTTTTACTTAATGTATCAAGCTGTTTTTCTAAAAGATAAAAGAATTATTCTCAATTAATAGTTAGCAAAATGATACTTTTTTTACGAGACAGTCAGACAGCACGTAGCGCTAGTACTTGACGCCAGTAGATGCCGCCATTCTCGTTTTACTTCTCCAATTGACGCAGGTAGATGTCGCCTTTCGTAAGCTGAAGTTATCCGGAATGGTTTTGCTGAAAATGCGGTTGCGCAGTTGACGAAAAAGGCAAAAAGCTGCTGCTTTCGGCTCGCTAGTAAATGTCACCTAGCTGTCAATCAATCATAACCTGCCTGTGTCAGTTATCAAAAGTTTTGAAATGTTACGAGTTTTTCCACCATATAGGATTATTGACTTGGGCCTCAAGCGCCTTTGCTCGAGGACCCGGCGGCTTCAAGCAAATGCGCTTGAGGCCCGAGGGCCTCCAAGCCACGGCCAGAGTTATTTAAGCTTCTCCGCTACAAATATAAATGAAAGTGAGAAAATTGGCCGAAGCTACGGATGAATTCCTGTCGATTCAAAATTTTATTTATGCGCTTCGGATGAATTCCCGTCGATTCAAAATTTTATTTATGGTGCTTTAAATAATAAATAATTCTGGGTGATTTTTATTTATGACACATACAGATAATGTCTCTTTTATTTAAATAGTTATTTAGA
This sequence comes from Andrena bucephala, assembly GCA_947577245.1. Lineage (NCBI taxonomy): Eukaryota > Metazoa > Arthropoda > Insecta > Hymenoptera > Andrenidae > Andrena > Andrena bucephala. The sequence goes on along the minus strand of OX387716.1, from coordinate 80,662,243 downwards.
TAATTTTTTATTTAAATAATGCCCATCTCTGCCTGGAGGGTGCGGACCCGTCAAGAGCATTGGGCCACCCTCCAGGCGGTACGGGCGCAAGCCGTCAGCCTCCGCTCGCAGGCGAGTACCCTGCGAGATTTAGTGAAGACTCAGAGCCGTGGCCGTGGCCGTGGCGGTCGTATTTTGTAAATAAACAATTGTAAATAAATAGTTCCATTAAAATTATAATTAATATATACCCAACTTAAAATCGTTTAATTTATAATAATATAATACTATGTTCCAATTTTTTTTTCTCCTCGAAATTATACATTTTTCCATTGCAATCTTTAATGCTGCCAAAAGTCATCCTTTCTTGTTTGAGAACACGGCTCAATGTTTTATTTTTTTTTCTATTCGTTCGTAATGAATCATTTCTCGATATAAATTGTGTATTTACGGAACTCGTGATGCGATTAGCTACCCGAACGCAGCGGCTTTTTGTCTTTTAAAACTGCGAGTGAGTGATTTCAAGTCGTTTGGATTTGTGGTTATGGGTTATAATTATTGATTATGGCTAATTGGGTACAATTTTCACCCCCTCGGAGTTATTTGGTTTTTAAAATATCGTATTGTCATCCGAACTACGCACGCCTCCAAAGTTTCAAGAGAATTTAATTGGTGAAATTGGTTTAAATTTGAGTTTTCAGATATGTAGCAGACGTACAAGAAGCAAACAGAGGAATCGAAGCTGAATAAATTCGTTTAAAAAATACGATTTAAATAAAGAATATACACATTTTTAGCGTTTTTGGGCCTTTCGTTTGATTAATTTTGTCATTGTCAATACATTTCTATGCTGATGTACCATCACGTATCTTGCATGAATATGAACCGCTTTGAGGATGAAGACCGTTATAAAATAGGGCACTTAGTAATTGATGACAAATTATGAAAAAAAGTGATGAAATCCCCCCCCATAAACATGACTCATGTATGAAAGAAGCTAATTCCCTTTAATTCACGAAAAAAGTTCACCTGCAAAGATTGTAAAATCAACTTTGCTAATTCCAATTGTACCTTTAATTCACGAAAACAATTAAAAAAGTTCTCACGCAAAGATTGTGAAATCAAATGTTACATTTTCACATTGGTATGAATCAGATAACGGATCGTGTGAACAGTGTACAGGAAAAGATATTATGTTTAAGAATGAATTAATATTGACGAAAGATATAGTTATTATTCGTTTACTATTATTTTCATTACAAGATGATAAAATAGTCAAAGCAACACGTAAATTAATTATATGTACTATTCCCACAACCTAAGTAGTAATAGGTGGACAATCATATACAGTTATGAATGCTATATTTCATAGTGGTTCATGTATTGAGGATGGCCATTACACCAGTATATATAAAGAAGAAGGAATGAGTAGTAGTTGGATTGAAGCTGATGACGTGCAAATTAAAAAAAGGAAATGGCCCAAAGGGGCTAAAGATCTTTATATTTTGTTCTTACAAAAAAATGATAATAAATAAATAAGCCAACAAAAATTACCACGCTATGGAATAGCTGAAAGAAGAATGCTGCCATTTGGGCTCCATATCAATCATCAATCAAAACTACATATAGTCATAAATTAATATCAGTAAACACTACAAAATGTGTGAAATCCTCACAAAATTACCTTTTCACAAAAAGGTACAAAAAGAGCGCCAAGTATATAATCCCATCAAAAAGAATCCCATTTAAAAACATTGTCGTAAATTAATATAATTATGAATTTCTTAATATGCTATATTTAACTTTACGATTGTAATGATATACAACAATTGCGCCAATTATCATAATGGCTATTTATACATAGAAAAAATATATTAAATAATATTAAGCAGATATATTTTTATACAAATAAATACTTTAATACGAATAAATATTTTATTCAAAATACTTGGCGCTGCGCAACCGAAAAAATGTGAATTGACTTAGTATTAATAATTTACAGTAACTCCCTTACAATCTAAAATACATAAACATATACATATTATACATATACATATTAGAAACACAGTCAGATTTATTGTACATATATTTAACTCTAATATCATACGTAGCATATGCACACGCACACATTCACGAACGCACGCACAAGAAAGAAAGAAAGAAAAGAAGATTAATGCAATTTATACATATTTATTCAATTTAGCAACACCAATTCGGGGCGCAGCGCCAAGTATTTTGAATAAAATATTTATTCGTATTAAAGTATTTATTTGTATAAAAATATATCTGCTTAAAATTATTTAATATATTTTTTCTTTGTATAAATAGCCATTATGATAATTGGCGCAATTGTTGTATATCATTACATTCGTAAAGTTAAATATAGCACATTAAGAAATTTATAATTATATTAATTTACGACAATGTTTTTAAATGGGATTCTTTTTGATGGGATTATATACTTGGCGCTCTTTTTGTACCTTTTTGTGATAATTCATTTACAATTCGGAAAAAATATATGAATTACAGCTAATATGTAGCTATTTTGTCGCTTTTGTTTCATTTAAATATCTTAAGTAGTACCCGAGAAAAAAATAATAACGATAAGGGCGTTTACCCCCGTATTACCCTTAAACGAGGGGGGTAGCGATCTAAAACATTACATAATGGTGTTTCAGGCTAGGAGCATTGTTTAAAAAATAACAGCTCCAAGAATCGTCGTGGGGGCCCTTTGCCCATGCTTACCCTGCTAGACCCTATTTAATATAGGTATGGGAAATATTCGTATTTAGCGCATGCGCGATGTTCCACAGCTATCTTCACCTTCACACTTCGATCTCCCAAACGAACCGCAATCGTTTCTTCCATTCGCATTTAAATGACACATGCTTATGCTCGCGACAGGTACTCTTTCTCGTCACAAAACCCCTTATATTAAAAATATAATGATCTTCTTTAAATTATTTAACTATTTTCCACCATCTCGACCATCTTCAGGATTTTTTATATAATAGCTCGATAATAGAGCATTATTCTTGATTTTTTTTGGAGGTTATCACTCAAAGGGTTGTTTCGAAAAACCACCCCCAAAAAATTAATTTTTTTTCTACCCTTAATAGATTTAAAATTTAGAAAAAAAAATATACGAAGTACAGTTAGTAAGTAGCTATATTTTCGTTTCTTTTTCATTCAAATATCTTAAGTAATAACCGAGATAAAAAATAACGTTAAGGGCGTTTACCTCCGTATTACCCTTAAACGGGGGGGGGGGGGGGGGGGGGTAGCGATCTAAAACTTTACACAATGGTTTTTCAGGCAAGGAGCATTGTTTAAAAAATAACAAGTCCAGGATTCGGCGTGGGGGCCGTTTGCCCATGCTTACCCTGCTAGACCCTTTCTTCAATTCCGACAGCTGGGATGTTAGACTCTACGCGAGAAATAAACGATTCTGTGATGTTTTTGATGTTGTCAATACCTTCGAACGTAAATTGAGCCCTGAATGTTGTTATTTTGCGAGACACAATTCTATGCGCAGTCTTAAAATTCCAAATTCACCATTTACTTGCCACTAACACAGTACAACGCCATCTGGACTTGTAACATTCAATACCCGTTTCTTATAGGTTTTCGTGCCCTGAAAACGAATCCGCAACCCGTTTGTCGCCAGCACCCTCAGTTTTTGAGAAAATCGATTTTGAAAAAAACTGCAAATTTTCAACTTTGAACATTTTTTTTGTCGAAGCGGTAATAGTTATTCGATTGTTCGTTACGTCAAATTATTCTATGAACCCTCCCGAATACAGCGATATAAGTTATTATTGCAGTATGAACATTTAAATATGTTTAAACAACGATCAAAGGGAAAAGGACACCCGAAATGCACAAATTTTTGCGGATATCTTTCAATTTATTTCCAAAACTAAGGGTCTGAGACGAAATCTGACCATCCCACGCGATGCAGCAGACATTGTTCCTTCGGAAAGCGTCGGCAGAAGTGGTAAGTCTCGTTTTGTTTTCAATACAGAAGCGAAATAGTTTGGCAAAACGCGCGATGTTGACAGTGGTAGTCAATGGCGGCGCGCGATCCACTGTCGCTCAGCGCAACATAATCGCTTAAGGCGCGTGACTACCACTGTCGGCACCGCGCGTTTTGCCAAACTATTTCGCTTCTGTATTGAAAACGAAACAAGACTCATCACTTCTGTCGACGCTTTCCGAAGGAACAATGTCTGCTGCATCGCGTGGGATGGTCAGATTTCGTCTCAGACCCTTAGTTTTGGAAATAAATTGAAAGATATCTGGAAAAATGGGTGCATTTCGGGTGTCCTTTTCTCTTTGATCGTTGTTTAAACATATTTAAATGTTCATAATGCAATAATAACTTATATCGTTGTATTCGTGAGGGTTCATAGAATAATTTGACGCAACCAACAATCGAATAACTATTACCGTTTCGACACAAAAAATGTTAAAAGTTGAAAATTTGCAGTTTTTTTCAAAATCGATTTTCTCAAAAACTGAGGGTGATGGCGACAAACGGGTTGCGGATTCGTTTTCAGGGCACGAAAACCTATAAGAAACGGCTATTGAATGTTACAAGTCCGAAAAAAAGTCAAAATTTGTTGTACTGTGTTATTATATAGTTACATATACATATGTATATGGATTACACACAGGCCACAATAACCTATATAACATACGAGTTGTCAAATCCTACTGGTACGATTGCAGTGGTACGATTTAGGAAACATCAATTTATTTATAAATATCAATTTAAACTTTATAATGAATGTAATACATTCTGTCAAAAAAGTACCGGGAATTGGTCAATGAAACACAAAATATGTATTATTCATCCAAATTTACTGTATCGCCTTCAAAGTAGGCCCCTTTCGAAATAATACACTTATGCCAACGAAGAACGCAATCATCAAAACATTTTTTTAACGCATTTTTTGGAATCAACTTCAGTACTCGCCGCGAATTCTCTTTTATATCATCTATCGACTGAAAACGGGTGCCTCGAAGTGGTAATTTCAGTTTTGGAAAAAGAAAAAAGTCGGCGGGAGCCATATCAGGGGAATACGGTGGCTGCTCGATAAGATTTGTTGAGTTTTTGGCCAGAAATTCGTTCACAAGAATAGCCTTGTGAGATGGTGCGTTATCGTGGTGCAAAATCCACGAGTTTTCTTTCCACAAATCTGGTCTTTTTCGACGAATTTGCTCTCTCAAACGCCGCATAACGCTCAGATAATATTCTTTATTTACTGTCTTACCTTGTGGCAAGAATTCCGAGTGCACAACACCGCGGTAATCGAAAAAAACTGTCAACATCACCTTCACTTTTGATCGACTTTGACGTGCTTTTTTCGGTTTCGGCTCAATTGGAAGGCGCCATTCCGAAGCTTGTTGACTGGTTTGCATGTCAAACTCGTAAACCCATGTCTCATCACCAGTTACAATGTGTTTTATGAATGTGGGGTCGGAATTGACTCGTTCTAACATGTCTTCAGCGACCTTAACGCGATTGAGTTTTTGCAGAAAATTCAGGTCTTTCGGCACTAGTCGAGCGACAACGCGTTTCATGCCCAAACAATCGTTTAAAATGGTACGAATTGATTCGTGAGACACAGAAATTTCGGTGGCTATCTCTCTCAGACTTAAACGACGATTTTCAGCCACCATTTCCTTTATTTAGCGATGTGAAGTTCAGTTGAAGACGTTGATGGCCGACCAGAGCGAGGTAAATCTTCCACCACATCTCGACCGCTTTTAAATGCACTGTACCACTCATACGCACGTGTTTTTGATAAAGTCGATTCACCGTAGTCGATTTAGTCGATTTAGTTGCGACATACAGCGGGGGGAGCATACGGCACGTGTCGAGGTCCCGGGCGTCACTCGGGCCATGCAGCCAGTGAGTGTACAAACATTCGGAGAGCGGGAGTTCCCCCAGAGCTGATCATGCCACCCGGTATGACCGCATCACTTTCCCCTGCGCTGCCCCGGGGTTAGAGAGCCCCCCTTCAACGGTCGGGGCCGAGTAGGGGGGGACGACTTGCCACCTGGTCCAGAGGACCACACCCTCTACCCTGCACGGCCTGGGAAGACGGGCCTCCCCCCAGGGGGAAGGGAATGGCTATGGATGGCCGCCTCCTCTTGGTACGCATTAACCCGCCAGGATTCTACCCCGTTTCTCGGGTACGCGTCCGCTTTTTATAGGCCCGGGCCAGCTTGCGGACGGACCGTACTCGCGAGGGTGACCATCGACAAGGGTGGGCGATCCCTACCTAAGACGCACGCATAGATGCGCCGGAGTCATTATGCGTTGCGCAAGCCACCCTCTCCGGCCTTGACGGTACCAGCCCGTCGCTAAATAGATTCGCGGTATATGGAACCGTGTCTCGACGCCGCTCTACCAGATCTCCTATCAACCCCGTAGGCTCGCTTTTACTCGTTGTCCTGAACCCGGAGTAGCCAGGTCCCCTTCACGTCCCCGCTGGAAGCACCTTTATACTGCGCGGGCACGCGCATACCATACCTCCAGCTTGCTAGGGTGACGGCTTGTTTACCCTCATAGGGCTAGCTATCCCACCCTCCTACTCCCCCCTCTCTCCCCCTTGACTCAACGCCCTAGTACTCCCCCCCCCCTCATTCCTGTTTCCTGAAACTTCCCACAACTATCCTACACTGCAACACTGCCCCATTGTTTTCCCCCGACCCCCCGCCCCCGACCTACACTCTTTAGTCCTGAGGTTATAGCGTTTTAGGGCAAGGGTCCCCACGGCAAGAGGGCCCCAGGGACGCACCACTCCCCCTCCCCCCACCCCCAACCCCTTCCCAGATTAAATCGAGTCTTGATCAAACATTGCGAGATCTGATAGCGAGGCACGGTCCAGAAGGGGGGCGGTCACCACCCGCCCCTAGCGGCACTCCGCATTCCTAAAGAGGTGTGTAAAAGCCGGTGCGCCGGTATCGCTTAAGTGCTTGGAGCACTGGAACCATTCTTGCTTTCTTACTCTTGGCACTGCCACCCTTCCGCGGTCCCGGATCGAGCTTTCCAAGGCTCGGTCACCACTGGACCACAGTTGGAATAGCTGCCTCACCATTCTGCCCTCATTGGCTGCCTTTCTGTTGGAGATGTGGAGGGGGCCCCTGCCTCCGCCCCCCCCCCCCCCCTCGGTGGACCACGCCGAGGGGTAGCGGTCCCCTTCGAATCGCGGCTCCAGCCTCCTTCTCAGTCTACTTCCGAGTCACTGACCGAGAAGGGGGCCAGCGTGAAGGTCCTCCCCTTCTGGCGGAGATGAGCCTTAGGTGTATTTCCATGGGTTCACCTCCTCCAGGAAACTCGCAATCTTGTCTATACATAGCTTGCTAACCTTTTCTGCTCTAATCACTTCCATGCCCAATATCCTTTCCCGGATTTCCATTGTACGTGGACACTCGCACAGAACGTGCACAGAGTGCTCCTTGCTAACCTCGCATAGCGAACACATTTCTGTTTCACTGGCCATAATCCTATGTAAGTGAGCATTCAGTGGTGCATGCCCACTTAGAATGCCCACCACATTCCTTGCTTCGACTCTTTCCATTCCTATTAGTTTCCTGGCCCTGTCCCTTTTTGGTTCAGGGCCCATCAACAGCTTCGCCGTCGCACAGTCAGTCGTATCCTCCCACTTCCTTTTCCTGGCCTTATCCCTCCATTCTCTGATAACGGCCTTGAAGGCCACATCAGCTATCGGGGGGATCGTCTCGTCCATCCTGGGAGCCATGCTTGACCCTGCCCTAGCTAGTCGATCTGCCCTCTCATTACCCGCTGTCCCCTCGTGCCCTGGTACCCAATATATGGTAATCTTGGCTCCTCTTCTCCCAAGCTCGTTCAATGCTATTCTGCATTCCAATGCCAGCTGAGACACATACATACTCCTACTCAGTGCTTTGATAGCGGCCTGGCTATCCGTACATATCGCTATCCTACTATTGTTTCGATTTCCTCTTACCATTCCAGTAGATTCCCTACCGCCTACCGCTCTTCTCCGGTCTCTCTCTTCCTTCTCCTCCTCGTTGAACTCTTTTTCGATACTCCGAACGCATTCTAGGATGGCAACGATTTCCGCCTGGAACACCGTCGCGTATCTGCCCAACCTCTTTATTCCCCACTTCCTCGCATCGTTCTCCTTACACCATCCTGACCCTGCCAGCCCGTCCTTCCTCTTTGATCCGTCTGTGTACCAGACCGAGTCATGGCTGTTCCTGATCTTTTCCTCATTCCAAGCCTTCCTATCGTCGATCGCCACTTTGAACTCCCTGTCGAACACATACTTCTTCACTATTAAGTCCCTAGGCATGGTCTTTATCCTATTCAGCTCTTCGCCTCCTTCCTCCTCCAGTATCCAACTGTGGCTCTTCTCATTACCTCCTGTCCATTGATCCCAGCTCTGCAGTCTTAACATCGTCCTCATCGCGAGCTCCTTCACTCTTACCTCCAGTGGTGGTAGGTCCGCTAGAATTTCCAGCGCCCTAGTTGGCGTGGACCTCATCACGCCGAAAATCCTTCTAAGCGCTGCGCCCTGGAATTTGTCCAATTCGGCCTTGTACGTAGCCATATTCGCTGTTCTCCACCAGATCCCTGCTCCAAAAGTCACCCGGGGGATTACTTACTATCGCTTCGTATCGATTCACCGTAAGCCTTATGTAACATTTTCAGCGGTTCGGCACATGAAATTCCATTTGCAATGCAAAATTTCAGACAGATTCTTTGTTCGATATTTTTATCCATTGTAAAAATCGCAAAACATACTTGAGATGAACTGACAAAATGGCGCACTGTAAACAAACTAAATGACAAGTGACGCTCAAACTCCGCGTGAGTATAGAGGACAGTTGTGCCAACTTAGCGACAAAAAGAATTTCAACAATCCCTTTAGGCGCGCTTTTTAAATGATCGATTTCCGGTACTTTTTTGACAGAATGTATGTACTTAAAATGAATGTGAAATATTCTACATTAAACCCGCTTTTAGAAAGATACAAAAATACAGGACAAAATTGCATTGTTTGATTATTATCAGCTAAAATAAACTGGTGAAAAGTTACATCAATCATACCTGATTTTTATAAATGTTTATAGCACGCAGAAAATAGGGTGTAAGCTCAACAGGTTTTGTTTCTATTTCTTATTTCGCATTTACTTGATATTTTCATCATCAGATGTCGTTTATATTCATTAATTATTGAGAAATTGATGAGGTACGATTTAGGTGACCAGTACGATATTGGCAACTCTCCCCTAATTGAGGAAAGTAATGAAGAGGACCTGAATTCTACGTGAACTGACACGGAACTGATATGTGTGCCCAGATCTTGACGTAAGCGATACGTACGCTCGTGTACTTACATCGTAGATGTTGTTTTATAATTTTTAAATCCATTTAATAGTTAATAAGGACAGAGCCAATCAATTTGTAATGAAACGTAGGGATTTAGGGGCCTCGGTTCTCAAAAACTACGAATATAAATTTTACAAAAACGTTTCAATTCATTACTTTCAATGATTTTTACGTGTCGTAGAATGGGCACCGTCTATTTTGACAAGCGCGAAGTGCAGAGATTTGCGGCAATGTCAGTAATAGCGTCAATTTTTAATATTTTTCGGCATATGACACGTGAAAATATTAGTTAAATGTTCCACTACATGTAAAATACTAACAATCAATTTCATCTTGCAATTTATAGCTTGTATAAGCTCTCAAGAAGTGCCATATTTCAGCGTCATATACACTCCCGATCCCCGAAATAGATTTTCAGAGAGAAATCCGGCGCGAGTCGTTAACAAACCGAGCTAAAGCGTAGCTTAGCGAAAGCTCGCCCTCTATGTTAAACTCTCACTCTAAACAAGTCACACGTATACAAGCACGCACTTACGTATACAAAACTTTCAGTATTTCAACATATTTCAGAGTAGTTCTTGAGTTGGACGCTGTTCATGAACAGAGGTCGCTAAATTCAGTCCTCAAATTATGGGTCGGTAACACAGTTGGGGTGGTGACACGAAGTCCCATAAGGTTTTTTTTTTGACTTGGTGGAAATCCCCACGGATACCCGTAACCCTCGGGGGAGGGCCAGGGGTTATGTGGGACTCGAACCCACTAAAACCACCAAGGTGACCTCCTGACGCGGAGAGCGCATACCCGAGGGGGCGACTTGTGCGAGATCAAACTAGCGATTACATACGCTTGCCCCCCAACGGATGCATATGAGCTCCCCGCGCCTATTGCTCCCTGTACAGGGAGCCCCTCCTCGGGGGAGTCGTGCGGATGCGCGAGCACCATTGAGAAGGCGTCCGCGCTCACGCGGCCGAACTCCACCCTCCACGTCAACTCTGGGCGACGCGCGACGGGTCACACGTCTGCGTCACCCTCTTCACGGGGTCGCTGCTAAACAAGGGCGGGGAGGCGCCCTCGTCACCCCCCACCCCGCGACCCCACGACGACCGCGACCCCACGACGACCGCGACCCCGCGACACCGCATTTAAGAACGGACCTGGCGGGGGGGGGGGTCAGCAAGCAAGCCCAGCCCAAGAAATCCGACTCCTCGCTGATTTGGAAGTCTTTGCTGCTCGCCTTGGCTTTGGAGGTTAGGTTGACTAGAGGCTTGCGAAACAGAATGGTTTCGCATTTGGCAAGGTTTATTTTGAGATTCCACGTTGTGAGGTATCCGCTTATCTTGTCAACGGCCGCTTCCAATCCGTCGCGAATGCGGCCCACTTTATTACCGGCTAGATATATCACAATATCATCCGCGAATGATATGATTGTCGGTTGCCCGGGTTCATTAAAACTAAATAACCTAGGTAGTTTACTAATAAAAATGTTAAAAAGTAACGGCGAGTTTACAGTTCCCTGCTGCAGACCCTCCTCGATTCTGAATCCAAGAGACGACAAGTCGGTGCCATCCCATGTAACGAAGGACTTTCCGCTGATCATGTCCCACACCATGTATGTGAGCCATCGCGGGAAATTCAATTTATCCAATCTGTATAGTAATCCGTTCAACCAGACCGAGTCGAACGCTTTTTCGATGTCCAGAAGGGCGGTACCCACCAATTGGCTTCTGGCCACCTGGATGTTCACATCCGCCAGCATTTTGTGTATAGCGTGCGTAGTGGCGTGGTGGTGTTTAAAGCCAAACTGGCTGTCAGGCACCACACTGTTCTCCTTGCAGAACTTTACCAGCGCATCATTAAGGATCGCCTCGAATACCTTGCTAAGGCTGTGTGTTAAGCTAATCGGTTGATAGCTAGCTGGGTCTTTAGGATTTTTTCCTTTTTTAAGAATCGGTTAAACTTTAGTCTCTTTCCACTGCTTGGGGAAGTAGTTCCTGTTGATCGCGTTATTGAAGATAATCGTCAAATCAACTATCATTTTAACCGGGAGGTGCTTTAATACGATAGGTGGAATCTCATCGAGACCGGACGAGGTCTTATTTGGCAGGTGTTTGAGAGTATAATTCACTGTTCTTGGGTTACAAAAGGGCTGCAGGGCGCCCTCCTCAAGCGCCGGATTAGTGGCAGGGTTACTGTCCCCAAACTGAACTAATGTTACGTTTTGTTCTCGATTGGTGTTAAACTCAAGTTTTATCGATTCTGCTTTGGAGTCGACTATCTGTTTAAATTGTGTATCATTATTTAGATAACGCGGTGAGTTGATAGACTCATAATAAGCTCCAATGACATTGAGCTTATCCGACCGGTCTGTAAAAATGTATTCGTCACCTATTATTGTTTTGTTAGTCAAGTCACAACCGCTTCTCGTAATAATTGCGTCATTATCTGTTTTGATGTGTATATTGCCTATACTAGTATATTGTTTGGGTCTGAACATTGCGTTAATTTTAGGAAAGAAGTTGTCAGATTTTCTGAAATCTATGTTTTTAACGTGATTGGTCCAATATCTCTCGGTTACTGTTTTGAATTCTCTCCGCAGGGCCTTCGACAATTTTTTTAGAGTGGTTTTAGCCATTCTCGTTACCTCTAGTTTCGCGGACGGGTCTGAGATGTGCAATCTATGTAGTAAAGAAACAATATAACTTTCCTTTTTCTGCAATTTTTTGATTTTATGATTAAAATATTTGTTGACGCTGTTAGTGTGCTTATATATTGGCACCGACGTTACTATAGACTGACTAATGATGTTAGTGATGTACTGTAAGTGTCTATCGATTTCAGTAATCGTCAAGTTAGTGTCATTCGGTATTTCGTTCGTATACAGATCCATGGCCCTACGTGTAAATTTGTCCCATTTAGTGGATTTGTAGTTAAATTTGCGTCCCCGATTCGGCGGACCGGTCAGAAAGGAGTAGTCGCTCTGGGCCTCGAAAGTCAGGGATATGGCTTCGTGGTCGCTGTCGTATGGTAAAGTCTGTGCCTTATCGTTCAGATCGTCAAGCCAAACCAGTCGCGAATCCGACAAGCAGACATCGAGGAAGGTCTGAGCTGGTTTGAAAGTAGGAAACGCGGGAGTTATTATCTTTAACTTATAATCTAAATCATGCACAGATGCCCATTGGCGCATATATTTGCCTCTCTGATTATTTGTGTAGTCACCCCAGTCTTTGCGTCTAGCATTGAGGTCCCCCGCTATTATGTAGTAATTTTTGTCCTCGTTCAATTTAAGACTCCAGAATAGAGCGTTAATCTCATTTATGAATAGGTTTCTGTTATCGTTCCTAGCATAGTCGCTCACCAGGAACAAGCAGGTATTGTTGTTCATACTGACCTTGATAATTGTGTATTCAAGGATCTCGTTATTAGCTGAAGACGGGAAGTCAATTACCTAAAAAAAAAGCCCTCTTTTGATAAGAATTGCAGTGCCCCCTCCTTGCACTGCATGAGGTCTGTCCCTCCTAACAATCTCGTATTCTTTAAAATAGATAACATGACTATTATTTAATTTAGTTTCCGACAAGAATATCACGTCATGATTGTAAGTCTCTGTAAATTGTATGAGTTCCAATCTACGGTAATTTGCTATCAGCGAATTTACGTTGATAGCTGCTATTTTGATCTGTTTAGAGATATTACAATTTATGGACATTTTTATTTTGAATGTAATGTACTAAGGATGAAATGAATCGTATGGGCGTTTTCAGCCACTCTCGCGGCAAGGGTTTTAAATTGCGTGGAAACTAATTCTGCTAGCTCGCTTTTTAAATCGGCTACCCAGGGGGGTTGTGTATCCGTTGACTGTCTCGTTGATGGAGTTGGATACTGGGATGAAGAGGAGGAGATGTCTCAGCTTCCTGTGATGTTGTGGTCCTGGTTGGAATACTCCTTGTATAGGGGTGAGTGTATGCTTGTCTTGTTCCGGAGACTGCTTGGGCATAGGTGGTTTCACCTCGAACTGATGTGGAAATGTTGGCGATTTTTTTCATGGTTGTTTGCACTTTCGTTGCTTTAGCCGATCTCTTCTGTTCCAAGGCGAATTTAATGTAGGGGCATCCCCTGTAGGAGGCGGGATGGCCTTCTTGTCCGCACTTGGCACATTTTAATTGAAGCCTGCTGTTCTCCTTTTGAATGGGGCATTTTCCAGGTTCATGGCTATTGGCACACTTGACGCACCTGAATTGAAGGTGGCAAATCTGGCTGGCGTGCCCTAGTCGTTGGCATTTCCGACATTGGAATATACTGGGTCTCTTCAAATGTTCCCAGCGAACTGTCTGATATGCTATGGATTTTATTTTGAATAGTTCTCTCGTTTTACTACTATGAGTCAATTGTAATAAAGAATGGAAGTTATCTGGTCGTGCTTTGTCGTAAACAAATTTAGTGAGATTGATAATTTCCAATTCAGGGATGTTCAGGTCCATTATCTCCTGTTTAATATCTTCGACATTGAAGTTTCCTTTGACACCCTTTAAAACTATTGATTTGGGTTTCAAATTTTTTGGGGTGTATGAGTAATATTGTGTTTTGTTGTCAATTAACATGTTAAAGATTGTATTGTAGTGCTCAGCTGATTGTGAGTAGATTATATGGTTTCCTATGCTTACTTCTTTGATGAGAAATGCTGCTTTTGGTACGTTGATAGACGTTATTGAGTTAACTAACGAGTTGATATCTGCGTTGACGGTATATATTGGTGGTTGCCTAGGGACTTTCTTATTTGTGTCCTTGTCTTGTGGTACAGTTGATTGAACGATGTCTTCAATATCCATATCTTGGTTCCCCGAAAGAACATGGAATCGATATTTATCTTTTGGAGAGGTTTACATCTCTGCTGGCTTACTACCAGTTTTCAGTGTTTTTTTTGGGGTGCACCCAATCCGATGTCGAAGTCGAAGCTGTGTTGGGTTGCGATATATCCGCCATCTGTTGGAGGATTGTGGCTGAAGGCGGCGGTCCATGATTACGGGCGGCGTTTAGGTTAGGCCAGGGTCGTGACACCTCAATGTATTTTACTGTTAGTGCGGACAGCACCCTCTAGCGCAGGCCTGCCCCATCGGGTGCAAATACCTCCTGAATTTCTGGGACCCGGGTAATAGCCGAGCGCGGTACTGTTCCATTGCTACCCGTTGCGAAATTTGTGAGAGAACTGCATGAGTGTGCGTCCATGTAGAAGAGGTCTTCGGATCCAAGCAATAGACTCGTGGTACGAGCCTACATGGACAGCCGCACACTCATGCAGTTCTCCCGCAACCCATGCTGTGGTTAGCAACGTAACCAGTCCCGCGCTCGGCTATTACCCGGGTCCCAGAAATTCAGGAGGTATTTGCACCCGATGGGGCAGGCCTGCTCTAGCGTATTGGGGCGGAAACAAATTACTGTAACCGGGAAATTTGAAACGTGGAATAGACATTCTTCAGTTAAATTCATCGAACTTCAGAAACGACTAATACAATTTCTGTATGACTACTGGACTACACATAATCATAAGTATGCGTGGTCATGCAGAAATTGTATCTCAGATGTTTGTTTTTCAGGGAACAGAAATTAAACAGTACACATTTGTTTGTGTGTTTAATGATTTCTTGTATTGGATAATTTGGCCGCATTGTACACAAGACCATTAAGGACTGCATTTTGTGGCATTTCCTTGCCCTTAATTATGTTATTAACTTTTTTATAAAATTGAGTTATACAAAGTGTGCTTATTGCTTTAATTAGTGTTTCTCCTATCTTTTCGGCATGTTCACATTGAAAACTAAATTTGACATAATTATTTACATAACTTATTATATTTGAAATGGTCTGTTCATTAATGTTTTGATGATTTAACATGTGATTTACAATTAAGCATATTTCTTCAATACATTTAAGAAATGCTGGGTTGTATCTGTTTCCTTCAGTTTGCCCCTTGCAATCTTTAAAAATGTAATTAATACACAAATTGCAGGTTATACCGCGTAATACCGCATTATACAGGGTGTCCGCGGGAAGACTGGACAGCCGGTTTTCTCGTAAACTATTGGAGATAAAAATATAAAAAAAATAGGGAATTGCATGGTTCGAGGGGGCCAATTTATTAGCGCGAACGAATTTTGTTTTCGATTATTATTTTAAAAGATACGATGGTCATGTTCGGTTTTTCAAATGGAACTATTTTTTCTGAAGACCTGAGTTGATAGTGCGTTCCAAGACAAATTAAATAAGCTTTAATGTATACACTTTATTTTCACTGGTTTTTAAGATATAGCGCTTGCAAATTTACTGATTTTCACTGGAAGAAAACTGTCTGGTATAGCACGGACCGGGGACGGTCTTACTGGCGTCACGGGTGGCACTGCCTGTTGAAATAGATACCTACCTGCCAAAGGTCTACGCCAAGAATGGCAGGCCCAAAGGCTGGACAATTCTTTTCAGCCAGAAATGCTACTTAGGTAGGTACATCTGCAGGATCGAGAAGCGCACCGTTACTTTTATTTCGCACTTGCTTCTACGCTCGGATGGCCGGTTCTTTTGGGAGGAATGCAAGTTCGATTAGTTAGGTTAGGAGGAGTGAAAGTTGCTAGACTAAATTTCAATCATAGGGAGCAGATTGTATCAGAACCATTCGGATTTGCATTCCTCACAAACGGCTGCTCTCTTGAAGAGGCCCTCTTCACAGCAATGCCCACCTTCTCTCGCACGGAATACGTTAACGCTTGCTTTTGTTCTGATATTGAAGCTCGTGTTTATACTCGAGAGAACCACGCGTCGACAGCGGGCTACCCCTTTTCTTCCTGTGTCTCTCCACGAGCCGTGTTGACGGTGGATTGTAGAAGCGTAGATATCTGGATGCCAGTTATTGAATTCAGGAGACGATAGAAACATTTTATTACAAAACACACATGTACTATAATTAAAGTAAATTGTATTCCTCTCGGGCAGGAGTACTGATAACGATCGAACTTGCGCCCCACTTCGCGCAGACCAATTACACGGAGGGTAGTCGGGTCACACTGCCCAAATGATACAGGGTAATTCTGGAGCAACGCCCGTCAAGGAGATGCGCTGGCACCCCGTGGCGAGGACAGACCTTCGCATTGCCTCACCCGATTTTTATGGTTTTTTTTCCGGAAAAAGGTACGAATCCTGGGCCGAACGTAGCGAATTGAAGTCGACCCTCCGCAGTCGAGGGTGAAATATCCATTTGAGTGTATTAAGAAATTCTTTTCTTCGTCGTATCGAAAGGGAAGTGGTGCCAATGGATTCCTTATGTTTTTCTGATGAAAATCATACCAAATGTCATGCAAATCGGACTACTTTGACACAAGCTATTTGTATTCCCTATGTAAAAGTTGTCCAATTTACACGACATTTGCCATGATTTTTATCGGAAATCCCCAAGGAATCCATCCGCGACACTTCCATATCCATACGATAAACAATAAAGAATTATTTTATTTCCTAACCAGATACAGGGTAATTATGGAGCAACACCCGTCAAGGAGATGCGGCGGCCTGGTACCCCGTGGCGAGGGCAACCCCTCGCAGTGCCTGACCGAATTTTATGGCTTTCCACCCGCGAGGGGGTTCGAGTGCCTAATTAGAAGTGAGAAACCTTCGACTTGCGCATTTCTCATCAGATCTTTGCAAAAACGACACCTATCGATTCCTTATGTTTGGCCGATGAAGCTGACACTAAGAACGACGTAATTCGGACCATAATGAAGGAAATTCCATGGAATATCGATTTATATCATTTCAAGCTGACTTGACTTGGTTAAAAATAGTCCGATTTACATGAAATTTGGTATGATTTTAATCGACGGAACGCGAGGAATCCATTGGCGCCACTTCCCCTTCGATACGATGAAGAAAAGAAGCAAACATTTGAAATCCTGAACATTTCTCACTTCTTAATGGTATTCCAAACCCTTCGAGGGTCGAAAGCCATAAAATTCGATGGGCACTGCGGGGTGTTGTCCTCGCCGCGGGGTGACGGGCGTACCTCCAGAATTACCCTGATGAAATAGCGGTGGAGGATGCCACACATCTGGTTACCAAAAACTAACCGGACTGATCGGCCGCGGTGTCTTGCCAGTGTCGCGGTTTATGAGCGGATTTTCAGCGCGTCGGCGGCAGGCAACGGTACATAGTACGGGTCCGAAGTCATCGTACGCACTACCCACCGACAGAGCAATATACGGATTAACTCAGACTGGACAATGTCACCACGTTTTTTATTGGCCTTTACAAATTTGGCAAACAGATATTGTCGAAACGTTCTTGGAGAAATAATAAATTATCGATCGTAAAGAGCGAATGAATTTTCGTCTGGCTCTGAGTTCGCTTTTGTCCCGACGCACGCGAGAAAGATGCCACAAATATAGGAATTGAAAAGTATTATCCACCGTCAATACGCCTCGTGGAGAGACACAGTAAGAAAAGGGGTACACCGTTGAGTGCGCATGGTTCCGCCTGCATCGTCCTCCTTTCAAATTAAAGACGGATTCCTTATCTCTCGAGTATAAATCCTTATCTCTCAAGTATAAACACGCGTTGGAATTTCAAATCTGGTTAGGAAATAAAATAATTCTTTATTGTTTATCGTATGGATATGGAAGTGTCGCGGATGGATTCCTTGGGGATTTCCGATGAAAATCATGGGAAATGTCGTGTAAATCGGACAACTTTTACATAGGGAATACAAATAGCTTGTGTCAAAGTAGTCCGATTTGCATGACATTTGGTATGATTTTCATCAGAAAAACATAAGGAATCCATTGTCACCACTTCCCTTTCGATACGACGAAGAAAAGAATTTCTTAATACACTCAAATGGATATTTCACCCTCGACTGCGGAGGGTCGACTTCAATTCGCTACGTTCGGCCCAGGATTCGTACCTTTTTCCGAAAAAAAAACCATAAAGTTCGGGTGAGGCAATGCGAGGTTCTGTCCTCGCCACGGGGTGCCAGCGCATCTCCTTGACGGGCGTTGCTCCAGAATTACCCTGTATCATTTGGGCAGTGTGACCCGACTACCCTCCGTGTAATTGGTCTGCGCGAAGTGGGGCGCAAGTTCGATCGTTATCAGTACTCCTGCCCGAGAGGAATACGATTTACTTTAATATAGTACATGTGTGTTTTGTATGTAATACTTTATTGTTTCCCCTCGGAGTTTACAATTCTTAAACCTACTCTTACAATTACTCCTTAAACCTAAAACGCCTTACTCTCTACCCCCCCCCCCATCCCGCTCGCACGCTCGCACGCTCGCTCGCCCGCTCGCACGCCCGCTCCCCCGCTTGCTCCCCCGCTCGCCTCTCCGCTCTCCCGCTCGCT
This sequence comes from Andrena bucephala, assembly GCA_947577245.1. Taxonomy (NCBI): domain Eukaryota; kingdom Metazoa; phylum Arthropoda; class Insecta; order Hymenoptera; family Andrenidae; genus Andrena; species Andrena bucephala. The sequence continues at coordinate 80,643,500 of OX387716.1, read as the reverse complement.
CTCTCGCTCTCCCTCCCCCGCCACGCACGCCCTTCCCTCCCCTGCCCACCCTAACCTCTGACCCCCGCTTCCGCTCGCCTCCTGTCTCTCACATTCCTTGATCTTCCACTCTTCCACTGTCACCCCCCTCATTTCTTCCACCCTCCTTATCCATTCCTCTCCACTTCCCTCATCACACAACACCTCCCTCGCCACATCCTGCCATCCCCTTTCCTTCCCCCATTCCGTACACACCTCCCACACGTGCTCCCACGTTTCCTCCCCCATCCACACATCCTACATTTCCTCTCCTCCTCCTCCCTCCAATACCTCCCTCCTCTCATCTCATTCCCCAACCTGTACCTTGCCATCCTTCTCCACCTATTCTCCCCCCACCCCCTCTTCAAATATCCAGGCAGATATCCCCCCCTCCTTTTATCCTCCCATACCACCTATTATATCTGGAATTATTTATCTTTTCCCATCTTTCCATCTCCTCTCGCCTTCTTCCCCTGCCAACCAGCTCCTCCCCCCTCATTTCTCCCCTTCCCCTCACCACCTCCACTCATTCCACTGTCCACCCTCTCTCCTCAAAAAATCCCTTTCTTTCCTCCTCCCATCCCCCCAGCACCTTTCCCCTCCTCGCCCTACCTTTTAGCTCCTCCCAACAATCCCTCGCCAACTCCCCCCCCCTGCCCCTCCTCTAACTTCCTCTCATATGCCCACGCCCTCATCCCCGCCCTTCCTTTCATCATGTCCCTCCTCAACTCCTCCCTCACCATATATCCCGGGGTATACCAATCTACCCCCAGCACCCATCTCAAGTACCTCTCCTGCAACCCCTCCACCCCTTTCCTCTCCTTCCAACCCCATATTTCTGCACCATACCCCATCGTGGCCCACACCAATCTGTCAAACAGCCACACCCTTTTCCCCCAATCCTTCCCAAATTTCCTCTTCCCAATACCCCACACCTGCCCCATCACCGCCGCCGCTTTCCTCACCCTATCCCTCACCTGTGCCTCCTGCCCCCCATTCGCCATTAAGGTATACCCCAGATACGTGAACTCCTTCACCTCCTCCACCTCCTTTCCCTTCCATCTCCATACCACCTTCTTCCACCTCCCCCCCCCTTCCTACATCGCATCATCTTTGATTTTCCCACATTCAGTTGTAATCCCTTCCCATCCAAATACTTTTCCAGCCTCGCCATCATCCCCTTCATTCCCTCCTCATCCTCCGCCAACACCGCCACATCATCGGCATACGCCAGGGTGTAAACCTTTTTACCCCCTAACCTCACCCCTCCCCATCCACCCTTTTCCATCTCCTCGTCCAAATCCGCCAGGAGCAGTGTAAACAGGCTAGGGCTCAGTGGGCAACCCTGCCTTACCCCTCTAGCCGTCCAAAACACCCTCCCCCTCTCGTCCCCCACCTTTACCCTACATACCGTTTCCCTCAACACCTCCTCACATCTCTCCACTAGCCCCTCCCTCACTCCTCTCCTCCTCATCGCCTTTACTAAAACCTCCCTGTCCACCGAGTCAAAGGCCGCCTTTAGGTCAATGAAGAAAACCACCATCTTCCTCTCTTTCCTCGTCACCTGCCTATTCAACAGAAAGTTCAACACATAAATGTTGTCTATGCAGCCCCTTCCCCTCCTAAAGCCGGCCTGACTCGGTGGCAGCAACTTCTTCCCTTCTACCTCCTCTCTTAACCTTTCCGCCAACACAGACGCATACACTTTGTACGCCGTCTGTGTCAGCGTCACCCCCCTATAATCTTCTACCCTCTTTCCAGCCCCCCTCTTCACCACCGGTACCACTACCCCTTCCCTCCAGTCCTCCACCCATCCTTCCCCCTTCCACACCCTATTACAAATATCCCATAACCACCCCTCCACCTCTATCCCACCATACTTCCACACCTCGTTTGCTATCCCATCCCCCCCTCCTGCCTTCCAATCCTTCAGATTCCTTACCACCCTCCTCACCTCCTCCTTACTTAACTCTCTCTCCTCGTTCTCCCCCCTCCTTCTTTCTCCCCCTTTTCTCACCCTCCACTCTACTCCTCCTAGTAGCCCCCTAAAATATTCCTCCCACTCCTCTATTCTAATCCCCTCCTCCACCCTCCTTCTTCTCCCCCTCTCCCTATTTACTACTCTCCACACCTGCCCCTCTGTCTTCACCCCCTCCGTCTCCCTCTCCCACATGTGTGTTTTGTAATAAAATGTTTCTATCGTCTCCTGAATTCAATAACTGGCATCCAGATATCTACGCTTCTACAATCCATCGTCAACACGGCTCGTGGAGAGACACAGGAAGAATAGGGGTAGCCCGCTGTCGACGCGTGGTCCTCTCGAGTATAAACACGAGCTTCAATATCAGAACAAAAGCAAGCGTTAACGTATTCCGTGCGACAGAAGGTGGGCATTGCTGCGAAGAGGGCCTCTTCAAGAGAGCAGCCGTTTGTGATGAATGCAAATCCGAATGGTTCTGATACAATCTACTCCCTATGATTGAAATTTAGTCTAGCAACTTTCACTCCTCCTAACCTAACCAATCGAACTTGCATCCTTCCCAAAAGAACCGGCCATCCGAGCGTAGAAGCAAGTGCGAAATAAAAGTAACGGTGCGCTTCTCGATACCGCAGATGTACCTACCTAAGTAGCATTTCTGACGGAAAAAAATTGTCCAGCCTTTGGGCCTGGCGTAGACCTTTGGCAGGTAGGTATCTATTTCAAAAGGCAGTGCCACCCGTGGAGCCAGTAAAACCGTCCCCGGTCCGTGCTATACCAGACAGTTTTCTTCCAGTGAAAATCAGTAAATTTGCAAGCACAATATCTTAAAAACCAGTGAAAATAAAGTGTATACATTAAAGCTTATTGAATTTGTCTTGGAACGCACTATCAACTCAGGTGTTCAGAAAAAATAGTTCCATGTGAAAAACCGAACTTGACCATCGTATCTTTTAAAATAATAATCGAAAACAAAATTCGTTCGCGCTAATAAATTGGCCCCCTCGAACCATGCAATTCCCTATTTTTTTTATATTTTTATCACCAATAGTTTAGGAGAAAACCGGCTGTCCAGTCTTCCCGCGGACACCCTGTATACGTAAGTACACAAATATTTTGAAGTAGTTGTTCGCAGACGTTTCTGAATTATTTTTTGTACTTGTACATGTAACAATGGGTCTTGCACTATGTTAACCGATTCGTGTGTATTTAAATTAAAATTATTAATAGTTACTAACGACTTATCTAGAGTCTCCTCGCAATTTCCTTTTGGACTGTGGGTGCCACTCACTTGTTTCAAAAATAATGTTTTGTAAGATTCCGTGAATTGTATCGAAGTTGGATGTCATCCTTCCTCGGTGTTGCCTTATTTGGCCGAAGAAGTTTTCGAGGCAATCTTGGTTAAACATCCTTGTATTATACCGTGGAATTATGGAGAACAATCTGTTACTCACATCGATAAATCCTTCCAGTGTTAGTATAAAATTTTTTAAGCTGGGAGGAATTATTTTTTTCTTAGTGCCTGGTTCCTGGTAATGCATATTTTTTAGATTGCGGATCGCATTTTGCCAGAACACAATATATCCGCTCTTTGGGTGCACGGATGTTTTAAATGGTTTATTGTATATTTGCTTACGACTATCAGTATTTAAGGTATCGAAAAGTGTATCAAAAAATTTTAATATTTTTGCAGTGCCATTTGTTGTGCTCTCCATTGTATATAGTCCAGTAACATCTGTATCACCTGTAATACACAATTTTCTTTTAATTCATATGATAAATACATCTCTCTTTATTTTACAGGTTTAATTATTTTCCATTCATACCATGTGCAGCCATATTGTGTATTGCCGCAGCCATCAAATGGCTAAAAACCTGTGTTGCATTTGACACTTTCATTTTTTTTAATTTTATTTGGACGAACGTGGTATTCTGTAATTTTTGGGAGGGATCTAATTTCCTTTGTCGTGGAATCAATTTCGTACGCAGTAATAATATCTTTCCACTTCGCTGTATGTACATTTTGTCCATCCTTCCATATTAAATTTTTGGTTAATAAGTTATTTCTAATGCCTTTTATTAGGTGTGGCACGTCATATAATGGTGTTATTTCGTTTTCATTAATTACAAAACGGCGTAATGGCGCCATATCATGTAGTAAATAGTAGCGGCGCGAATCTTGTATTAAACTATTTATTGCTGCTCTATTTGTGGAGCCCTGGTCACAAATTGTGGTAATAACATTCAATCCTGTGCAAAAAAAATTGTAATAGTTCATTTATCAAAGTAAATATCTGTAATTACAGAATTAATTTTGGAATTGTGTGCTTTACATACCACTTGCATTTAATTTTTCTATTACAGTCTGCCACAATGTTTTTATGATCGGTGATTTTGTTGTGCCTTTGCAGAATGTATATGCAATTACTTGCTTCCACTTGTTGTAAATACCTTTTACCATGAAAACCAAAGCGTGGTCCACTATTTCCTGGTTTTGAATCCCTACTATTTTATCGTTTAATCTATCATATTCAACGTGCGGCAATATTGCAATTTCATCAAAAATCACCGAGCACAGTTTTTCTTTGCTCGTCATTTTTTTTACTTTCTTTTCCAAATTCTGAAATACGAAATCGTTTATACCTGTTTTGACCGGTATATTGTGTAATAACCGTGTTATAGTTCGTTTCGTGGGAAGGTTAAACCACTTTGCGAGAAAGCGATACACAGATCCACAAGTCTTATAAAGTGTTAAGCACATTAACTTCTCTTTTAATATATATCTGGTCCCAGTCGATTTCAACGATCTAGTCATTAATTTTAGAAAAGAAGTTTGAAAGGATTCTTCTCGAAGACCATTTTCAGATGTGTGGAACGCCTTTTTCGCCAAATTTAACCTTTCCTTGAATGTATTCATTCTTTTTCTGTACGTAAGGGCAGTACTTTGCAAACTTTTCACCTTTGAATACAAAAGTTTTGCTTTGGGCGTTAAGTCCGCACATTTTGTTATTCCTAGCCCTTTCAGAAGTGTATGTGATGTATCTATAAACATATACAAATAATCAAGAATACTTTTTATACTTTATTTCATTTCAATAATTACAGTAATAGAATTCTTATGTACAGTACACAATCAGTGTATAATGATATAATTAATTCGTAATTTTAGTGGAATTCAATAATAAATTATGGAAAATGTTAAAAATATAGGTTAAGTTTAAATATATAAGTTAAGTTCAAATATATAAGTTAAGTTTAAATAGATAAGATAAGTTCAAATATATAAATAAAGTTTAAATGTATAAGTTAACATCTCCTACTCTGAATATCTGTAGGCGTAGTACAACGCTGTGGAGTCAGGGAAGGTTGCTCGCTTGACTGAGTATTTGTTGCGTCGAATGGCCTTTTTACAGCAGATGATGTGGAGGTAGATGAGCATATTTCTATAAAGAAATTTACAAAATCTTTATATTTTCTACAATAGATCTTTATGTAGTTGTAATATTTAAAATTAGTACGTGTTTCATATGGTAAATTCCGAGAAGGTATTGCAGTACGTTGTAAATACATGTTTGATGCTTTATCATCTATTGTGAAATGCTCATGGCAAACACGAAAATTATTGAAGACCCTCATAGGGTCCATTTCACTCAGTTTTTCATTGGATATCAGTTGAATCCATATCTGAAAACGATCTATATCTTTTCCAGGATTAGGAAACCTGTGTCGTGATGCTTTCCTATCTTCACACCCAGGAACAGCACATGGGCTGGTCTTTCCCATATTGAAACTACAAAAAAATGCATAATACATAGCAAATAGCTACTGCCAATAAACTCTTCCCGTAATTTATGCAGTACTATTTTCTATAATTTTATTATATTTCTCGTGTTAATAACAATGAAATTAATTTCAAGTGAAAACTGAAATGTAATTAAGTTTAACGCATTTTCTATCACATAATAAGAACTAAGTACGTGAACGTATCTTCTGCGTAAATCAAGGGATGGGTGCAATTTCGTAATATTCTATTTATTAGTCTCTTTATTTCTAATATTAAATTTCAAAGATATTAACATACCTGGTGCTTGAAACTTTTGACTGTGTTTGAAATACACACGCAATGAAAAAAATACCTTCTTTTAAATAAAATTCACGCAACTGAACACGATAACACAACAGCTCCAAATGAAATGCAATCAAATTGCCAAAATGTCACCATCTAGCGCGCAATTCTGTCACTAAATTGAGTACAGCGCCGCTAGGCGAATTGGGGCGAAACTAATCTAGTGCTAACAGCTCGCCCATAAGAGTGTCACGACCCTGGATTAGGCACAGCCGTCTTTAATACTAGCCGTGCTGAACAACGTGGCAACACCGCTCATGTAAGAATCGGGAGTCCGACCGAGTCCGACTCTTGAATCTTGGGAGTCTGGCACGTGTTGCGGCGAACTTTGTTGATAGACGTTGATTAACGCTTTTTTAGAAAAATTGATACAAATATACGACATTTTTTAATAATTACATACCAAATAATATATAAATACTACAATTTTTTGTGGTTCGGTAAATTTCCTCACCACCTCAGGGGTATTACCATGGCGCGTTACCGTTTGAATCATAAAGTGGGTGGTTCGCCAATAGCCCTATCATCCCACATAATAAAATAAAATAAAAACGTAACAAAAATAATAATGTGATCAAAACTGAAAACAAAAAATAACAATAATTTGATCTATCTGAAAGAAAACATTAAAAAAAATAGTAATGATATAATCTGCCTGAAAGAAAACAGAAATAATCTTTTAAATAAATTAAATAGAATGTTAAATCTTGAAATAGGGTACTAATCAAATAAAACAAACTACATATATACAGACATATTAAAGAAAATACACATTTATAAGTTAAACTTGTTACTAATCTAACTAAAAGTCTTCAATTTTCGTTTATTAGAAGCAATATTTCTATTTATATCTAACTGATTATTGTTTATATTTTTGACATAGTCATTCAATAAAATATTTGAAAAAACAAATAATAATTTAAACAAAATATCGCGGTAATCTTTTCCACAAATACACGTTTCAGAAAATAGCAAGTACAGTAAAGTCTCCCTATGGGCTCGCTGGTCGGGACCGGCGATGAGCCCTCATGGAGACCCGAGTCCTAATTCCGAGTGTTCGTTTCTCGCTTCTTTCTGGTCGAAGGGGGAGCGAGATGGAACGCTTTGCGTGCGCGCAAGGCGTGAGTGACGGGTGCGAGCGCTCAGATGGAATCGTGACTGCTCGACGCATGCGGGCGACGGTCAGATAGCCAGGCACGGCACGAGTCTTTTTTGGGCCCTAGGCGAACTTGCCAAATTCCGCCATTTATTATAATACATTTATTTGAGTTTATTGATGACCTTACTCTGAATTTTTATTCGTAGTATTAAACCACTCATAGTACAACTTGTAATATTTAATTTTAAAGTTTATTTTGAACAATACCAGCAATGAAAATACCATTTTGCACCTATTGTCGACTTTCCGCCCTAGGCAGCCGCCTAATTTTGCTTACAGGGACCAGCCAAGCTTACGGGCAGCGATCGGTATGTACATAGCCAAAGAAAATGTATAAATAACGCGTCTTAGATTAAATAAATCATTTATATATACTTTTTTAAAATTAAATATTACAAGTTGTACTATGAGTGGTTTAATACTACGAATAAAAATTCAGAGTAAGGTCATCAATAAACTCAAATAAATGTATTATAATAAAGGGCGCAATTTGACAAATTCGCCTAGGGCGCAAAAAATACTTGAGCCGGGCCTGCGTCAAGATTTAGCGACGCGGTTCCCCTGCTCACCTTATGCGCTTGCGACCATCGCGCACGCCCGCCGCGCATGCAAAGGACGGAGTATCAGGCCTCCGAAAGACGGAGCGAGACAAAACATCAACGCGTCGTCTGTCTCGTACCGTCCTCGCTCGCTTTCAGCGCCTTTCGCTCGCTCTCGTTCCATCTCGCTCTCGCCTTCGCCGGACAAGAGTGAGACAGAAGTGGTGGGGATAGGTGACAAGCCCTCATCGTGTGCACAAAACCGAGCCCATAGAGAGACTTTACTGTAATCCGAATCCGATCTGATACTAAGATATGTTAATTTACATAAAATATTTTTGTGATTCTCAGACCGTAAAAATTGAGATTCCAAATTATTATCATTTATTATGGCTTCCATTATTGCACACATATAAATCAATAAGGTTGTTACTTCCTCAGTGGGAATAGAAAGGCCTCCTCTTTGTAAATGATCAAAATATACATTTCCTACAGAGTGTTTCTCCTTTATCCTCTACAATCAATAATTTACAGATGTTACAATTTAATTTTTTGGAAACAATGAGATCCATAACCGGATATATAAATTTTAATTGAATCGTCTACAACAGATTCAGATAAATATTCATTATTAAATACTTCTAAAAATCGAGTTACATCAACCGAAAAATCATGACAATCATTGTTGCTGTTGTTACAATTCTGAAATTTATTTTGAATGTCAGCAAAAGAAAATGAGTTTCCTGATTTTTTAAATATATGTTTCAATCTAATTTTTTTTTCGGCATAAATTACTTCATCATAGGAAATATGATAATTGCACCCGGACAAAAGTCTATAATTTCCAAATCGTTTCTCTAATTTCTCAGTCGTAAATTTTCCTGGTAAAAGATATGATATATCAAAATTTTTAAAGCAATACTCCGTAAGCAATAAAAGAACAGTAATACTTTGATGAAGAGCTTTGAAAGTATCTGACGTTAAATGACCATTTGTTTCTAAATTTTGCCAACAATTCAACCAAATTAAAAATTTCTTTAAAAATTCACATCTAAAATCATTAAAACTAGAAATTGGCTTACAGAATTCATTTCTTTTAATATTACCTTTGAAACTACTTGTGTTATTCACAATATCCCACCAATTCCGAATTATTTCTAAAAAATGTGCAATGTCACTGTAATTAAAATCTTTCACAGATGCTATTGTCGAATGATGAAAAATATTATCGACAAGGTAAACCTTCTGTCGTTCGAGATTGCTGGGATATAATGATTTGTAATTTAGTTTATAAGCTTTTTTAACAACCAAATGTTTTTCAGAATCATACACAGTACGTAAATCATTAAATTTAGCTATTCTTACTTCATTCGTGTAAAAAGCAGGAAAAATAAAAGCTTTATCCAAATTTTTTAAATTTAACCAGTTATTTCTTATATTTTTCATTATATGAACAGTATCAAAAGATAGAAAAATGGTTTTGTCAAATTGAAAGGGATTAGGAAAACTTATACCATTACTAGCTAATTTACTAAACATGTTCCTATTGATTCTATGATTATCAGTGACGATGCATAATAACTCAAAACCACATTTTTGAATAAAATCAATGACTTTATGGGTGATTGGTACCATTTGCTCACCCGTAATATTGTAAACTGGTAATAACACAGTACAACAAATTTTGACTTTTTTTCGGACTTGTAACATTCAATAGCCGTTTCTTATAGGTTTTCGTGCCCTGAAAACGAATCCGCAACCCGTTTGTCGCCATCACCCTCAGTTTTTGAGAAAATCGATTTTGAAAAAAACTGCAAATTTTCAACTTTCAACATTTTTTGTGTCGAAGCGGTAATAATTATTCGATTGTTTGTTGCGTCAAATTATTCTATGAACCCTCACGAATACAACGATATAAGTTATTATTGCATTATGAACATTTAAATATGTTTAAACAACGATCAAAGGGAAAAGGACACCCGAAATGCACCCATTTTTCCAGATATCTTTCAATTTATTTCCATGACTAAGGGTCTGAGACGAAATCTGACCATCCCACGCGATGCAGCAGACATTGTTCCTTCGGAAAGCGTCGACAGAAGTGATAAGTCTCGTTTCGTTTTCAATACAGAAGCGAAATAGTTTGGCAAAACGCGCGGTGCCGACAGTGGTAGTCACGCGCCTTAAGGGGGTAGACACGGGTAATGCAGCGCGCTGTATACCGACACAATCTGGCTCGAAACAGGGGGTTGGGATTTTTCATCATTCGTCCTTATATGAGCAGATTTTGGACTGGGTTAGGACTCATTCGAAAGAGGAAGGTTCAATGCAGAGCGCTCTTCTCATGGTTCAACGAGATTGTGTTGATATCTAATAATATGAGTGTCCAAAGTAGACCAAAAGTCGACAAAATACACCCGCAGAATCCAAGTATTTTTAGGTCACTAAAAGAGCTTTGTGACTGAAACGGTGAGAAGAGCGCTCTGCATTGAACCTTCCTCTTTCGAATGAGTCCTAACCCAGCCCCAAATTTGCTCATATAAGGACGAATAATGAAAAATCGTGACTTCAGTCCCAAATACGAGTTCCGCCATATTGGCGATAATACAGAGCAAGTCACGTGACAAATTTAGTTCAGCTAGTGAACACGAGATGGCGCCTACTCGGGAGGACTGCCGACGTGGAATCATAGCAAAACTGAAGCGTTAGCTGGATACACAAGCCACAGTAAAAGCGTGATGCAGTCAATGTATGAATTTTCGGACGATTGTAGGTTAGGTTATATGCATTTTAGGCATATAACTGTTGGGAACTGTGTATATTTACTAAATTAACGCTTTTATTGTAACACATACATCACTTGAAATCGCTGTCGAATTTATGTTATAATTATATGGCCACATTATTTAAAATAAAAAAAGAGATTGGAACTTTTTTACTAATACTGGAAATATTGATTTACTGATATCATATTTTCAGAATGTGGAAGTTACAGCAATTATTTGCAATTATTGCTCTTATTATTATTCTTCCGACTATTGTATATAACATACAACAAGGAAAAGTCTCCAAATCAGTCAACAGTTGACTCCCCGATTTTTTTTTGTAATTCTTTACGGTCCTATGCAGAGATGGGCATTATTTAAATAAAAGAATATACTTCCGAATGGCCCCAGTGACTGATCGACACGAGGTTTGGGGTAGGGTGTGTGTACCCTAAATCTAAAATTCTATTTAGCTTCGGGTATTTATTAGTTTCCTTTGTTTATTCGAAGGCCTTTCATCTTGGGCTTCGAATAATTTTTCATCTTTCATTATATCTTTATCCTAAGGTCGTATTCAGATATATTGGCCGGTCAATTCGTTTTCGCGAACAGCGATCGAGGAGTATGGTGGGGTAACGGGAATGCTGCTCGGCTCCGTCTGAACGTAGCCGTGTGGCTGTTATGACCAATACGAGATGAAGCTATCGAGAAAGAATCAATGTTCAGACCAATAAAGCTCCTGAATTTTTTCGGAGCTAAGGCACACCTATTCTGATGTGTGTATTTCTACGCTGACAGCTCGGTTTGGCCTATACACACCAGAAGCTTGGCGCTAACCCCATCACTTCTGGCTCACTCTTGTTCTGCGAAGGCGAGAGTGAGATGGAACGAGAGCGAGTCAGAAAACGTTGCAAACAGGAGCACCGAGGCAGGCAAGCGGTACCTATGGTGGGAGAATACGCGTTACGAAACGCACCGGCCAATATATCTGAATGTAAAGTCTCGTTAGCCGCTCGCTGGTCGGGACCGGCGTTGAGCCGGTATCATGAACGGAGCCCTAATTCCGAGGCTGAGTTTCTCGCTTCTTTCTGGCCGAAGGGGGGAGCGGGATGAAACGCTTTGCGTGCGCGACGGGCGCGAGCGCTCCGATGGAATCGTGACTGTTCGACGCATGCGCGCCACGGTCAGATAGCCAGGCACGGCACGAGTCTTTTTTGCGCCATAACCGAGCTTGCCAAATTCCGCCATTTATTATAAAACATTTAATTGGGCTTCTTCATGACCTTACTCTAAACTTTTACTTGTAGTTTAAAACCGTTGTGATATAATTTGTAGTATTTCATTTAAAAATTTATTTTCAACAATGCCAACAATGAAAAGGCCATTTTGCGCCTCTTGTCAACCTTACGCCCTAGCAGTTGCCTAATTTTACAGAGTAAAGTCATAAATAATCTCAAATAAATATAATATAATAAAGGGCGCAATTTGACAAGTTCGCCTAGGGCGCAAAAAAGACTTATGCCCGGCCTGCGTCAAGATTTTGCGAAGCGGGTCCCGTACTCACCGTAAGCGCTTGCGACCATCGCGCACGCCCATCGCGCACACAAAGGACGGAGTGTCAGGCGTCCGAAAGACGGAGCGAGACAAAATATCAACGCGTCGTCTATCTCGTACTGTCCTCGCTCGCTTTCAGTGCCTTCGCTCGCTCTCTTTCCATCTCGCGCTCGCCTTCGCCGGACAAGAGTGAGACAGAAGTGGTGGGGATAGCGAAAAGTCCGTATCGTGTACACCAAACCGAGCCCGTAACGATCTTAGATGCTCGAATAACCGACGAGAACCTTTGTTGCCCGAGCCGCACGAGATCGCCGTTGCTCGGCGATGTGTCATCGATTATATAGAAACAGAATTTGTTTTTTTTTCATCGTATCAATATGAAAGTGACACAAATGGATTCCTGGCATTCTCCCGATTAAACTGACAGAAAATAATTTAAAGCAGACTATTTTTAACGAAACGAGCTTCCAATTCTGCAAACAAATTTTCACCTAATTTCCTTAATTATGGTCCGAATAATATCATTTTTGGAGCCAATTTGATCGAGAAAACATGACGAATCGATTCACATCACTTTCGCAAAGATCTGATTAGAAATGCAGAACTGCAGATTTGTCACTGCTTAGCGCGCAACATTGTATGGCCCAGCGGGTTTCGAGCGTCGATTTCTTGCCAGCGTGCAGGACAAGAGGGGACTTTTCATGGCGAAGGAAAGTCAGCCTTATATAGAACTCAAATCGAGAAAGACTTTTCTGACAAACTTTACATATGTATATTCGCGTCAAATAAATACTTTAATTGTAAAATTTAGACGACAAACTATTGTTGAATTTCGCCAGTTCTTACATATGCATCACTTGGTTGGGAATTCCTGATCCCAGAGATTCATGCATTTACCTATTGAAATGTTGCTTCAAGTCATCGGGAAATTGCATTGCTTCTTCTCGTACATACATATATCTGTTCGCGAGTAGGTGTCACGAGTGACGCGGCTTTGGTTTCCCAAATAAATGCACATTTATTAGAGCCCTCGGTCGACGGCGACTTGAGTAGTACACCTTGATAAGAGTGTTACCACCGATGGATTGGTGAGTTTATGTCCACGAAAATGAGTCGAGTTGCGAAGCAATTCGGTCTATTTTTTCTTATGAATACATGATTAGGACACACACACACTACGTTCACTAAAAATAGGCCGAATTGCTCCATGTTTGGCATCATTTTCATCAGTAATGCAGTGGTCTGGTGAAGAACATCGTATTACGGAGCTAATATTCTAGGCCCTAGAATCTACGATATTGTCAATGTGCAGTTGAAACGCACGCCGCGTCACACTATCGTTTCTTAGCATTTATACGGGGTGATTCTCTAGCTAGAGTCGTCAAACGCGATGCTCGCCAACAATCATGTGTCTCGCTGAGTTTCGTGGGCTTCGACGCTCGAAACCAGCGGGACTATACAATGTTGCACGCTAAGCAGTGACGAATTTGAAGTTCTGCAATTTCTAACCAGATCTTTGCAAAAGTGACGTCAATCGATTCCTTACAATTTTATATATAATGTTTGTTCATGACTGCTGTCTGCATAGGACGTGTAATAAATGTATTTTATGTTCTGTTTCGGTGCTTTGCTAGTAAAAAAATGTCTAACCTAACAAACTTTATTTTCTGGGGACATCCCCTCATCTATTTTCCCTTTTCACTTATAATTCCTTACTGCTAACGTAGAATATTGTAGCATAAGCACATTTCAAGTAATTAAAATGTACAATGAATTTTCTACGTTTGCAGTACCAGCCGACTTCCGTTTAAATTTTTATAAGTACAACGCAACAGCTGAGAATTTCTTTCCTTATTCAGAATAAAATAGGGAAATAGCAAACAGCTCCCTCTCGCGTTTACAGGGCAATCGGCGATCTATCGGTATTACCATTTCTGTGCAGAAAAAACCTGCTGTAATACCGACCTGCCGAATCGGCCAGGTCACGTGACGTGTCTTCCCCCTTAAGCGATTATGTTGCGCTGAGCGGCAGTGGATCGCGCGCCGCCATTGACTACCACTGTCAACATCGCGCGTTTTGCCAAACTATTTCGCTTCTGTATTGAAAACAAAACGAGAGTTACCACTTCTGCCGACGCTTTCCGAAGGAACAATGTCTGCTGCATCGCGTGGAATGGTCAGATTTCGTCTCAGACCCTTAGTTTTGGAAATAAATTGAAAGATATCTGGAAAAATGGGTGCATTTCGGGTGTCCTTTTCCCTTTGATCGTTGTTTAAACATATTTAAATGTTCATAATGCAATAATAACTTATATCGTTGTATTCGTGAGGGTTCATAGAATAATTAGACGCAACGAACAATCGAATAACTATTACCGTTTCGACAAAAAAAATGTTCAAAGTTGAAAATTTGCAGTTTTTTTCAAAATCGATTTTCTCAAAAACTGAGGGTGATGGCGACAAACGGGTTGCGGATTCGTTTTCAGGGCACGAAAACCTATAAGAAACGGGTATTGAATGTTACAAGTCCAGATGGCTGTTGTACTGTGTAATTTGACAATTTCTGAAAAATTTCCAAAAGCAGAACATATCATGAACGCTAAAATGGTTTTTGCTAATTCAGCGGGATTCAAAGCATAACCCGCGACCCTTTTTCCTCTATAATCTAATTTTGCTGTTACATAAATTTCATCGATTAATAAAATTACTATTTTTTCTCTAGAGGTTAAAATTGAAGAAATATTGTAGAGGTAATGCTCATTTTTAACATTATTTTCAGGAGAAATATCCATATTTGAAGAGAGATGTTGCAGGTACCTCTTATATGGTAAAATAAAAAAACTTCGTAATAAGTTATATGCAGCCGATGATTGTGAATATAACATAAAAGCCATAATAATAGTTCCTGAATTGAAGCTATTTTTTTGTTTCTAATTTGTTTTATTTGATCTATTACTATTTCAAGATTTTTAACATTTAAAAATTCAATGGATTCTGCAATAAGATATGCCTTATTGAGTTCATCCAAAGATTTGTCAAGATGTTTTTCAATAACATTAGTATCATTAACAGGTACATCAAGTAGCGCGAATTTATATCGGGCCAATAAATTTTGAAGTTGGGACCACCTAGACAATATCATGTCAACAGGCAATACCCACTTCAAATCGTTGAATGAAATTTCATTACCTTTATGAAAAACTTGTAATTTCATTTTGTCATTAATTACAATTTGAATATTAAGTACTAAAAGATCATTGTCAAAATCAAGTTTATAAAAATAAATTCTGGAATTCGCTAATTGAATATTCCAACATTCTGAAATTTCAAGTTTCTCTTTATACTTACTTACTAAATCTGAAAATTTTTTAATTAAATCTAAGTCTTCAAATTCTTGAACTAAACGTTCATGATTTTGAATGACTTCTTTTCTACGTTGTTCAGGATCTTTCCTTTGTGGCAGTACAGGCTTTGAAAGATAAGTTGGTAAATTGGGAAAAATAGAAGGTACTGCATCCTCTATAAGCTTTGGACACCTCAGTAAAATATTCTCAAGTATTCCACTAGAAGAAGCAACTTGTTCATATCTAAGAATATCATTATCGGCAAAATGAAGACTACAAACAGCAGAGTACTTTGTAGGTGTCCAATGTTTTCACGGAATAGCAGCTACCCATTTTTTTTCGCAATTCTTCATTCTTTGGAAATAAAAAAACGGAAACATAATTGTTTGATTTTAAAGTGCTATCATAATTCCCCTTGCAACGCCGTGGCATTGTTAATTTAGCAAATCTTACTGTAAAAAACTAAAATGAGAAAGACAAAACTCTAGCCTCTACTAAGCAACTGTGCTACACACAAATGGAAGAAAAATCAACGTAATTAATAAAATAAATAAAAAACCTGTACTACATTACATATCCTATTGCACTACACTATATTTATTGCACTATATCACAATTTATTTTCATTAATGGCACAAATAAACATTTATTAAACCCGCGGACAGCCACATCGACTGGGTTACGTTTATACCAAAACCGGACTCCCACCCTGTTGCCAGATTTATGTTCAGCATGGCTAGTATTAAAGACGGCTGTGGGTTAGGCCTAACCTGTTTTTTGGTAATACAATTGTTATCCTTACGGAAATCCTTATATAATCTATCTAGCTGTAGTGTAGTTAGTTTGGGTGTTTTTGGTAGTCTGGTCCTTGAGTGAGGTTCCGGCGAAATGTTCTCTTTATCCCCAGCCACCGTTGCTATTGTCACGTCCCGGGTAGAGGTCTTAGGGGACAATGACATATGGGGGGTTTTGGGATGGTTAAGCTCGAATTCTCTATTTGCTGCGTTGAGGGTTTGTATGAAACCCAGGCGAGAATGCGAGATTCTGCACTCTGAGGGTCGGAAGGAAGCCAGGCGAGAATGCGAGATTCTGCACTCTGAGCGTTGGAAGGAAGCCAGGCGAGAATGCGAGATTCTGCACTCTGAGCGTTGAAAGGAAGCCAGGCGAGAATGCGAGATTCTGCACTCTGAGCGTTGAAAGGAAGCCAGGCGAGAATGCGAGATTCTGCACTCTGAGCGTTGAAAAGAAGCTAGGCGAGAATGCGAGATTCTGCACTCTGAGCGTTGGAAGGAAGCCAGGCTCAAATGCGAGATTCGTAACACTTGGTCGACCAGGGAAGGTTGAAATAGTAATCACGCACTTAAGTGACACCCGTTAGATCCATTTTGGGTTTTGTTTTGGTTCGCTAATCGGATTTACCGTTGTATCGGTATAAGAAAGCTGCACATAAGTTGCGAAAAACGTCTAGCCGTACGGTTGGGCAAAAGCTATACGAAAGTACGTTTGTAAACACTGTAAGAACTCTTGCGTTCGCGGCCGCGATCAGCTGTGTAGTACACTGTTATGGACAGGAATCTTCGTAACCGAATAATAGACACAATAACTTGGAGCGTGATTTAAAGTAAAACTGTTTATTCAGTTCGAACACAACTAAGCCATGCACTGTTAAAGTAATAGCGTAAATATTATAATACTGCGTGGGACGTTTAGCATTGGCACAAAAACACTTATATAAATGGTAGTAAATAGTAATATAAGAATATGAATATGAGATACACGTAAATAGGTCAATAAAAATAATGAGGAAATGCAATAAGCGTTATTAATATGAAAATAAAGAAAGAAATGCAATAAGCGTTGACACAAAATAATATATGAAACGATATTCGAAATAACAATGATAATTATAATTGCTTACGGTAGTTGCCGTTGTTAATTAGTTGAGCACTGACTTTATTTTAAGGTGCAAGATTTAAACTTTCGTAGAATTCTGTTGTTAACTTCCGTTGGAATGTTTCTATCGAAGAGAGCTCCCGTCTCGCGGGCCCTCGTATTTGTGCTCTTTTCAAGATAGTCAGGGATGAAGGGTGTACGCGGTATGCACCATGGCACGTACGCCAAATATGCGTCGCAGTATTATTTCCGGGGTTTTTATAAGTACGAAAGTTACTATAATTAGTTTCGTAGACAATAGAATTAGTTTCGTAGACAATAGAATTTCGGACTTCCGGGGTTTTTACATGCGCTTGTACAGAATATGGTTTCTGGGCTTTTGCAAAGGGAATCATCGACCCATTTGATGGATTTTGGGGGGTTTGATCTGGGAAGGGGTGTGAGTGGCTTTGACTTATTTGGTCATAGAGAGGGGATGAGACATAGTCTCGATTTAAGAATGGTTTTGGGACGAGGGACTTGTTTAGATTCGATATGAAGGAGATAATGCCTCATAGGGCGAAGAGGGGAAGGGGATTTTAGTGGTTGACCGTCTTGAGATGGGGACCGCTAAGGTACATCGCCAAAGCGATCAGTGATCGGGGGAAAAGGGTATGAGTTGAGGTTTCATTGGAGTTGTAGAGTGATTTATAAGGGAGACTCGAAGTAATACCGCGCGAAAATGATTGGGACGTCACACCTCCCCCCCTATATGAAGAAATGATACATTTCTTTACTGCAAGGAGTGGGGTGGACTAGATTTGAAATTTCTTCCATCCTGCTCTTTCGTGAAGTTCACAAGAGGCAAGGACGGGATGAAAATACAAATAATAATAAAAATAGAAAATTGAACTTTTTTTTTCTTTCTTTTATATTGGAATGGGAGGAAAATATATATATTAACCCTCCGAGCACGGAGCCTGGGTCAGTTTTGACTCACCATTTCCGAGCGCTCACGCACACAGTGACGGAGCCAAGCGGTCATTTACCTGTCGTCAAGGAGCGCCTCGCGCTTGGGGTTGTCATAAACAGGGATTTTCCGCGGACATTGTTGGGGCCTAAAGAGTCAGAAGCTCGAAGCGATTGCGTTGCCTTGGGGCATTCGCGAATGTATCGCCGACAACGACGCTTCGCTGCATTCTCGATTTTTTCCTGTGTCGTTTTTTTGTTAGCTTTGTTGTTTTTATTATTATCGTTATCGTTGTTATCGTTGTTATCACTGTTATTATCGTTATCGTTGTTATTGTTGTTTTGTTTGTTTGGTTTGTATTGATACAATGTCTATACCACCAAACGATGAGCAATCACTTTTTGTGGAAAACGACGAAGACGTTTACAACAGCGACCAGTCATCGTATGGTGGAAGTGTTTCGAATAGCGATTCGGAGCCAGAAGTGCAGGATTGGGAATCCGATGAATCTTATACGTCAGAATCCGCAGAAGATACTGAAGAAACTGGAGATACTGTTCCAGAAAATGAGACTGCATTTGGACGTAACTGGCAGTATATTGCACCCAATAACGAAGCAGTCGCAGACCTTTCGCGTAAGTGTTCACTTACAGAAAAAAGTGAACACGTAAAAACGGTGGATGAATGTTTCCATTTATTTATCAATGATGAAATCATGCATACGATCATTCTCCACACGAATATCAAGGCAAGGAACAATATGCCGCCAAATAGACACTGGAAGCCAGTGGACCGTATAGAGCTCGATGCATTTTTCGGTCTTCTCCTACTTATTGGGCGGTTTAGAGAATCACGTGAACGCAAACAGGACCTGTGGAAGACAAGCGATGCATTTTCTCGACCATTTTATACGGCAACAATGTCACGTGATCGGTTCACAGATATACTAAGGTATGTTATTATTATTATTATTATTATTATACTTATTTATTATCCTTGTCGTTTGGTTTTGGATGGCTTTCGCTTACATCTTCACATATATCCATACTTACATTTACATTTTTGACTCAGGTATATTCGTTTTGACGATTCAAGCACAAGAGAAGAAAGAAAAGCAAATGATAAATTGGCACCCCTGAGGGAAGTTACAAATATATTTGCACAAAACTGCAAGGACTCGTATGATGCAACATCCGTTGGGTGCGTCGATGAACAACTAGTTACATTTCGCGGCCGTTGTTCATTCAAGGTGTATATGCCAAGCAAACCAGGAAAATATGGCATCAAAATATGGACCCTTTGCGATTCGAAAACTTTCTATTGCTGCAACATGCAAGTATACCTGGGGAAACAAGGAAAGGCCCCAGAAAAGCAACAAGGTCAACGTGTCGTCAAAGAAATGACAGATTTTTGGAGAAATTCTGGCCGCTGTGTAACAACAGATAATTTTTTCACCGACATAAGTTTAGCAGAATATCTCTTAGAAAACAAACTTTTTTTGATTGGTACAGTTCGAAAAAATAGGCGGGACTTACCCAAAATACTGACGCAAATACAAGATCGATCTATATATTCTTCTTATTTTTTATTTACGGAAACAATAAGTTTAGTCTCCTATATTCCGAAACCCCGAAACTACTTTCTACACTACACCGTGAACATAGTATATCTACAGCAGCAGAAAACTTCAAACCCGAAATAATAAAATATTATAATTCCACAAAAAGTGGGGTAGATGTTTTAGACAAGTTAGTAAGGGAATACTCTTGTAGGCGTTGCACCCGCCGTTGGCCATTATCATTGTTTATGCACTACATCGACATCGCCGCATACAATGCTTTTGTTATATGGCATACTAAAAATCCCACATGGGAGGTTAGACATTCGTCAAAAATGAGGCGAAAGTTATTTTTAGAAGAATTAGCAAAAAATTAACTGCTACAAATGTTGATAGGCGGGCTAGTAAATTCGAAAATGAAGAAGGAGGGCTACATGCAAATGTTGCAATCGCGATAGAAGCGACGGGACGAAAAATTGTAAAGAAGAAAAAACTAGCAGGTCACAAGCGTGGTAGATGTTGTTTCTGTGTGGGGAGTAATAATAAACATCATACTGTATGCGATTCTTGTCAAAGATATGTGTGTAAAAACCACTGTACAGAAAACCGTACACTTTTATGCAATACATGTACTGATATAAATGTTGAATAAACATGATTTTTTTATAATTCACAAATCGCAACCCTATTATTGTTTCGTATATGTAGAACAAGTATCCAAACGTAATCCGAAACCCTCTTCCACCACGTTCCGTAGTATTTCGGCGAGGATCTCGAGCTTGAGGGACCATCCCCACCTGAATACTGTATCGGCGAGGACCTCGAGCTTGAGCGACCATCCCCACCTAAATACTGTATCGGTGAGGGTCTCGAGCGACCGTGAATATGTATTAGTGAACTATCGGTGTGGGGTCTGCCAAGACCCAGGCTCCGTACTCGATGTCCCGTACTCGGAGGGTTAAGGGAACTATGTACAGGGAAGGTTATTTACAAGGATAGGATGGGAATGGAGATCTGGATTATGATTTTATGGGGGATAGGAATAGGAAAGGTCTTGGAAATATTCCGAATGGTCCAAGATAACAGTGAGGTCATGACCGTTTTGTTATAGGTCATCGAACCACCTCAGGAACCCGGGCATCAGCTCCATGTGGTCTGGGACCCTAGTTGCTGACCCCGTGTCCAGGATATCCACTGCTCCTGGCCAAGGCGGGATGGAGGATGGGAGAAGGGTTTCTGGGATATCTACAGAGATGTTGGGGGGGAAAGGGGGTAAGGAGGTGGATTTGGGCGAGGGAGGGCCTTTTCTTCGTCCCAATTAATTAAGGGAGGGCTCGTTGAGGGTCGTGGGGTGTTGCCCTCCTGTATTTCCTGGGACGGGGGGGGGCGAGGGTTTTGGGATGGCGTGGTCATCTTGGGCCCGGGTTGCCTCCTTGATGATGATGTTGGAGGTCATCTTCGGGAGAAGGGGCAACACGCTCCTTCCGTTCCTAGTGGCCTCCCGGCGCCGCCATCGCAGGCGGGAGAGCCTCCGCTTCTGGCCACCCCGACTATGGTGGCGTTGGGGGCCCTTTTGTGCGGCATATTTTTTTGTGCGTTATCATATAACGATCTAGGATGAAAGGTATTAGTACATGATTGTTATAAGGGGAGATCAACCGGGATTTTCGTGTATACGACCAAGGCGCGCTTTGTTCGCGTGAATAATTTTCGTTTTTCCCTTCCAGGATATCTTCAGATTCTGGGAAGGGATTACTTCGAGGATCGTGTGCGGACCAGAGTACTGGTCGCCGAATTTTCCTTTTCGTGGTTCTATTAGGACGTATACCGCATCGCCAGGTTTAAAGGTCTCCTCGTTTATGTGACGGTCATAGTAGTTTTTATAGCGAATTTTGGATTGGTTGAGCTTTTCAGCTGCAGCGGTTTGCAGCTCTTGCACCCTCGTATTTAAATTCGAGAGATAACGTTTATATGTTTCGTTTTCGAAATCTTCTGGTACCGGATTTTGGCTGAGCACTCGGGCTATTTTCCCGAATACTAATTCATGTGGAGTGTAACCGGTGCCCTCGTGGACGCTGGTATTATAAGAAAACGCGGCTAAATCCGTCCATTCGTCCCAGTCGCTGTGTCTACCGATAAACATCTTTAAATACTCTGTTAAAACGAGATGCGATCGCTCTAACGAGCCATTAGTCTGTGGGTGAAAGGATGTGGTACTGAATTGTTCGATTTTGAATTTTCGCGCGATAGCTTTCATGAATTTTCCAGTGAGATTTGCGCCTTGGTCAGTGAGGATGGCTCTGGGAGCTCCGAATTGACAAATGAATCTTTTTATAAATGCGTCAGCGATTTTTATAGCTGTAGATTGTTTAAGGGGCTCGCACACAAAATATTTCGTCAATAGATCTTGCATGGTTAGAATGTAGGTATTGCCCGTTCTTGTAGTAGGTAGTGGCCCTACTATATCCAATGCAATTTTATCGAAGGCCCGTCCAGGCGTATCAGTGAGGATCATCGGTTGCCTGGTTTTAACACGGACGAGTTTTTTTCGTTGACAGTCCGCGCAGCTTCGAATGTAGTCTTCCACGGCTTGTTTCATGCCTTTCCAAAAGTAATTGTAACGAATTCGTTTATATGTTTTGGTTACCCCTTTATGTCCGGCTAGTGCGGATGCATGATTTTCTGTAATAATATTTTGGCGTTCTGATTCTTTTGGAATTCGGACTAATTGTAAACATATAGTGATACTTATGTCTTCCTCATCGATCGCCTCGAGGATATCCATAATAATATCTTGCCAACTTAATTGGTCGATATTTGTAGTTTTGGCTATACTGAACGAGTATATTATTAGTTCACGCACTACGTTTTTAAGGGAAGAAAGGGCTTCGCCCCATGTCGTAGTGGTTAAAGGTGTATTTTGCGTTTCCTTAATAACTAAACCGACAAGAATTTGTCCCTTATTATAAGTTACGTGGGCTCTGCCATGTGTGAGGTTGTTTGTTATTGTCAGGATTCCCGCTTCCTGCAGCTGTTTAGCCCCGTCGTCGCAAGGTTTCCCATCTGCGCTCAAGAAGAAAACTAGCGTTTCTTTACGTAGGGATAATGGGTCGCGACTGATTGTCGGCGTTATCCTGATGTCTCGTTCAGGATATGCTTCGTAGCCAGCATCAAGGGGATCGTTTAGCTCGATTATTGATGAGTCTGAGTCCGAAATTGATTCGTTTGATGCGTTAGAGTCCACTTCGGAATCGAGGTCATTTTGTTCTTGTGGCATTGGTGATTGCGGAGGTGAAATGACTGAATAGGGAGTATTAGCCCGTTCTATTTCTTCTTCTTGGTCTTCTTCCTCTTCTACATCACTCATCATATCCCGTTGGTTCTCCGGGGAAGGATCTGGAGGTTTTGGTGTGGGTGTCAAAATTTTCCGTGCCTTTCCCTTTCGGTCCGGTTGTATTCTCGTGGGCCTTGCTCGTGGACGAGTTTTACACGTGGGCCTGGCCGCGGAGGTTGGTGCTTTGGTGGTCCGAGGTCTTCCGGGGCCTCGTTTAGGCGGGGGTTGATCCTCCCAATCTTCGTCAGCTTCCTCTCGTGGTCTTATAGGGTATGTTTCCACTGCAGGGGGATTACGGGACAAGGCGTCAGCAAGTTTGTTGCTTTTCCCCGGTTGGTACCTAATTTCATAATCGTATTCCGCTAATTTTAGACGCCATCTAACGAGGCGAGACGTTGGGTCCTTTACCCTGTGTAACCAAATCAAGGGGTGATGGTCGGTATACAAAATAAATTTCCTTCCATAAAGGTAAGGACGGAAGTATCTGACGCAATAAACAATGGCTAAGAGTTCCTTTTCTATTGTTGAGTAATTGATTTCCGCTTTGTTTAGGAGACGGGATGCGTAAGCAATTAGTAGTTCCTTTTCGGCGGTAGCCTGACTTAATATTCCTCCTATGGCATATTCGGAGGCGTCAGTAGTGACGTGGAATTCCAGTTCAAAATTTGGGTATTGTAGGATAGGTTCTTTCTGTAATGCCAATCTTAAATGGTCGAAAGCGATTTGATGGGACGGTCCCCAGTCAAATAATGTGTCGCTTTTCAATAATTGGGTCAATGGTCGAGCAGTTTTAGAAAATTCTGGGATAAATCTTCTGTAATATCCGGTTAATCCGAGGAATTCCTTAATTCCTTTTGGTGTGCGAGGTGCAGGGTAGTTCCGGACGGCTTGAATTTTCTGCTGGTCCGGTTTTACGCCTTCCTCGGTGATCACGTGACCTAAGAATGCAACTTCTTTGTGTAAAAATTTGCATTTTGAAGGTTGTAGTTTAAGGTTCGCCTCTCGTAGGCGGTAGGCGAGTTTCTTAAATTTGATCAGGTGTTCCGTAAGGGAACTCGCGTAAAGGACTATGTCATCCAGGTAGACGAACATTTCCGTGCCCTGGAGCCCCGTAAGGGTGTGGTCCATTAAACGTTGAAACGTAGCTGGTGCATTACACAGCCCAAATGGCATTCTTACAAATTCATAATGTCCATGAGGCGTAGAGAATGCCGTCTTTGGTGCGTCTTCTGGCTTCATGGGTATTTGGTGAAAACCCGAAGCGAGGTCGAATACGGAAAAGTATTTAGCTCCTCCTAATTGGTCCAATATTTCGTTAATATTTGGAAGTGGATATGCGTCTGGAATGGTCTTTTTGTTTAGATCCCTAAAATCGATTACCATTCGCCACAGTAGCATTCCATCGGGTCCTGGTTTCTTGGATACAATCCAAATGGGTGAGTTGTAAGGTGATAACGATGGTTTTATGATTTCGTTTTCTAATAGCTTGTATACCTGGTTTTCGATTTCTTTCTTGTGTATCGGTGGGAATCGATATTGTTTTGTATTAACCGGTGTTGGATCCGTTGTCTGGATCCCATGTTGTATGGCGTTTGTATGATCTAGTCTCTCATCTGGTAGATGGAAAAGGTCGTGATTTTTGTTTATAATTTCCCGGACATGGCGTTTTTCCTCCGGATTCATGTGTTCAATTGAGATTAACTCCAGTATTTTTCCTACCCGTGAAGGGGTTTCAGTAGAGTTCTCCGGTATTTCCTCCTTTGACGAAATTACAAGAGACTTTGGGGAGTATTGGGGAAAAGTTGGTTTGGCATAATGCGTAGGGGACGAGAATGAGTACACTTTCGTGGGTGCCTCAAAGTGGCGGACCGTCAGATCCTGGGCTAAGAAGGATTTATTCGAAATTAGGTCAGGGATGGGTTTGATACCTATTGGCATCTTAGTCTCTTTGGTCTAGCTTGGTTTCCGGGATTACTCTGTCGAATTCCTCCAATTCAACGGTGGGTTACATCTTTCTCGTTGGAATTTATTATTTGCAGATATGCTTTACCGTCTCGGTTACGGACAAGCGCATTACCGGCGTGGATTCCAGTGCCTAGGTCCAGTCGGGGCAAATATCCTTCCTCTATGGTTGGGTTGGATACACGAAAAAAAGAAATCGTTTTCGATCTAGCGGGTAATACAATTTGATTTGTATTTACGAATAGTATTACGAATGTATTTGGAATAGAATTTCCGTGGAAGTTCAATTGTTTCTTTTGGTAGTTAATTGTGGCATTCCTTTCTGTCAGGAATTCTGCCTCTAATATACCGTGCGGTTTAATCGGAAAATCATTTTTTACAATATGGAACGTGGCATCGTTACCCAAAAGGGTTATCTTGATCGTTCCAAGAGTGGGAACAGGGTCCGGAGAGATGCCTTTAAGTAATAGTTGTTTATTAGCGTCTACTTCTTGGATTCGTTTCACGGCCTGACCTTTCAGCAAGTTTACCTCAGATCCGGTGTCGATCATCAATTCGGGTGTGTCTTCGAAGTCTGGGGAGTGAATTATCACGGATGGGGCTTCACTCATTGTGTCTAACTGCACAATGGCGATTTTACCTCCGGTATACTGGGTAATACTTATATTGTTATCGGACGCGCTCCCGCTTGGCCCATTCCACGGTACGCATCCATAGTTGCCCGTGGGGGCGGGACGTTTCCCGAATTTGTTTCCTGTGAGGTACCAGGATTTCCTACGTTTTGTTTAAATATTCTTTTCCGGCACTCTGAAATCAAATGTCCGGGCTTCTTACAGTATCCGCAGATCCGTAATTCTGTTGGTCTTGAAGGTGGTGGTCGATTTTTGTCCCAGTAGGGGAGCAGAGGGTTGGGTGCTTGATTACCAGGCTGGGAGGTATAACCCTGGTTGCTTCGGCAGGACCGTGCGTCGTGTCCCGTCTTGTTGCAAATCTGGCTGGTCAGTTTGAGGGGTTTTTGCTCTGCGAATCTAATACGGTCCCTCTCGATTTTCTTATCCACAAGAATGGCCTTGTCGAACGCTTCGTTGAGCATTTCGAAGCTATGTTGCAGCAATCTCGTCCTGATGTCTGGTGGAAGACCATCCACAAACGAATCTAGGGCTAAGCAATCCAGATCCTGAGGGTGATTTCGCGCGAAGTCGCGATAATATTCCCTATCCTCTTCTAGGATGGCGAATCGGAGGTCCTTAAGGGGGTAGACACAGGTAATGCAGCGCGCTGTATACCGACACAATCTGGCCCGAAACATGGGTTTGCGCGCTGACGTTGTTTGTCCTTATACGAGCAAATTTTGGGCTGGGCGAGGTCTCATTCGAAAGATGAAGGTTCAATGCAGCCCGCTCTGCTCATGGTTCAAAGAGATTGTGTTGATATGTAATAATACGAGTGTCCAAAGTAGAGAAAAAATCGACAAAATGCACTCGCAGATTCCATGTATTTGTAGGTCTCTCAAAGAGTTTTCTGACTCAAACGATGAGCAGAGCGGGCTGCAGTGAACCTTGCTCTTTCGGATGAGACCTCACCCAGCCCAAAATTTGCTCATGTAAGGACAAACAACGTCAGCCCGTGATTGCATTCCCAAATACGAGTTCCGCCATATTGGCGATAATACAGAGCAAGTCACGTGACAAATTTAGTTGAGCTAGTGGATACGAGAGGGCGCCTACTCGGGAGGACTGCCAACGTGGAATCATAGCAAAACTGAAGCGTTAGCTGGATACATGTGCCACAGCAAAAGCGTGATACAGTCAATGTATGTATTTTTGGACGATTGTAGGTTAGATTATATGCATTTTAGGCATACATTGACTAGAAACTGCTGGAAACTGTGTACATTTACTAAATTCACGCTTTTACTGTAACACATACATCATCGCTGCCGAATATATGTTATAATTATATGGCCACATTATTTCAAATAAAAAAAAAGATTGGAATTTTTTAATAACACTGGAAGTAGTAATTTACTGATATCATATTTTCAGAATGTGGAAGTTACAGCAATTATTTGCGATTATTGCTTTTATTATTATTCTTCCGACTATTGTATATAACATATAACAAGGAAAAGTCTCCAAATCGGTCAACAGTTGACTCCTTGATTTTTTTTGTAATTCTTTACGCTCCTATGCAGAGATGGGTATTATTTAATTAAAAGAATATACTTCCGAATGGCCCCTGTGGCCGATCGACACGAGGTTTAGGGGAGGGTGTGTGTACCCTAAATCTAAACTTCTATTTAGCTTCGGGTATTTATTAGTTTCCTTTGTTTATTCGAAGGCCTTTCATCTTTGGCTTCGAATAATTTTTCATCTTTCATTATATCTTTATCCTAAGGTCGCATTCAAATATATTGGCCGGTCGATTCGTTTTCGCGAACAGCGATCGAGGAGAAATCAGCCATCACCATCTGACGATCGTGGATTTGTCAGTTGGAGTTCCCTAGCCACCGAAGGGTATGGCGGGGTAACGGGAATGCTGCTCGGCCCCGTCTGAACGTAGACGTGTGGCTGTTATTTATTCTTATTGTCAGCGTAGTACATATGTAGTTGTGTGCGTCACGAAGTAATGCGTAGACCAATACGAGATGAAGCTATCGAGAAAGAATCAATGTTCTGACCAATAAAGCTCCTGAATTTTTTCGGATCTAAGGCCTAAGGCACACCTATTCTGATGCGTGTATTTCTACGCTACAGCTCGGATTGGCCTATACATGACAGAAGCTTGGCGCTATCCCCACCACTTCTGGCTCACTCGTGTTCTGCGATGACGAGAGAATACGCGTTACGAATAGGAGTGTGCGGATCGTCCCGCGGCTCGGATTCTCGGCCCTTGGGACGGGTCGGAAAATTTCGGGCGGGATCGGGCGGGGTCCCGATACTTTCGTATTGCTCGAGATCCAGACGGTTTCGGGATCCCGAGACTCGATTCGGGCTACAAGCATGACCGCCATGAGCGGGCAATTTGATTTCAGGTCGGCTTGGCAAAACTCGGACGCGATCGGCTCGAAAGCCAGCTATTACGAGGGGACCGAGACGCAAAGAATTATGTATATCATTTATATCGATACCAGAGTGATAAGTTTTTACCTTTCTGTCTCCTGTTGAATCATAATTTGTATCTTATTATTTATTTACATATATATGTATTTTCATTGCTACCAAATAGTCTGTGAATACTGAATACGTCCATATACGTACTTAAATAAATACCATGTTCAGAACTTGGGAAGAAAACTATTTTTATATCGACAATATTTTAAAATCTGAATAAAATATACTTCATACTTAGTACTTTATGTAAAGGGAATATATAGGGTATTATCTTTTTCCGGATAGGTTCAGATTTAAAATAGAAAACGTACGAACTATTAGCATACAAAATGGAATATTTCCTGGATGTTTCATAATAATAACAATATACAGGAGGCGAATATTTTGTTATTTCAAACTAACGTGTAAGAAACATAATTTTTCTATGTTCTCAGGTAATAATTTTAATCTATTACTGGTAACGATATCGTCCGATCGCGTCCGAGTTTTGCCGAGCCGACCTGAAATCTAATTGTCCGCTCATGGCGGCTATGCTTGTAGCCCGAATCGAGTCTCGGGGTCCCTAAACTGTCGGGATCTCGAGCAATACGAAAGTATCGGGACCCCGCCCGATCCCGCCCGAAAGTTGCCGGCCCGTCCCGAGCCCGAAAAATCGGGTAACCGCACACCCCTAGTTACGAAACTCACCGGCCAATAAATCTGAATACGATCTTAGAAGTTCGAATAACCGACGAGAACCTTTGTGTCCCGAGCCGCGCGAGATCGCCGTGCTCGGCGATGTGTCATCGATTATAAAGAAACAGAATTTGTTTATTTTTCATCGTATCAATATGAAAGTGACACCATTGGATTCTTGGCATTCTCCCGGTTATATTGGCAGAAAATAATTTAAATCGGACTATTTTTAACAAAACGGGCTTTCACTTCTACAAACAAAATTTTCACGTAATTTCCTTAATTTTGGTCCGAATTATATCATTTTTGGGGCCAATTTGATCGAGAAAACATGAGGAATCGACTGACGTCACTTTCGCAAAGATCTGATTAGAAATACAGAACTGCAGATTTGTCACTGCTTAGCGCGCAACATTGTATGGCCCCGCTGGTTTCGAGCGTCGATTTCTTGCCAGCGTGCAGGACAAGAGGGGACTTTTCGTGGCGAAGGAAAGTCAGCCTTATATAGAACTCAAATCGAGAAAGACTTTGCTGACAAACTTTATATTCATGTCAAACAAATACTTTAATTTTAAAATTTAGACGACAAACTATTGTTGAATATCGCCAGTTCTTTCATATGCATCTGTTTGAGAATATAACAGTTCTCACTTCCGCCACACTCACTCTCACGGCAGCACCTCCTGGACCGCGATGCAGCTACGGTGATCGATGAGCGAGCCGCCAATCAGTGCTCATCGATCGACCAATCATCGCAGATCGATGGACCAATCAGCGCGCCGCACCGGCGATCCAAGGGAACGGAGAAGAAGCACGCCAACGAATTCGGCCATGTTCACTCTCACGTTTCGTGTCTCATAGCCAGTAACGGTCTTTAGAGCGTCTCGTATTCATTCGCGTATTTCATTGTTTTTCTCACTCTCAACCAGTGCTCAATCTCATTGCATTCTCAAATAGCATATTCAATGTAAATCTCATCTCAGCTTGAACTCTCACACTCAGCCAATTAATAAAATTGTGCCGACGCCACGTGGTGCATCCACGCGGCATCATTCCTTCTCAACTGCAAAGTGGTCAGTGATCAATACCATCATTGTGAACCTTGACAAGTGTCAACGCGTGCATATTTTCACTTTTGACTCAATAAACAGACGAGGTTTTTCACCGAAATACAACTTGTCTACATAACCTGTCTAAGACTCATCTCACTTCTCACTTATCCTCTCAATCTCAAACAGCATCACTTGGTTGGGAATTCCTGATCCCACCTTTTCATGCATTTACCTATCGAAATGTTGCTTCAAGTCATCGGGAAATTGAATTGCTTTTTCTTGCACATACATACAGTGTGTCCGCGGGAAAGCTAAACAGCCGGCTTCCTCCTAAACTATTGGAGATAAAAATATAAAAAAAATAGGGAATTGCATGGTTCGAGGGGGCCAATTAATTAACGCGAACGAATTTTTTTATCGATTATTATTTTAAAAGATACGATGGTCAAGTTTGGTTTTACAAATGGAACTATTTTTTTTGAATACCTGAGTTGATAGTGCGTTCCAAGACAAATTCAATAAGCTTTAATGTATACACTTTATTTTCACTGGTTTTTAAGATATTGCGCTTGCAAATTTACTGATTTTCACTGGAAGAAAACTGTCTGGTATAGCACGGACCGGGGACGGTCTTACTGGATCCACGGGTGGCACTGCCTTTTGAAATAGATACCTACCTGCCAAAGGTCTACGCCAGGCCCAAAGGCTGGACAATTTTTTTCCGTCAGAAATGCTACTTAGGTAGGTACATCTGCGGTATCGAGAAGCGCACCGTTACTTTTATTTCGCACTTGCTTCTACGCTCGGATGGCAGGTTCTTTTGGGAGGGATGCAAGTTCGATTGGTTAGGTTAGGAGGAGTGAAAGCTGCTAGACTAAATTTCAATCATAGGGAGCAGATTGTATCAGAACCATTCGGATTTGCATTCCTCACAAACGGCTGCTCTCTTGAAGAGGCCCTCTTCACAGCAATGCCCACCTTCTCTCGCACGGAATACGTTAACGCTTGCTTTTGTTCTGATATTGAAGCTCGTGTTTATACTCGAGAGGACCACGCGTCGACAGCGGGCTACCCCTTTTCTTCCTGTGTCTCTCCACGAGCCGTGTTGACGGTGGATTGTAGGAGCGTAGATATCTGGATGCCAGTTATTGAATTCAGGAGACGATGGAAACATTTTATTACAAAACACACATGTACTATAATTAAAGAAAATCGTATTCCTCTCGGGCAGGAGTACTGATAATGATCGGACTTGCGCCCCACTTCGCGCAGACCAATTACACGGAGGGTAGTCGGGTCACACACTGCCCAAATGATACAGGGTAATTCTGGAGCAACGCCCGTCAAGGAGATGCGCTGGCACCCCGTGGCGAGGACAGACCTTCGCTGTGCCTCACCCGATTTTTATGGTTTTTTTCCGGAAAAAGGTACGAATCCTGGGTCGAACGTAGCGAATTGAAGTCGACCCTCCGCAGTCGAGGGTGAATTATCCATTACAGCGTATTAAGAAACCCTTTTCTTCATCGTATCGAAAGGGAAGTGACGCCAATGGATTCCTTATGTTTTTCTGACGAAAATCATACCAAATGTCATGCAAATCGGACTACTTTGACACAAGCAATTTGTATTCCTTATGTAAGAGTTGTCCGATTTCCACGACACTTGGCATGATTTTCATCGGAAATCCCCAAGGAATCTATCTGCGACACTTCCATATCCATACGATAAAAAATAAAGAATTATTTTATTTCCTAACCAGATACAGGGTAATTATGGAGCAACGCCCGTCAAGGAGATGCGGCGACCTGGTACCCCGTGGCGAGGACAGTCCTTCGCTGTGCCTCACCCGATTTTTATGGCTTTTTCCGGAAAAAGGTACGAATCCTGGGCCGAACGTAGCGAATTGAGGTCGAGCCCCCGCAGTCGAGGGTGAAATATCCATTTGAGCGTATTAAGAAATTCTTTGCTTCGTCGTATCGAAAGGGAAGTGGTGCCAATGGATTCCTTATGTTTTTCTGACGAAAATCATACCAAATGTCATGCAAATCGGACTACTTTGACACAAGCTATTTGTATTCCTTATGTAAAAATAGTCCGATTTTCATGATGTTTGGCATGATTTTAATCGGGAGAACGTCCGGAATCCATTGGCGTCACTTCCCCTTCGATACGATGAAGAAAAGAGTTTCTTAATACGCTCAAATGGATATTTCACCCTCGACTGCGGAGGGTCGACTTCAATTCGTTACGTTCGGCCCAGGATTCGTACCTTTTTCCGAAAAGAGCCATAAAATTCTATGGTCACTGCGGGGTGTTGTCCTCGCCACGGGGTGACGGGCGCAGCACCAGAATCAGCCTGTACCTACCTTTTTAAGAAATAAAACAATTCGTTATTCCCTATCGTATGGATATGGAAGTGTCGCCGATGGATTACTTGGTGTTTTCCGATGAAAATCATTACAAATGTCGTGTAAATCGGACAACTTTTACATAGGGAATACAAATAGCTTGTGTCAAAGTAGTCCGATTTGCATGACATTTGGTACGATTTTCGTCAGAAAAACATAAGGAATCCATTGGCGTCACTTCCCTATCGATACGATGAAGAAAAGGGTTACTTAATACGCTCAAATGGATAATTCACTCTCGACTGCGGAGGGTCGACTTCAATTCGCTACGTTCGGCCCAGGATTCGTACCTTTTTCCGCAAAAAGCCATAAAAATCGGGTGAGGCAATGCGAAGGTCTGTCCTCGCCATGGGGTGCCAGCGCATCTCCTTGACGGGCGTTGCTCCAGAATTAGCCTGTATCATTTGGGCAGTGTGTGACCCGACTACCCTCCGTGTAATTGGTCTGCGCAAAGTGGGGCGCAATTTCGATCATTATCAGTAATCCTGCCCGAGAGGAATACGATTTACTTTAATTATAGTACATGTGTGTTTTGTAATAAAATGTTTCTATCGTCTCCTGAATTCAATAACTGGCATCCAGATATCTACGCTCCTACAATCCACCGTCAACACAGCTCGTGGAGAGACACAGGAAGAAAAGGGGTAGCCCGCTGTCGACGCGTGGTCCTCTCGAGTATAAACACGAGCTTCAATATCAGAACAAAAGCCAGCGTTAACGTATTCCGTGCGAGAGAAGGTGGGCATTGCTGTGAAGAGGGCCTCTTCAAGAGAGCAGTCGTTTGTGAGGAATGCAAATCCGAATGGTTCTGATACAATCTACTCCCTATGATTGAAATTTAGTCTAGCAACCTTCACTCCTCCTAACCTAACCAATCGAACTTGCATCCCTCCCAAAAGAACCGGCCATCCGAGCGTAGAAGCAAGTGCGAAATAAAAGTAACGGTGCGCTTCTCGATACCGCAGATGTACCTACGTAATTAGCATTTCTGACGGGAAAAAATTGTCCAGCCTTTGGGCCTGGCGTAGACCTTTGGCAGGTAGGTATCTATTTCAAAAGGCAGTGCCAGCCGTGGAGCCAGTAAAACCGTCCCCGGTCCGTGCTATACCAGACAGTTTACTTCCAGTTAAAATCAGTAAATTTGCAAGCGCAATATCTTAAAAACCAGTGAAAATAAAGTGTATACATTAAAGCTTATTGAATTTGTCTTGGAA
Organism: Andrena bucephala; assembly: GCA_947577245.1. NCBI lineage: Eukaryota > Metazoa > Arthropoda > Insecta > Hymenoptera > Andrenidae > Andrena > Andrena bucephala. The sequence continues at coordinate 80,609,859 of OX387716.1, read as the reverse complement.
CGCACTATCAACTCAGGTGTTCAAAAAAAATAGTTCCATTTGAAAAACCGAACTTGACCATCGTATCTTTTAAAATAATAATCGATAAAAAAATTCGTTCGCGCTAAATAATTGGCCCCCTCGAACCATGCAATTCCCTATTTTTTTTATTTTTTTTATCTGCAATAGTTTAGGAGGGAGCCGGCTGTTTAGCTTTCCCGCGGACACACTGTATATCTGTTCGCGAGTAGGTGTCACGAATGACGCGACTTTGGTTTCCCAAATAAATTCACATTTATCAGGGCCCTCGTCTGAACCGCTTGACAAGGAGATTGAACGACGTAAATCGAGTGCGAGTGAAATAGCGCACCAGCGAGAGAGTAGAGACCGTCGGTCGACGGCGACTTGAGTCATCCAGTACTGAATATGAAAATGTTCATATTTCTCATTACACCTTGATAAGAGTGTTACCACCGATGGATTGGTGAGTTTATGTCCACGAACATAAGTCGAGACGCAAAGCAATTCGGTCTATTTTTTTTTTATGAATACATGATTAGCACACACACTACGTTCACTAAAAATGGACCGAACTCCTCCATATCTGACATCATTTTCATCGAGAAACCCTAAAAACTCCATTGGTAATACTTTCCTCAACACTTATCAAACATGAACATTTTATCTGGCCCGTCGGTTTTATTGCTCTCGGCTGTCAACGGGTGGTCTACTGGGGCCCGAAGGTCCTCGCTCGCAGCGAGAAAGCAAAACGGTGGGATGGGTAGGTCTTTCCCGATAATCCGAGCCCAACCATTTGCGTGCGCAGCTTCGTGTTGCACGTCAAAAAATTCTTTTAATTACAATTAGTAATTCAGTTTGTAAGTGCAATTAAATTAGGCGTCATTAAAATCATGCCCAGTTCATTAATTTTAACTAATTGACCTATTCATTTATTTTTTAATTCATTAATGTAGTGCTCTGGTGAAGAACATCGTAATACGTAGCTAATATTCTAGGCCCTAGAATCTACGATATTGTCAATGTGCAATTTAAACGCACGCCACTTCACACTATCGTTTGTTAGCATTCATACGGCGTGATTTTCTAGCTAGAGTCGTCAAACGCGATGCTCGCCAACAATCATGTGTCTCGCTGAATTTCGTGGGCTGCGACGCTCGAAACCAGCGGGACTATACAATGTTGCACGCTAAGCAGTGACGAATCTGAAGTTCTGCAATTTCTAATCAGATCTTTGCAAAAGTGACGTCAATCGATTCCGTACCATTTTATATATAATGTTTGTTCATAACTGCTTTCTGCATAGGACGTGTAATAAGTGTATTTCATGTTCTGTTTCGGTGGTTTGCTAGTAAAAAAATGTCTAACCTAACAAACTTCATTTTCTGGGGACATCCCCTTATCTATTTTCCCTTTTCACTTATAATTCCTTACTGCTAACGTAGAATATTGTAGCATAAGCACATTTCAAGTAATTAAAATTTACAATGAATTTTCTACGTTTGTAGTACTAGCCGACTTTCCGTTTAAATTTTTATAAGTACATCGCAACAGCTGAGAATTTTTTTCCTTATTCAGAATAGAATACGGAAATAGCAAACAGCTCCTCTCGCGTTTACCGGGCAATCGTCGATCTATCGGTATTACCATTTCTGTGCAGAAAAAACCTGCTGTAATACCGACCGGCCAAATCGGCCTGACCACGTGACGTGTCTACCCCCTTAACGCGCGAAATATACTCCAACATGTGTTCGTTGGTTCCTTTAATGACATTTGCGAGTTCCCCGCGGTAGTGATCTGACGTTTTAGCAGGGGAGAAGGTACGTTTGAGTTGTTTAATAAGGTCATTTACGGAGTCAAAAACCCTATCCTCAACAGCCAAGCATGCATGGTCTTGTAGCTTGTTTCGTAACAACCTCGCAAGTTGGGGTTTGGCTTGCGGGGGAACCAGAGCCTTAGCCCTATTGCAGGCTCTAGCGATCTGTTCAACGGGTATGTTATGCCCGTTAAAAATTGGGACTGTTTCTATGGCATCTCTTAATGAGATCTGGGGCGATTGGCCCTGGTCTGGAACATTATCGTGATTTAACACCGGTTTCCTGTCAAAACGGGAGGAGCCCGGGGTTTGAAAATTATTTGTTATTTGCGGGGGTGCAAGAGCCTTTTCAATCAGCGCGTGCATAATTCCCATCTGACCGGAGAGATCTTGTAACATGGCATTGTTCGATCCGTCGGTTGCATTTGAACGCGTGTTTGATTCCGGCTTTAATACGTATTGTTGCGCGGGGGTGTTTCCATCGCCGGCCACCCCGACGCAAAGGAATAAGAAAGAATAATCACACGCGAGTGCTCATTGCACGACTCTGCTATATTTCGTTACACAGCGCCATATAACGTAGGCCGGCACGTCCGGCCGCGCCCGCGCATATTCCAAGACTCCTCTCGTCGCCTCCCGATCATCTTCTCCTCTGGGGCTGGCCCTCTTCTGTTTTCCGCTACGAGCACCAGTAGGCTATGCACGGGCCTATATCCGGTGCTCGCAACACTACTCCCCCCTCTGGAATAGCGGGCGTCCCGACCGCGTTGACTCCTCTCCGTAATCTTCGTACCCTGGTCTGAAGAAGTGGTCGTGTTGGCTGCGTGGCTCCTCCAGACCGCCGCCTCGGCATTCGCCTTCACGCCCAAGGGAAAACCACCAGAAACCTGGGGCAAGGCGTGGGTAGACGGGATGGCTGGCGAAATCCTCTCGTCGTGATCCTCTTCCGTGGCGCGTTCCAGCTCTCTGCCCCTCGTCATCCCTGGAGCTCTGCCCTCCAACGGCGATCCCGCTGCGTTGATTCCAGCGGCGAAGCATCTTCGGATGTCCAACGACGGTCTCGCCCTCCTCTGCATGTCTCCAGCTTCCCGGAAGTCTTCGTCCTCCGGCGAGTCTCCGACCGGTGCGTTGTCCTTGCCGGCGTCCCAGCTCCTTATCCCGCGACGCCTCTGGAGCTCCGCTCTGGATCGTCCCGCGACGACTCCGCCGTTCCGGCGCTTCACCCTCTCGGACCCGGCACCCGGCTCCCAGCCACGAACAGCCCCTGGAGTTCGTCCTCGATGTCCCTGTTCGAAACTCCAAACCATCGATGGCTCCGGAGTTCCTCCGGCACTCCACCCTTGGCTTCCGGATGGCCCCATTCCCCTTCGTAGCCTCTGGTGCTGCCCCAGGGGACCGCCTCGTGGTGCTGCTCGTCAGCGGCCCCGTCTCCGCGACGCCCCGTCCGACCGATCCATGCGTCTCACGTTCGCCCGGTGGTTGGGGGCACCATTTCCCGTCTGCTGTCCACCCTCCTCCAGCCAAGTCCTGGGTATCCCGTGCGATACTCCATCCCGGGCCGTGCCCCGGGGGCACACGGGATCTCCTCCAGGGGGTTAGCGGGGCGCTTCCACGTATGTCCGCGCCCCACTGCGGACCACCACGCTATTGTAGCACATACGGGGAATTCGGGGCCACATCCGAGCCGCGGCAGCAGTCCCCCGTTACCTTGTCCCTCGTCGTGGGGTATCGCGCACCTGTAACAATTAAAGGAAGGGGGCCGAGCTACGAAGGTAGCCTTCGCAGCCCAGTCCATTTAATTAGCTTGAGCTAATCTTCTGACTCTTCGTTTCCTTTTGCCTTGACGTCCCCGAGAAATACTACTCGCGCAAGAGACTTCCTTCAGTCGACGAACGGCCCATCTCGGCTAACGACTCCACTCTTCGGGGTTCGTCCTCGGGGTTTGGCGATCCTGCGACGGTATTCGCCCTCAAACTCCCTCCGTCGCGACTTCGCACTCGGCCTTCCTGCGACGATGTTCGCCCTCGAACTCCCTTCGCCGCAGCTCAGCAACCTTGCGCACTCCAGGCGCCTCCACGTTGCTACGGTGGTGCCGCACTCCTGAGGACGCCGCTCGCCAGCAACACAACTGCATGGATCCCTGGCCGTCACTCAGAGCCGCGCACCCACCCATGGTGTAGTCCGTGCACTCCCGGACGTCGCTGCGTCTCCGCCGGAGTCGCACCCTCCGCCACCAAAACTCCGACGCTCCCTCTTTAGCGTCCTAACGGCCTTCCTAGATGTTAACTTCCCGAACCCGACGAGTCCCTTGATTCTACTCGCAGCTTCAAGTCGAATCGGCCTTTCTGAACGTCGTTCCCGGATGGCGTTCGACGGACCACGCCGTCCTCACGGAAAACCCGTTCCCCCCGACGCAGGAGAACTCAAAACGTCAATGTGGAACGTCAACGCGTCAAAACGTCCAAGTTGCTCGAAACTCGCGAAGGAGCCAACTTCAGCACGCTCCTGTCAATTCCCGAACGCGCGTCCCCCCGTCTTCGTCTTGTAGATAATCGTTTTCTACATTACCCAATGTGAACGATACAACCAAAGTCTGGATCCCTTTCCGTAGTTCGGCCTCCCGAGCTTCCAGAGCCGACCCAGCAATCGTCTCATAGTTCCGCTCCTCCAGCATCCTCGCTGCAACCTCGAAGCCGCTCCGAATGTCCCTCGACGTCGGCGGACGTCGACCGTCGTCGCCGCCGCTTCGGAACGTCCCTCGATGTCGGCGGACCTCGGCCGCCGTCGTTGCGCTCTCTTGCGACTGTCCCTCGCTGCATAGCGAAGCCACTGGTAACGCCCCGAATGTATCATATTTCGGGGTTAGCGGTTTCGCTACAGAGAAAAATTCCTTATGGTGCTTAGCAAAAGGGTCAAGTGTGGTCTTCAAATTTTCCTTAACTGTTTCCGGCCGCTCTGTGGCCTGCACGGTGGTTCGCTAGGTGGGTATTAAAGCTCATTCCATCTTGCAAAGCTAGAGCTGCTATAGAGGAAACTCTGAGGCGCAGCGCGTCTGTTGGACCTGTAAAAGCTGACACTATCTGTCCCTCGCTGCAGCCGCCGCTCCTGCGGCTGTCCCCCGTCGTCCTGCTGGATCGCACGCAACGGCTCCTCGCGTATCGCACGCGACAGCTCCTTGCGTTTTTTCGGGATCCGTGGCCACGGATCCCACTTCTGACACCAATGTTGCGCCGGGGTGTTTCCATCGCCGGCCACCCCGACGCAAAGGAATAAGAAAGAATAATCACACGCGAGTGCTCATTGCACGACTCTGCTATATTTCGTTACACAGCGCCATATAACGTAGGCCGGCACGTCCGGCCGCGCCCGCGCATATTCCAAGACTCCTCTCGTCGCCTCCCGATCGTCTTCTCCTCTGGGGCTGGCCCTCTTGTGTCTTCAGCTACGAGCACCAGTAGGCTATGCACGGGCCTATATCCGGTGCTCGCAACAATATTTAGCGTGCAAGCTCTCAATTTCAGCTTGTTTTTTCCGTAATTTTTCTACCTGTTCCATTAATTCGGCGTTTGCGATATCTATACATCTAGTGGAAGGGTTCACGCCTTGGTCTATCACGTTGGCGTCGTCGGCTTCACCGTATACAGACATATTTAGTTAGGTTGTCTCTATTTATATTTATTGACGTTAAGAGTGATTTTACAGTTTCGGCGTCCGGTAGCCGTTATTTAACTTAGGGCGTTCTACTTCTAGAGCCAAAAATTATTAGTCCGTAGTGGTTTCTATTTGAGAGGAGGAAACGTGTTTTGAGTAAGGGGTTTTTGCAACGAGGGCACTTAGGGAATACATTGTCTAGTGTATAATAATGTTCCTGATATATTTCGTCCACTTCGACTGGATCCAAATCAAAACAGTTTAGGCAAATATCATAGCCTTCCGTGGTCGTTGCTACGCCGCCCGAAATACAGGTCAGTTCATTCGTATATGCCGATAGGTTCAGAAATCTGTGACACAGGTTCGACAGATGCCGTCGTTGGAATCTATCACACATACTTAGATGTATACGTGGATAATATTATCTAATTGATTCTAGCTCCTATTTGAAAGGAAGTACCACTGTGCACGTCAGGCAGTTTGTTATTTAAAAATCGAGATCCTCTTGGTCATTGACTTGGTCATAGTCCTCGTTAGAGAAGAAGTAATATTCCGTGCACACGGCGCACTTATGTATGGGACAAGTTTTATATATTTCGTCATTGCATCGAGGGCAAGGGGAGATCGAATAGGGCGTTTGGTAATAATGAACGATGTATACTGTCACCGTATTCACAGGGTCCAACCAGGAACAGCACAAGCAAATATCGTCGCCCTGGTTCGTTGTTGCTAAACTCCATTTCACACACGTTAATGATTGCATATGTGTATTAATGTTTTCTAGTTCGCGGCTCCTGTAAGCTACCGCGATCTGTTGTGGGCGAGTAATGTACATATCAAATATCGGGACCTTGTGGGTACCGTGTCCAGGATTTTGTTCTCTCTCGACGGTAGACGAAGATCCCACCGCGCTGTCACCAAAATTATGTCACGTCCCGGGTAGAGGTCTTAGGGGACAATGACATATGGGGGGTTTTGGGATGGTTAAGCTCGAATTCTCTATTTGCTGCGTTGAGGGTTTGTATGAAACCCAGGCGAGAATGCGAGATTCTGCACTCTGAGGGTCGGAAGGAAGCCAGGCGAGAATGCGAGATTCTGCACTCTGAGCGTTGGAAGGAAGCCAGGCGAGAATGCGAGATTCTGCACTCTGAGCGTTAGAAAGAAGCCAGGCGAGAATGCGAGATTCTGCACTCTGAGCGTTGGAAGGAAGCCAGGCGAGAATGCGAGATTCTGCACTCTGAGCGTTGGAAGGAAGCCAGGCGAGAATGCGAGATTCTGCACTCTGAGCGTTGGAAGGAAGCCAGGCGAGAATGCGAGATTCTGCACTCTGAGCGTTAGAAAGAAGCCAGGCGAGAATGCGAGATTCTGCACTCTGAGCGTTGGAAGGAAGCCAGGCGAGAATGCGAGATTCTGCACTCTGAGCGTTGGAAGGAAGCCAGGCGAGAATGCGAGATTCTGCACTCTGAGCGTTGGAAGGAAGCCAGGCGAGAATGCGAGATTCTGCACTCTGAGCGTTAGAAAGAAGCCAGGCGAGAATGCGAGATTCTGCACTCTGAGCGTTGGAAGGAAGCCAGGCGAGAATGCGAGATTCTGCACTCTGAGCGTTAGAAAGAAGCCAGGCGAGAATGCGAGATTCTGCACTCTGAGCGTTGGAAGGAAGCCAGGCGAGAATGCGAGATTCTGCACTCTGAGCGTTGGAAGGAAGCCAGGCGAGAATGCGAGATTCTGCACTCTGAGCGTTAGAAAGAAGCCAGGCGAGAATGCGAGATTCTGCACTCTGAGCGTTGGAAGGAAGCCAGGCGAGAATGCGAGATTCTGCACTCTGAGCGTTGAAAAGAAGCTAGGCGAGAATGCGAGATTCTGCACACTTGTATTGGAGGAAATCAGGCTCGAATGCGAGATTCGTAACACTTGGTCGACCAGGGAAGGTTGAAATAGTAATCACGCACTTAAGTGACACCCGTTAGATCCCTTGTGGGGTTTTGTTTTGGTTCGGTAATCGGATTTACCGTTGCATCGGTATAAGAAAGCTGCACATAAGTTGCGAAAAACGTCTAACCGTACGGTTGGGCAAAAGCTATACGAAAGTACGTTTGTAAACACTGTAAGAACTCTTGCGTTCGCGGCCGCAATCAGCTGTGTAGTACACTGTTATGGACAGTAATCTTCGTAACCGAATGATAGACACAATAACTTGGAACGTGATTTAATGTAAAACTGTTTATTCAGTTCGAACACAACTAAGCCATGCACTGTTAAAGTGATAGCGTAAATATTATAATACTGCGTGGGACGTTTAGCATTGGCACAAAAACACTTATATAAATGGTAGTAAATAGTAATATAAGAATATGAATATGAGATACACGTAAATAGGTCAATAAAAATAATGAGGAAATGCAATAAGCGTTATTAATATGAAAATAAAGAAAGAAATGCAATAAGCGTTGACACAAAATAATATATGAAACGATATTCGAAATAACAATGATAATTATAATTGCTTACGGTAGTTGCCGTTGTTAATTAGTTGAGCACTGACTTTATTTTAAGGTGCAAGATTTAAACTTTCGTAGAATTCTGTTGTTAACTTCCGTTGGAATGTTTCTATCGAAGAGAGCTCCCGTCTCGCGGGCCCTCGTATTTGTGCTCTTTTCAAGATAGTCAGGGATGAAGGGTGTACGCGGTATGCACCATGGCACGTACGCCAAATATGCGTCGCAGTATTATTTCCGGGGTTTTTATAAGTACGAAAGGTGAGGCTATAATTAGTTTCGTAGACAATAGAATTTCGGACTTCCGGGGTTTTTACATGCGCTTGTACAGAATATGGTTTCTGGGCTTTTGCAAAGGGAATCATCGACCCATTTGATGGATTTTGGGGGGTTTGATCTGGGAAGGGGTGTGAGTGGCTTTGACTTATTTGGTCATAGAGAGGGGATGAGACATAGTCTCGATTTAAGAATGGTTTTGGGACGAGGGACTTGTTTAGATTCGATATGAAGGAGATAATGCCTCATAGGGCGAAGAGGGGAAGGGGATTTTAGTGGTTGACCGTCTTGAGATGGGGACCGCTAAGGTACATCGCCAAAGCGATCAGTGATCGGGGGAAAAGGGTATGAGTTGAGGTTTCATTGGAGTTGTAGAGTGATTTATAAGGGAGACTCGAAGTAATACCGCGCGAAAATTATTGGGACGTCACACTATCTCAACGCTTCTCGCCATGAGGCGGTTGCGATATTTTCCCCGATAGTGCTCGGGGTCCTCCCGACGCATTACCGGGGCTGGGTTTTATCAAGCGATATTCACTCTCGTCACTGTTTATGAGATCAATAGCTTATTGATAATTAATGCTCGCACTATGTTAGTAAAACTGCGAGAAACTTGCGGTGGCTCTATTCACACGTCTGACTCAGGCGCGATCCAAACCGGAAGTCCCACCGCGGCCACTGCCGCTGGCACTGTAGGTGATAGGTCTATTCTATACCTCGTTTGTGGTATGATAGAGCGAGAGTTTTTGAGCGAAAGAATTCAGAAAGTGCAAGCGAGAATGAGAGTGACGTGGAAAGCGCGAATATATAATAAACAGAACTGAGCTGTATTATACAATTATAATAAATATATTATTATCCTGATACAAACAAGTTGGAATTACAAAACTATTCCTATAGTATGCTGTATACATAACAGAATTACAAATAAATTTACGCGTGTGCGGAATGAAAATTATGAGAAACAAAAAAAAATATAGTGTTTGGATCATAATTTTTTTTGCAAGATGGGGCAACCGCTCATTTGCCACCCTGTTCAATCCGCCACTGAGAACAGAGATGGGCAAAGATAATATATGGATAAACTCAAATAAAAAATACTTTATGTTTATCCGTTATTCGAAGCTTCGAATAACACGAGTTATCTTTATTCCATACACCACGGATAAATAAATTTATTTGAAGTGAATTTATTCAACAGCGAAAGATAATTTTTTTATTCGAATTGAATTGATTCGACAGGGAAAGATAATTTTTTATTCGCAGAACGTTTATTCGAACCGTCGCACACGCGAAAATGCCCGAAAACCTGGCCAAAAGTCCAAATACAACGATTTTAATTTGCCAAATCTAATTACTGCAATTCGTTTATAACTTATCTGTGCACAATTTCCCGTTAATTGAACATTTTTAACTGCAGCCCTTTTGAAGATATATCAGTTGACTATCGAAATTTAACGTCGCTACTTTAAGATTTATTTTCAGATTATTCAGTATACCTATCAAAGTAAGTAGTAGATATATATTATGATGTAGGATCACATGCACTATTTTTGTTTTAAATGCGGACTCTCTGAAAGCTGTTATAAATGAGTACTGACAACATACCTATACATTTTTTGTCTATTGTTAAGCAAAAAGTTGATAATGCAGGAGATGCCGCACCGTTCTTTTTTGTAAATTGAAAGTCAAGGTATGCATAATAAGACGCCGTTGCAGAATTTTGCCACTTTTTGCCATTTTGGCAAATATCAGCGTTTATGTACACACTGACACGAGTATAATTTCCGCTCAGTTCAGTCTTTACATATCCGCGAATGTTACTATTTGTTGTAATTTGTACATCAAATTACAAATACACACATGAGCCGCCAGTCAGAGCAACAACGGACTAACCCAAATTAAATTTTTTTTTTTCCTATTTTATATGGTTAATAGAGCCCATTGTAATACGTTATTGCTACTAATTCAATTTCGAAATATATATATATATATATATATATATATATATATATATATATATATATTATAATGTACAGGGTAAAAAAGGCGGGGGTGGTGATGCGTCAGGTTTGGGGAATAGGGAAAAGGAAATTCGGGAAAGACTGGGGAAGGAGGATGTGGCTCTTCGACATGCTAGTATGGACGGTGGTGGGTTATGGGGCAGAGGTGTGGGGTTGGAGGGAGAGGGAAGAGGTGGAAAGGATACAGGAGAGGTATATCAGGTGGTCGCTAGGAGTGGATTGGCAGACACCGAGATATATTGTGAGGGAGGAAACGAAGAGGAAGAAGTTGAGGACGTTCAACAATTTACCATACAATTGGAAATACGATTTTTGGCCCGGTTTTCGGTCATTTTCGCCAGTGTGCATCGAATAAGGTTTTCATCTTTATCCGTAGTATATTCGGCTTTTTATTCGAAAGCTTCGAAATTTCAACTAACTTTCGGTCGCGTGTTTATCCGAACCAGCGCGATCTCTTTTTGTGCTGAGGACTTGGGCTGTTCGGCAGTGGCTTCTGATCTCGGGTCGAGTCTTGTGTCGAAAGGCATACAGTATTGTTTGTAGTGGATTATGTATTAATAAAATGTAAAACGTAACGTTCTCAGTAACATACTGCTGAGATTTTCCAGATTAAAATGAGTTCAAACATGGTATAAATCGGGTTATTTCTAGAACTGCACTAGATAATTAAAGACAAATGTAACATTTCTAATCTAATGATGCTAAAAAATATATAAAAAAAATTTATTTTCAACGATTTCATTCAAAATGCACTGAAAACTAAATTAAAATGCACTAAAGACTAAAAAATAATTCTCTTCTTGTACTACAATTTTTTTCCTATTCGAACGTAACGAATCACTTCTCGATGTAAATTGTGGGCTGTACTTCCGAAAAGGACTGGTGGCCGATCGAGATGAGGTTTGGGGGGAGGGGGTGTGAATCCTAAATCTAAAATTGTAGCTTCGGGTATTTATTAGTTTCCGAAATATTAATATAAAATTGTTCATTTTTTTTGGACGTTGGTGCAGGTCACCCTACCCGGGAGCGCTTCCGTCGCGCTAATTTTTATTTTTGAAATTTTGTAATCACGGTCTCGTGTTTGGCATCGCCGGAGTCACGTCGGTTCGCTGCCGTGCTTTGCGCGCCCGCGGGCGGGCGCGCGCTCTCCGGCCTGGTCTAGCCCCAACCGGTGGCCGATCGAGATGAAACTTGATGGGTATTACAAGGGGTGTGGACAGCACCCCAAATATAAAATTTTAGCTTCGGCAATTGATGCGTTCAAAGATACAGAGGTAATTGTGCATAAAAGGGTACCCCTCACCAACGTCCAAAAAAAATTCCAAAAAAATTAACAATTTTTTATTAATATTTCAGAAACTAATAAAAACCCAAAGCTACAATTTTAGATTTAGGGTTCACACTCCCCCCTCCCTCCACCCCCTCCCCCAAGCCTCATCTCGATCGGCCACCGGTCCCTTTCGGAAGTATATCCAAATTGTGTATTTACTACGGAAATCGCGATTCCACTATCGTCCAGAACGACGCGGCTTTTTGTTGTTTTCGTAAAGAACGCGAGTGGCTGATTCCATGCCGTTTTGTGGTTATGGGTTATATTTATTGATGACTGGGTAATTTTTTCACCCCTTCGGGGTCAATTTTTTTTTTTAATATTGTATTGCCATCCAAACTACGCACGCCTGCAAAGTTGCCAAATTTGAACCATACATACATCAAACATACAAAAATACAAACAAACCGAGGATCGAAGCTGAATAAAATCGTTTAGAAATAATCTGATTTATACCGTGTTTAAATTCATTTTCATCTGGGAAATCTCACCAGTATGTTACTGAAACGTTCATGCCGATATGATAGAAAATGTGAAAGTTACATTCTATTAAATCACACAAAATAAACAATCATTGAACAATCATATCAGTATATTTTTTCACAAGGAAACATAAATATTGCACAGAATAAGAGAAGATAATAAGAATTGCTAAGTTTAGAAGCGATATTGATACCCAAATTAGTATTCTTTCATAAATTATTGAAATAAACCATCAAATTGAAGAGTCTTTATCTTTATTTGTCGTCGAATAAAAATAACCCAGAGTTAGTTTTATTTGAAACTCCACGGATGAATCAGTTTGTTCGACGGGAATTCATCCCTCGGCCAGAAATAATTTTTTTAATGGCAGACCTTCATTCTTGAAGTCCCCCGAAGTTCGAGCCGAGCGACATTGTATCGCTCACCCGTCTCACCTGTCGCCTGGAGAAACAGAATTGTTTTATTTTTCATCGTATCAATATGAAAGTGATTCTGCCGATTAAATTGACAGAAAATAATTTAAATCGGACTACTTTGAACGAACCAGGCTTTCAACTCTGGAAATAAATTTTATGTGTAATATTGTTAATAATGACAGTTCAAATTGTGTCAAATTTGGTATCTTTCCGTCTTTCCTTCTTACACTCCCGGACCTCTCTATCTTTCATTATTGCTACGTTCAGCGAGGCTCTGACACTAGACGCAGCTCTCGTGCTGTATTCCTTCAAGACTTCTCGACAAAAAGAGGGAACTCTGTGGCAACAGCGCAGCAGGGACAGAGAGAACAGAACATGTGGCAAATATGCGGCACAAATTCGTCTACCCAGAGTACCTGGAGATGTCATCTCGGTACAAGTTCTTTTTATCGACCGCAGTAGTTTCATTAGGGTCCATTTGGTTGCTGGGGACGCCTCGATCGATTCGGACCATAACAAAAATGAGACGGCCTCCTTAAGTAAAACCACAATTTGAACTATCATTATTAACGATATTACACATAAAACTTCCCCCTCCCGAACCACGACTCGCGAGAGACACCGCGACACGCGGGAGCCCGCCCCACCATGCGCGACGAACCGCGAGACTCAGTCCCACCGCGGCCGATAGGTGGCCGCAGAACTGATAACGTTCTCGCGGCAGCTTTTCGCGCCGCGGGGAATAAGACTGGGGCCGCGAACAGCGGCGAGCAGCTTGCTCCGTGGCTTCGCCCTACATGCAGAGTCGTTACGAGAGAAGCTCTTTTGGTACATTCTTCCTCCTCCGTGGGAATTCTAGTGCGCCGAGTGCCTTACCGCCTGACCGCTAGTAGCCCGATCCTTGGTCGCTACATCAGCCGAATCTCGATTCGCGCTGGACCGTCCGGCCGCGGTGGCCACCAGCGGTCAATGATAGCTGGCCCACCGCTCGAAAGGCCTTCCATGCAGACTGCGCAGAGCCGAGGTTCTCACTCGCTCGGCAGTAGGCTTGCATCCTTCCCCCGCGGCTGAGCACCACCCGAGTGCCGCCGATTACCGCCGAGGCCGCCGCACGGCCGCCATTACGAGCTCACGCTCACAGTCGAACCGCCGCGATAGCATTAAGCCGCATAGTGTTAAGCTACCTAGCATTAAGGCGACTAGTATTAAGCCGCGTAGCATTAAGGCGTCTAGTAAGTAGTATACCTATTCTTAAGCATTTAGCATTAAGCCGTCTAGGAATAAGAGCCGCCGTGCGACGCGAGTTTTAACTCGCGTTCCGTCAACGCCGAGACCAATAAACGACCGTAGTATACCCAGAAAGCAGTGTGCATTTCATTTGACGAACCCGAGACATCTCGACTGAGCCGGCACAAGGAACTCACCTCTAGTTCCCCCGGACCCGCCCAAAGCGGGTTACAAATTTATTTGCAGAATTGGAAGCCCGTTTCGTTCAAAGTAGTCCGATTTAAATTATTTTCTGTGAATTTAATCTGCAGAATCACTTTCATATTGATACAATGAAAAATAAAGAAATTCTGATTCATCCGTGGCGTTTCAAATAAAACTATGTAACTGTGTGTTATTTTTATTCGACGACAAATAAAGATAAAGTCTCTTTAATTTGATAGTTTATTTCTATAATTAATGAAAGAATTGTTAGAACTAGGTAATCCTGGATATACCAGATTGAACTAAACAATTAACCATATAAGTATTAGGTATAACAATTATGATATTTTATTTATATGCAAGACGCATTTACAAATACGTGATAATTGAATGTGATACAAGAAGGAAGTGATGAAAAACGGAAGTATATGTGAAAAATTTTAGTATAATACCGACGGTGGCGCCTCGTCCCTATGCGTGTGCCTTGACCGCGAGATTTGAATACATATCTCAACAAGAATACTAATTTGCGTATCAATATCCCTTCTAAACTTCGCAATTCTTATTATCTTCTCTCATTCTGTGCAATATTTATGTTTGCTTGTGACAAAATATAATAATATGATTGTTCAATGATTGTTTATTTTGTTTGTTTTAATAGAATGTAAAACTTTCACATTTTCTATCGTAACGGCATGAACGTTTCCGTAACATATTGCTGAGATTTTCCAGTTAAAAATGAATTTAAACACGGTGTAAATCCGATTATTTTTAAACGATTTTATTCAGCTTCGATCCTCTGTTTGTTTGTATTTTTGTATATTTGATGTATGTATGATTCAAATCTGACAACTCAAATTTAACCAACTTCCAACTATCGAGTTGTCTTGAAACTTCGTAGGCGTAGTTTGGATGAAAATACAATATTTACAAAAAATTAACCCCGAAGGGGTGAAAAAATTACCCAGTCATCAATAAATATAACCCATAATCACAAAACGACTTGGAATCAGCCACTCGCGTTCTTTACGAAAACGACAAAAAGGAGCTACGTCCGGGACGCTAGTATCATCGCGATTTCCGTAGTAAATACACAATTTATATCGAGAAATGATTCGTTACGTTCGAATAGGAAAAAAATTGTAGTATCAGAAAATAATTATTTTTTAGTTTTTAGTGCATTTTAATTCAGTTTTTAGTGCATTTTGAATGAAATCGTTTAACGTAAATTTTTTCTGATATATTTTTTAGCATTATTAGATTAGAAATGTTATCAGACATTATATTAGACATTTATCTTTAATTATCTAGTGCAGTTCTAGAAATAACCCGATTTATACCGTGTTTGAACTCATTTTAAACTGGAAAATCTCAGCAGTATGTTTGTGAAAACGTTACGTTTTACATTATATTAATACATAATCCGCTACAAGCAATACTGTATGCATTTCGAACCGAGATTAGAAGCCACCGTTGAACAGCCCAAGTCCTCAGCACGAAGAGAGATCTCGCCAGTGCCAATAAACAAGCTGCCAAAAGTTATTTGAAATTTCAAAGCTTTCGAATAAAAGCCGAATAAACTACGAATAAAGATCAACTTATCAATCTTATTTGACGGTTCGAATAAACGTACTTCGAATAAAAAAATTATCTTTCGTCGTCGAACAAATTCACTACAAATAAATTTATTTTTCCGTGATGTTTGGAATGAAGATAACTCGTGATAAACATAATGTATTTTTTATTTGAGTTCATCCAGATATTATCTTTGCCCATCTCTGTGCTCAAGCCGCTTCGCCGTGATTCATTCAAGCCTCCCTGGCGACAAAGTAGTAATAGGGGAAATGCGGCAACAGCGCGAATCGACTCAATACGTCTCGGCAACTATGTCTTTCCTACATTTATCGGCTAGCTTGGACTTCCACCGATTCTGATGCTACATGGCGCGAATATATCATCGGCGCCGGGGACGGAGAAGCCTTGAAGCTTCATCCTGTCAGTTTTCGAATCATAAATTCATTATTATTTCAACGTACGGTGCTTATTAGCGTTCAAACGCAACGAGACCCGTCTGCACGGCAGAGTTCGGCAATGGGCGGGTTTGACCCGCCCGTCACCCGGCCGTGACGTCGATTCACCCGCCCGCCCGTACCCGTATCTGCACTCACCCGGCGGTACCCGCTATCAAGCTAGCCATACCCGCCCGGACCCGCTGGCGGGTTAGCGGGTCAGCGTCGATTTCTACCCGCCCGAAGCTGTCGCGACGCGTACTTGACTCACCCGTAGTCGCGCTGTTATCCGTTCGCACCCGTGCCTTTAGCTGCATTTCAATTCCGACTTTACTAGCACTTTTTTCGGCATTTGTTATATCAAGACGCGGATTTATTTCATTCTACGAATGAACAGTATGGCATGCATTGTATCAAATTCAAGAAATTATGGATACATGCAGAAATTTAATTTAAATTGAAATAATGAATCAACAAAAATACTTGTAATACGTTTTGTTTCAGAATATGTAATGTACATAATGGAACAGTAGAATACTACCACAAAAAATGTTTTATATTAAAAGCATTTATTTTTCTTTGCAGTATTGGAATTTTTGTTACTTTCCCTTTGTTAATAATTATAATATAAATAAAATATTAACTCGGTTTGAACGCGCGGGTATTAGCGGGTATAGCGCGGATACGGGCGAGTCAGATAAAAGTTCCGTCAACTCCGGGCGGGTATGGGCGGATAGAAATCGACGCTGACCCGCTTACCCGCCGGCGGGTCCGGGCGGGTTGGGTGAATCGAAAGTCGGACGGGTAACGGACGGGTAAACCCGTGATATATCCGCCCGTTGCAGAACTGCTGCACGGATGTCAACTGGAGGCAACTATACCCGCAAAAACTTCCTTCTGTCCGATTCCAGGACGAAAGTTATAATATACGGTTTGTATACTACACGCATATACGACACGCTTCACTTAGCTTGTGTGAGCGTACGCTCACATTCAAGGCCCGGTGAGACAGCAGCCTTAAGGCAACGTATGCTTGTCCCTTTGCAAATAGTGCTCTTCGCCCATTGCACTTACTTTCACAGTCTATTAACTAAAACAAATATGCAAATAAAATAAAATTTAAAAAAAATTAAATCATCTTCCAAATGGCTAAAAAAGCATAAAATGTTCTTACCTTTTTACTAATACACCTAATGAATATCAATTTATACTTTCCGAAGTCGGCGCCAATCAGTAAATGTAAAAAAACATGGCGATATGATTCTGTGCGCCGACTTCATCGAAAAAACTGATTGGCGCCGACTTCGGAAAGTATGAATTGTTATTTATTATATATATTATTAAGAAAGTATTAAGAACAATTATTTTATGTTTTTCTTAGCTATTTTGAAGTCGGTTTAATTTTTTAAAAAATTTTATTCTTATAATGGAGCATTTCAACTTCGTTTGTCGAAAGAATTATAATAACACAAGACTTGCTTGTTTGGGATTGGCCGCGGATATAACTCGGAAAAAGGTCAAATAGAACATCTGTTTACACCAAATTATTGTATCATAGAGGGTGTGCGACTACTGCTGCGAGGAAATTTAAGGGGTGATTCTGGACAACAAACTAACAAGGGGAGGACACCATGTGGCACACATTGATTTTGATGAGCCTTGGCACGATGGATCTATGTAAAAAATAAGTAAATAGATGTCCGAGCGTTTCTGCCAATGGGCCTTAAGGGGGTAGACACGGGTAATGCAGCGCGCTGTAATACCCACATAATGTGCCCGAAACATGGGTTTGGGGGGATACGTTTTTCGTCCTTATATGAGCAGATTTTGGGCTGGGTGAGGTCTCAATCGAAAGAGGAAGGTTCGATGCAGCCCGCTCTGGTCATGGTTCGACAAGATTGTGTTGATATCTAATAATATGAGTGTTCAAAGTAGAGCAAAAGTCGACAAAATACACCCGCAGGAATCCAAGTATTTTTAGGTCACTAAAAGAGTTTTGTGGTTCAAACGATGACCAGAGCGGGCTGTCTCGAACCTTCCTCTTTCGAATGAGACCTCACCCAGCCTAAAATCTGTTCATATAAGGACGAAAAACGTATCCCCGTGATTGCATTCCCAAATACGAGTTCCGCCATATTGGCGATAATACAGAGCAAATCACGTGACAAATTTAGTTGAGCTAGTGAACACGAGATGGCGCCTACTCGGGAGGACTGCCAACGTGGAATCATAGCAAAACTGAAGCGTTAGCTGGATACACAAGCCACAGTAAAAGCGTGATGCAGTCAATGCATGCATTTTCGGACGACTTTAGGTTAGGTTATATGCATTTTAGGTATACATTGACTAGGAACTGCTGGGAATTGTCTACATTTACTAAATTCACGCTTTTACTGTAACACATACATCACCGCTGCCGAATATATGTTATAATTATATGGCCACATTATTTCAAATAAAAAAAGAGATTGGAATTTTTTAATAACACTGGAAGTAGTGATTTACTGATATCATATTTTCAGAAAATATAATTATTGCATTTATTATTATTCTTCCGACTATTGTATATAACATATAACAAGGAAAAGTCTCCAAACCGGTCAACAGTTGACTCCTTGATTTTTTTCGTAATTCTTTACGCTCCTATGCAGAGATGGGCATTATTTAATTAAAAGAATATACTTCCGAATGGTCCCAGTGGTCGATCGACACGAGGTTTGGGGGAGGGTGTGTGTACCCTAAATCTAAAATTCTATTTAGCTTCGGGTATTTATTAGTTTCCTTTGTTTATTCGAAGGCCTTTCATCTTTGGCTTCGAATAATTTTTCATCTTTCATTATATCTTTATCCTAAGGTCGTATTCAAATATATTGGCCGGTCGATTCGTTTTCGCGAACAGCGATCGAGGAGAAATCAGCTATCACCATCTGACGATCGTGGATTTGTCAGTTGGAGTTCCCTAGCCACCGAAGGGTATGGTGGGGTAACGGGAATGCTGCTCGGCCCCGTCTGAACGTAGACGTGTGGCTGTTATTTATTCTTATTGTCAGCGTAGTACATACGTAGTTGTGTGCGTCACGAAGTAAAGCGTAGACCAATACGAGATGAAGCTATCGAAAAAGAATCAATGTTCTGACCAATAAAGCTCCTGAATTTTTTCAGAGCTAAGGCCTAAGGCACACCTATTCTGATGCGTGTATTTCTACGCTTCAGCTCGGTTTGGCCTATACATGACAGAAGCTTGGCGCTATCCCCACCACTTCTGGCTCACTCGTGTTCTGCGATGACGAGAGAATACGCGTTACGAATAGGAGTGTGCGGATCGTCCCGCGGCTCGGATTCTCGGCCCTCGGGACGGGTCGGAAAATTTCGGGCGGGATCGGGCGGGGTCCCGATACTTTCGTATTGCTCGAGATCCCGACGGTTTCGGGATCCCGAGACTCGATTCGGGCTACAAGCATGACCGCCATGAGCGGGCAATTTGATTTCAGGTCGGTTTGGCAAAACTCGGACGCGATCGGCTCGAAAGCCAGCTATTACGAGCGGACCTAGACGGAAAGAATTATGTATATCATTTATATCGATACCAGAGTGATAAGTTTTTACCTTTCTGTCTCCTGTTGAATCATAATTTGTATCTTATTATTTATTTACATATATATGTATTTTCATTGCTACCAAATAGTCTGTGAATACTGAATACGTCCATATACGTACTTAAATAAATACCATGTTCAGAACTTGGGAAGAAGACTATTTTTATATCGACAATATTTTAAAATCTGATTAAAATATACTTCATACTTAGTACTTTATGTAAAGGGAATATATAGGGTATTATCTTTTTCCGGATAGGTTCAGATTTAAAATAGAAAACGTACGAACTATAAGCATACAAAAAGGAATATTTCCTGGATGTTTCATAATAACAACAATATACAGGAGGCGAATATTTTATTATTTCAAATTAACGTGTAAGAAACATAATTTTTCTATGTTCTCAGGTAATAATTTTAATCTATTACTGCTAACGATATCGTCCGATCGCGTCCGAGTTTTGCCGAGCCGACCTGAAATCAAATTGTCCGCTCATGGCGGCTATGCTTGTAGCCCGAATCGAGTCTTGGGGTCCCGAAACTGTCGGGATCTCGAGCAATACGAAAGTATCGGGACCCCGCCCGATCCCGCCCGAAAGTTGCCGGCCCGTCCCGAGCCCGAAAAATCGGGTAACCGCACACCCCTAGTTACGAAACTCACCGGCCAATAAATCTGAATACGATCTTAGAAGTTCGAATAACCGACGAGAACCTTTGTGTCCCGAGCCGCGCGAGATCGTCGTGCTCGGCGATGTGTCATCGATTATAAAGAAACAGAATTTGTTTATTTTTCATCGTATCAATATGAAAGTGACACCATTGGATTCTTGGCATTCTCCCGGTTATATTGGCAGAAAATAATTTAAATCGGACTATTTTTAACAAAACGGGCTTTCACTTCTACAAACAAATTTTTCACGTAATTTCCTTAATTTTGGTCCGAATTATATCATTTTTGGGGCCAATTTGATCGAGAAAACATGATAAATCGACTGACGTCACTTTCGCAAAGATCTGATTAGAAATGCAGAACTGCAGATTTGTCACTGCTTAGCGCACAACATTGTATGGCCCCGCTGGTTTCGAGCGCCGAAGCCCACGAAACTCAGCGAGTCGCATGATTGCCAGCGAGAAGGCCAAGAGGGGACTTTCCATGGCGAAGGAAAATCAGCCTTCTACAGAACTCAAATCGAGAAAGACTTTGCTAACAAACTTTATATTCACGTCAAATAAATACTTGTAAAATTTAGACGACAAACTATTGTTGAATTTCGCCAGTTCTTACATATGCCCCACTGGGTTCGGAATTCCTGATCCCAGAGTTTCATGCATTTACCTATTGAAATGTTGCTTCAAGTCATCGGGCAATTGCATTGTTTCTTCTCGTACATATGTATATCTGTTCGCGAGTAGGTGTCATGAATGACGCGACTTTTGTTTCCCAAATAAATTCACTCCTATCAGGGCCCTCGCTCGAACCGCTTGACAAGGAGACCGAACGATGTGAACCGAGTGCGAGTGAAATAGCGCACCAGCGGTATACCCTCGGTCGACGGCGACTTGAGTCATCCAGTACTGAATACGAAATGTTCAAAATTTCTCATTACACCTTGATGAGAGTGTTACCATTCATGGATTGTTGGTGAGTCAAGACACGAAGCAATTTAGTCTATTTTTTCTTATGAATACATGATTAGAACACACTCTACGTTCAATAAAAATTGATCGAATTGCTCCATGTTTGATATCATTTTCATCGGGAAATCCTAAAAAATTCATCGGTAATACTTTCATCAATACTTATCAAAAACACGAACATTTTATTTTTCTGTACTGGGTATTTTATCTAGCTCGTCGGTTTTATTGTTCTCGGCTGTCAACGGGCGGTCTACTAGGACCCGAAGGGCCACGCTCGCAACGAGAAAGCAAAACAGTGGGGTGGGTAGGTCTTTCCCGATAAACTGAGCCCAAAGGCTTCTCAACAATTGAAACATTGGAAGACTGTACATATTCTTTCTGATGCTTTCGGCGATATGCGCAACCATTTGTATGCCCGGTTTCATGTCTAACAAGTCAGGCGATTTTGTTTGTGAGAGCCATATATAAAGACAGTCCTGTAACGTTCACTACATCTTCAATTATAAAACTGCAAATATGTTATTTTACACATGTGTCTCGCTGAGTTTCGTCGGCTTCGACGCTTGAAACCAGCGGGGCCATACAATGTTGCGCACTAAGCACTGATGAATCTGAAGTTTTGCAATTTCTAATCAGATCTTTGCGATCGTGGCGTCAATCGATTCCTTATACTTTCTCAATCAAATTGGCCCCAAAAATGATACAACTCAAACCATAATTAAGGAAATTACGTGAAAAATTTGTTTGCAGAATTGAAAGCCCGTTTCGTTAAAAATAGTCCGATTTAAATAATTTTTTCATAAAAAAAATGCGCAGGCTGGATGCGCGTAATTATTACGTGGCCCCTCCATAGACATATATAGACGGATCAGAAGATGGGACTATTGGCGTGGGGAAGGAAGGCTTGGAGGGGTAAAGGCATAGGTTCAGATACAGGCACGTCGGTTAGCTTCGGATGCATTCGGCATGCATAACCACAGCGTTATCCGATTTACTCGTATCGCTCCCCTTACCGCGAACCTTGCCACCCCCCTCAGCTTACGCTCCGCCGTCTATATATGTCTATGGTCCCCTCCTCGAAGTGACAGAAAATATAACCTATGTATACGCTATATGACAATAAATGTTGAGCGGCTATTTCGTTCTTTTGCGCTACATTTGTGAACTTTTTATCATCCTTCCGAAACATTATTATTACGTCGCAACAGTATCTTTAGGAAATCGGGTCTAGCATATAGGATATATTTTCTGTCACTTCGAGGACAGAAAATCCGGTCCTCCAAGTGACAGAGAATATAACCTATATGCTATACCCGATTTCCTAAAGATACTGTTGCGGCGTAATAATAATGTTTCGGAAGGATGATGAAAAGTTCACAAATGTAGCGTAATACAACGAAATAGCCGCTAAATATTTATTGTGTTATAGCATATACATAGGTTATATTTTCTGTCACTTCGAGGAGGGACCACATAATAATCACGCGTTGGATTCAACATCAAACACAATTTTATATATGTTTGTTCATAACTGCTTTCTGCATAGGATGTGTATTTCATGTTCTGTTTCAGTGTTTTGCTAATTAAAAAATGTCTATCCTAACAAACTTCATTTTCTGGGGACATGCCCTCATCTATTTTTCCTTTTCACTTATAATTCCTTACTGCCAACGTAGAATATTGTAGCATAAGCACATTTCAAGTAATTAAAATGTACAATGAATTTTCTACGTTTGCAGTACCAGCCGACTTTCCGTTTAAATTTTTATAAGTACAACGCAACAGCTGAGAATTTATTTCCTTATTCAGAATAGAATACGGAAATAGCAAACAGCTCCCTCTCGCGTTTACCGGGCAATCGTCGATCTATCGGTATTACCATTTCTGTGCAGAAAAAACCTGCTGTAATACCGACCTGCCGAATCGGCCAGACCACGTGACGTGTCTACCCCCTTAATAATAGAGATATTTACATGTAAATTATTAAACATTTCATAGTGGCCCTATAAAGCATAAAAGCCATAATCTCAAATTAAGAATATGCCGTGGAGCGTTTGGTAAGACGTCGGCGTGGCGTTGTTGCAGTCGTGATTTCGATTCCGCCTGTGTCTATATATTTTTTCATAATTTATTTTTTCATATTTTATTTTTTCCACACTACAGGGTGTCCCACCTAAGACTGGACAGCCGGTTTTCTCCTAAACTATTGGAGATAAAAATATAAAAAAAATAGGGCATTGCATGGTTCGGGGGGGCCAATTAATTAGCGCGAACGAATTTTTTTATCGATTATTATTTTAAAAGATACGATGGTAAAGTTCGGTTTTTCAAATGGAACGATTTTTTTTGAACACCTGAGTTGATAGTGCGTTCCAAGACAAATTCAATAAGCTTTAAAGTATACACTTTATTTTCACTGGTTTTTAAGATATTGCGCTTGCAAATTTACTGATTTTCACTGGAAGAAAACTGTCTGGTATAGCACGGACCGGGGACGGTTTTACTGGCTCCACGGGTGGCACTGCCTTTTGAAATAGATACCTACCTGCCAAAGGGCTACGCCAGGCCCAAAGGCTGGACAATTTTTTTCCGTCAGAAATGCTACTTAGGTAGGTACATCTGCGGTATCGAGAAGCGCACCGTTACTTTTATTTCGCACTTGCTTCTACGCTCGGATGGCCGGTTCTTTTGGGAGGGATGCAAGTTCGATTGGTTAGGTTAGGAGGAGTGAAAGTTGCTAGACTAAATTTCAATCATAGGGAGTAGATTGTATCAGAACCATTCGGATTTGCATTCCTCACAAACGGCTGCTCTCTTGAAGAGGCCCTCTTCACAGCAATGCCCACCTTCTCTCGCACGGAATACGTTAACGCTTGCTTTTGTTCTGATATTGAAGCTCGTGTTTATACTCGAGAGGACCGCACGTCGACAACGGGCTACCCCTTTTCTTCCTGTGTCTCTCCACGAGCCGTGTTGACGGTGGATTGTAGGAGCGTAGATATCTGGATGCCAGTTATTGAATTCAGGAGACGATAGAAACATTTTATTACAAAACACACATGTACTATAATTAAAGTAAATCGTATTCCTCTCGGGCAGGAGTACTGATAATGATCGAACTTGCGCCCCACTTCGCGCAGACCAATTACACGGAGGGTAGTCGGGTCACACACTGCCCAAATGATACAGGGTAATTCTGGAGCAACGCCCGTCAAGGAGATGCGCTGGCACCCCGTCGCGAGGACAGACGTTCGCTGTGCCTCACCCGATTTTTATGGCTTTTTTCGGAAAAAGGTACGAATCCTGGGCCGCACGTAGCGAATTGAGGTCGGCCCTCCGCAGTCGAGGGTGAATTATCCATTACAGCGTATTAAGAAACCCTTTTCTTCATCGTATCGAAAGGGAAGTGGTGCCAATGGATTCCTTATGTTTTTATGACGAAAATCATACCAAATGTCATGCAAATCGGACTACTTTGACACAAGCTATTTGTATTCCCTATGTAAAAGTTGTCCGATTTACACGACATTTGTAATGATTTTCATCGGAAAACCCCAAGGAATCCATCGGCAACACTTCCATATCCATATGATAAAGAATAAAGAATTATTTTATTTCCTAACCAGATACAGGGTAATTAAGGAGCAGCGCCCGTCAAGGAGATGCGGCGGCCTGGTACCCCGTGGCAAGGACAACCCCTCGCACTGCCTGACCGAATTTTCTGGCTTTCCACCCGCGAAGGGGTTCGAGTGCCTAATAAGAAGTGAGAAATCTTCGACTTGCGCATTTCTCATCAGATCTTTGCAAAACCGACACGTATCGATTCCTTATGTTTCGCCGATGAAGCTGACACTAAGAACGACGTAATTCGGACCATAATGAAGGAAATTCCATGGAATATCGATTTATATCATTTCAAGCTGACTTGACTTGGTTAAAAATAGTCCGATTTACATGAAAGGGTATAGCCGGTTAAGATGGTCAAATGTGCCCCTGAACCGAATTCAAATCACGATGAGTCATTCGAAAGCTTATAAAAAAAGAATGATTTCTGTCAAGTTTCAACTTCGTATCTCGACCCGGGGGGTAGTAAAGGGTAAAAATAGAAAATCAGGTTTTTGCCGAATTTCTCCTATACCAGCGGATGAAAAATTTTGAAAAAATTCAGAGACATGTCTGTCATCGGTGCACATATTAGGGAATCGCGTCAGATTTTTAAATTGAAAAACCAAGCTGTGAAAAATAAAAAACGCCAAAAAATGCTGAAAAATGCCGGTTTTGTATCGAAGCAGTCTTGATACTATAATTATATTTTTACTGTAAGTCCGCATCGTTGTTACTATTGTCTTGAATTTTTTTCAGATTTTTCAATTTGGTGCGCCGCAGTTAAAAAAATTAAAAACCGATTTTTTCGCCGTTTTTTCCGTGTCAGAGTAACTAATAGGTCGAACTTTCGTACATACTTTATGGAATAAGCCTTTTATGCAATCTTCAACGTCTTCACATGCAGCAAAACAGCGTAGAAATTAAACGAACTAAACATGCTGTGCCATTACAGTCTAAAATGTCTATCATATTTTCAACGGCGTCAATGGCGCAGCGGTAAAGTGTCCGACTGTTGAATCGCTGCGAACTTTTTGAACGTAGGTTCAAGCCTCGGAATTTCTATGTCCCACAGGGTCATTTTTTTTCACATTAATTATATATTTTTTCGATTTCTAGCTATATGACAATGATCGATATTTATATACAAATGTTTTAAAAACATATTAAAATTATTTCAATAGTTGAAAACTATTGTTAGGTATCATGCCAATTATAGCATTGTTTAACTTTTGAATTTTGGAAACCAGAATGAGTTGTATGATCTATAAGAAGAGGCGAAATAATTACAAAACAACACATAATTGTTGCTGTAATCCATCCACAATTGTTAAAGGTAAGAGATTGGAAAATCAATTTCATATAATATTAATTTAGTGCAGGGAATGTTACAACAATACTGTAATTGACGGGATACTTGATCAGAGAAACGGTGGCATGAAAATCTTCTCAAGTTATGTTTATGTATATTTCAATTATTAAAATATTTTTAATGTTTTTAAAATATTTGTATATAAATATCGATCATTGTCATATAGCTAGAAATCGAAAAAATACATAATTAATGTGAAAAAAAAATGACCCTGTGGACATAGAAATTCCGAGGCTTGAACCTACGTTCAAAAAGTTCGCAGCGATTCAACAGTCGGACACTTTACCGCTGCGCCATTGACGCCGTTGAAAATATGATAGACATTTTAGACTGTAATGGCACAGCATGTTTAGTTCGTTTAATTTCTACGCTGTTTTGCTGCATGTGAAGACGTTGAAGATTGCATAAAAGGCTTATTCCATAAAGTATGTACGAAAGTTCGACCTATTAGTTACTCTGACACGGAAAAAACGGCGAAAAAATCGGTTTTTAATTTTTTTAACTGCGGCGCACCAAATTGAAAAATCTGAAAAAAATTCAAGACAATAGTAACAACGATGCGGACTTACAGTAAAAATATAATTATAGTATCAAGACTGCTTCGATACAAAACCGGCATTTTTCAGCATTTTTTGGCGTTTTTTATTTTTCACAGCTTGGTTTTTCAATTTAAAAATCTGCCGCGATTCCCTAATATGTGCACCGATGACAGACATGTCTCTGAATTTTTTCAAAATTTTTCATCCGCTGGTATAGGAGAAATTCGGCAAAAACCTGATTTTCTATTTTTACCCTTTACTACCCCCCGGGTCGAGATACGAAGTTGAAACTTGACAGAAATCATTCTTTTTTTATAAGCTTTCGAATGACTCATCGTGATTTGAATTCGGTTCAGGGGCACATTTGACCATCTTAACCGGCTATACCCTTTGGTATGATTTTAATCGACGGAACGCCAGGAATCCATTGGCGCCACTTCCCCTTCGATACGATGAAGAAAAGAAGCAAATATTTGAAATCCTGAACATTTCTCACTTCTTAATGGTATTCCAAACCCTTCGAGGGTCGAAAGCCATAAAATTCGATGGGCACTGCGGGGTGTTGTCCTCGCCACGGGGTGACGGGCGTACCTCCAGAATTACCCTGATGAAATAGAGGTGGAAGATGCCACATCTGGTTACCAAAAACTACCCGTACTGATCGGCCGCGGTGTCTCGCCAGAGTCGCGGTTTATGAGCGGATTTTCCGGCCGTCGGCGGTAGGCAACGGTACATAGTACAGGTCCGAAGTCATCGTACGCACTATCCACCGACAGAGCAATATACGGATTAACTCAGACTGGACAATGTCACCACATTTTTTATTGGCCTTTACAAATTTGGCAAACAGATGTTGTCGAAACGTTCTTGGAGAAATAATAAATTATCGATCGTAAAGAGCGAATGAATTTTCGCCTGGCTCTGAGTCCGCTTTTGTCCCGACGCACGCGAGAAAGATGCCACAAATATAGGAATTGAAAAGTATTATCCACCGTCAATACGCCTCGTGGAGAGACACAGTAAGAAAAGGGGTACACCGTTGAGTGCGCGTGGTTCCGCCTGCATCGTCCTCCTTTCAAATTAAAGACGGATTCCTTATCTCTCGAGTATAAATCCTTATCTCTCGAGTATAAACACGCGTTGGAATTTCAAAACAAAAGCACGCGAGAAGAATTGGGTGCAAGAAAAGGTCGGCCATTGTACCTCGTGGTGAGGACAACCCCCCCCGCAGTGCCTCACCCGATTGTACGGCTTTTGACCGTCGAAGCGGTTCGAGTGCCTATTAAAAAGTGAGAAATCTTTGACTCGCGCATTTCTCATCAGATCTTTGCGAAAACGACACCCATCGATTTCTTATGTTTCGCCGATGAAACTGACACCAAGAACGACGTATTCGGACCATAATGAAGGAAATTCCATGGAATATCGATTTATATCATTTCAAGTTGACTTGACTTGGTTAAAAATAGTCCGATTTACATGAAATTTGGTATGATCGTCATCGGAACAACATAAGGCACCCATCGGTGTCACTTCCCTTTCGATACGACGAAGAAAAGAGTTTCTTAATACGCTGTAATGGATAATTCACCCTCGACTGCGGAGGGCCGACCTCAATTCGCTACGTGCGGCCCAGGATTCGTACCTTTTTCCGAAAAAAGCCATAAAAATCGGGTGAGGCACAGCGAACGTCTGTCCTCGCGACGGGGTGCCAGCGCATCTCCTTGACGGGCGTTGCTCCAGAATTACCCTGTATCATTTGGGCAGTGTGTGACCCGACTACCCTCCGTGTAATTGGTCTGCGCGAAGTGGGGCGCAATTTCGATCATTATCAGTACTCCTGCCCGAGAGGAATACGATTTACTTTAATTATAGTACATGTGTGTTTTGTAATAAAATGTTTCTATCGTCTCCTGAATTCAATAACTGGCATCCAGATATCTACGCTCCTACAATCCACCGTCAACACGGCTCGTGGAGAGACACAGGAAGAAAAGGGGTAGCCCGCTGTCGACGCGTGGTCCTCTCGAGTATAAACACGAGCTTCAATATCAGAACAAAAGCAAGCGTTAACGTATTCCGTGCGAGAGAAGGTGGGCATTGCTGTGAAGAGGGCCTCTTCAAGAGAGCAGCCGTTTGTGAGGAATGCAAATCCGAATGGTTCTGATACAATCTACTCCCTATGATTGAAATTTAGTCTAGCAACCTTCACTCCTCCTAACCTAACCAATCGAACTTGCATCCCTCCCAAAAGAACCGGCCATCCGAGCGTAGAAGCAAGTGCGAAATAAAAGTAACGGTGCGCTTCTCGATACCGCAGATGTACCTACGTAAGTAGCATTTCTGACGGAAAAAAATTGTCCAGCCTTTGGGCCTGGCGTAGACCTTTGGCAGGTAGGTATCTATTTCAAAAGGCAGTGCCACCCGTGGAGCCAGTAAAACCGTCCCCGGTCCGTGCTATACCAGACAGTTTACTTCCAGTGAAAATCAGTAAAGGGTATAGCCGGTTAAGGTGGTCAAATGTGCCCTTGAACCGAATTCGACTCACGATGAGTCATTCGAAAGCTTATAAAAAAAGAAACATTTGTGGCAAGTTTCAACTTTGTATCTCGACCCGGAGGGTAGTAAAGGGCAAAAATAGAAAAAGAGGTTTTTGCCGAATTTCTCCTATACTAGGGGATGAAAAATCTTGAAAAAAATCAGAGCCATTTCTGTTATCGGGGCACATATTAGAGAATTGTTTCAGATTTTTAAATTAAAAAACCGAGCTGTGAAAAATAAAAAACGCCAAAAAATGCTGAAAAATGCCGGTTGTGTATCGAAGCAGTCTTGGCACTATAATTATATTTTTACTGTAAGTACGTATCATTGATACTATTGTCCTGAATTTTTTTCAGATTTTTCAATTTGGTGCGCCGCAGTTAAAAAAATTAAAAACCGATTTTTTCGTCGTTTTTTCCGTGTCAGAGTAACTTATAGGTGGAATTTTCGTACATACTTTATGAAATAAATCATTTATGGGATCTGAAATGTTTATACGTACAGCAAAACATCATAGGAATTAAAGAAACTGAAAAAACCGAATCATTTGAAACTATGTTATGCACCTTACATTGTAAAGTATCTACCGTATTTTCCAACGGCGTCGGTGGCGCAGCGGTAAAGCGTCGAGCTGCTATACCGCTGCTAACTTTTTAAACGCAGGTTCGAGCCTCGGACTTCCAAGTCCCTTAGGCTAAGTTTTTTTTTTTTTCGTTAATTATATATATTTCCTAACTTTACGACACAATGATCAATATTTATTTTCAAATGTTTTAAGAATATTTGAAAAACATATTAACCTGAAATATACGTAAATATGAGTTTGGACTGCTTGTTATGCCGCCGTTTCTCTAGTCAAGTATCCTGTCAATTATATTAATATGTGAAATTGGTTTTCAAATCTCTTACCTTTAACAATTATGAATGGATAGCAACAAAAATCGTGTCTGATGTATTCAATCGTCATCGCTGTCTTCATTAATTACTGGTGTCACGTGTTCACTGTTGAATATTTTGCTGAGAATTTCTGCAGGTCTTACAATTTTTGAAAGGTACCGAGCATGCGATAAGTAATAAATTATTGCAGCTATGTGTGAACAGCACCCGACGGTGCGGTTACCATTTGCACATTCACAACAATAGCGCTTTATTCCGGAATAGCCTATTGAGTTTGGTGCATAATCAATATAACATCTGTAAGTTTTGCTGTTAATATGTCGTGATCTTACTTCGAATTTAATAATATTCTTTCTCTCTTTAACACAACGAAGATTAATGTTGTTCTCTTCATCCATTACTTCTGCTAAATATGATATCGCTTGAGATAATTGATACGAACCAGTAAAAAGAATTTTGAGGTCTTTCTCTGTCATTTCCGGAAAATCAAGAGAGAATAGAATTGTATGATCTAATTCTAATAGACGAAAAGGCTAAATAGTAGGAAAACAACAACACGATTTTTGTTGCTATCCATCCATAATTGTTAAAGGTAAGAGATTTGAAAACCAATTTCACATATTAATATAATTGACAGGATACTTGACAAGAGAAACGGCGGCATAACAAGCAGTCCAAACTCATATTTACGTATATTTCAGGTTAATATGTTTTTCAAATATTCTTAAAACATTTGAAAATAAATATTGATCATTGTGTCGTAAAGTTAGGAAATATATATAATTAACGAAAAAAAAAAAACTTAGCCTAAGGGACTTGGAAGTCCGAGGCTCGATCCTGCGTTTAAAAAGTTAGCAGCGGTATAGCAGCTCGACGCTTTACCGCTGCGCCACCGACGCCGTTGGAAAATACGGTAGATACTTTACAGTGTAAGGCGCATAACATAGTTTCAAATGATTCGGTTTTTTCAGTTTCTTTAATTCCTATGATGTTTTGCTGTACGTATAAACATTTCAGATCCCATAAATGATTTATTTCATAAAGTATGTACGAAAATTCCACCTATAAGTTACTCTGACACGGAAAAAACGACGAAAAAATCGGTTTTTAATTTTTTTAACTGCGGCGCACCAAATTGAAAAATCTGAAAAAAATTCAGGACAATAGTATCAATGATACGTACTTACAGTAAAAATATAATTATAGTGCCAAGACTGCTTCGATACACAACCGGCATTTTTCAGCATTTTTTGGCGTTTTTTATTTTTCACAGCTTGGTTTTTTAATTTAAAAATCTGAAACAATTCTCTAATATGTGCCCCGATAACAGAAATGGCTCTGATTTTTTTCAAGATTTTTCATCCCCTAGTATAGGAGAAATTCGGCAAAAACCTGTTTGTCTATTTTTGCCCTTTACTACCCTCCGGGTCGAGATACAAAGTTGAAACTTGCCACAAATGTTTCTTTTTTTATAAGCTTTCAAATGACTCATCGTGAGTCGAATTCGGTTCAAGGGCACATTTGACCACCTTAACCGGCTATACCCTTTGCAAGCGCAATATCTTAAAAACCAGTGAAAATAAAGTGTATACATTAAAGCTTATTGAATTTGTCTTGGAACGCACTATCAACTCAGGTGTTCAAAAAAAATAGTTCCATTTGAAAAACCGAACTTGACCATCGTATCTTTTAAAATAATAATCGGTAAAAAAATTCGTTCACGCTAATTAATTGGCCCCCTCGAACCATGCAATTCCCTATTTTTTTTATATTTTTATCTCCAATAGTTTAGGAGAAAACCGGCTGTCCAATCTTAGGTGGGACACCCTGTATATTAGACACAGACGGAATCGAACTCACGACCGCAACAACGCCACGTCGACGTCTTACCGAACGCTCCACGGCATATTCTTAAATTGAGGTTATGGTTTTTATACTTCACAGGGGCGCTATGAAATGTTTAATAATTTACATGTAAATATCTCTATTATTAAGGCCCATTGGCAGAAACGCTCGGGCACCTATTTACTCATCTTCGACATAGATCCATCGTGCCAAGGCTAATCAAAATCAATGTGTGCCACATGGTGTCCTCCCCATGTAAGACGAAAATCAAGAATAACGATATTGCAGGTGAAGCTTCGTTTGCTAAGGTCGGTATCAAATATATTGGCCGGTGAATTCGTTTTCGGGAACAGTGATCGAGGAGAAATCAGCCACCACCATCTGACGATCGTGGATTTGTCAGTTGGAGTTGCGTGGTCCTCGCAGGGTATGGTGGGGTAACGGGAACGCTGCTCCGTTCCGCCTGAACTTAGCCGTTTGGCTGTTATTTATTCTTAGCGTAATAGTTGTGTGCGTTACGAAGCTATGCGTAGACCAATACGAGATGAAGCTATCGAGAAAGTGTCAATGTTCTAACCAATAAAGCTCCTGAATTTTTTCGGAGCTAACGCACGCCTATTCTGATGTGTGTATTTCTACGCTGACAGCTCGGTTTGGTCTACACCCCAGAAGCTTGGCACTATCCCCACCATTTCTGGCTCACTCTTGTTCTGCGAAGGTGAGAGCGAGATGGAACGAGAGCGAGTCAGAAAACGTTGAGAAAAGGAGCACCGAGGCAGGCAAACTGTGTAGTGGGAGAATACCCCTCACAAAACTCACCGGCCAATATATATGATACCGACCTTAGGTTACTCGCGTATAGCGGTGCACGCAGGACAAGTCAGGCGACGAACCGGACAGTGGTGACCACTGTCGCAC
Source organism: Andrena bucephala (assembly GCA_947577245.1). Classification (NCBI taxonomy): domain Eukaryota; kingdom Metazoa; phylum Arthropoda; class Insecta; order Hymenoptera; family Andrenidae; genus Andrena; species Andrena bucephala. The sequence continues at coordinate 80,576,982 of OX387716.1, read as the reverse complement.
GGGATCACTTACCTCAGAAAAGTTGTGACGAAATTTACAACAATCGGCATGGCCATACGGTTCTGCGACACTTAATCACAAATTAAAGAGTATCATTGAATTACACCAGACCTGCCTTTTCGGTAAAATCCATTGTTTCCATTACATCCACTGTAGCCCATTATGCTATAGGGATACACACGTAGAAATAACACAAAACACAGAATTACATCATACCCCAAAAAAAAATGTGATCTCTTGCACTAAAACGTGTGAAATTTAAAAAAAAAAACAAATTATCCGCATTGAAAAATGCAAATGAATTAAAAATATACATAAAATTTATCCGCACTAAAATTCGCCACGAAAAGAAGCAGGTGCTTACACACCCAGAGAATTGAATTTAATAACTGTTAATGAATAACCTTCAGTAAGTTTTTCGGCGTAAATTCGCGTGTCGACTGAGCTGTGTTGACTATGAGAAGCACGAAAAGGAAATGCATGTCTATGAAGTGCGGCGCGGCTAACTTGATCGAGCCGTGTTGCGAACAGGTAGGCCCAAATTACTTTATAACCCCAGATGTGGCAGAAGGTTTAGAGTTGCTTTCTTTCCTGTTTATTACAGTTTGAAAATACTTAAACTTTCTCTGCATAAGTTTAAAGGAACTCTTTTGGGTTGACCGACGGAGAGATCAGTCTCACCAAATTCTTCGAACGCAGTACGTCACCAAGCAATCATACAAATAAACTCATTCAACCGTTTTCGTTTTGGTGATCCCCCTATTCAACCTAGATCCGCGGATATTAATTTATTTCAATGAGCATCGCCCCACCACGCAGTAGACAATCATTGAAAGACTTTTTAGTTTCAACTGTTTGAGCGCATGTAAATCTAATATTTTTCGGTGTTCAGTGTGAGCAAATTTGTGTGTGTGTTTTTTTAATCTTTTTACACGTTTAGTGCAGGAGATCTCATATTTTTTTATTTTTTGGGGGCGATATGATTCTGTGTTTCGTGTCATTTCTGCGTCTGAGCCTCGATAACACAATGGAGTACAGTGGGTATATAGTGGAAACAATGGATATTAGCGTGTAGGCAGGTCTGGTGTAATTCAATGATACCCTTTAAGTTTTGGATTCAGTGTCGCAGAATCGTGTGGGTATGTCGATTGTCGTTTTCGTAGCAGCTTCTCTCAGGTAAGTGACCTCGTGCGGCAGTGACTATGATCATCACTGCTCCACTTGTAGGACACCCTGTTTACCTGCAGTTAGTCTACTTGCTCTTTTTCCTTTTGCTGATATGTACCACAGGCTTTGCCCCGTATTTATAAAAAAAAATAATTTATGTTGCTACAGGTTCATCATAACAGCTACGGACGAGAATTACGTTCGCGCCCAGGACTTCTTCGGCTGTCTGTCGACTATTTCTGGAAATCCCGTGGGAACTCCCCTGGTGTGGGACTGGGTACGTTCTAACTGGGAGTTCCTTATTAGTCGATATACTTTGAATGATCGAAATCTCGGCGCGTTGATCCCTGGAATTACGAAGACTTTCGCCACAGAGGCAAAATTAAACGAGATTAAGTCCTTCTTTGCCAAGTACCCAGATGCAGGTGCTGGAGCGATGAATCGTGCCAAAGCGCTGGAAACAGTATCGAACAATATCAAATGGCTAGCCAAAAATAGTGGCCAGCTGGATAGCTGGTTGAACGTTCAGGTAAAAACTAATTGAGAGGCTGAAGTATGTATATACACGTGATACTGTCGATCTAGATTCTTTCTAGATAATCTAGAAAGAAGATCCGTCGGGAAGGATTTTTCCAAAACAAGGATTGGAATGTTACAGAGCTATATTCTTGTACAGAATTTGAGACCGAAATCGGTCTTCAAAAAATTTTGTGGATCGGGATGAACTTAATTCTGGGGCCTAGAGTCGAATGGAAACTGGTGTGTTTCTTAAGGAAAATTCTTACTGCAACATTTATTACTGTTGTTCAAAAACTGTAATATCTTTATTTTTCAAGTAATGCAGTAGTATCAGTATTTCACGACAGTGAAATTATGCTTTTGCGAAACTTCATATTTTAAACACTTTTTCAATGTAAGCGACCTTACAGCATTTGTCTTAAAATTAGATATGTTCGCTGAACAGAAAGGATCAAACACGAGAATTCTTTTTAAAAGCAGATTCTCAAAGAGAGAGAGAGCATAATCGATAACTGAAGAAATATTCATTGCTCTAGTGATTATTGTTTCGCTTAAAACAAAGTATGAATTTATCGAGGTGCATCGAATGTGCGACTCGTAAAATGCGAGATTAATGTTTCACCTCATCTATTCTATAGACACACAAGTTTACATATGCATATACATACATACACGTAACTAATGCATTTATACTGAAGATTTATTTTTATACGAGCCGCTTGTGGTCCTCGTTACATGGAGTTTTGTATTTTCTTCGCGAAATAAAGTGTTACAAAGCAAAAGAGTTTCCTTCTCGGCTTTACAAGCAAAGTCGATGCAGCAAAAGTGTTCTATCCAGACAGCTCCCAGACATCTTAAAGAAGTCTTAAAGACTTCTGAAGCCAGACATTCAAAACGTCTTTAAGACGTCTGCAAATGTCGCTTTCAACGTCTTAAGGTCAATTTATATTATCCGTTCAGACACGGAACGTTTCGGTTCAGACAAACATTATTGTGGGTTATTGGATACGAATGTTTATATGCACCGTCGCGATCAGTTCCAACACGTTACGACTTCGGGCACACGACGATCGACATTCTCGAAAAGAATGTTTTGACTGAAACGATACGTGACTGAAGTTGTCGGAACGTGCTTGAACGGAGACTCTCGTATAGGTAAATGTCCATTTGAGAGTTTCTCTCGATAGTTACTCTCGAGAGTACCCTCAAATTGTGTGTCCATTTGAGAGCAACTTCGAAAATTTTTACTCTCAGATAGGCGATAGAAAACTCGCCGAGACTTACTATCCGATAGAACTCTCAGAACCGTGTCCACTGGAAATTGGTCTGTGTAGTTTTTCTTTGTAGTTTCTCTTTAGTTTTTTTAAAGCTACGCACGAAGTGAGACCGTGATTATGGCTGTGCAAAAACTTAGGGCTTTGATTATTGCTCACAATAATTTTAAAAAGAGGAGAAAGCAACGCAGATAGAGAAACGGCTGGGTCAGGCCATGGGTTCAGCGTAGACAAGAATTAGGCGCATGTTCAACTCTTACGAGGGAACTGCATATTGAAGATGCCCAGCAGTTTCGAAACTTTGTACGCATGAATGCGACGCAAATTCAATTTATTATAGAAACAATTGGACCAATAATTGCCAAAAAGGATATCAAACTCAGAAGAGCTGTTTCTGTGTACGAACGCGTAATGGTGACATTACGCTTTTTAGCAGGATGGTAATCAATTAAATTATTGAATGTAAAAATATATAAAGGTACATAACTTTTTGAGAAGATATTATCCCTTCTAATTTGTAGGTGATTCGTACAGCAGTCTTCAATACTTATTTCGTATACCTAAATGCACAATTGGAAGAATAGTAAAAGAAGTAACTCAAGCTATTTATAGTACGTTAAAAGACAAATATATCGAGGTAAAATATTTTCATTAAAATTTGTTGAGGATTTGTAATTTAAAAAAACAAATGTGACAATATAAACTATTTTATTATATAAAAAATATATTTATATTTTAAAAAAACTATTTTGTAATTATTTACAAAAAGACAGTCCTCGCCGATTTCGATGACCTCAGAATATGTTGTCATGGTTAACATTCTGAACAACTTTTTCCTATAAATGTTACAATCGCTCGGCTTTAGTTTTCGAGATATTCGCAAAAAATTGTGATCGGTAGTTGGTTTGGGTTAGGTCTGGGTTAGCCAAATTTTGGGAGGCGGGCGCGAAGAAGATGACCCGGGGGAGGTCGTGCGGCGACTTAGTTGTGAAAGTCGCCCCGCTCCCCCGGTTGTCGTTACGAAGCTCCGGGTCGCGTCGAGTCGCTCCCCCCGCTATCGGGGAGTGGGAAGGGGCCGCGCCGCGCAACGGGCGCGGCCGTTATGCCCGGTGCGCGCCCCTCTGTGGGAGAGGGGGGCGCGTGCCAGCGGGCGTTGGGGTGGAGGTGCGGCGGCCCTCATTGACAGGGGCCACCGCGGATGGAGCGACGATAGGCCGCCGCGGCCGGTGCGTTGTGGCACCGGAGAAGCCAAGGCCGCGGCGGCGTCGCAGGGAGGGGTAGACGGGGGGTGGGTCCATGATAAGGCCCCCCCCCCCTGGGGAGCGGTTACTGAAACCGCTCCCCTGCAGAGCGATCGAGCTCACTGGGGCAGGACGGGCGGCCGATAGCGGGCCGCCCTCTCGCCTGGGCGGCCCTGAAGGCCGTCATCGCCCCGACCCGGCCGCGATCGTAAGTTACGAAGCGGCCGGGTAGGAGCTCGATCGCGGGGTCGTGGGGCGGGGGTGTCGGGGGACACCACCCGCCCTAGCAGCAGCGACCCCGGAAGAGGCGACGCGGGCGTGTGATCCGCCGCGCGTCGCCGGTCCCGGAGACCATAGCTGGGGGAGGTAGTGATACTCCCCCAGGGACGACCCCGTTGAGGGGACCTCGCGCGGTGCTGCACGAAGCGCAGGGGGGGAGGGTAGCGAAAGTATCGCTAGTTTGATCTCGCATACAAATCCCTCCCCCCAGGCGCGCAGTACCGCGCGCGAGGTAGATCACCTTGGTGGTTTTAGTGGGTTCGAGTCCCACATAACCCCCAGCCCGCCTCCGCGGGCGGGGGGTATCCGCGGGGATTTCCACCAAGTAAATAAAAAAATAAAAAAAAAAGCCAAATTTTGGGAGATTTATACATTCTTTTAATCTTTACCTTTAGAGGGCCGGGCTGGCCACTATAGTGGCCACTGGAAATTTTAAAAATTGAACTTGTTTCTAAGGGTTTTTGATATCGCTAATCACGATTCCGTGGTCAGAGTATTGAAATTTTACACAGAAACAGTGTTGCCAACCTAAACAAGCCTAAATGAATAACAGCAGTTATATACATATTAAAAAAGTAAAAAAATACGCCAAGTACATGAAAATGTCGAGGACAAAATGAGTATTATCAAAAATCACAAAAAAAGAAAATAGTATACATGAAAAAGTACAATATAAAAAAAGATGTGAAATCAAAATGAGCTGCAAGAACATCACAAAAAAAAGAAAATAATATAATTACAATATAAAAAAAAATGTGAAATCAAAATGAGCTGCAAGTACATAAAGGTGCTTTCCAACTGCACTGAAGATGACACAACTACATATACACAGCTACAATGTTGTGTTCATAAATTTCATTACGCATATCGTGGACATTTTTTAATTAACCCATCAAAAAGAAGACTTGGAAATTGTCCGGAGAAGGTTTGACAGAGAATCATCTTCTTTCACATAAGATTCTGGTAATTTGTACCGTGCATGCACAAAATAATATATTGTAACAAATTGCAATGCATTTAAATTGCCAGATATTTTTATACCAGCAATCTAGTGTTTTTATGTAAAGGTGATGGGATAAAAAGGTAGAAATTGTATGTTTGCTTAAGGTGTCTTCTACGAGTCGCTACACATTTTCAAAATGTATCGTTTAATAATATTGTTTCAGAACGCCCAGAGGAAACGAGATTTTTTATCTTTCAATGGTGATTCCGAAGATGATGGTACAAGCAATTTACAGGTTTTATGTGATTATAAGTTTAACGTAGGCAGAAAATCATTCTTTTGCCTTTTACGTCTCGCATTCATAGATCGACAACTAATTATAAGAGACTTACATTCCAAGTAATTTTATTTCATATGAAGATTCCATGAGTTTACAAATTTATTTGTATATATGTATGCGAAACTCTGTTTAAATACGTTTGATAATAAAAAGATTCACAAAATTTAAATACCACGTGTCGATGTCACAGCAGAATACCTAATACCTATATAATTAAATACATAAATAATTACAGACACTATTATATGTAGATTCATGAATAAAATTATATGTATGCTATATAAGTAAGTATACTATTACAATGTTTAATATGTTCTGAAATACAATAGGACACGTTGGAACATATATTAAATACACGACATTAAGCATTTCTGAGAAATGTGACGTAATATTAATGTAAATTAGAAGATTAAGTCTCTTATTAATTAAGATATTCTACCTTTTTTAAAATTCAATTGGAATTAAATTATGCAGAAGTATCATGCTCTGAAAGTTAGGATCCATGAACCGTAAGTTTAATGTGTATAAAATTCCATTTAATAATTCTTGTTTCGACATTAAAGGAAATTTTGTTCGAAGGTTTTTATAAATAATATATAGTCGATTTAGTCGATTTAGTTGCGACATACAGCGGGGGGAGCATACGGCACGTGCCGAGGTCCCAGGCGTCACTCGGGCCATGCAGCCAGTGAGTGTACAAACATTCGGAGAGCGGGAGTTCCCCCAGAGCTGATCATGCCGCCCGGTATGACCGCATCTCTTTCCCCTGCGTTGCCCTGGAGTTAGAGAGCCCCCCTTCAACGGTCGGGACCGAGTAGGGGGGGACGACTTGCCACCTGGTCCAGAGGACCACACCCTCTACCCTGCACGGCCTGGGAAGACGGGCCTCCCCCCAGGGGGGAGGGAATGGCTATGGATGGCCGCCTCCTCATGGTACGCATTAACCCGCCAGGATTCTACCCCGTTTCTCGGGTACGCGTCCGCTTTTTATAGGCCCGGGCCAGCTTGCGGACGGACCGTACTCGCGAGGGTGACCATCGACAAGGGTGGGCGATCCCTACCTAAGACGCACGCATAAGTGCGCCGGAGTCATTATGCGTTGCGCAAGCCACCCTCTCCGGCCTTGATGGTACCAGCCCGTCGCTAAATAGATTCGCGGTATATGGAACCGTGTCTCGACGCCGCTCTACCAGATCTCCTATCAACCCCGTAGGCTCGCTTTTACTCGTCGTCCTGAACCCGGAGTAGCCAGGTCCCCTTCACGTCCCCGCTGGAAGCACCTTTATACTGCGCGGGCACGCGCATACCATACCTCCAGCTTGCTAGGGTGACGGCTTGTTTACCCTCATAGGGCTAGCTTTCCCACCCTCCTACTCCCCCCTCTCTCCTCCTTGACTCAACTCCCTAGTACTCCCCCCCCCCCCCCTCATTCCTGTTTCCTGAGACTTCCCACAACTATCCTACACTGCAACACTGCCCCATTGTTTTCCCCCGACCCCCCGCCCCCGACCTACACTCTTTAATCCTGAGGTTATAGCGTTTTAGGGCAAGGGTCCCCACGGCAAGAGGGCCCCAGGGACGCACCACCCCCCCCCCCAACCCCTTCCCAGATTAAATCGAGTCTTGATCAAACATTAAATAATATATACCTACCTGTTGTCACGAAAATTTTTGTGCCGAGCGCGATGAATTAGTATGATGATCGTTAGTGGCAACGATCACTGGGGCCCCCAAGAATCCCAGTCATTCGGGCCTGTCGTACGGGTATGAGGCTGCACCGCACACTACTACAGTTTTCCCTAGCCGTGGCACGCGCGCGTTATCATTTGCGGCCTTTACACGGACGTTCTTGCGTGGCACTTTTGCGCGCCACACGCCAGCGCGGCACGCATTTGGCGTGGAGTGCCGGAACGTCGGAAGGAGCGCGCTCCTTCTCGCAGGCCAGAAGATCGCACCCGTCACTACTTAGAGACAGCGAGTTCGGGCTCCCATTTCTACGTCGACTCCACATGCTTTTTCCAGGAACCAGCGCAGTCTTGTATTGTGTACTACCTGTTCCATGTATATTATCGATCTGCGAAACGATCGGCAAGACACGATCGCGATATACGTAGGTTTGCGAAAAGTATACGAATTCCTCGATATTCCTGGCTTATAGAGGATATCATAAATGCTGTTACTGTAGGGCACACTGAAACATCTGTTTTTACGAAGCTATATTTGGTTTACCTGCAGGTGCTATAAATAATGGAAATGGTTTATTACTCAGTTATAACGACTGTATTGCGATCTGCATTCTCCTTGGAGACGAAAAGTTTCCACCTCATCGGACGTTCTTGCTAGCATCTTGTGCGTGGTTAGAAGTGTGGCGCGCCGGAATTCCACGTTCTTGCGTGCGAGTAGAACCGTTGTCAGGCGTGTCGCGTCCAAAAGTGTGGCGCGCAAACCTCGACTTCAGAAAAGTTTACATAAGAGACAGAAAAGGTAGTTAGAAAAGGAAAGCGGCACTTGAAGACAAGGGTTTGGCGTGGCGCGTGGACTTTCCGACAGTGCGGAAAATTCTGAGGCGCGCGGCGCGCCTGGCAGTCAAGACTCTGCGAGCCGCTACAAGCGGTAGGAAGTAAACGAGAATTTTTTCAAACGAAAAAATTAAACATATTTACTTGCAGCTTTGTGGCTTTATTTGTCAATCTTTAGGGAATATGAAAAAAAATTGTATGCAAAAATAGTGGTTATATCCGGAGTTATAGTGCTTCAAATAGAGCGCCTTACAAAACTCATATGCGCACTGTTAGCATAAAATCAGTTATTGTAGTTGTCTGAAATAGATTAATATACGATTAATAGATTAAACTTTATTAACCAAAATCATGATGTTATTTAGTTTCATCTGCAACCTAGTAAATTATGTCTGTCAGAGTCTGGTAGGTATGGAGGGGACCGTGGCAGCAAGGCGTAGGGGCCCCCGGTGGCTCGCGAGCCACCAGTTAGTCAACCCTGGTTTACAACTACCTAAGTAGTTAATTGCTGGTTTTCGAAGGTTTCGTCGGGAAGCATTTGTGTGCCAGATGTCGAAAAGGGAAAATCGACATCGTGCCGTTTTTCAGCGATTTCGAATTTCTTCGGTCTGAGTTAATCCGTATATTGCTCCATCGGCGGGTTCCCCCGCAGACCTGCGGGACAATGCGGTTATAAACCACGACCCCGGGGCGAGATTCTGACCGATCAATCTGTCTAGTTTTGATAAGCAGATGTCTACTTTTACACCTCTACGTTATCTAGAGGGGGGGGGGGGGGGTGCCTCCTACGTCGTCGAACTTGCAGAGGGAAGGTCCCTCCTCTTCTAGGAAAATTTGGCCAATCAGCAATGTTCTTTGCTCGTTCTGGTCATCGTTCGGACCACCGAAATCCGAGCAGCCCTCATAAAACAAAGTTTTCACAATTATTTTGATCACCCTATGGATCACAGAATCTACATCGATCTAATCATGCTTTTGGATAAGTTACACTCTCGTTGGACTCCAGGATGAGCCAGGAATCCATTGATGTCACTTCCATATCGATGCGATAAGAGAGTGCGTTTAATGCCTACTCCTTTTATAATTTGTATTGCTTGTGTAAAAGTAGTCCGATTTCCATGATATTTGTGATAATTTTAATTGGGAGAACGCCAGGAATCCATTAGTGTTATTTTCATATCGATACGATGACAAATAATGAATCTCTTAACACGCTGTAATGAATATTTCACCCTCGACTGTGGGTCGCCGACCTCGATTCGCAGCGGTCGGCCGAGGATACATACCTGTTTCAGAAAAACTGTATTCTTTATTCTTTATTGTATCGATATGGAAGTAATACCGATGCATTTCTTATGTTTTTCAAATGAAAATTATACCAAATTTCATGTAAATCGAACTATTTTTAACGAAGTTTTGGAAATCAATTTATTATGAAGATTCCTTAATTACGATCCGATTTGTGTCGTTTTTGGACCATTTTCATCGGGAACACATAAGGAAACGATTCACACCACTTTCGCCAAGATCCGATGAAAAATGTAGAATTTTTGATTCGTCACTTCTTAAGGGGCAACATTGTACGGCCCCCCTGGGCTCGAGGGTCGAAGTCCTCGGAACCCATCGAGGCACGGCTTATCGGTAGCGTTGCCTTTTGAGTCGAGGTTTGCGTGCGGCGAAAATTCTTGCGCGCCACACTTTTGGACGCGACACGCCTGACAACGGTTCTACTCGCACGCAAGAACGTGGAATTCCGGCGCGCCACACTTCTAACCACGCACAAGATGCTAGCAAGAACGTCCGATGAGGTGGAAACTTTTCGTCTCCAAGGAGAATGCAGATCGCAATACAGTCGTTATAACTGAGTAATAAACCATTTCCATTATTTATAGCACCTGCAGGTAAACCAAATGTAGCATCGTAAAAACAGATGTTTCAGTGTGCCCTACAGTAACAGCATTTATGATATCCTCTATAAGCCAGGTATATCGAGGAATTCGAATACTTTTCGCAAACCTTCGTATATCGCGATCGTGTCTTGCCGATCGTTTCGCAGATCGATAATATACATGGAGCAGGTAGTGCACAATACAAGACTGCGCTGGTTCCTGGGAAAAGCATGTGGAGTCGACGTAGAAATGGGAGCCCGAACTCGCTGTCTCTAAGTAGTGACGGGTACGATCTTCTGGCCTGCGAGAAGGAGCGCGCTCCTTCCGACGTTCCGGCACGCTACGCCAAATGCGTGCCGCGCTGGCGTTTGGCGCGCAAAAGTGCCACGCAAGAACGTCCGTGTAAAGGGCCCAATTGGCTTTCAAGCTCTCCTTTCGCGCGGCTATGGTAAACATCATGGAGCCCGGACTCCCAAATAGCTCGATCTGGCCTTCGCTGGCCTACAGAGTATAAAAGAGTTCGCGGCCGAGGATATAGATCAGCGCCGGCCAGCGGTGGGGCCCCTCACGCGCCAGGTTCCCCTTCCAATCTTCGCTAGCGTCTTCGCGGTTAGGGGGGCTCGAGCGCTACGCACGTCGTATTTAAGTATGTGTTAGCGTCGCGCGGTATCCCTGACAACGCGAACGAGAGTGGGAGAACCCCGAGCTTACGCGTAAGCGACCTTGACCAGCGCTGATATAGATCCTCTTTAATAATGATGTATTCAAAGAATCGTGCATATAAGGCATCATGGAGCGTGTAAAAAGATGAAAAATCTTTGCACCTGACAGTGGCGAACGCATTGCTCAAAATGGAAGATCGTATGCTGAAATAACGAGATCCAAGTAGCGCAGCTTCCCCGAGTTTTTATTACTTTGAGCAACGCGTGCGATTCGATTGTCGGTACAAAGAGCCTCTTTAAAGATTGAATTATTAGAATTTATTTAATCGACAAATGTTTGAATTTATTTATTTTAATCGACAAATTGGAAATCCTGTAAGGATTATAAAAAAGTAAAAAAATGACGCCAGGAACATGAATTATGTTTCTATAAAGAAGTGAGATCCCCATAAAAAACTTTAAAAAAGTAAAAAAATACGCCAAGTACATGAAAATGTCGAGGACAAAATGAGTATTATCAAAAATCACAAAAAAAAGAAAATGGTATACATGAAAAAGTACAATATAAAAAAAGATGTGAAATCATAATGAGCTGCAAGTACATCACAAAAAAAAGGAAATAATATAATCACCCAAAAAAAGAAAATAAAATAATTACAATACAGTGTGTCCGCGGGAAAGCTAAACAGCCGGCTTCCTCCTAAACTATTGGAGATAAAAATATAAAAAAAATAGGGAATTGCATGGTTCGAGGGGGCCAATTAATTAGCGCAAACGAATTTTTTTACCGATTATTATTTTAAAAGATACGATGATCAAGTTCGGTTTTTCAAATGGAACTATTTTTTTTGAACACCTGAGTTGATAGTGCGTTCCAAGACAAATTCAATAAGCTTTAATGTACACACTTTATTTTCACTGGTTTTTAAGATATTGCGCTTGCAAATTTACTGATTTTCACTGGAAGAAAACTGTCTGGTATAGCACGGACCGGGGACGGTCTTACTGGTTCCACGGGTGGCACCGCCTTTTGAAATAGATACCTACCTGCCAAAGGTCTACGCCAGGCCCAAAGGCGGGACAATTTTTTTCCGTCAGAAATGCTACTTAGGTAGGTACATCTGCGGTATATTTATTTCGCACTTGCTTCTACGCTCGGATGGCCGGTTCTTTTGGGAGGGATGCAAGTTCGATTGGTTAGGTTAGGAGGAGTGAAAGTTGCTAGACTAAATTTCAATCATAGGGAGCAGATTGTATCAGAACCATACGGATTTGCATTCCTCACAAACGGCTGCTCTCTTGAAGAGGCCCTCTTCACAGCAATGCCCACCTTCTCTCGCACGGAATACGTTAACGCTTGCTTTTGTTCTGATATTGAAGCTCGTGTTTATACTCGAGAGGACCACGCGTCGACAGCGGGCTACCCCTTTTCTTCCTGTGTCTCTCCACGAGCCGTGTTGACGGTGGATTGTAGGAGCGTAGATATCTGGATGCCAGTTATTGAATACAGGAGACGATAGAAACATTTTATTACAAAACACACATGTACTATAATTAAAGTAAATCGTATTCCTCTCGGGTAGGAGTACTGATAATGATCGAACTTGCGCCCCACTTCGCGCAGACCAATTACACGGAGGGTAGTCGGGTCACACACTGCCCAAATGATACAGGGTAATTCTGGAGCAACGCCCGTCAAGGAGATGCGCTGGCACCCCGTGGCGAGCACAGACCTTCGCATTGCCTCACCCGATTTTTATGGTTTTTTCCGGAAAAAGGTACGAATCCTGGGCCGAACGTAGCGAATTGAAGTCGACCCTCCGCAGTCGAGGGTGAATTATCCATTACAGCGTATTAAGAAACCCTTTTCTTCATCGTATCAAAAGGGAAGTGGTGCCAATGGATTCCATATGTTTTTCTGACGAAAATCATACCAAATGTCATGCAAATCGGACTACTTTGACACAGGCTATTTGTATTCCCTATGTAAAAGTTGTCCGATTTACACGACATTTGGCATGATTTTCATCGGAAAACCCCCAAGAATCCAGCTGCGACACTTCCATATCCATACGATAAAAAATAAAGAATTATTTTATTTCCTACCCAGATTTGAAATTCCAACGCGTGTTTATACTTGAGAGATAAGGATTTATGCTCGAGAGATAAGGAATCCGTCTTTAATTTGAAAGGAGGACGATGCAGGCGAAACCACGCGCACTCAACGGTGTACCCCTTTTCTTACTGTGTCTCTCCACGAGGCGTATTGACGGTGGATAATACTTTTCAATTCCTATATTTGGGGCATCTTTCTCGCGTGCGTCGGGACAAAAGCGAACTCAGAGCCAGACAAATATTCATTCGCTCTTTACGATCGATAATTTATTATTTCTCCAAGAACGTTTCGACAATATCTGTTTGCCAAATTTGTAAAGGCCAATAAAAAACGTGGTGACATTGTCCAGTCTGAGTTAATCCGTATATTGTTCTGTCGGTGGGTAGTGCGTACGATGACTTCGGACCCATACTATGTACCGTTGCCTACCGCCGACGCGCGGAAAATCCGCTCATAAATCGCGATTCTGGCAAGACACCGCGGCCGATCAGTCCGGTTAGTTTTTGGTAACCAGATGTGGCATCCTCCACCTCTATTTCATCAGGGTAATTCTGGAGGTACGCCCGTCACCCCGTGGCAAGGACAACACCCCGCAGTGCCCATCGAATTTTATGGCTTTCGACCCTCGAAGGGTTTGGAATACCATTAAGAAGTGAGAAATATTCAGGATTTCAAATGTTTGCTGCTTTTCTTCATCGTATCGAAGGGGAAGTGGCGCCAATGGATTCCTGGCGTTCCGTCGATTAAAATCATACCAAATTTCATGTAAATCGGACTATTTTTAACCAAGTCAAGTCAGCTTGAAATGATATAAATCGATATTCCATGGAATTTCCTTCATTATGGTCCGAATAACGTCGTTCTTAGTGTCAGCTTCATCGACGAAACATAAGGAATCGGTAGGTGTCGTTTTTGCAAAGATCTGATGAGAAATGCGCAAGTCGAAGGTTTCTCACTTCTTATTAAGCACTCGAACCCCTTCGCGGGTGGAAAGCCATAAAATTCGGTCAGGCACTGCGAGGGGTTGTCCTCGCCACGGGGTACCAGGCTGCCGCATCTCCTTGACGGGCGTTGCTCCATAATTACCCTGTATCTGGTTAGGAAATAAAATAATTCTTTATTCTTTATCGTATGGATATGGAAGTGTCGCCGATGGATTCCTTGGGGATTTCCGAAGAAAATCATGGCAAATGTCGTGTAAATCGGACAACTTTTACATAGGGAATACAAATAGCTTGTGTCAAAGTAGTCCGATTTGCATGACATTTGGTATGATTTTCGTCAGAAAAACATAAGGAATCCATTGGCACCACTTCCCTTTAGATACGATGAAGAAAAGGGTTTCTTAATACGCTCAAATGGATAATTCACCCTCGACTGCGGAGGGTCGACTTCAATTCGTTACGTTCGGCCCAGGATTCGTACCTTTTTCCGAAAAGAGCCATAAAATTCTATGGGCACTGCGGGGTGTTATCCTCGCCACGGAGTGACGGGCGCAGCACCAGAATCAGCCTGTACCTACCTTTTTATGAAATAAAACAATTCGTTATTCCTTATCGTATGGATATGGAAGTGTTGCCGATGGATTCCTTGGGGTTTTCCGATGAAAATCATTACAAATGTCGTGTAAATCGGACAACTTTTACATAGGGAATACAAATAGCTTGTGTCAAAGTAGTCCGATTTGCATGACATTTGGTATGATTTTCGTCATAAAAACATAAGGAATCCATTGGCACCACTTCCCTTTCGATACGATGAAGAAAAGGGTTTCTTAATACGCTGTAATGGATAATTCACCCTCGACTGCGGAGGGTCGACTTCAATTCGCTACGTTCGGCCCAGGATTCGTACCTTTTTCCGGAAAAAAACCATAAAAATCGGGTGAGGCAATGCGAAGGTCTGTCCTCGCCACGGGGTGCCAGCGCATCTCCTTGACGGGCGTTGCTCCAGAATTACTCTGTATCATTTGGGCAGTGTGTGACCCGACTACCCTCCGTGTAATTGGTCTGCGCGAAGTGGGGTGCAAGTTCGATCATTATCAGTACTCCTGCCCGAGAGGAATACGATTTACTTTAATTATAGTACATGTGTGTTTTGTAATAAAATGTTTCTATCGTCTCCTGAATTCAATAACTGGCATCCAGATATCTACGCTCCTACAATCCACCGTCAACACGGCTCGTGGAGAGACACAGGAAGAAAAGGGGTAGCCCGTTGTCGACGTGCGGTCCTCTCGAGTATAAACACGAGCTTCAATATCAGAACAAAAGCAAGCGTTAACGTATTCCGTGCGAGAGAACGTGGGCATTGCTGTGAAGAGGGCCTCTTCAAGAGAGCAGCCGTTTGTGAGGAATGCAAATCCGAATGGTTCTGATACAATCTACTCCCTATGATTGAAATTTAGTCTAGCAACTTTCACTCCTCCTAACCTAACCAATCGAACTTGCATCCCTCCCAAAAGAACCGGCCATCCAAGCGTAGAAGCAAGTGCGAAATAAAAGTAACGGTGCGCTTCTCGATACCGCAGATGTACCTACCTAAGTAGCATTTCTGACGGAAAAAAATTGTCCAGCCTTTGGGCCTGGCGTAGACCTTTGGCAGGTAGGTATCTATTTCAAAAGGCAGTGCCACCCGTGGAGCCAGTAAAACCGTCCCCGGTCCGTGCTATACCAGACAGTTTTCTTCCAGTGAAAATCAGTAAATTTGCAAGCGCAATATCTCAAAAATCAGTGAAAATAAAGTGTATACATTAAAGCTTATTGAATTTGTCTTGGAACGCACTATCAACTCAGGTGTTCAAAAAAAATAGTTCCATTTGAAAAACCGAACTTGACCATCGTATCTTTTAAAATAATAATCGATAAAAAAATTCGTTCACGTTAATTAATTGCCCCCCTCGAACCATGCAATTCCCTATTTTTTTTATATTTTTATCGCCAATAGTTTAGGAGAAAACCGGCTGTCCAGTCTTCCCGCGGACACCCTGTATATACATAAATTTTAAGTAAATAAAATTTTCAATTTCAATGAAAAAATCCCGGCCCTCTAAAGGTTAAATCTCTAAACCATCTAATCCAAACGAGTTACCGATTACAGTTTTTTGCGAATATCTCGAAAACTACAGCCGAGCGACGAAAATTACATGTCAGTATATGTAAATGTATTGACATAGTCTCTGCACGATTGATATTCTGGTGTTGACTGGAAAGCAGGGGATGGCATTGATGTGGAAGCTGTACTGGGTACTGATGTGGAAGATATACTAGGACCAAAGTTCAGATCTTCGTCCGCAATGCGAACGATTATCTTCCGTATTTCGCTTTTTAATCTACCTTTGTTAAAATCAGATTTTAAGCTTTTTAATTCTAGCGCCACATATTGCCCAAATTTATCACAATCGTCAGGTTCCTTTTGTAATGATTTTAGTGCCGATTTATAAAGGTTGTCCGCATTGTTTTCACGGCTACGCTTCTTCCGTAGGGGTGATTCATTCCCTGTTTCTGCAGTTGTATTTTCCTGCTCTCCAGTTGTTTTATCTTCCTAAAAAAATATCATTTTTATGTGTATTCGTTTATTACAATAATTTAATTTATCCGAATAGTTAATAGCCCTTAATTAAAAAAATATAATGAAATAGAGTTATGTTGGCAATATTTTTCAGTTTCCAACAACGAGAGCTGACTGGTTAGATCATTCTAAAGCTTTTTATCAACAATGGAATTTCCCTTATTGTTTGGGTGCCATTGACGGCAAACATGTAGTAGTGCAAGCTCCGAAAAATAGTGGAAGTTATTATTACAACCAGGGCCGGCGCGAGGATGGTTGGCGCCCTTATGCAAGAAAATTTTTGCGCCTCATGTCAACCTTACGTCCTAGTAGTTGCCTAATTTTGCAGAGTAAAGTCATAGATAATCTCAAATAAATGTATTATAATAAAGGGCGCAATTTGACAAGTTCGGCTAGGGCGCAAAAAAGACTTGAGCCGGGCCTGCGTCAAAATTTTGCGAAGCAGTTCCCGTGCTCACCGTAAGTGCTTGCGACCATCGCGCACGCCAGTCGCGCACGCAAAGGACGGTGTGTCACGGCGACCGTGTGTTACGGAGCGAGACAAAACATAAACACGTCGTCTGTCTCGTACCGTCCTCGCTCGCTTTCAGTGGCTCTCGCTCGCTCTCGTTCCATCTCGCTCTCGCCTTCGCCAGACAAGAATGAGACAGAAGTGATGGGGATAGGGACAAACCCGTATCGTGTGCACCAAACCGAGCACATACGGAGACAATACTGTACATGGTGAAGTTCCATGGCAGTATAATCAAATATAATTGGTATTTCTTTATGGTGTATTCAATAAATGAATAAAACCATCATGTATAAATTGTTTTTACTTACAATAACCATCAATGCCTGCGTATGCGTCGACTTTGTTGCGTTTACTGTAAGAGCCGGAATTAAAAATTTCAAAGCCCAAAATAGGGCCAGTTTGAAGTTTCTACTTCATCGGTTCCGCTCCCGCTTTTTTTTCTTCGGTCTTTTCAGTTCTTGTGACATCTGTAGTAGTATAGCAAGGGGGATTCTAACACTGGTCCTCTGAGGGGAGCGTGGGGGCGGGAGAAGTGATCGCGCGCGGGGCAGTGCGGTGGAGGGAACTCTGGGTGCGGGGGGAGCGGGGAGTGGCAGGTTGGTTGCGCGCGCATGAGCCGCGGAGTGGGGAAAGCCGTAATCGTGGAGATCAGTTCAGGCCGAGCCGCCGCGGGGACCTCTCCAGACCTGGCTCGCCGTCGGAAATTTTTCAGAGGGAGAGGCCCACCCCCAAAATATTTTTCAGACTCGATTCGCCCCCAGAATTTTTTTTTCAGAGGGAGAAACAGAAGGAGAAGAGGAAAATGGAGGAGGGGGCCAAACAGAAAGAGAAGAGGAAAACGAAGGAGAAGGCGAAACAGAAGGAGAAGAGGAAAACGAAGGAAAAGGCGCAACAGAAGGAGAAGAGGAAAACGAAGGAAAACGCGCAACAGAAGGAGAAGAGGAAAACGAAACAGAAGGAGAAGGAGAAGAAGATGCAAGGACCGAAGAAGATATCCGGGTGCGAAGAATATTAAGAGCGCTGAGAGTATTAAAAAATGAATGCAAAGAGGCGCCACGACACGTCCAACGATGTTTGAAAAATGTTAAAGAATATTTTTTCAGAGAAGACCCGTAAAGTCATCAGTGGAAACATGGTAAGGTTTATTTTTTAAGTGTCTATGACGGTCTGAGATGTTTTTGAATTTTTTATCGTTTTGTTCTAGGTCCAACGGTGAGGGCATGATAAAAGTCACATGAATGTACATATCATTATCATAGATTGTTGCATTGTAAATACTGTTAAATAAAGAATTATAATTGTAAATATGTGTTAAATACGAGTAAGAAAGAATGGGAGGGGGATAAGGGACGCGCATGTAAACATATGTAATCAGAGTATGTAATTCATACCCTGATAACCAGATCTGGGGCGCAGAGCCTGACGTCAGATCCGTAGTCATCTGTGTCCGCATTAGGCTGCGGTCTGAGGTACAGAGCCTGACATCAGGGCCTGACGTCAGATGAGCAGCAGATTCGCATCAGATCCTGCCGTTCGCCTGACACGTATAACAGCGCCATCTGAGGGTCAGAATTGGCAAACAATTCCCTACGCGTGACGTCACATGGCCGTCCCTACACACCAACACAAATGTAGCGTTATTGCTGTAGGTGTATCCCTACTCCCCCATAATCAGCTAGTAGATTCTACAGTTTATTAAATAATTAATTCTACTAATTTCAAAAAGGATTTATTCTTTATTTAATAATATACAGGATTGGTGATTACAATTGTTAGAAAATAATATAAATAGCGCATATAAATTCGAGGAAGAACATTCAATATTTACATTTATAAATCCATATACAATACCTCCCGTAACCAGTGGTACCTATTAGGTGCGATATCAGAAAATTTCCTTTATTTTCGACTTCTTTTTGCTGTAAAATCACCACATTCCGTATTGTGTTAGCGCTGAAAACAAATAGAACCTTAGTATAAAATTAAACGTAACGTATGAATAAACAGGATACATGCGATACTTATTTCAGCTCCATCTCCGCACAGCACACACCCCAGGCGATCATGCATGCTCCTGCGAACATTAACATTTATAATAAAACATGTGTTTAATTATTATCTACTAAACAAGACGCTAAACATTCGCACTTCGTGCATAACCATACTTTTCTGTCTTGCAGATAATGTGAAATTCGATTTTCGTGACATATATAATTGGAAATTATTCAATTGCATAATTACGTTTACCTTCTGGATACGTCGAGATGATTTGTCTGGATATTGATGGATGAAATTACTTGGAATATTCTTCGATTTTGCCAGCACTGACTGCCACTGCCAGTGACTGCCACCTCGAAAACGAACGCAAACTGGACGTAGAGTCTTGACCAACGCTCTTGAATCGACGCTCGGATTGGCTGCGCCATAGTGCCGAAACTCGTGATTGGTCAAGACACTATGTCCAATTTGAATTCATTTTCGAGGTATGAGATGACAGTCACTGGCAGTGGCAATCAGTGCCGGTAAAATCGAAGAATATTCCAAGTAATTTCATCCATCAATATCCAGACAAATCATCTCGACGTATCCAGAAGGTAAACGTAATTATGCAATTGAATAATTTCCAATTATATACGTCACGAAAATCGAGTTTCACATTATCTGCAAGACAGAAAAGTATGGTTATGCACGAAGTGCGAATGTTTAGCGTCTTGTTTAGTAGATAATAATTAAACACATGTTTTATTATAAATGTTAATGTTCGCAGGAGCATGCATGATCGCCTGGGGTGTGTGCTGTGCGGAGATGGAGCTGAAATAAGTATCGCATGTATCCTGTTTATTCATACGTTACGTTTAATTTTATACTAAGGTTCTATTTGTTTTCAGCGCTAACACAATACGGAATGTGGTGATTTTACAGCAAAAAGAAGTCGAAAATAAAGGAAATTTTCTGATATCGCACCTAATAGGTACCACTGGTTACGGGAGGTACTGTATATGGATTTATAAATGTAAATATTGAATGTTCTTCCTCGAATTTATATGCGCTATTTATATTATTTTCTAACAATTGTAATCACCAATCCTGTATATTATTAAATAAAGAATAAATCCTTTTTGAAATTAGTAGAATTAATTATTTAATAAACTGTAGAATCTACTAGCTGATTATGGGGGAGTAGGGATACACCTACAGCAATAACGCTACATTTGTGTTGGTGTGTAGGGACGGCCATGTGACGTCACGCGTAGGGAATTGTTTGCCAATTCTGACCCTCAGATGGCGCTGTTATACGTGTCAGGCGAACGGCAGGATCTGATGCGAATCTGCTGCTCATCTGACGTCAGGCCCTGATGTCAGGCTCTGTACCTCAGACCGCAGCCTAATGCGGACACAGATGACTACGGATCTGACGTCAGGCTCTGCGCTCTCACGGCAGACCCTGCTGCCAATCTGATGTCAGATTGGCGTCAGATGGTTATCAGGGTAAGTATGTAGTCGGCGAACGCCGTGGTTGCTGTTCTTTTCACCGAGAATATCTAGAGACGCGGTAGCGTCTCGACGCCAAGTACATGAAAGAAAAGACACCTTGTATATGCCTGTCGCTGCCGTGTATCTTTACTCGAAGCACAGCTATTCCAACCTAACCTGAAACTTATTTCATTAATATCTCATCACGCATGCAATATTTTCTAAATTTAAAGGCATTTTTCTTATGTAAACCGCATATAAGCTTTCGAATAAGATGAAATTTCAATAAAATCTGTCCACGCATGACAGAGATATCATAATATCGTCTCATGTATCAGTCGGAAACGGTAATTTTTTCTTCTGATTCTGATTCTTCTTCTCCAACCAAATTTCGTCAAACATAATACGTATATACGCGTTACACGCACACCTTCAGCCAACAGAAACTAATAAATGTTTCGTTCGTCATACGCGTTACACGCACACCTTCAGCCAACAGAAACTAACACATGTTTCGTTCGTCAAACGCTATTACGTTACCTTCACTATGCAATCTACTCCAAATTTTGACAGCTTACAGTCAGGTTATAAACCTGGCGAGTGTTAAATAAGGTAAGTTGTAATTGCAACGAAAATGCAGTCTCAAACACAAGGTAAGTTGCCGAAATTTGAATTGCGACATGTTTGTATATCATCAAACTGTTTTTTATTTGTAACTAAACTGTAGATTTTATGTATATGTAGATAAACGAAGCGTAAAATGATGCTGTGACCTACGCCAGGGTATGTCATCAATTGCTATGATTACTGGAACTAGTATACTCAAACTAGTAAAACTGCTAAAAGTAATTTAATTTGTAATACGTGTAATTGATTTAGTAATTATGCTGTAATTGTAATCAAATAAATCACAAAAAATAGAAGATAATCATATAATATTTTAAAAATTATCGGGGGTCATTCCCTATGCAAATTATCTTTGTAAAAAGAAGTGAGATCCTCATAAAAAACTTCAAGGAAGTAAAAAAATTACGCCAAGTACATGAAATAAATAAAAACCACAAAAAGTAGAAGATAATAATAATTACAAAGTAAAAAAAGATGTGAAATCAAAGCGAGCTACAAGTACATAAAGGCGACACTGTGTAACACAACAAAAGACAACAAAAAAATGTCCGCGGCCTGGAAGTCAAATACTTGGCGTGGCCAGGCAAGGTCAAGGTGTCGTTGAATAAGAATTATTTAAAAACGCAAAATAATGAAAGTGTATTCATATTGTCAGAGTTTTAAATGGACAAATTATGTGAAAGCTTGTGAGAGGAAAGGTATGGGTGAAGATGAATGATCTTACAATGGGGAAGATGACGCAAAGCTCGGCGCAGAAGGCGCCACTAGCGCATGTACTGCGGTTTTCCATGAGTGCGCATGTGTGAATGGTTTGCGCGCAAATTTTTCATTTGTGGAATGTATGAAGTTGGTAGTTACATATTAATGTTTTATAACACACCGATGACAAGTGGCACGTGCGCTGGTGGCGTCACGGGTGTGAAAAAGTTGCAGTCACCTTCCTCATTATTTTAAAACGCAATATAATGAAAATGTACTCATATTGTCTGAGTTTTAAATGGACAAATTATCTGAAAGCCTGCGAGGGGGAAGGTATGGGTATTGATGATCTCAGAATACCTTGCCTGGCCACGCCAAGTATTTGACTTCCAGGCCGCGGACATTTTTTTTGTCTTTTGTTGTGTTACACAGTGTCGCCTTTATGTACTTGTAGCTCGCTTTGATTTCACATCTTTTTTTACTTTGTAATTATTATTATCTTCTACTTTTTGTGGTTTTTATTTATTTCATGTACTTGGCGTAATTTTTTTACTTCCTTGAAGTTTTTTATGATTTAATATATACGTTACAGAATTAAAAATTTCAGGATTCAATACTATAGAGGATTCTACGTTCCGCGAATATTTGTCACACTCGGCTTACCCGAAACGAATTACAATATGTATTATAAATACGAAAAGCGCCGATGCATTATCAAGAGACACGGTAGTGTCTCGCGCCAAGTATATATATACAGGGTGTCCGCGGGAAAGCTAAACAGCCGGCTTCCTCCTAAACTATTGGAGATAAAAATATTTAAAAAATAGAGAATTGCATGGTTCGAGAGGGCCAATTAATTAGCGCGAACGAATTTTTTTATCGATTATTATTTTAAAAGATACGATGGTCAAGTTCGGTTTTTCAAATGGAACTATTTTTTTTGAACACCTGAGTTGATAGTGCGTTCCAAGACAAATTCAATAAGCTTTAAGGGGGTAGACACGTCACGTGACCTGGCCGATTTGGCAGGTCGGTATTACAGCAGGTTTTTTCTGCACAGAAATGGTAATACCGATAGATCGCCGATTGCCCGGTAAACGCGAGAGGGAGCTGTTTGCTATTTCCGTATTTTATTCTGAATAAGGAAAGAAATTCTCAGCTGTTGCGTTGTACTTATAAAAATTTAAACGGAAGTCGGCTGGTACTGCAAACATAGAAAATTCATTGTACATTTTAATTACTTGAAATGTGCTTATGCTACAATATTCTACGTTAGCAGTAAGGAATTATAAGTGAAAAGGGAAAATAGATGAGGGGATGTCCCCAGAAAATGAAGTTTGTTAGGTTAGACATTTTTTTACTTGCAAAGCACCGAAACAGAACATGAAATACACTTATTACACGTCCTATGCAGAAAGAAGCAGTTATGAACAAACATTATATATAAAATTGTAAGGAATCGATTGACGTCACTGTTGCAAAGATCTGATTAGAAATTGCAGAACATCAGATTCGTCACTGCTTAGCGTGCAACATTGTATAGTCCCGCTGGTTTCGAGCGTCGAAGCCCACGAAACTCAGCGAGACACATGATTGTTGGCGAGCATCGCGTTTGACGATTCTAGCTACAGAATCACCCCGTATAAATGCTAAGAAACGATAGTGTGAAGCGGCGTGCGTTTCAACTGCACATTGACAATATCGTAGATTCTAGGGCCTAGAATATTAGCTCCGTATTACGATGTTCTTCACCAGAGCACTGCATTACTGATGAAAATGATGCCAAACATGGAGCAATTCGGTCTATTTTTAGTGAACGTAGTGTGTGTGTTCTAATCATGTATTCATAAGAAAAAATAGACCGAATTGCTTCGCGTCTCGACTCATTTTCGTGGACATAAACTCACGAATCCATCGGTGGTAACACTCTTATCAAGGTGTAGTGAGAAATATGAACAATTTCATATTCAGTACTGGATGACTCAAGTCGCCGTCGACCGAGGGCCCTAATAAATGTGCATTTATTTGAGAAACCAAAGCCGTGTCACTCGTGACACCTACTCGCGAACAGATACATATATGTATGTACGAGAAGAAGTAATGCAATTTCCCGATGACTTGAAGCAACATTTCAATAGGTAAATGCATGAAACTCTGGGATCAGGAATTCCCAACCAAGTGATGCATATGTAAGAACTGGCGAAATTCAACAATAGTTTGTCGTCTAAATTTTACAATTAAAGTATTTATTTGACGCGAATATACATATGTAAAGTTTGTCAGCAAAGTCTTTCTCGATTTGAGTTCTATAGAAGGCTGACTTTCCTTCGCCATGCAAAGTCCTCTCTTGTCCTTCACACTAGCAATCATGCAACTCGCTGAGTTTCGTGGGTTTCGACGCTCGAATCCAGCGGGGCCATACAATGTTACGCACTAAGCAGTGACAAATCTTCAGTTCTGCATTTCTAATCAGATCTTTGCGAAAGTGACGTGAATCGATTCGTCGTGTTTTCTCGATCAAATTGGCCCCAAAAATGATATTATTCGGACCATAATTAAGGAAATTACGTGAAATTTGTTTGCAGAATTGGAAGCCCGTTTCGTTAAAAATAGTCTGATTTAAATTATTTTCTGTCAATTTAATCGGGAGAATGCCAGGAATCCATTTGTGTCACTTTCATATTGATACGATGAAAAAAAAACAAATTCTGTTTCTATATAATCGATGACACATCGCTGAGCAACGGCGATCTCGTGCGGCTCGGGCCACAAAGGTTCTCGTCAGTTATTCGAGCATCTAAGATCGTTACGGGCTCTGTTTGGTGTACACGGTACGGACTTTTCGCTATCCCCACCACTTCTGTCTCACTCTTGTCCGGCGAAGGCGAGAGCGAGATGGAAAGAGAGCGAGCGAAGGCACTGAAAGCGAGCGAGGACAGTACGAGACAGACGACGCATTGATATTTTGTCTCGCTCCGTCTTTCGGACGCCTGACACTCCGTCCTTTGTATGCGCGACGGGCGTGCACGATGGTCCCAAGTGCTTACGGTGAGCACGGGAACCGCTTCGCAAAAACTTGACGCAGGCCCGGCATAAGTCTTTTTTGCGCCCTAAGCGAACTTGTCAAATTGCGCCCTTTATTATATTACATTTATTTGAGATTATTTATGACTTTACTCTGCAAAATTAGGCAACTGCTAGGGCGTAAGGTTGACAAGAAATGCAAAATGGCCTTTTCATTGTTGGCATTGTTGAAAATAAATTTTTAAATGAAATACTACAAATTATACTACAACGGTTTTAAACTACGAGTAGAGTAAGGTCATGAAGAAGCTCAATTAATGTATTATAATAAATGGCGGAATTTGTCAAGCTCGCTTATGGCGCAAAAAAGACTCGTGCCGTGCCTGGCTATCTGACCGTGGCGCGGATGCATCGAACAGTCACGATTCCATCTGAGCACTCGCGCCCGTCGCGTATACTCCCACCATAGATACCGCTTAGCTGCCTCGGTGCTCCTGTTTGCAACGTTTTCTGACTCGCTCTCGTTCCATCTCACTCTCGCCTTCGCAGAACAAGAGTGAGCCAGAAGTGGAGGGGATAGCGCCAAGCTTCTGTTGTGTATAGGCCAAACCGAGCTGCAGCGTAGAAATACACACATCAGAATAGGTGTGCCTTAGCTCCGAAAAAATTCAGGAGCTTTATTGGTCAGAACATTGATTCTTTCTCGATAGCTTCATCTCGTATTAGTCATGACAGCCACACGGCTACGTTCAGACGGAGCCGCGCAGCATTCCCGTTACCCCACCATACCCTTGGGTGGCCGCGTAACTCCAACAGACAAATCCACGATCGTCAGATAGTGGTCGCTGATTTCTCCTCGATCGCTGTTCGCGAAAACGAATCGACCGACCAATATATCTGAATACGACCTTAGGATAAAGATATAATGAAAGATGAAAAATTATTCGAAGCTCAAGATGAAACGCTTTCGAATAAACAAAGGAAACTAATAAATACCCGGAGCTAAATAAAATTTTAGATTTAGGGTACACACACCCTACCCCAAACATCGTGTCGATTGGCCACTGGGGCCATTCGGAAGTATATTCTTTTATTTAAATAATGCCCATCTCTGCATAGGACCGTAAAGAATTACAAAAAAAATCAGGGAGTCAACTGTTGACTGATTTAGAGACTTTTCCTTGTTGTATGTTATATGCAATAGTCGGAAGAATAATAATAAGAGCAATAATTGCATATAATTGGTGTAACTTCCACATTCTGAAAATATGATATCAGTAAATCAATATTTCCAGTATTAGTAAAAAAGTTCCAATCTCTTTTTTTATTTTAAATAATGTGGCCATATAATTATAACATAAATTCGACAGCGGTTTCAAGTGATGTATGTGTTACAATAAAAGCGTTAATTTACTAAATGTACACAGTTCCCAGCAGTTATATGCCTAAAATGCATATAACCTAACCTACAATCGTCCGAAAATTCATACATTGACTGCATCACGCTTTTACTGTGGCTTGTGTATCCAGCTAACGCTTCAGTTTTGCTATGACTCCACGTTGGCAGTCCTCCCGAGTAGGCGCCATCTCGTGTCTACTAGCTCAACTAAATTTGTCACGTGACTTGCTCTGTATTATCGCCAATATGGCGGAACTCGTAATTGGGAATGCAATTACGGGAATACGCTTTTCGTCCTTATATGAGCAGATTTTGAGCTGGGTGAGGTCTCATTCGAAAGAGGAAAGTTCAGTGCAGCGCGCTCTGGTCATCGTTTGAGTCACAAGACTCTTTTAGTGACCTAAAAATACGTTGGTTCATGCGGGTGTATTTTGTCGATTTTTGCTGTACTTTGAACACTCATATTATTAGATATCAACACAATCTCGTCGAACCATGACCAGAGCGCGCTGCACTGAACCTTTCTCTTTCGAATGAGACCTCGCCCAGCCCAAAATTCGCTCATATAAGGACGAAAAGCGTATTCTACTAAACCCATGTTTCGGGCCAGATTGTGTCGGTATACAGCGCGCTGCATTACCCGTGTCTACCCCCTTAATGTATACACTTTATTTTCACTGGTTTTTAAGATATTGCGCTTGCAAAGGGTCTAGCTGGATAAGCATAGTGAAAAGTGCCCTTGAACCGATTTTAGCTGGCAATGCACCTTTCAATAGTGTAGCACGGGAAAACCCCCTTTCAACCCCCTATCTCAACCAGGAGGGTAGTTATAGGGTAAATTCGAATTTTCGGTTTTTGCCATATTTTCCCTATTTAATAGTCAGCAAAAATTCTAAAAAAAATCTGAAATATTGTAAACATGATTGTGTATGATTGTGAATTTTTTCAGAATTTTTCGTTGCAACTGCTAAGTGTAAGAAATAAAAAACGCAAAAAAATGTCGAAAAATGCAGATTTCGTGTTGAAGTTTTCGAGCGACTAGATTTTTAATTTTACAGTAGTGAGATATTGACATGACTATTATCTACAATTTTTTTCAGATTTTTCGGTAAGGTGCGCCATAGTTAAAAAAATCAGAAAACGATATTTTCGAGATATTTCGCGTGAAAACGTGATAAGTACTTTCAATTTTTGCATTTCCGTCTACAGTGAATGCATTATATGATTTTTAATATCTCTACATTCGACAGAGTAATATGTAAACGGAGGGAATCAAGTTAATATGATTAATTGGAAGTGTATACGCACCATATATCATATGGTACGAAAGAATCATTCAGCGCCGCAGTTAGCGGAGTGGTTAGAGTGTTAGACTCCAAAACCGCTGCATACTCTCTTTTGTCGTAGGTTCGCACCCCACCAAGGTCCAATTTTTTTTTTCATGATATAAAATTTGTTTCATCGTTGATTACATGACAATACACGATATTCATTTAAAAAAGTTTCTAGAATATTTTAAAAATATTTTATCATAAGGTTTCCATAAAAATAATTTAAATGCACCGCCGCGCCGGCCGGTTTTCTGCCTATGTATTGTTCTAGCTCCGGATAGTTTATAATTATTTTGTCAATGGAATAGATGTGTGGTATTGGCTTATGATACGTATTCTGAATCCACTGGTTGGATTCGCCATTCTTTTATCAACGTACACCGTCCTCATTCGATTGTGGTCGCAGTGCGTCCGATTAATGGCTGATTTAAAAAAATAAACGTAAAAATATTGCCATAAGCTAGCTGTAGTGTACAGCTGTTATTATGCTTTATTACATTATAATATACATATGTATTAATGAGACTGTAGTAGTAGAGATTTTAGTGGTATTACTGGGCTTGCCAGAAACAACAGGCCATGCTGTAAATGCCTTTACGAGATCGACGAAATCTGCTGGCCAGCAGAAGAACTAGGACGAAAAAGTCACACATTCTGACACAGTCGTAACACCAGTCTATTACACTGTGAATTGGGGTGTCAGTAAATCAGTCAAATACATTTGAAGGGTGTCAGTAATGGATCCCCATATAAATTTTAGAAATTGATGAATTTATACATAAAAATCGAAGTTTTAAGATCCACCAAAATTTTTTCATCAAGTAAACATATTAAACAATAATAAATAACAAGAACAACATATACTTTTAGTCTATAAGTACATAATTATAAAATAATGTCAGCGTCAACGCTTAATGTGTCAGTAATTGGGTCATTTACCCTACAGTACGGCAAAGTTTAGGAGAACATTTTTCAATAAACGTAAAACGAGATGTATTCGAATTTCTTATAACCCTGTGCACAGAATATGATTGTATAAGACAATTGGTAGAGCATCAAGTAACTTCTACAACTCGATGTAAATCTTGTGATTATACAAACAGCATTACTTCTGATAATTTAGTTGTTTCAATACCTATTAACAATTTGAAAAAAAGAAGCTATAATCTTAACGATTTATTAAACGTTACATTTTCACATTGGTATGAATCAGATAACGGATCATGTGAACAGTGTACAGGAAAAGATATTATGTTTAAGAATGAATTAATATTGACGAAAGATATAGTTATTATTCGTTTACTATTATTTTCATTACAAGATGATAAAATAGTCAAAGCAATACGTAAATTTAATATATGTACTATTCCCACAACCAAAGTAGTAATAGCTGGACAATCATATAAAGTTATGAATGCTATATTTCATAGTGGTTCATGTATTGAGGATGGCCATTATATCAGTATATGTAAAGAAGAAGGAATGACTAGTAGTTGGATTGAAGCTGATGACGTGCAAATTAAAAAAAGGCAATGGCCCAAAGGCGCTAAAGATCTTTATATTTTGTTCTTACAAAAAAATGATAATAAATAAATAAGCCAACAAAAATTACCACGCTATGGAATAGCTGAAAGAAGAATGCTGCCATTTGGGCTCCATATCAATCATCAATCAAAACGACACAGTACAATATTGTCGTAAATTAATATCAGAAAACACTACAAAATGTGTGAAATCCCCACAAAATTACCTTTTCACAAAAAGGTACAAAAAGAGCGCCAAGTATATAATCTCATCATAAAGAATCCCATTTAAAAACATTTCTTAAAGTGCTATATTTAACTTCACGAAAGTAATGATATACAACAATTGCGCCAATTATCATAATGGCAAAGAAAAAATGTATTAAATAATATTAAGCAGATATATTTTTATACAAATAAATACTTTAATACGAATAAATATTTTATTCAAAATACTTGGCGCTGCGCCCCGAATTGGTATTGCTAAACTGAATAAATATGTATAAATTGCATTAATCTTTTTTTCTTTCTTTCCTTCTTGTGCGTGCGTTCGTGAATGTGTGCGTGTGCATATGCTACGTATGATAATAGAATTACATATACACTCCTCACATTAATTAGAGGATCACCTCTAGGAGCCCGAAAAATAGGGGCAAGTTCCCATGGTCATAACTCCGGTAAAAATAGTCGTATCGATATTTTGAAAATATGGTTTGAAAGCGTGGAACCTCTACTTTCAGTTGCTTTTTCCAAATTTTAGATGCATTGCTTTTCGGTAAAGTTATAGCAATATAAAAAGCACTTGGTCAATTTTAAAAAAAATTCTTAAACTTTGCGATGTTCCACGGCGTGCATTAAATTTATTACACACATTCCATTCACACCAATCGAAAGCGGCTACTTTCCTGTGTAAAAAGCGAGTAATAAATTTCTTGTGCGATTTTTTTTGGCCGAGTTATTCAACTTTGAAACAAAAACCGTTTTTTTTACTTTAGTTGCTTCTAGCAAGCGAAGATATCATCGTAGAACGTTCCTGAAAAAACAAATAGAAAGATCAGACTTTCCTCTTTAAGACGCATCTTCGACTTTTTCGATTCGGTTAAAATTTCGGTCTCTGATGTCCTTTCCAATATATGCTTAAAAATTGCACAAATTCCATTTTCTCTTCAACTCGCTGTATCTTCGCGAGGGATGATCGGAACGTCATTGTCTTAAGCTCATTTTAAAGCGGAAAGTCTGCCGATTCTTTTGAGTGCCCCCGGAACCGGCTGCGATAATTTCTTACCGGTGGCCTTTCAGTTTGAAGTTACCTTTTCGGAAAACTTACGAGGTGGCTTCAGCGGCCGCGTGGCTGCCGTACCGCCGGCATCAGCATCACCGATGGCATATTGCGTGGAAATTGTGTCGTATGTGTGTGCACACACAGGAACCTTCGGTAGCATCGGCGTAACTCGGCTCGCTTTCGGCTGCTATCGTCACTTATGTCGACGGGTGGGGATACGAACAAGAGCTTTCGCTTCCGCGGGGACGACCGACATCGCGACACATTTTGTAGCCGTGTTTTTCCGACACGGTAACTTCAAACTGAAAGGCCACAGGTAAAAAATTATCGCAGCGGGTTCCGGTGGCACTCAAAAGAATCGGCAGACTCTCCGCTTTAAAATGAGCTTAAGACATTGATGTTCCGATCATACCTCGCGAAGATACAGCGAGTTGAAGAGAAAATGGAATTTGTGCAATTTTTAAGCATATTTTGGAAAGGACATCAGAGACCGAAATTTTAACCGAATCGAAAAAGTCGAAGATGCGTCTTAAAGAGGAAAGTCTGATCTTTCTATTTGTTTTTTCAGGAACGTTCTACGATGATATCTTCGCTTGCTAGAAGCAACTAAAGTAAAAAAAAACGGTTTTTGTTTCAAAGTTGAATAACTCGGCCAAAAAAAATCGCACAAGAAATTTATTACTCGCTTTTTACACAGGAAAGTAGCCGCTTTCGATTGGTGTGAATGGAATGTGTGTAAAAAATTTAATGCACGCCGTGGAACATCGCAAAGTTTAAGAAATTTTTTTAAAATTGACCATGTGCTCTTTATATTGCTATAACTTTACCGAAAAGCAATGCATCTAAAATTTGGAAAAAGCAACTGAAAGTAGAGGTTCCACGCTTTCAAACCATATTTTCAAAATATCGATACGACTATTTTTACCGGAGTTATGACCATGGGAACTTGCCCCTATTTTTCGGGCTCCTAGAGGTGATCCTCTAATTAATGTGAGGAGTGTATATGTAATTCTATTATCATACGTAGCATATGCACACGCACACATTCACGAACGCACGCACAAGAAGGAAAGATAGAAAAAAAAATTAATGCAATTTATACATATTTATTCAGTTTAGCAATACCAATTCGGGGCGCAGCGCCAAGTATTTTGAATAAAATATTTATTCGTATTAAAGTATTTATTTGTATAAAAATATATCTGCTTAATATTATTTAATACATTTTTTCTTTGCCATTATGATAATTGGCGCAATTGTTGTATATCATTACTTTCGTGAAGTTAAATATAGCACTTTGAGAAATGTTTTTAAATGGGATTCTTTATGATGAGATTATATACTTGGCGCTCTTTTTGTACCTTTTTGTGAAAAGGTAATTTTGTGGGTCGAATGAGGACGGTGTACGTTGATAAAAGAATGGCGAATCTAACCAGTGGATTCAGAATACGTATCATAAGCCAATACCACACATCTATTCCATTGACAAAATAATTATAAACTATCCGGAGCTAGAACAATACATATTCAGAAACCGGCCGGCGCGGCGCACAGTGGGAGAAAATGACACAGTCGGCGTCAAAAATCGATTCCCACGCCAAATCGAAATGAAAATCAACGAAACTTGGTATACTGGGGTATTAGGTATCGCTGATCACGATCCCGTTGCGGGTTTTTTGAAAAAGAAGATGGCGGAGCCAATATGGCCGCTCAAAGTTGACAAAAACTGGAAAAATACGAATCCTACGAACGAAACACGTTGTTTATTCAAAACCTACAGCTATAACTATATATTTTATGAGTTTAGAAATGTGCATCACACTCTATAGAATGATATTCTAATGAATAGTTGTTAAAAAATTGTTGTTAACAATAAAAAAAACAACATTATTTACTAATTTTATCATTTCCGCGACAAATACTGCAAATACATGATTAATCTAACCATTGATATCTATCGGAGACGAAAATAAAGATTATTGACATAAAAAATGTTAGTAGATTGTTTATTAATAATTTGTTTAAACAATTTTTTAACAAAGTGACAGTGAAATCCATTTCATACAATCAAATTGATCATGCTTTGTTGTAACATTACTATAAACAATTGATTGTTATTAAACAATTTGTTAACATAATAGATTTCAGTAATATTCAATAACGATAAGTGAAATTTGGAAGGTACATTGTTTTTATGACATAGGCACCCACTAAGTAAGGATTCTTGGAAATTTCATCCCCAAGGGGGTGAAAAGGGGTAAACTGTATTTTCTCGGACTCCTTAGTATCTCTTAGGCCCGATTAGATATCACCTTGGTTTTCACGTACAATGACTGTCCACATAAATGCCTAAAACTCAATTTCAGGATTTTGCCCTAACCAACCCCTAAGGGGGTGAAACGTGTTTTCACGCATTCTTCAAAATCTCTTGGGCCCGATTAGACATCCAATTGGTTCTTAGTTACAAAGGTTCCCCGCCCAAATGCTTATCAACAAATTTCAGGATATTGCCCTAATCAACCCCTAAGGGGGAGAAAGGTGGTATAATTTGTTGTCACGGATCCCTCAAAAGCTTTTCGGTCCGATTCGATATCGATACTTGGTTTTAGCCTAGCAACGCAAATGCCTAAAAACCAATTTCCAAATTTTACCCTAATCAACCCTTAAAGGGTTAACTCTGGATCTGGTGTACTAAGTGTACATTGAATTGTGGCGTCTTAAGTTTTGAATAGTAGGTGTGGACGAATATATGCATATATAAATGTTCGTCATACAGAGGTTACTTTACCGAAATTATATAAAAAATTGCTACGGAAAACAGATATAAAAGTATTCCTTTTAATTATTCTACCGTAGCGAAGCACGCGTATTTTGCTAGACATAAATAAATAACTCGGAACCCAGTATTTGAACTTTTTAAACTTTTTTTACATTTTTTTTTCAGTTTTATAATTTTGTTTTTATTTTTTCCGTGTTTTTCTTAATTTGTTGTTTACTTGAAGTTTATTGAATAAAATAATATTTATATTGACTCATGGTATTAAAATTCATCGGCGGACTCGTCCATGACCCTATTTTCATCATCCGACTCCGGTTCGTTATCGTTTGTAGAAATTAATAAGTTTTTAGCTTGGTCACACAAGCGTTTAATTTTTTTTGATTTATGGACTCTTAAGGCACTTATAATTGGGTCTGATGAAACCAACATAAAATGAATTACGTCTTCGTTACAAGCAAAACGTGAAAACAGTCTACTAAAACGTAATCTTGCCTCCTTAAAAATTTTATTATTAGCTTCCTGAGCTTCCTCGGCCATCCAACCAATTGGTAAGCCAAAAACTTTCATTATATTGGCACCGTGTAACAAAACTTTATGTACACATGGAGGCATTTTATACCAATCGTATAACTCAACGAAGAGTTTTGCGGTATCAAGTGCGTACTTCTCAAACTTCTCATAATCAATGTCGTATCCACTTGTCAAAATTTGTGAAATAATAGCAAATCGTTGTATTAAACGACTGTCAACTCCTGTTGCGTTTGCCGCTTTCTCGGGGTCATCAAAAAATCGCCTGGCTGTGTTGCCGTCATTGGTTGTTCCGTGACCCTGTTTGACCACATCCACAATCAGTGACATTTCCGATCTTATTTTGTCTTGCACCAGTTTTTTTCGTTCCTGTTTTAACTGTTTGTCATTTCCTTTAGCATAAAACTTTTCAAAATCTAAATTGTAGGCGATGTGCAGGATACATTCCATGAACCTAATACGACAATGGAGAGTCGAAAGTCCGTAGTAGTAATGTTTTTCTTCCACGTGCAGTTTTTGAAGAAGATCTAATTGGTTCATCTGATTTGGAGTTGCTCTACATATGTTACAAGATGTCGAAGATGCCTGACGTTACAAACTTTTCCATCCACCATGGTAGAATATAATTTATGTGATACATAATATTTTTTTCTTTTAATATTAACATTTGTGGTTTTTAAATTCATAATTTTTTCATTTATATGGTCATATTCTTCTTGAATTTTTTCATTGCTTTCCTTCGTAAACTCAAATTGAATTGGTCTGCAAAGTCTCACGGAAGATGGACGTATATTTCTCCAGACCGTTTGTCCATCTGAGGTACGAGACAGAGCGTTGATACTGCGCATGGCAGAAGTGGTGGGGAGAACGCCGAACTCGTGTAGGCCGAACAGAGGACTGCACGCTGATCACACTCTGAGCGATGCGCAACTAGTTCTTTTAAGAGTTATTTTTTCACAACCTTTTTTCGGTACTTCTTTAATAACCAGTTCTTTTAAGAGCTATTTTTTCAATAGTCCTTTTAAGGGCTTTTATTTTAGTTTCTTGTTTTTTTAGGAAAATTCTATTTCTGTCCTTTTCAGGGCTATTTCCCTTTGTTTTTAAACAGCCTTTATCAAGGCTTTCATTTTAGTTTTTTTTCGGGTGAATTTCTTACATCCATTACGCAAATATCACTAAACATCACATTGTAGTAAAGTAATACATCTCATTACAATAGTGAGATTATTTGCAAAGTAATTTTAGCTTTTATTTATTATTGAATTTACCTTTTAAGAAATTATATTAAATTAGAAAATGTCGATTTTCACAATTGAGCAGTTGTGTGAATGGCTGTGGTCTGAACCAAATAAAAGAAAATCAAGGTTAGATGTAGTAATGAATATGATCGAAAATACATACGATTTTGATTCAGAACAACTACACCAACTTCGTGAGTATGTTAATAAAATTTTTATTAGGCACTATTCCAAGTACTGGACGAGTGTTACTCGGAGTCGTTTGACATTTGAAAGGAAATATAATGGTTTCCTGAGTAAAAAACTGAAGTATGTATTCAGAGATCAGAATTCTACTGATTTAAATCGAACTACACCACCTAATTCTGCAGGAATTCGTGGTCGCCCGCGTGTAAGAAATGGCGAATGCGGTGTTAGAACACAACAAAGACGTGCCCAAGAACTTCGCAAGAATTATACCCAAGATATTTTATCGAAAACTATTATTCCAGTTGTAGAGCCCACAGTGGAGGAAGTTGAAATGGAAGAGCCTGTAATTATAGAGAAGTATGATAACGATTTTATAAATAAAAATTTAGCCATGTATATGGATATTGGATTAACGAAAGCCAAGTATGAAAATCTTCGGAATCATAATTGTTGCGTACGCAAATGCTCGAACGTAATTGCCGAACCGTTTACGTAGTAATAGTGACTGGATGCACGTTGATGCGGGAAGGTACAATAATAACTCACTTCAAGGATTCACATTACATACAACTAACTATATTGAGAAATTAATTACGAAATTGAGAGAAGACTGGTGTTGCTCGTTTGAGCGGTCGTTTGGAAGTAACTAGCGTCCCTCGCTCTCCCTCGAGAAAAACCCGAAAGCGGAAACGCCGTCGCGACTAGCGCCGAAATACTGACCCTTAAGGGGGTAGACACGGGTAATGCAGCGCGCTGTATACCGACACAATCTGGCCCGAAACATGGGTTTAGTAGAATACGCTTTTCGTCCTTATATGAGCGAATTTTGGGCTGGGCGAGGTCTCATTCGAAAGAGAAAGGTTCAGTGCAGCGCGCTCTGGTCATGGTTCGACGAGATTGTGTTGATATCTAATAATATGAGTGTTCAAAGTAGAGCAAAAATCGACAAAATACACCCGCATGAACCAACGTATTTTTAGGTCACTAAAAGAGTCTTGTGACTCAAACGATGACCAGAGCGCGCTGCACTGAACTTTCCTCTTTCGAATGAGACCTCACCCAGCTCAAAATCTGCTCATATAAGGACGAAAAGCGTATTCCCGTAATTGCATTCCCAATTACGAGTTCCGCCATATTGGCGATAATACAGAGCAAGTCACGTGACAAATTTAGTTGAGCTAGTAGACACGAGATGGCGCCTACTCGGGAGGACTGCCAACGTGGAGTCGTAGCAAAACTGAAGCGTTAGCTGGATACATGTGCCACAGTAAAAGCGTACTGGCAATCAATGTATAAATTTTCGGACGATTGTAGGTTCGGTTATATGCATTTTAGGCATATAACTGCTAGGAACTGTGTACATTTACTAAATTAACGCTTTTATTGTAACACATACACTTGAAATCGCTGTCGAATTTGTTATAATTATATGGCCACATTATTTAAAATAAAAAAAGAGATTGGAACTTTTTTACTAATACTGGAAATATTGATTTACTGATATCATATTTTCAGAATGTGGAAGTTACAGCAATTATTTGCAATTATTGCTCTTATTATTATTCTTCCGACTATTGTATATAACATACAACAAGGAAAAGTCTCTAAATCAGTCAACAGTTGACTCCCTGATTTTTTTTGTAATTCTTTACGGTCCTATGCAGAGATGGGCATTATTTAAATAAAAGAATAT
This sequence comes from Andrena bucephala, assembly GCA_947577245.1. Classification (NCBI taxonomy): domain Eukaryota; kingdom Metazoa; phylum Arthropoda; class Insecta; order Hymenoptera; family Andrenidae; genus Andrena; species Andrena bucephala. The sequence continues at coordinate 80,540,163 of OX387716.1, read as the reverse complement.
ACTTCCGAAAGGCCCCAGTGGCCGATCGACACGATGTTTGGGGTAGGGTGTGTGTACCCTAAATCTAAAATTTTATTTAGCTTCGGGTATTTATTAGTTTCCTTTGTTTATTCGAAGGCGTTTCATCTTGGGCTTCGAATAATTTTTCATCTTTCATTATATCTTTATCCTAAGGTCGTATTCAGATATATTGGCCGGTCGATTCGTTTTCGCGAACAGCGATCGAGGAGAAATCAGCCACCACCATCTGACGATCGTGGATTTGTCTGTTGGAGTTACGCGGCCACCCAAGGGTATGGTGGGGTAACGGGAATGCTGCGCGGCTCCGTCTGAACGTAGCCGTGTGGCTGTTATGACCAAATACGAGATGAAGCTATCGAGAAAGAATCAATGTTCTGACCAATAAAGTTCCTGAATTTTTTCGGAGCTAAGGCACACCTATTCTGATGTGTGTATTTCTACGCTGCAGCTCGGTTTGGCCTATACACAACAGAAGCTTGGTGCTATCCCCACCACTTCTGGCTCACTCTTGTTCTGCGAAGGCGAGAGTGAGATGAAACAAGAGCGAGTCAGAAAAAGTTGCCAAAAGGAGCACCGAGGCAGCTAAGCGGTACCTATGGTGGGAGTATACGCGTTACGAAACTCACCGGCCAATATATCTGAATGTAAAGTCTCGTTAGCAGCTCGCTTAGGGTTGCCAGATCTTCGGCATTCAGCCGGAGTCTCGGGTTTTGAACCGTTGTCTCCGGCCTCAGGCAGGCACAATAAAAATCTCCGGCAGAATAGAGAGTATGTTGCAGCGTGCCATAAACAAAATAGAAATCTATTAAAATCTGTAACAAATTCTAATAACTATTCATAATACTTTTATTATTATTATTATTATTATTATTATTATTATTATTGTTATTGTTATTGTTATTGTTATTGTTATTGTTATTGTTATTGTTGTTGTTGTTGTTGTTGTTGTTGTTGTTGTTGTTGTTGTTGTTGTTGTTGTTGTTGTTGTTGTTGTTGTTGTTGTTGTTGTTGTTGTTGTTGTTGTTGTTGTTGTTGTTGTTGTTGTTGTTGTTGTTGTTGTTGTTGTTGTTGTTGTTGTTGTTGTTGTTGTTGTTGTTGTTGTTGTTGTTGTTGTTGTTGTTGTTGTTGTTGTTGTTGTTATTATTATTATTACTCGTTTATAAGAAGATATTATAATGAATTTTAGATGCCTATTTTTTTCTTCGCCCCTTTTTTTCTCACTTTCCCCACTCCAATCCTCCACGAAATTGAAATCTCCGGCAAAAGATCAGGCTTGATCTGGCAACCCTGCGCTCGCTGGTCCGGACCGGCGTGAGCCCGTATCATGAACGGAGCCCTAATTCCGAGGCTGAGTTTCTCGCTTCTTTCTGGCCGAAGGGGGGAGCAGGATGGAACGCTTTGCGTGCGCGGCGGGCGTACGCGACGGGCGCGAGTGCTCAGATGGAATCGTGACTGTTCGATGCATCCGCGCCACGGTCAGATAGCCAGGCACGGCACGAGTCTTTTTTGCGCCATAAGCGAGCTTGACAAATTCCGCCATTTATTATAATACATTTAATTGAGCTTCTTCATGACCTTACTCTACTCGTAGTTTAAAACCGTTGTAGTATAATTTGTAGTATTTCATTTAAAAATTTATTTTCAACAATGCCAACAATGAAAAGGCCATTTTGCATTTCTTGTCAACCTTACGCCCTAGCAGTTGCCTAATTTTGCAGAGTAAAGTCATAAATAATCTCAAATAAATGTAATATAATAAAGGGCGCAATTTGACAAGTTCGCTTAGGGCGCAAAAAAGACTTATGCCGGGCCTGCGTCAAGTTTTTGCGAAGCGGTTCCCGTGCTCACCGTAAGCACTTGCGACCATCGTGCACGCCCGTCGCGCATACAAAGGACGGAGTGTCAGGCGTCCGAAAGACCGAGCGAGACAAAATATCAACGCGTCGTCTGTCTCGTACTGTCCTCGCTCGCTTTCAGTGCCTTCGCTCGCTCTCTTTCCATCTCGCTCTCGCCTTCGCCGGACAAGAGTGAGACAGAAGTGGTGGGGATAGCGAAAAGTCCGTACCGTGTACACCAAACAGAGCCCGTAACGATCTTAGATGCTCGAATAACTGACGAGAACCTTTGTGGCCCGAGCCGCACGAGATCGCCGTTGCTCAGCGATGTGTCATCGATTATATAGAAACAGAATTTGTTTTTTTTTTCATCGTATCAATATGAAAGTGACACAAATGGATTCCTGGCATTCTCCCGATTAAATTGACAGAAAATAATTTAAATCAGACTATTTTTAACGAAACGGGCTTCCAATTCTGCAAACAAATTTCACGTAATTTCCTTAATTATGGTCCGAATAATATCATTTTTGGGGCCAATTTGACCGAGAAAACACGACGAATCGATTCACGTCACTTTCGCAAAGATCTGATTAGAAATGCAGAACTGAAGATTTGTCACTGCTTAGTGCGTAACATTGTATGGCCCCGCTGGATTCGAGCGTCGAAACCCACGAAACTCAGCGAGTTGCATGATTGCTAGCGTGAAGGACAAGAGAGGACTTTGCATGGCGAAGGAAAGTCAGCCTTCTATAGAACTCAAATCGAGAAAGACTTTGCTGACAAACTTTACATATGTATATTCGCGTCAAATAAATACTTTAATTGTAAAATTTAGACGACAAACTATTGTTGAATTTCGCCAGTTCTTACATATGCATCACTTGGTTGGGAATTCCTGATCCCAGAGTTTCATGCATTTACCTATTGAAATGTTGCTTCAAGTCATCGGGAAATTGCATTACTTCTTCTCGTACATACATACATGTATCTGTTCGCGAGTAGGTGTCACGAGTGACACGGCTTTGGTTTCTCAAATAAATGCACATTTATTAGGGCCCTCGGTCGACGGCGACTTGAGTCATCCAGTACTGAATATGAAATTGTTCATATTTCTCACTACACCTTGATAAGAGTGTTACCACCGATGGATTCGTGAGTTTATGTCCACGAAAATGAGTCGAGACGCGAAGCAATTCGGTCTATTTTTTCTTATGAATACATGATTAGGACACACACACTACGTTCACTAAAAATAGACCGAATTGCTCCATGTTTGGCATCATTTTCATCAGTAATGCAGTGCTCTGGTGAAGAACATCGTAATACGGAGCTAATATTCTAGGCCCTAGAATCTACGATATTGTCAATGTGCAGTTGAAACGCACGCCGCTTCACACTATCGTTTCTTAGCATTTATACGGGGTGATTCTGTAGCTAGAATCGTCAAACGCGATGCTCGCCAACAATCATGTGTCTCGCTGAGTTTCGTGGGCTTCGACGCTCGAAACCAGCGGGACTATACAATGTTGCACGCTAAGCAGTGACGAATCTGATGTTCTGCAATTTCTAATCAGATCTTTGCAAAAGTGACGTCAATCGATTCCTTACAATTTTATATATAATGTTTGTTCATAACTGCTTTCTGCATAGGACGTGTAATAAGTGTATTTCATGTTCTGTTTCGGTGCTTTGCTAGTAAAAAAATGTCTAACCTAACAAACTTCATTTTCTGGGGACATCCCCTCATCTATTTTCCCTTTTCACTTATAATTCCTTACTGCTAACGTAGAATATTGTAGCATAAGCACATTTTAAGTATTTAAAATGTACAATGAATTTTCTATGTTTGCAGTACCAGTCGACTTCCGTTTAAATTTGTATAAGTACAACGCAACAGCTGAGAATTTCTTTCCTTATTCAGAATAAAATACGGAAATAGCAAACAGCTCCCTCTCGCGTTTACCGGGCAATCGGCGATCTATCGGTATTACCATTTCTGTGCAGAAAAAACCTGCTGTAATACCGACCTGCCGCATCGGCCAGGTCACGTGACGTGTCTACCCCCTTAACATAGTCCTGTGATTGGTTCTCTAAGAACCGCCAAAATTTGCGCGGGAGACACTGTGGTCACAAGGAAGGGAAAGGACGCTTGGGTTTTCCCCAAAATCGCGCCTAGCTGTTTGCCACGTACCCCTGGCCGTGCTTTATGGCCTCTGACCAGGTCTACGAGGCCGTCATCTGGTCAACAATCGACCAGTGCCGGTACCAAAAGAAAACTATCCTTAGCCATCTACATGGCGTACGAAAATAATGTGCACTCTTATCACGCGTGTTTCACTCCTGCCTCACTCACGCCTCAACAATAATTTTATTTTATTTGGTAAGAAGCAGTATCCTCCGTACGAAAAACTATCGTTAGCAAAGCAACAATGCTATCCTGAAAATATAACCATCACCGAGACTGGTGCTGCAGTTGAGTTACAATCGCTGTTGGATTTTACTGTTGTAAGAATTTTTTCGTTAATTTCAAATGAAGATTTAAAGAAAGTTAAGAATAAGCAAGTAATTCTACATGGGAAATGGGGTTTAGATGGTGCTTCCGGTCAACAGGTGTTTAAGCAAAAGTGGTCTAATGATAAATCAGTAAATACTGATAACTCTATATTTATGGTGTCATATGTACCACTGAGCATAATGTCCTCAGATGGACAAACGATCTGGAGAAATATACGTCCATCTTCCGTGAGACTTTGCAGACCAATTCAATTTGAGTTTACGAAGGAAAGCAATGAAAAAATTCAAGAAGAATATGACCATATAAATGAAAAAATTATGAATTTAAAAACCACAAATGTTAATATTAAATGAAAAAAATATTATGTATCACATAAATTATATTCTACCATGGTGGATGGAAAAGTTTGTAACGTCTTAACAGGTCAGGCATCTTCGACATCTTGTAACATATGTAGAGCAACTCCAAATCAGATGAACCAATTAGATCTTCTTCAAAAACTGCACGTGGAAGAAAAACATTACTACTACGGACTTTCGACTCTCCATTGTCGTATTAGATTCATGGAATGTATCCTGCACATCGCCTACAATTTAGATTTTGAAAAGTTTTATGCTAAAGGAAATGACAAACAGTTAAAACAGGAACGAAAAAAACTGGTGCAAGACAAAATAAGATCGGAAATGTCACTGATTGTGGATGTGGTCAAACAGGGTCACGGAACAACCAATGACGGCAACACAGCCAGGCGATTTTTTGATGACCCCGAGAAAGCGGCAAACGCAACAGGAGTTGACAGTCGTTTAATACAACGATTTGCTATTATTTCACAAATTTTGACAAGTGGATACGACATTGATTATGAGAAGTTTGAGAAGTACGCACTTGATACCGCAAAACTCTTCGTTGAGTTATACGATTGGTATAAAATGCCTCCATGTGTACATAAAGTTTTGTTACACGGTGCCAATATAATGAAAGTTTTTGGCTTACCAATTGGTTGGATGTCCGAGGAAGCTCAGGAAGCTAATAATAAAATTTTTAAGGAGGCAAGATTACGTTTTAGTAGACTGTTTTCACGTTTTGCTTGTAACGAAGACGTAATTCATTTTATGTTGGTTTCATCAGACCCAATTATAAGTGCCTTAAGAGTCCATAAATCAAAAAAAATTAAACGCTTGTGTGACCAAGCTAAAAACTTATTAATTTCTACAAACGATAACGAACCGGAGTCGGATGATGAAAATAGGGTCATGGACGAGTCCGCCGATGAATTTTAATACCATGAGTCAATATAAATATTATTTTATTCAATAAACTTCAAGTAAACAACAAATTAAGAAAAACACGGAAAAAATAAAAACAAAATTATAAAACTGGAAAAAAAATGTAAAAAAAGTTTAAAAAGTTCAAATACTGGGTTCCGAGTTATTTATTTATGTCTAGCAAAATACGCGTGCTTCGCTACGGTAGAATAATTAAAAGGAATACTTTTATATCTGTTTTCCGTAGCAATTTTTTATATAATTTCGGTAAAGTAACCTCTGTATGACGAACATTTATATATGCATATATTCGTCCACACCTACTATTCAAAACTTAAGACGCCACAATTCAATGTACACTTAGTACACCAGATCCAGAGTTAACCCTTTAAGGGTTGATTAGGGTAAAATTTGGAAATTGGTTTTTAGGCATTTGCGTTGCTAGGCTAAAACCAAGTATCGATATCGAATCGGACCGAAAAGCTTTTGAGGGATCCGTGACAACAAATTATACCACCTTTCTCCCCCTTAGGGGTTGATTAGGGCAATATCCTGAAATTTGTTGATAAGCATTTGGGCGGGGAACCTTTGTAACTAAGAACCAATTGGATGTCTAATCGGGCCCAAGAGATTTTGAAGAATGCGTGAAAACACGTTTCACCCCCTTAGGGGTTGGTTAGGGCAAAATCCTGAAATTGAGTTTTAGGCATTTATGTGGGCAGTCATTGTACGTGAAAACCAAGGTGATATCTAATCGGGCCTAAGAGATACTAAGGAGTCCGAGAAAATACAGTTTACCCCTTTTCACCCCCTTGGGGATGAAATTTCCAAGAATCCTTACTTAGTGGGTGCCTATGTCATAAAAACAATGTACCTTCCAAATTTCACTTATCGTTATTGAATATTACTGAAATCTATTATGTTAACAAATTGTTTAATAACAATCAATTGTTTATAGTAATGTTACAACAAAGCATGATCAATTTGATTGTATGAAATGGATTTCACTGTCACTTTGTTAAAAAATTGTTTAAACAAATTATTAATAAACAATCTACTAACATTTTTTATGTCAATAATCTTTATTTTCGTCTCCGATAGATATCAATGATTAGATTAATCATGTATTTGCAGTATTTGTCGCGGAAATGATAAAATTAGTAAATAATGTTGTTTTTTTTATTGTTAACAACAATTTTTTAACAACTATTCATTAGAATATCATTCTATAGAGTGTGATGCACATTTCTAAACTCATAAAATATATAGTTATAGCTGTAGGTTTTGAATAAACAACGTGTTTCGTTCGTAGGATTCGTATTTTTCCAGTTTTTGTCAACTTTGAGCAGCCATATTGGCTCCGCCATCTTCTTTTTCAAAAAACCCGCAACGGGATCGTGATCAGCGATACTTAATACCCCAGTATACCAAGTTTCGTTGATTTTCATTTCGATTTGGCGTGGGAATCGATTTTTGACGCCGACTGTGTCATTTTCTCCCACTGTGCGGCGGTGCATTTAAATTATTTTTATGGAAACCTTATGATAAAATGTTTTTAAAATATTCTAGAAACATTTTTAAATGAATATCGTGTATTGTCATGTAATGAACGATGAAAAAAATTTTATATCATGAAAAAAAAATTGGACCTTGGTGGGGTGCGAACCTACGACAAAAGAGAGTATGCAGCGGTTTTGGAGTCTAACACTCTAACCCAGGCCTGCCCCATCGGGTGCAAATACCTCCTAAATTTCTGGGACCCGGGTAACAGCCGAGCGCGGGACTGTTCCATTGCTACCCGTTGCGAAATTTGTGAGAGAACTGCATGAGTGTGCGTCCATGTAGAAGAGGTCTTTGGATCCAAGCAATAGACTCGTGGTACGAGCCTACATGGACAGCCGCACACTCATGCAGTTCTCCCGCAACCCATTCTGTGGTTAGCAACGTAACCAGTCCCGCGCTCGGCTGTTGCCCGAGTCCCAGAAATTCAGGAGGTATTTGCACCCGATGGGGCAGGCCTGCTCTAACCACTCCGCTAACTGCGGCGCTGAATGAATCTTTCGTACCATATGATATATGGTGCGTATACACTTCCAATTAATCATATTAACTTGATTCCCTCCGTTTACATATTACTCTATCGAATGTAGAGATATTAAAAATCATATAATGCATTCACTGTAGACGGAAATGCAAAAATTGAAAATACTTATCACGTTTTCACGCGAAATATCTCGAAAATATCGTTTTCTGATTTTTTTAACTATGGCGCACCTTACCGAAAAATCTGAAAAAAATTGTAGATAATAGTCATGTCAATATCTAACTACTGTAAAATTAAAAATCTAGTCGCTAGAAAACGTCAACACGAAATCTGCATTTTTCGACATTTTTTTGCGTTTTTTATTTCTTACACTTAGCAGTGGCAACGAAAAAATCTGAAAAAATTCACAATCATACACAATCATGTCTACAATATTTCAGATTTTTTTTAGAATTTTTGCTGACCATTAAATAGGAGAAATATGGCAAAAACCGAAAATTCGAATTTACCCTATAACTACCCTCCTGGTTGAGATAGGGGGTTGAAACTTGGTGTACAATGTTTTCCTGTGCTACACTATTGAAAGGTGCATTGCCAGCTAAAATCGGTTCAAGGGCACTTTTCAGTATGCTTATCCAGCTAGACCCTTTACTGATTTTCACTGGAAGAAAACTGTCTGGTATAGCGCGGACCGGGGACGGTCTTACTGGCTCCACGGGTGGCACTGCCTTTTGAAATAGATACCTACCTGCCAAAGGTCTACGCCAGGCCCAAAGGCTGGACAATTTTTTTCCGTCAGAAATGCTACTTAGGTAGGTACATCTGCGGTATATTTATTTCGCACTTGCTTCTACGCTCGGATGGCCGGTTTTTTTGGGAGGGATGCAAGTTCGATTGGTTAGGTTAGGAGGAGTGAAAGTTGCTAGACTAAATTTCAATCATAGGGAGCAGATTGTATCAGAACCATTCGGATTTGCATTCCTCACAAACGGCTGCTCTCTTGAAGAGGCCCTCTTCACAGCAATGCCCACCTTCTCTCGCACGGAATACGTTAACGCTTGCTTTTGTTCTGATATTGAAGCTCGTGTTTATACTCGAGAGGACCACGCGTCGACAGCGGGCTACCCCTTTTCTTCCTGTATCTCTGCACGAGCCGTGTTGACGGTGGATTGTAGGAGCGTAGATATCTGGATGCCAGTTATTGAATTCAGGAGATGATAGAAACATTTTATTACAAAACACACATGTACTATAATTAATGTAAATCGTACAAAAAAAACTTTAAAAAAGTAAAAAATACGCCAAGTACATGAAAATGTCGAGGACAAAAAAGAGTATTATCAAAAATCACAAAAAAAAGAAAATAGTATACATGAAAAAGTCGAGGAAGAAAAAGAGTGTTATCAAAAAATAAATATAAAAAAAAAACACAAAAAAAGACAAAGAAACATGAAAAAGTAAAGGACGAATAAAGTATAATTATCAAATAAATATAATCACATAAATAAAAAATAAAAAATATAATTACAATATAAAAAAATATGTGAAATCAAAATGAGCTGCAAGTACATCACAAAAAAAAAGAAAATAATATAATCACACAAAAAAAAAAATAATATTGTAACGTCCCACTATTTTTCCGCCCCGGTTTTATAACAAGTCTGTCTCCTAAATCACTCTACAACTCCAATGAAGCCTCAAATCATACCTTGTTCCCAACCCCTGATCGCCTTGGCGATGTACCTTAGCGGTCCCCATCTCAAGACGGTCAGCCACTGAAATCCCCATCTCCCCTTCGCCCTACAAAGCATCATCTCCTCCCCCATATCGAATCTAAACAAGTCCCTCGTCCCAAATCACTCTTGATTCGAGACCACGTCTCACCCCCTCTCTAACACCCTCCAAGCCGAAACCACGCTCACCCCTTTCCAATTAAAACTCCCAAAATCCATCAAATCAGATGAGTGTTCTCTTTTCAAAAGCCCAAGCAAAAACCCCGGAAGTCCTTGCGGCTAATATTTCGTGCAAATGAAAAACCCCCAGAGGTCTTATTCTATTGTCCGCGCGTTCCAATTGTGGACACTTATTTCATACGACAAAGAAACCCGGAAATGATACCGCGGCGCGTGCCACGGTGCATACCGCGCATACCCTTCGCCCGTAACAATCTTCCGAAAATCATATAAATACCCGGGCCCAAGAGGCCGTGAACTCTCTTCTACTGACACCAGTGGTCAATAACGTGTGTTACCGAAAAGTATTCGGAAAATTTAAACAGTGTTACACTCTACGATCTACGACAACTACTGTAAGCGATTAATACTACTAAAATTACATTGTGTATCACCTTCATACCATTTACTATTTTATAACAATAACGCCTATTGCGTTTCATATATTATTTACTTGTATTAACTCTTATTGCATTTCGTATTTCTTTCTTACTAAAGCTTATTGCTCGTATTATTGTACTTTCTTAACGCCTATTGCGTTTCATATATTATTTACTTGTATTAACTCTTATTGCATTTCAAATTTCTTTCTTTCGTTTGTTCGCATGTATTCATGTTCATCATCTTATATTATTATTATTGTTATTGCATAAAGCGCCATCGCGGTGCATATATACGTGCTTAAAGCTAATAAACCGCTTTGCTTGAAACCCCGCTTCGTATTATTGTGTTTATCCTGTGGCCGCGGAGATTCCAAGCCATAACGGACTGCAGCAACAGCTGATCTCGGTTCGCGAACTCAAGTGTTCTTATAGTGTTTACCAACGTTCTTTTGCATGGGCCGCGTATAGCCAGGTGACTAGACAGATTTCGCGGAACCGTTACGTGTGATTTCTTATATGGATGCATCGGTAAATCCAATTACCAAACCGGAACAAAACCCAACAAGTGTTCTAACGGGTGTTCCCCAAGTATAATTTCGCCTTTAAACCTCCCTGGTCGCCGAGTGTGCAGGATTCAAGATCCTCGCCTCCAATCCCTCTACCCCGAGTGTGCAGGATTCAAGATCCTCGCCTCCAATCCCTCTACCCCGAGTGTGCAGGATTCAAGATCCTCGCCTCCAATCCCTCTACCCCGAGTGTGCAGGATTCAAGATCCTCGCCTCCAATCCCTCTACCCCGAGTGTGCAGGATTCAAGATCCTCGCCTCCAATCCCTCTACCCTGAGTGTGCAGGATTCAAGATCCTCGCCTCCAATCCCTCTACCCCGAGTGTGCAGGATTTAAGATCCTCGCCTCCAATCCCTCTACCTCGAGTGTGCAGGATTCAAGATCCTCGCCTCAACTCCATTAACCCCACAGTGTCATTGTCCCCATAGACCTCCACCCGGGACGTGACAATATAATCACGCAAAAAAGAAAATAACATAATTACAATACAAAAAAAGATGTGAAATCAAAATGAGCTGCAAGTACATCTCAAAAAAAAGATAATAATATAATCACACAAAAAAAGAAAATAATATAATCACAAAAAAAACACAATAACATAATTACAATACAAAAAAAGATGTGAAATCAAAATGAGCTGCAAGAACATCACAAAAAAAAGAAAATAATATAATTACAATATAAAAAAAAATGTGAAATCAAAATGAGCTGCAAGTACATAAAGGTGCTTTCCAACTGCGCTTAAGATGACACAACTACATATACACAGCTAAAATGCTGTGTTCATACATTCCATTACTCATATCGCGGACATTTTAATTAACCCATCAAAAAGAATCCCATTTAAAAACATTGTCGTAAATTAATAGCTTTACAAAATTAATGATATACAAAAATTGCGCCAATTATAACAATGCCTATTTATACAAAGAAAAAAATGTATTAAATAATACCCATCAAAAAGAATCCCATTTAAAAACATTGTCGTAAATTAAAAGCTTTACAAAATTAATGATATACAAAAATTGCGCCAATCATAACAGTGGCTATTTATACAAAGAAAAAAATGTATTAAATAATATTAAGCAGATATATTTTTATACAAATAAATATTTTAATACGAATAAATATTTTATTCAAAATACTTGACGCTGCGCCCCGAATTGGTGTTGCTAAACTGAATAAATATGTATAAATTGCATTAACCTTTTTTTCTTTCTTTCTTTCTTGTGCGTGCGTTCGTGAATGTGCGTATGTGTGCGTGTGCATATGCTACGTATGATATTAGAGTTAAATATATGTAGAATAAATCTGACTGTGTTTCTAATATGTATATGTATAATATGTATATGTTTATGTATTTTAGATTGTAAGGGAGTTATTGTAAATTATTAAGATTAAGTCGATTAACATTTTTTCGGTTGCGCAGCGCCAAGTATTTTGAATAAAATATTTATTCGTATTAAAATATTTATTTTTAAAAATATATCAGCTTAATAATATTTAATACATTTTTTTCTTTGTATAAATAGCCACTGTTATGATTGGCGCAATTTTTGTATATCATTAATTTTGTAAAGCTTTTAATTTACGACAATGTTTTTAAATGGGATTCTTTTTGATGGGTATTATTTAATACATTTTTTTCTTGGTATAAATAGGCATTGTTATAATTGGCGCAATTTTTGTATATCATTAATTTTGTAAAGTTATTAATTTACGACAATGTTTTTAAATGGGATTCTTTTTGATGGGTTAATTAAAATGTCCGCGATATGAGTAATGGAATGTATGAACACAGCATTTTAGCTGTGCATATGTAGTTGTCATCTTAAGCGCAGTTGGAAAGCACCTTTATGTACTTGCAGCTCATTTTGATTTCACATTTTTTTTTATATTGTAATTATATTATTTTCTTTTTTTTGTGATGTTCTTGCAGCTCATTTTGATTTCACATCTTTTTTTGTATTGTAATTACGTTATTTTGTTTTTGTGTGATTATATTATTTTCTTTTTTTGTGTGATAATATTATTTTCTTTTTTTGTGATGTACTTGCAGCTCATTTTGATTTCACATTTTTTTTTATATTGTAATTATGTTATTTTCTTTTTGTGTGATAATATTATTTTCTTTTTTTGTGTGATTATATTATTTTCTTTTTTTTTTGTGATGTACTTGCAGCTCATTTTGATTTCACATATTTTTTTATATTGTAATTATATTTTTTATTTTTTATTTATGTGATTATATTTATTTGATAATTATACTTTATTCGTCCTTGACTTTTTCATGTTTCTTTGTCTTTTTTTTGTGTTTTTTTTTATATTTATTTTTTGATAACACTCTTTTTCTTCCTCGACTTTTTCATGTATACTATTTTCTTTTTTTTGTGATTTTTGATAATACTCTTTTTTGTCCTCGACATTTTCATGTACTTGGCGTATTTTTTACTTTTTTAAAGTTTTTTTTGGGGATCTCACTTCTTTTTACAAAGCTATTTCATGTACTTGGCGTTATTTTTTTTACTTTTTTAAAGTTTTTTATGGGGATCTCACTTCTTTTTACAAAGATAATTCATGTTCTTGGCATCTTTTTTTTACTTTTTTGAAGTTTTTTATGGGGATTCTGAATTTCAGCTTCTCCTTTTTTACAAATTTTTCACTGTCACGGGTACTAAAAGTAAGGATAAAGTTAGGAAATCCCAATAAGTTATAAATTCTGATCTATCTTCGTTACACGTCCACGCGTTTACGGCGCACTGCAGCCTATCGAGTGATGTTAGAAGATAAAGCGCGTTTGTAGCCAGTAAAGCTTACTCGGAGTACTCGGAATAGCGCAAAGCAGCTCAGCGAGTGTACTTTTATTATTTTTTGATTAAGGATAAATTCTACGTAAGTTTAACACCTACGCAAAAAAAACATGTGCACTGCATTGCCGATCTGTATGTATTAAATGAATGTATAGTACTTTGTGTGCAGTACATAGTGCGCGAAACAGCTTAATAATGTGGTTATTTGATTTCCTCATGCGGCAGGGTTACTTTCACTTTCAGCTGTTGAAATAATTCTCTTCGTCTGCATCGTTAACTGAAAAATAGGACACATTTACTAATTATTTATAAATTATCACACGTGCTCATATGTCAAGATCATTGCATCATTGAATGAACACTTGCGAATGCAAAACCCTACCTGAAAATTTGTGCGTTCATAGTCCGACGTAGATCACACTGCATCATCTTCTGCTTTGATTATCTGTAAATATATAAAGCCACATTTTAATATTGATTATCTGTAAATATATAAAGCCACATTTTAATTATATACAACTTAACGCAGAACTTATTATTTATAGAAATAGAGTGGCCTTTTGCTATAGTGAGTGTAGAGACTAAATAATGTGTCCAAAGGAGGTGAGAGCGTATGGCTGAAACTCTTGTTGCAGGAAATTTAAATGCTAATGGTAATAATTGAGCGAAAATGAACGAGAAGGTCCAATATTTTTAATGCACAATTTATTGGTGTTGGAATAAAACTAATTTAGTATGTTTATTGGTGAATTGAAATAATGGGAATCTAAAAAATTAATGAATTAATGAATAGCGTGGCAACTACTGTGGATTTTATTATTATTTAAAATATTACGAATGTCTTTCACAAAAGATTGAAAAGCATCAAGGGAGATGTGTTTTCAGCGTACTTTCTTCACTAATGTGACTTGCTTTACATTGCAAGCAGTCCACCATAATCTATTTTCTTAATAATTCTTAATGCTATGTCGTTTGACAAATTTTGTAGATTTACCTTATTTGACAAATTTCTAGAAACTTGTGCGAAACAAGATGCTCTGTCTATCTATCTAATCGTCTCTTAACAACCTCCAAGCCTGTGCGCCCCCTTCATTTTTATCCAAGTCCTGTGCGTCCCCTTCATTTCTACAAGCTTTACATAAAAACTCTAAATTAAAAATAATTTGCTGGTATAATAAAAATATCTGTCAATTTGAATGCAATGCAATTTGTTATAATATACAGTGTGTCCGCGGGAAAGCTAAACAGCCGGCTCCCTCCTAAACTATTGGAGATAAAAATATAAAAAAAATAGGGAATTGCATGGTTCGAGGGGGCCAATTATTTAGCGCGAACGAATTTTTTTATCGATTATTATTTTAAAAGATACGATGGCCAAGTTCGGTTTTTCAAATGGAACTATTTTTTTTGAACACCTGAGTTGATAGTGCGTTCCAAGACAAATTCAATAAGCTTTAATGTATACACTTTATTTTCACTGGTTTTTAAGATATTGCGCTTGCAAATTTACTGATTTTCACTGGAAGAAAACTGTCTGGTATAGAACGGACCGGGGACGGTCTTACTGGTTCCACGGGTGGCACTGCCTTTTGAAATAGATACCTACCTGCCAAAGGTCTACGCCAGGCCCAAAGGCTGGACAATTTTTTTCCGTCAGAAATGCTACTTAGGTAGGTACATCTGCGGTATCGAGAAGCGCACCGTTACTTTTATTTCGCACTTGCTTCTACGCTCGGATGGCCGGTTCTTTTGGGAGGGATGCAAGTTCGATTGGTTAGGTTAGGAGGAGTGAAAGCTGCTAGACTAAATTTCAATCATAGGGAGCAGATTGTATCAGAACCATTCGGATTTGCATTCCTCACAAACGGCTGCTCTCTTGAAGAGGCCCTCTTCACAGCAATGCCCACCTTCTCTCGCACGGAATACGTTAACCCTTTTCTTCCTGTGTCTCTCCACGAGCCGTGTTGACGGTGGATTGTAGGAGCGTAGATATCTGGATGCCAGTTATTGAATTCAGGAGACTATGGAAACATTTTATTACAAAACACACATGTACTATAATTAAAGAAAATCGTATTCCTCTCGGGCAGGAGTACTGATAATGATCGGACTTGCGCCCCACTTCGCGCAGACCAATTACACGGAGGGTAGTCGGGTCACACACTGCCCAAATGATACAGGGTAATTCTGGAGCAACGCCCGTCAAGGAGATGCGCTGGCACCCCGTGGCGAGGACAGACCTTCGCTGTGCCTCACCCGATTTTTATGGCTTTTTTCCGGAAAAAGGTACGAATCCTGGGTCGAACGTAGCGAATTGAAGTCGACCCTCCGCAGTCGAGGGTGAATTATCCATTACAGCGTATTAAGAAACCCTTTTCTTCATCGTATCGAAAGGGAAGTGACGCCAATGGATTCCTTATGTTTTTCTGAAGAAAATCATACCAAATGTCATGCAAATCGGACTACTTTGACACAAGCTATTTGTATTCCCTATGTAAAAGTTGTCCGATTTACACGACATTTGTAATGATTTTCATCGGAAAACCCCAAGGAATCCATCGGCGACACTTCCATATCCATACGATAAGGAATAACGAATTGTTTTATTTCATAAAAAGGTAGGTACAGGCTGATTCTGGTGCTGCGCCCGTCACCCCGTGGCGAGGACAACACCCCGCAGTGCCCATAGAATTTTATGGCTCTTTTCGGAAAAAGATACGAATCCTGGGCCGAACGTAACGAATTGAAGTCGACCCTCCGCAGTCGAGTGTGAATTATCCATTTGAGCGTATTAAGAAACCCCTTTCTTCATCGTATCGAAAGGGAAGTGACGCCAATGGATTCCTTATGTTTTTCTGACGAAAATCATACCAAATGTCATGCAAATCGGACTACTTTGACACAAGCAATTTGTATTCCTTATGTAAGAGTTGTCCGATTTCCACGACACTTGGCATGATTTTCATCGGAAATCCCCAAGGAATCTATCTGCGACACTTCCATATCCATACGATAAAAAATAAAGAATTATTTTATTTCCTAACCAGATACAGGGTAATTATGGAGCAACGCCCGTCAAGGAGATGCGGCGGCCTGGTACCCCGTGGCGAGGACAGTCCTTCGCTGTGCCTCACCCGATTTTTATGGCTTTTTCCGGAAAAAGGTACGAATCCTGGGCCGAACGTAGCGAATTGAGGTAGAGCCCCCGCAGTCGAGGGTGAAATATCCATTTGAGCGTATTAAGAAATTCTTTGCTTCGTCGTATCGAAAGGGAAGTGGTGCCAATGGATTCCTTATGTTTTTCTGACGAAAATCATACCAAATGTCATGCAAATCGGACTACTTTGACACAAGCTATTTGTATTCCTTATGTAAAAATAGTCCGATTTTCATGATGTTTGGCATGATTTTAGTCGGGAGAACGCCCGGAATCCATTGGCGTCACTTCCCCTTCGATACGATGAAGAAAAGAGTTTCTTAATACGCTCAAATGGATATTTCACCCTCGACTGCGGAGGGTCGACTTCAATTCGTTACGTTCGGCCCAGGATTCGTACCTTTTTCCGAAAAGAGCCATAAAATTCTATGGTCACTGCGGGGTGTTGTCCTCGCCACGGGGTGACGGGCGCAGCACCAGAATCAGCCTGTACCTACCTTTTTAAGAAATAAAACAATTCGTTATTCCCTATCGTATGGATATGGAAGTGTCGCCGATGGATTCCTTGGGGTTTTCCGATGAAAATCATTACAAATGTCGTGTAAATCGGACAACTTTTACATAGGGAATACAAATAGCTTGTGTCAAAGTAGTCCGATTTGCATGACATTTGGTACGATTTTCGTCAGAAAAACATAAGGAATCCATTGGCGTCACTTCCCTTTCGATACGATGAAGAAAAGGGTTACTTAATACGCTCAAATGGATAATTCACCCTCGACTGCGGAGGGTCGACTTCAATTCGTTACGTTTGGCCCAGGATTCGTACCTTTTTCCGGAAAAAGCCATAAAAATCGGGTGAGGCAATGCGAAGGTCTGTCCTCGCCACGGGGTGCCAGCGCATCACACATTTGGGCAGTGTGTGACCCGACTACCCTCCGTGTAATTGGTCTGCGCGAAGTGGGGCGCAAGTTCGATCATTATCAGTACTCCTGCCCGAGAGGAATACGATTTACTTTAATTATAGTACATGTGTGTTTTGTAATAAAATGTTTCTATCGTCTCCTGAATTCAATAACTGGCATCCAGATATCTACGCTCCTACAATCCACCGTCAACACGGCTCGTGGAGAGACACAGGAAGAAAAGGGGTAGCCCGCTGTCGACGCGTGGTCCTCTCGAGTATAAACACGAGCTTCAATATCAGAACAAAAGCAAGCGTTAACGTATTCCGTGCGAGAGAAGGTGGGCATTGCTGTGAAGAGGGCCTCTTCAAAAGAGCAGCCATTTGTGAGGAATGCAAATCCGAATGGTTCTGATACAATCTGCTACCTATGATTGAAATTTAGTCTAGCAACTTTCACTCCTCCTAACCTAACCAATCGAACTTGCATCCCTCCCAAAAGAACCGGCCATCCGAGCGTAGAAGCAAGTGCGAAATAAAAGTAACGGTGCGCTTCTCGATACCGCAGATGTACCTACCTAAGTAGCATTTCTGACGGAAAAAAATTGTCCAACCTTTGGGCCTGGCGCAGACCTTTGGCAGGTAGGTACCTATTTCAAAAGGCAGTACCACCCGTGGAGCCAGTAAGACCGTCCCCGGTCCGTGCTATACCAGACAGTTTTCTTCCAGTGAAAATCAGTAAATTTGCAAGCGCAATATCTTAAAAACCAGTGAAAATAAAGTGTATACATTAAGGCTTATTGAATTTGTCTTGGAACGCACTATCAACTCAGGTGTTCAAAAAAAATAGTTCCATTTGAAAAACCGAACTTGACCATCGTATCTTTTAAAATAATAATCGATAAACAAATTCGTTCGCGCTAATTAATTGGCCCCCTCGAACCATGCAATTCCCTATTTTTTTTATATTTTTATCTCCAATAGTTTAGGAGGAAGCCGGCTGTTTAGCTTTCCCGCGGACACCCTGTATATATATGCGCAGCGCGAGACAGAGAGTGGCTCTAATACGCCACGACTCGCTATCAAGAACCCTGAGATTTCCGAATCTCAATAACGGCTGATCCGATTAGATTTTGAATGGTCTTAATGGATAGCCTGGGTTTTATTTACATAAGAAAAGTGTCTTCGTTTTGTTCCTACGGACCTTATGAGCTGAGATATTTCGATGTAAAGTGGCAATTTGCCGAATTTCATGTTCGTAAAATTCGTCATCGTCATCGTCCTACACTTCTTGGCAAGAGGGGAGTATGAAAGGGTGAGGAAATGTCTCTCAGGCACGTCGCTCATTGGATGTGGGTTTCGGCCAATCGCGTAATAAATTTTGTTGTGACGTGACAGCTAGACAGAGATATTATAACCTACCAAGTGCTAAGTGTCAAATGAAGTAAGTTGTCCGAATTTGAAATGTCACGAGTTTCGACACCAAGTAGGACACTGAATTATTGTCTTAATTAACAAGGTAAGTTGCCAGATATTTTTATACTAGCAATTTAGAGATTTTTGTAAAGCTTATATATATTATTTTTAGAAATGAAGAAGACGCAGAGGACTTGGATAAAAATGAAAGGGACGCACAGGCTTGGATATAGAATTGAAGGGGACGCACATTACTGTCTTAAATGTCCAGCGGACCTGCCCCGGCAATATAGAGCGTAGTAGGGAAGTTTCCACATCTTTTTCAAGCTTTATTAGGCTCTTACAATATAAAAAAAGATGTGAAATCAAAATGAGCTGCAAGTACATCACAAAAAAAAGAAAATAATATAATCACAAAAAAAAGATAATAATATAATCACACAAAAAGAGAAAATAATATAATTACAATATAAAAAAGATGTGAAATCAAAATGAGCTGCAAGTACATAAAGGTGCTTTTCAACTGCGCTTAAGATGACACAACTACATATACCCAGCTAAAATGCTGTGTTATTCCATTACTCATATCGCGGACATTTTAATTAACCCATCAAAAAGAATCCCATTTAAAAACATTGTCGTAAATTAATAGCTTTACAAAATTAATGATATACAAAAATTGCGCCAATTATAACAATGCCTATTTATACAAAGAAAAAAATGTATTAAATAATACCCATCAAAAAGAATCCCATTTAAAAACATTGTCGTAAATTAATAGCTTTACAAAATTAATGATATACAAAAATTGCGCCAATTATAACAATGCCTATTTATACAAAGAAAAAAATGTATTAAATAATACCCATCAAAAAGAATCCCATTTAAAAACATTGTCGTAAATTAATAGCTTTACAAAATTAATGATATACAAAAATTGCGCCAATTATAACAATGCTTATTTATACAAAGAAAAAATGTATTAATAAATAATACCCATCAAAAAGAATCCCATTTAAAAACATTGTCGTAAATTAATATACAAAAATTGCGCCAATCATAACAATGGCTATTCGTACAAAGAAAAAAATGTATTAAATAATATTAAGCAGATATATTTTTATACAAATAAATATTTTAATACAAATAAATATTTTATTCAAAATACTTGGCGCTGCGCCCCGAATTGGTGTTGCTAAACTGAATAAATATGTATAAATTGCAGTAATCTTTTTTTCTATCTTTCTTTCTTGTGCGTGCGTTCGTGAATGTGCGGATGTGTGCGTGTGCATATGCTACGTATGATATTAGAGTTAAATATATGTACAATAAATCTGACTGTGTTTCTAATATGTATATGTATAATAATATGTATATGTTTATGTATTTTAGATTGTAAGGGAGTTATTGTTAATTATTAAGACTAAGTCAATTAACATTTTTTCGGTTGCGCAGCGCCAAGTATTTTGAATAAAATATTTATTCGTATTAAAATATTTATTTGTATAAAAATATATCTGCTTAATATTATTTAATACATTTTTTTCACGGGAAAAATTGTTTAAAAAAAAAAAGGAGTATGAGAAGAAGTTGCGACGGGACTCCGAACCCCGGCCGCCCTCGTGACAATCTGACGCGCTACCATTGTGTCCACGGAACCTTCTTGACCGTAGGTTACTATAGATGGTATATATCTTGATTCCTACGTACGTTAGAAACTTTAAATTACAATAGGTATCTCGAAAAAAAAGGTCCATCGACAAAAAGCCGAAATAGTATTTTTTCTATTTTACTACATGGGTACTACGACTAGCGTTGCCACCCGTACTTTAAAATAAAGTATCTTACGTTATTGACATATTTCAAAATAATAACAATTACTCTGTAATGCTAAAAGCAATAGAAAATATGTTTGAAATAAATAAAAACTAATAAGATTAAAATGTACTTTTTTTTGTTGAACGAACTTTTTTTTTATACCCCACGAAAGCAAATGTACGTTATTTTTCTGTAAAAAAAGGTGGCAACCCTAACTACGACCCTCATATACTGTTGTTCCAAAAGCGATTTCCACATCCGTGGCGTCCCCTTGTTAAGGCGGGATCTCCTACCCGCGATTGGTCGCTGCGATTGATCGCAGCGACTGGTCGCAGTATACTCCTGCAATGGGAAAGCATGTATCTGTTCTCCTACAAGCGACTGCGATCCTCGGGTATGCGCCAGACATAGGAGCCTGACGCGAGTCTGTTTGAGTACCAGCCTAGGCTACTCGAGAGGCAACACAATGCGAGGAGGGTCTGTTTCCCATTATACCTAGTCGCAGGCTGGCATTGCGACCACCGGTCGCTAGACTCCTCCTGGAGGGAGTCTAGCGACCAGTCGCACTGCGACCCATTGCCACAGTATGACAGAATCCCAAGAAATAAGGAAAGAAGTCAGAATTCAAAAGATATGTATTTTTATGTTACCTGTAGACTACTAATATGAGCACCTAAAAACGGTAAAAATATCATGACGCCTACTTCTGATCTGTGTGCAAACACGTGTTTATGATTGTATGTATTTTTCGTGCAGAATTTTAAATCGAGTCTTTTAATTTTTGGTGATATAAAAGAAAACAATTTTTGGAGTCCCAAATGAGTAGTGTCTATTCTGTTAAGTAATAGCAAATAATTAGTTATATACATTTTTTTTCCATAAGAAACCAATTGAAAAATTGTCAGCAATCGTCCCTTTTTAGTTCCACTTCCGGAAACTTCTGAACAAATTTTTTGTTTGTTTTCTAATCAACATAATCTAGACCTTGCTACTGCGGAAAAAGCATTCGCGAATATTTGGCAGTTATGGATTAAATACGTGTATTCTATGTCGCACAGTGGGGGCAAATCCCCAAAAATGGGAAAAAATGCAACATCCTGTATTTTGCAATTTAAAAATGCCGAATATTATTAAGGAAATTGATACTAAAAGTGTTAATATATAAGTTTGACGTTATTTAAGAAAATAACGTCAATTCGTCATGATTTAGCGTCAATAGTTCCAATAAAACTACAAGAATTTGATAAATATGCCGTGGAAAGTGCAATGTTCCTATCGACACACGCGCGAAGTTCCATGATGTAGCGTGATGAGTGATGCCCTAAACGGATTGTTAGCGAGCCACGGTTTACTACAGCTTTATGACACTAGACCTTTGGCCCCCTACACGATATACAGTAATTAGGAAACATCTGCCAAGTAACTTCCGAGAACAGCGGAACAATTTTTAGGATTAATCCCCAATTGCTACAAGCTAATTCCTCTACGTTCGGCAGGCAATAAACCGTGTTTCGCTCCAGTATAAAAGAATAATAAGTATGGTTGGAACGTTGACCGTGACGAAAATTAATTTTAAGGTCCGCACAATTACCAAAAGAAGAAGATGTTCTTATGTTAGATCGAAGAATGTTTCCTTGGCAATGGTGTAGGAAACGAAATTATTCTGCAGAAAGACCAGTACGCCTCGCGGAGAGCCGCAGGAAGAAAAGGGGGGGTCCGCTGACTGCGCGTGATACCTAATCTCTCGAATATAAACACGCGTTGGAATATCAAAATAAAAGCACGCGCTGACGTATTCGGTGCAAGAGAACGTGTGCCATAGGGAGGAGATATTACGGTGCAGTGGTGGAAAGTTGCCGTTTCAAAGGAATGCAGGACCGACTGGACATAATATAATCTCCTCCCTATACCTTGCGTGTTTATTCTCGAGAAATAAGAGATCGGTCTTGAATTTGTCGGGAGGATCAAGCAGGCGGCATCCCGCACAGTCAGCGGACTACCTCTCTTCTACCCCTTCGCGTGGCGTATTGATGTTGGATAATACTTTTTAATTGCTATATTGGTATCATCTTTGTCACATCTTGCATATGTAGATATTATAACAAGTGCCTAGCACGGTGAAATAGGGTTCAACGAGACGACCACCGTTTGTCGTTTATGTACCTGACTTCTTGGAGGCCTCGATATGTAATTTACAACCTCATGCGACATTAAATGACCTTATGTTCGAACTTCTTTACTTCGTCTCAACAAATGATATCATATTATGAATATAAATGCATGCCAATGAAAGAATACCCATCCATAACCAGGTATAACGATAATGAGAATTCGTACAGTACCTACAAGGTTTCTGCTTTCAACTAATTTATATTTTTCACTTCATTGTATAAAGAAGAGAAAATGACATGAAAGTAATTGTTGTTTTGATATAATTATGAAACTAACATTTTGGAAACATCGTTCTTCGAGAAGGGGAGACCCTCTCTCTCTGTTGACGAAGTGAGGGAAGAAAATATCTACCACATTTGGTTCCAAAATACATATGTACTATCCACTGAAAGAGCAATATACGGATTAACTCAGGCTGTAGAATGCCTAAAGTTCTTAAAGACCCACCACGTGCTTGATTGCCATTTAGAAATGTGGCAAACGGATATTGTAGAAACGTTCTTGGGAAAATATGAATATTACCGCTCGTAAACAACGAATGAATTTTCACCTCGCTGTGAAAAATTCATCAGGGTGATCGGTCAGAGCGTCTCGCCAGGGTCGCGGTTTATGACCGTATGGTCCCGCGAGCCGGTGGTAGACAACGGTACGTGCCGGTCCCAAGTCCCTGTGTAGCACCCGGTGACAGAGCAATCAACGGATTAACTCAGTGCGAAGAAAGTTCAAACCCCTGCAAAGAAACGGCACGGTGTCGATTGTCCCTGTTCGACATCAGGTACACAAATACTTCCCGACGAACGCTTCGAAAACAAGCAATTATTGCCTACCGTAAACGAATGAAGAAATTTCGCTTCGAAAAATTCTAAATTACCGGCTGTAAAAGATAATTGGAATTTCCGCCTCGCTCTGAGCCCACTTTTGTCCCACAAGGCAAAACATGCAGAAATATTTTTAAACCTGTATCCATGTTATCCTATATAACCAAACACTGTTTACAAAGTGTTGATACATTCCTGCGAAAATATAAAATATTTTGGCAACCTTGCAATCGGCCAATTAGGTGGAGAGACCCAAGATGAAGTCAGAAATAAAGATTTTAAAAATTATAGAACAAATTGTAGGTCAAAAGATTCCCACTGGAATACAGATGAAGGTGTTTTAAACTTTTTATGCATTTCTGTAGATCCAGTAATAGTTTTCTATCTTTGCCGAAAGAAAATCAAACACCTTTTTTTATGAAGTAGCTTAATATGATTCGGCATTTCGATTGCGAAAAATGGCATGTTGAATAATTTCTCTATTTCTTAAGATTCCGGTCCACTGTGCGTTGGGATAAAAGCGGGCTCAAAGTGAAGCGTGAAGTCATTCATTGCTTTCGACCGGTAATTTCATATTGCCCCAAGAATGTTTCGACAACATCTGTTTGCCAGTATCTCTAAAGGGCAATCAAGAACGTTGTGCTGTCTTTGATAATTTTAGGCATTCTTCAGTCTGAGTTAATCCGTATATTACTCTGTCGGTGGGTAGTGCGTACGATGACTTCGTGACGCTTCTTATTATATCTTCTCTGAGCGGGCAATTTGATTTCAAGTCGGCTCGGCAAAACTCGGACGCGATCGGCTCGAAAGCCAGCTATTACGAGAGGACCGAGACGAAAAGAATTATGTATATAATTTATATCAATACCAGAGTGATAAGTTTTTACCTTTCTGTCTCCTGTTGAATCATAATTTGTATCTAATTTATTTATTTACATATATATGTATTTTCATTGCTACCAAATAGTCTGTGAATACTGAATACATCCATATACGTACTTAAATAAATACTATGTTCAGAACTTGGGAAGAAGACTATTTTTATATCGACAATATTTTAAAATCTGAATAAAATATACTTCACACTTAGTACTTTATGTAAAGGGAATATATAGGGTATTATCTTTTTCCGGATAGGTTGAGATTTAAAATAGAAAACGTACGAACTATAAGCATACAAAAAGGAATATTTCCTGGATGTTTCATAATAACAACAATATACAGGAGGCGAATATTTTATTATTTCAAATTAACGTGTAAGAAACATAATTTTTCTATGTTTTCAGGTAATAATTTTAATCTATTACTGGTAACGCCCACACAGCACACTTCGTTGCGGCAAAGTTGCAGGATGGTTGCAGTAACCTTGCGTTGTTGCATAGTTGCAGCGCAATGTCGATGTATGCTTGCTGCGACGTTGCCGTGCAACATTGCACGGAGCGGACATAGAATTGTTGCTGTATAGTTGCTGCATAGTTGCGTTGCAAAGTTGCACTGCAACTTTGCCGCAACTATGCCGCAAGTATGCCGCAACTATACCGCAAATTTGCTGCATCTATGCGGCAACTTTGCTGCAACTTTGCCGCAGCTTTTGCCGCAACTTTGCCACAGCTTTTGCCGCAACTTTGCCACAGCTTTTGCCGCAGGTTTGCCGCAACTTTGCCACAGCTTTTGCCGCAACTTTGCCACAGCTTTTGCCGCAGCTTTTGCCGCAGCTTTGCCGCATCCATGCCGCAACTATACCGCAACTTTGTGGCGTTAGCAAATTTTAAAACATAATATCTCCAAAACCGGCTGAAATAAAGTGTATACATTATACCTTATTGAATTCGTCTTGAAACGCACTATCAAATGATCTGTTAAAAGAAAGAGTTCCGTTTAAAAAAAATTGGTCATCGCATCTTGTAAAATAATAATCCAAGAAAAAAATCGTCTGCTCCAGTAAATTTTCACCCTTCAACCATGCAATTTCATATAAACAATTTTTTTTATATCTCCAATACGTTAGAAAATATCCAGGTGTTTACTGTTTCCGCGGACATCCTGTATAATGAACTAAACTATAAAATACTAGCATGCCCCGTCCCGGTTTCGCCCGAGGTATTAGCGTGACTGATTCGTGTTTATTAGAATTAATATCTTCAAGGAAATTAAGTATTTTGAAAAAAAGCTTAATTGCTTCATAATATTTCGAAAAAGATAACATTCTTGGTATATATAATGATTTTTTGACATTCGGATGAATTGTTATTGCGCATCTTATTTTAACTTCTCATAAGTTAACATACCTAGTCAATTCCTGGATCATAATTGAGTGCAAACTTTCCGGTAACATTCACTCTTATGAGTCCAGGTTTTACATTCCGCGTTGCTCGGCGTGTTTAACTGCCGAACCCTGGTGTATCTTAATATATACAGCAGAAAGTGTTTGTGTGTTTTTGTGTCACCTAGAAACTCTCGAACTGTAAACTTAGGGATCACGAAATGTGTCGCCCAGCTCATCTTACCTACCTAATACAGATGCACGTGGCTATTTAAAAAAATAAATAAATAAATAAAAAACGATATTTTTTATAAAATCAAAATCTAAATTTCGGATGAAGCCGAATAGCAAAGCTAGTATTTGCAAACGTTGAGCAGGCGCGGTTGATCTTGACAAATTTGATCGCACTCGGGGCATAAGTAATAACATCCACAGGGGGTACGAATTAATTTGCAACAGCTATTTGTAACCTGACGATCATTCTAACATATATGTCCGCGCGAAAACGCTCGAGAAGCGTCGCCACCTAGTGGTAACATCGTGGTACTGCTACGGGCGAGGTATCGCGCGGGCCGAATATGCGCATGCGCGCGCGAAGTAGAATGTCGTATACACGGGTCACGTGGTCTGCAAACCAGCCGTACACATGACATGTTTACATATAAATATTGATCATTGCCATGTAGCTAGAAATCGAAAAAATACATAATTAATGTGAAAAAAATATAACCCTGTGGGGGGGAATTAGAAGTTCCGAGGCTCGAACCTACGTTACAAAAGTTCGTAATGATTTAACAGTCGGACACTTCGCCGCTGTGCCATTGACGTCGCTGAAAACATAATAGACATTTTAGACTGTAACGTTACAGCATGTTTAGTTCGTTTGATTCCTACGCTGTTTTGCTACATCTGAAGACATTGAAAATAGACATTGAAGACATTGATAAAGTATGTACTTAAGTTGGACCTATTAGTTCCTCTAACACGGAAAAAACGGCGAAAAAATCGGTTTTTAATTTTTTTTAACTGCGGCGCACGAATTTGAAAAATCTGAAAAAATTCACGATAATAGTAACAATGACACGAACTTACAGTAAAAATATAATTATAATACTAAAACTGCTTCGATACACAACCGGCATTTTTCATCATTTTTATTTTTCACAGCTTGGTTTTTCAATTAAAAAATCTGAAACGATTCCCTAACATGTGCATCGATAACAGATACGCCTCTGAATTTTTTCAAAAATTTTCATCCGCTGGTATAGGAGAAATTCGGCAAAAACCTGATTTTCTACTTTTATTCGTTACTACCCCCGGGTCGAGATACAAAGTTGAAACTTCGCATAAATGGTTCTTTTTTTATAAGCTTTCGAATAACTCTTCGCGATTTCAATTCGGTTTAGGGGCACATTTGACCATCTTCACCGGCTAGGATTTATAGGATTTCAAATATTCTCCAAAAATTTATTTACAAATACAGTTAGACAAACAAGTTTCATTAATTATTCAGTAACAACAACATCACAAATATACGTCCTAACCGAATGAAATGAAAAAATAAGGAATAAATATATGATTTCAGTTAGAAAATGTTTTGTGCCGCGTTTCGAACCGATTTGCCCCACTGTGCGGCGACGACGTGCACGGACACCCCAGGCCCGGTCATAAACAGGGCCGGCGCGAGGATGGTTGGCGTCTTCATGCAAGAAAATGTTTAGCGCCCCAAAATTTTTTCCCCCTGTTTTCTATTTAATAGGTTTTGCCTTTACGGAGTACAAAAGAAACATTACATTAACATTTTGTGTATAGGGGAGTTGTATTCCTTTATTATTAAGCGTGCGGTATAGTTTCTTATGCGGCACAGAACTTCCAAAATGGGTTCCGCCGGATATGACAAATTAGTCTATGCCCCCTGCGGACTTTTCGCAAAGTACGGCGACGAAGGGACTTTCCGAAGGGACTGACCGAGGAAAGTTAGTCTTCGAATTACCTCCACTCGTTGCGGAGCTTGTAAGGTGAAAATTGTGATTGGCTTTACAGTGACAAATGGACGATATGTCAAATGTAAGTATTAAAATTGTATAATATTAAACAGGGTGATTCTCCCGCCTCGCTGAGTTTCGTGGATTTCGACGCACAAAAATATGTTTGCGTATATTATTCGCGGATAAATATAATATATATGGTAGACGCACCGTTTGTGGCCACTGTACTGTTTTTGCCCATGTCCATAATTATCGCGGTTTTCTTAGCTCGAAATTGCTTGCAGCCACAATTATGTGTAGAATTTCGCACCGTACATATTTTGTTTAGTATACCACCAGAAATATATGGTTACAGTTATTGCTTACGCGAAAATACATTATATTTTTTAAGAAGTCTGTAAACGGTTCGCTGTTCTTGTAACAATCGTGAAGGATATACGGTAAATAAAGTTCCCATATTTACTAATCAAAGTATGTTAATATATAAATTATGGCAGATATAGGTTAAATGTAGTTTCAAAATTCTGAGAGTATAAAATTATCAAATTCAATTCAGTATTACGAAAAAATTATGTCGCAAGAAATGGTACAGTATTTTAATAACTTTTCCATTTCTGGCCATCCGGTGGCCAAAACTGATACAATAGAGTATCCAGTTCTGGCCACCCTCAGCCAGAATTGGAAACTTTATCAAAATATTGTTCTATTTTCTGCCACTATGCTTTTTAAACGATTTTATTCATCTTGATCCTCGGTTTAAAAAATCATAAAAAACTTCAAGGAAGTAAAAAAATTACGCCAAGTACATGAAATAAATAAAAACCACAAAAAGTAGAAGATAATAATAATTACAAAGTAAAAAAAGATGTGAAATCAAAGCGAGCTGCAAGTACATAAAGGCGACACTGTGTAACACAACAAAAGACAAAAAAAAATGTTCGCGGCCTGGAAGTCAAATACTTGGCGTGGCCAGGCAAGGTATTCTGAGATCATCAATACCCATACCTTCCCCCTCGCAGGCTTTCAGATAATTTGTCCATTTAAAACTCAGACAATATGAGTACATTTTCATAATATTGCGTTTTAAAATAATGAGGAAGGTGACTGCAACTTTTTCACACCCGTGACGCCACCAGCGCACGTGCCACTTGTCATCGGTGTGTTATAAAACATTAATATGTAACTACCAACTTCATACATTCCACAAATGAAAAATTTGCGCGCAAACCATTCACACATGCGCACTCATGGAAAACCGCAGTACATGCGCTAGTGGCGCCTTCTGCGCCGAGCTTTGCGTCATCTTCCCCATTGTAAGATCATTCATCTTCACCCATACCTTTCCTCTCACAAGCTTTCACATAATTTGTCCATTTAAAACTCTGACAATATGAATACTGTTCGCGAAAGAGATAACGCGATGAGCGTGAGTATGCCGGGGAGGTTATGTTTGAAGTAAAGCGCAGTTTTGAGTTGAGCAATGTCCCGTGGTCAGTTTATTTGTACACTCGCGGAGTGAGTCACACTTCGGTAAAATGATGAGCGTTGAGCGAAAGCACGTTGTGCTGTACACGTGAGAGTTCTCGTTGAGACTTTTCCGCACCGTGACCACGCAGTCGCACCCCGATCCACGATCGATTACGCGAGAGATGAGAAAAGAACCTGCAATGAGGTGAGCTGAGCGATTCTCGATGAGAATTATGAGCACTGCAATTCTCGGTGAGAATCGTGAGCACTACAGACAGAGATTGGTGATAAGGTTCAATAGTTACGTGTTAAACGTTTACGAAACACCGACGCGTCTACGCACGTACTCTGAGAGAACGAGAATGAAAACCGTTGGACAATCCGACTTCCTGTACGGGTCGACTCGAACATTCTCGACGATCGACCGACGTGGGGAAATCGGATTGGTTGAGCCACAGATGAGTTAAATTGTGATTGGCTACGCGTATTCTACAACCGGCTGAAACAGTGTCACGCGATGCGCTGATTGGCTGATCGTCGGTCGCGGAGCGCAGATGATTGGCCGATCGACGGTCGCGGAGCGCCGATGATTGGCAGATCGTTCGTGGATCGGTCGTGGCGTTACGCAGTCCAGGAGGTGCTGCGGTGAGTTGGGGTGTGGCAGAGATCGGAACTACCGATTCTCGAACATGCTCCCGGCCTCAACAGCTGGAAGAAGATGTTGATGATGAATCTGTAACATTCAAAATGGCCAGTTTGGCAATTGGCCTGACCAAGGTGGTAGTGGCGGTCTTGAGCGTCACCACCCTAGTCAATCCATCCTTCCCTGGGTGAAGAGTGAGAACCCGAGCAAGTGGCCACTTGCTCGGGGGAAACCGCTCATCGGTGATGAGCACTAGGGAGCCGACCTTGATGGCGTTGGATGGGTGATGCCACTTCGAGATTGATAACTGCCTTTGCAAATAATGGGCAGACCATTGAATCCAGAACTGTTGAGTCTTCTGTTGGATGAGTTGCCACCGTGCTGATGGTGAGATGGATGAGCGCTCCACAGAAGGTTCCGGTAGAGCTGAGAGCGGGTGCCCAACGAGGAAGTGAGCAGGATTGAGCGTGGCGACGTCTTCAGGATCGTCGCTGAGTGGCTCAAGAGGACGTGAATTCAGCATAGCCTCGATCTGAGTGAGGAGCGTACTGAACTCTTCGTAGGTGAGTGCTGTTTCACTCACGGTTCGCCGAAGATGGTGTTTGGTGGACTTTACCACAGCCTCCCATTTGCCTCCCATGTGTGGTGCAGCTGGGGGGTTGAAAAACCAGCGAGTGTTGTCGTTGACTAACAGCTGAGCGAGAGCTTGGTGATCTTGAGAGCCCTGAGTAAACATCCTCTTGAGCGTGGCATCGGCTCCGATGAAGTTGGTGCCACAATCTGAGTAGAGTGAGTGAGGGATTCCTCTCCGTGAGATGAAACGCCTGTACGTTGCGATGAAACCTTCTGTGGAGTAGTCGGTGACTAGCTCAAGATGCACAGCTGAGGTGGTGAGACAGGCGAATACACAGATCCATCCCTTTTGAGTCTTGGCGCCTCGCCCTTTCCACGTCCGTAAGGTGATGGGACCAGCATAGTCCAGTCCAGTGCTGGTGAATGGGCGTGTGGGTGTGACTCGTGAAAGAGGTAGTTGGCCCATCAGTTGATGGGCACGGATCCCCCTTTGTCGAGCACACACAACACACCGCAGAATGTGAGATTTCACTGGAGCTCGACCCCCGATGATCCAGTAGGTCTGTCTGATTTGAGCGAGCGTGAGCTGAGTCCCTCCATGGAGAGTTGTTCTATGAGCTTGATCTATAATCAGATCGGACAGACGTGAGTGACGAGGCAAAATTGCAGGATGCTTACTTCCATATGCAATGTGAGCGTTGTTGAGTCGGCCTTCGACCCTAACCACTCCTTCCTGGTCGATAAAGGCCGTGAGACGTTTGAACGTGTGAGAAGATGGCAACTTGGTGCCGGAGCTGAGCGCCTTTATTTCGTGTGTGAAGTAAAGGGACTGCGTCGCTTTAATCCAGAAGATCCTGGCCCTCTCCAGATCCTCAGGCGACTGTGAGACGACTGGCAAGGAAATCGTTGACCTCCTGAGTCGAGAGAGAATTCTGAAACAAACTGAGGTGATACGCAAGAGCTTGTTGAGAGATGAGTATCTGTAAATGAGGTCCCAGTGATATTCGAATTGTCGAATGTTGAGAAGATTTGAGATCCCAGGACGAGCTTCCAGCATGCATGGACTGTCCGTCAAGGTAGGTTGAGAGGGCCATGAGTCACTGGGTTGAGTGAGCCAAGATGGTCCCGTCCACCAAAGCTCGTGGTGTTCAAGCTGTGTTGTTGTTAAGCCTCGAGAGGCACAATCAGCTGGATTCGCTGTCCCAGGAACGTGTCTCCAATGTGCATGTGGGGTGAGCTCTTGAATTTGGGAGACACGGTTCCGCACATAATCCTTCCAGCGTGATGCATGAGATTTGATCCATGATAGTGAGATTTGAGAATCCGTCCACAGATGCGTTGTAGCAATGTTGAGCTGAAGAGTAGCTTGAACATACTTCGTGAGCCTTGCAAGCATTAAAGCTGCAGTGAGTTCGAGCCTCGGGATTGTGAGTTTCTTGAGTGGAGCTACCTTGGTTTTGGAGCATACAAGTGTCGACACTTTGTGAGTTGTGGACGGTGAGGTCATGATAATGTAAATTACCGCTGCCATGGCGAGCTGAGACGCATCAGAGAATCCATGCAATTCCACTGTTGAGTAGGAGAAGGTGTTGAACCACCTCGGTATTGAGAGTCTGGCCAGACTTGTTAGATCTTCTCTGATGGTGAGCCAGTGAGTCGTGACTAGGGAAGGCAGTGGGTCATCCCAGTCGAGTTTGTGCAGCCACAATTCCTGCAAAAGTGCCTTTGCCCGAATTATGACTGGAGCTAAGAAGCCGAGTGGATCAAATATCTTGGCTACTTCTGAGAGAATGAGACGTTTTGTGAGTCTTGAATTGCTGAGAGGTTTTGTTGAGAATGAAAAGCTGTCGTTGAGAGCATTCCATTGTAAACCGAGAATTTTGGTAGTGCAGTCGTCAAGTGCAATGTACGAGTTGCTAGCTCGCACTTCGTGAGAAATTGAGTCAAGCAATGGAGGGTAGGTTGTTTGCCACTTGGCAAGTGGAAAACCGCCCGCCTTGCACACGTCATTTAATTGTTGAGCGATTGTAATGAGTGTCTCACCCGTATCGGCGCCGCCAAATATGTCGTCGACGTATCTAGCATGGGTGATGGAAGGTACTGCCAGTGGGAAGCGATGTCCTTCGTCTTCGACCAACTGCAGCAGTGCTCTGACAGCGAGGAACGGCGCAGCCTTGGTTCCATATGTGACTGTGGTGAGTTTGTAGGGCACCTCCTTTGAATCCTCATCAATCCACAGTACTCTCTGGAGGTCCTGGTCGTCTTCGTGAACCTTGACTTGTCGGTACATCTTAGTCACGTCAGTGGCGAAAATGTACTTGTGCTGGCGAAGCCACAACAGCACATCCGTGATGTTGAGTAGAAGGTTCGCCCCTGTGTGCATGAGATCGTTGATCGAGTGCCCTGTTGAGGTCGGGCTTGACCCGTTGAAGACGACCCTCAACTTCGTAGTCTGGCTGTCGAGCTTGAGTACTCCGTGATGTGGGAGATAGAAAACAGAGTGAGTGTTGGGTGAGATAGAGGAGGCTCTTACCATATGGTGGAGGTCCTCGTATTCCTTCATGAACCCTGTGTATAGCGTGTGATACTCGCTATCTCTTTTGAGCTTGCTGAGTGTTCGCTTCAGGCAAGCATGAGCAGTTTGATAGGAGTTGCCCAATAGACTTCGAGATAACTTGAGAGGGATGCGTACGATGTACCTTCCTGTAGAATCACGAGTGTGTGTCGCTCGAAAGTGATCCTCACATTCTTGTTCTTCAGGGGTGAGCTTTGAGGGCGCATCTGTCGGGAGCTCCTCTTGAATCCAAAATTTTGCCAGTAGATCTTGTAGTGTTTTGTCGCTGTGCTGCATTACTGCAGCTGTGTGCGACGAGCTGACTTGAGACTGAGATGTTCTAACTGGCCCAAGAACGAGCCACCCAAAGATTGAGAACTGAGCAATTGGCATTGAAGGGTCGCCCTTGATGAGGTTAGGCATTATGATTTTTCCGTATGAGTCTGCGCCAATGATTATGTCAATGGGCCTAGGTTTTAGAAAGTCTGGATCAGCTAACCTTAACCTGGTGAGATGTGGCCATTCTTGACGTGGCGCTTCCACGGATGGTAGACTGGAGGTGAGAGTTCGCAGAACGTGAGCTTGAGTGCAGACAGTTGAGGAGTCGTAGCTTGATCGTAGAGTGATTGACACGACGCCTCGAGTGTGAGTAGTTTTGTTGCCTCCAATGCCAATAATTGAGATGGATGAGCGGGTTCGTTGAAGGTTATGTTGAGTGATGAGCTCCTCCTTGATAAAGGTGAGCTCTGAGCCTGAGTCGATGAGTAGCCTCACTGGCAGCGAAGCCACCGGTGAGATGAGCTGTGCGTTAGCCGTGGCTAACAAGGTGAGCGTATTTGAGGTAGCGTGGCAACCTGCTGCTGAGTGAGATCGAAATGAGTGAGTTTGACCTGTTGAGCGTGAGTTTAGCGAGTTTGATGAGCATGAGCCGACGACTGCACCAACACCTCAGAAGTCGTTGACCCCTTCGGCCTTTTTCCCTTCAGGTTGAGGGGTAGGAGCGGCTGAGCTGGTTTCGGCTTTGGGCACCGGTTGAGCGTGAGCAGAGCTTTGAGCAGCTACAGGCTGAGGCGGGTGCAGCATCGTGTGGTGCTTTGCACCACAGTGCTTGCACCGGTGTGCAGACTTGCACACCTCCGTCTGATGACGCCCACAGCAATTCTTGCACAGGTTCCTGGCCACGATGAACCTGCGACGCTCTGTAATGGGTGCCTCTCTAAATTTAGGACACGCCACTACAAAGTGGTCCTCTGAGCACCAGTCACACGGGTACCGGGTGGACTGCGCCTTCGCTGAAGGTTGAGCCGCTGGCTTGGTCTGCGTTGCAGGGTGAGCCGTTGATCTGCGTTGCGTTGAGCGTGTTGTGGAGACGGCAGGTGCAGATGGCCTCTTCGTCGAAGACTCCATCTGTTCCAGGGCCCCACCCTTCTTCTCCACGAAGGCCAACAAATCCCTATACCTAGGGCACTCCGAGGAGTCAGATAGAGAGGTCTCCCAAGCCTCTCTGGTGACCTTGTCGAGGCTGTTGGTTAG
The DNA here is from genome assembly GCA_947577245.1 of Andrena bucephala. Taxonomy (NCBI): domain Eukaryota; kingdom Metazoa; phylum Arthropoda; class Insecta; order Hymenoptera; family Andrenidae; genus Andrena; species Andrena bucephala. Next base: position 80,505,463 of record OX387716.1, on the reverse strand, counting down.
GACATGCACCATCAGACAGTTGTGCATGTCCTGATCAGCCTTCAACGCGACCAACGTCTCGTTGAGCTCCGTGAAGGTTGCAGCCAGGTCCTAGAGTGCGGTCGCGGACCGCGTGGTGACGGGGGTGAGCGTGAGCAGCTTGTCTAGCTGCTCCTTAATGAGCAGTCGTTTATTTGAGAAGCGTTTGTCTAGATATTCCCAGCACGCTTGGAATGATGAGCCCATGAGCGGATATGCGTTTACACGCCTAGACGGCTCCCCTGTGAGCGAGGCCCTCAGGTAATACAGCCTGTCAATGTCCATGAGCCTCGTGTCGTTGACGATGAGCGACGTAAACAGCTCACTGAAGGCAGGCCAGTCTACGTAACTCCCCGAGAACTTGGGGATCGCGAGCTCGGGTAGCTTTGCTGCCCTGCTCGTTGGTGTGGTGGCCGTTCCACTCGGCGTGCTGGGTTGAGCTGCGGTCGCGAGGTGAGCCATGAGCCGACGAAGTGAGCGCCTGAGCGTTGCTACAAGCTTCGTCTCACGGGCTAGGAGGCCTGACGCGAAATATTCATGGTCCAGGCACTTCACTGGCCAAAACTCCTCGATGTGTGCGTGCTCCGTCAGGAACGCTGTGTGCAGCTCCTCGACGCTGTCGAGGAGCGACTGCACCTCGATGGGGGTCGTCGACTCCACATCCTCCGGGACCTCCGACTGCAAATCCTGCAGCGTCTTGAAGCGACACGCCTGTGAGTGCGCTTTTATTATTAGCGGTGCCGGCGTCGTTGACGGCGACGAGGACCTCGTCTTGCCAGAGGCTTGCTGGTCCTGAGGAACCTGGAGCGTTCCTGACGGGTTTGGCGATGCCGACCTCGACTCGACATTCGACGTGGAGGAGTTATTCGCTTCGTCCGCCATGGTGAGCACTGAGAGTCGAGAATGAGCTTTGCGAAATGAGCACTGCACTGAACTTCACACACCAGATCCGGCTCGAAGGACCAGAATGTTCGCGAAAGAGATAACGCGATGAGCGTGAGTATGCCGGGGAGGTTATGTTTGAAGTAAAGCGCAGTTTTGAGTTGAGCAATGTCCCGTGGTCAGTTTATTTGTACACTCGCGGAGTGAGTCACACTTCGGTAAAATAATGAGCGTTGAGCGAAAGCACGTTGTGCTGTACACGTGAGAGTTCTCGTTGAGACTTTTCCGCACCGTGACCACGCAGTCGCACCCCGATCCACGATCGATTACGCGAGAGATGAGAAAAGAACCTGCAATGAGGTGAGCTGAGCGATTCTCGATGAGAATTATGAGCACTGCAATTCTCGGTGAGAATCGTGAGCACTACAGACAGAGATTGGTGATAAGGTTCAATAGTTACGTGTTAAACGTTTACGAAACACCGACGCGTCTACGCACGTACTCTGAGAGAACGAGAATGAAAACCGTTGGACAATCCGACTTCCTGTACGGGTCGACTCGAACATTCTCGACGATCGACCGACGTGGGGAAATCGGATTGGTTGAGCCACAGATGAGTTAAATTGTGATTGGCTACGCGTATTCTACAACCGGCTGAAACAGTGTCAGGCGATGCGCTGATTGGCTGATCGTCGGTCGCGGAGCGCAGATGATTGGCCGATCGACGGTCGCGGAGCGCCGATGATTGGCAGATCGTTCGTGGATCGGTCGTGGCGTTACGCAGTCCAGGAGGTGCTGCGGTGAGTTGGGGTGTGGCAGAGATCGGAACTACCGATTCTCGAACAAATACACTTTCATTATTTTGCGTTTTTAAATAATTCTTATTCAACGACACCTTGACCTTGCCTGGCCACGCCAAGTATTTGACTTCCAGGCCGCGAACATTTTTTTTTTGTCTTTTGTTGTGTTACACAGTGTCGCCTTTATGTACTTGCAGCTCGCTTTGATTTCACATCTTTTTTTACTTTGTAATTATCATTATCTTCTACTTTTTGTGGTTTTTATTTATTTCATGTACTTGGCGTAATTTTTTTACTTCCTTGAAGTTTTTTATGAGGATCTCACTTCTTTTTACAAAGATAATTTGCATAGGGAATGACCCCAGATAATTTTAAAAATATTATATGATTATCTTCTATTTTTTGTGATTTATTTGATTACAATTACAGCATAATTACTAAATCAATTACACGTATTACAAATTAAATTACTTTTAGCAGTTTTACTAGTTTGAGTATACTAGTTCCAGTAATCATGGCAATTGATGACATACCCTGGCGTAGGTCACAGCATCATTTTACGCTCCGTTTATCTACATACAGTGAGCCGCATTAATATTCGGACACAATGGTACTTGGAAATATATCATTGTGCATCTGTAGTAATTTTGGAAATAAGGGGTTCATTGTTTTTTTATGATTTAGTAGAATTATTCTAGTTGCTAAAAACGTAAGATTTTTTTATTTAATTTATACACTTCTTTTGTTAATCAATGATAAACGAAATAATGCCTAATTCTGACGTCGCAAAAATATTCGGACACTCTGCAAAGCACAATGCTTTTATGTGAAATATACATACAGGGTGTCCCACCTAAGACTGGACAGCCAGTTTTCTCCTAAACTATTGCCGATAAAAATATAAAAAAATAGGGAATTGCATGGTTCGAGGGGGCCAATTAATTAGCGCGAACGAATTTTTTTATCGATTATTATTTTAAAAGATACGATGGTCAAGTTCGGTTTTTCAAATGGAACTATTTTTTTTGAACACCTGAGTTGATAGTGCGTTCCAAGACAAATTCAATAAGCTTTAATGTATACACTTTATTTTCACTGGTTTTTAAGATATTGCGCTTGCAAATTTACTGATTTTCACTGGAAGAAAACTGTCTGGTATAGCACGGACCGGGGACGGTTTTACAGGCTCCACGGGTGGCACCGCCTTTTGAAATAGATACCTACCTGCCAAAGGTCTACGCCAGGCCCAAAGGCTGGACAATTTTTTTCCGGCAGAAATGCTACTTAGGTAGGTACATCTGCGGTATCGAGAAGCGCATTCCTCACAAACGGCTGCTCTCTTGAAGAGGCCCTCTTCACAGCAATGCCCACTTCTCTCGCACGGAATACGTTAACGCTTGCTTTTGTTCTGATAATGAAGCTCGTGTTTATACTCGAGAGGACCACGCGTCGACAGCGGGCTACCCCTTTTCTTCCCGTGTCTCTCCACGAGCCGTGTTGACGGTGGATTGTAGGAGCGTAGATATCTGGATGGCAGTTATTGAATACAGGAGACGATAGAAACATTTTATTACAAAACACACATGTACTATAATTAAAGTAAATCGTATTCCTCTCGGGTAGGAGTACTGATAATGATCGAACTTGCGCCCCACTTCGCGCAGACCAATTACACGGAGGGTAGTCGGGTCACACACTGCCCAAATGATACAGGGTAATTCTGGAGCAACGCCCGTCAAGGAGATGCGCTGGCACCCCGTGGCGGGCACAGATCTTCGCATTGCCTCACCCGATTTTTATGGTTTTTTCCGGAAAAAGGTACGAATCCTGGGCCGAACGTAGCGAATTGAAGTCGACCCTCCGCAGTCGAGGGTGAATTATCCATTACAGCGTATTAAGAAACCCTTTTCTTCATCGTATCAAAAGGGAAGTGGTGCCAATGGATTCCATATGTTTTTCTGACGAAAATCATACCAAATGTCATGCAAATCGGACTACTTTGACACAGGCTATTTGTATTCCCTATGTAAAAGTTGTCCGATTTACACGACATTTGGCATGATTTTCATCGGAAAACCCCAAGGAATCCAGCTGCGACACTTCCATATCGATACGATAGGGAATAACGAATTGTTTTATTTCTTAAAAAGGTAGGTACAGGCTGATTCTGGTGCTGCGCCCGTCACCCCGTGGCGAGGACAACACCCCGCAGTGACCATAGAATTTTATGGCTTTTTTCGGAAAAAGGTACGAATCCTGGGCCGAACGTAGCGAATTGAAGTCGACCCTCCGCAGTCGAGGGTGAATTATCCATTACAGCGTATAAAGAAACCCTTTTCTTCATCGTATCGACAGGGAAGTGACGCTAATGGATTCCTTATGTTTTTCTGACGAAAATCATACCAAATGTCATACAATTCGCACTACTTTGACACAAGCAATTTGTATTCCTTATGTAAGAGTTGTCCGATTTCCACGACACTTGGCATGATTTTCATCGGAAAACCCCAAGGAATCCATCGGCGACACTTCCATATCCATACGATAAAGAATAAAGAATTATTTTATTTCTTAACCAGATTTGAAGTTTCAACGCCTGTTTATACTTGAGAGACAAGGATTTATACTCGAGAGATAAGGAATCTGTCTTTAATTTGAAAGGAGGACGATGCAGGCGGAACCACGCGCACTCAACGGTGTACCCCTTTTCTTACTGTGTCTCTCCACGAGGCGTATTGACGGTGGATAATACTTTCCAATTCCTATATTTGTGGCATCTTTCTCGCATGCGTCGGGACAAAAGCGAACTCAGAGCCAGACGAAAATTCATTCGCTCTTTACGATCGATAATTTATTATTTCTCCAAGAACGTTTCGACAATTCGTTTGCCAAATTTGTAAAGGCCAATAAAAAACGTGGTGACATTGTCCAGTCTGAGTTAATCCGTATATTGCTCTGTCGGTGGTTAGTGCGTACGATGACTTCGGACCCGTACTATGTACCGTTGCCTACCGCCGACGCGCGGAAAATCCGCTCATAAACCGCGACTCTGGCAAGACACCGAGGCCGATCAGTCCGGTTAGTTTTTGGTAACCAGATGTGGCATCCTCCACCTCTATTTCATCAGGGTAATTCTGGAGGTACGCCCGTCACCCCGTGGCAAGGACAACACCCAGCAGTGCCCATCGAATTTTATGGCTTTCGACCCTCGAAGGGTTTGGAATACCATTAAGAAGTGAGAAATGTTCAGGATTTCAAATGTTTGCTTCTTTTCTTCATCGTATCGAAGGGGAAGTGGCGCCAATGGATTCCTGGCGTTCCGTCGATTAAAATCATACCAAATTTCATGTAAATCGGACTATTTTTAACCAAGTCATGTCAGCTTGAAATGATATAAATCGATATTCCATGGTATTTCCTTCATTATGGTCCGAATTACGTTGTTCTTAGTGTCAGCTTCATCGGCGAAACATAAGGAATCGATAGGTGTCGTTTTTGCAAAGATCTGATGAGAAATGCGCAAGTCGAAGGTTTCTCACTTCTTATTAGGCATTCGAACCCCTTCGCGGGTGGAAAGCCATAAAATTCGGTCAGCCACTGCGAGGGGTTGTCCTCGCCACGGGGTACCAGCGCATCTCCTTGACGGGCGTTGCTCCAGAATTACCCTGTATCATTTGGGCAGTGACCCGACTACCCTCCGTGTAATTGGTCTGCACGAAGTGGGGCGCAAGTTCGATCATTATCAGTACTCTTGCCCGAGAGGAATACGATTTACTTTAATTATAGTACATGTGTGTTTTGTAATAAAATGTTTCTATCGTCTCCTGAATTCAATAACTGGCATCCAGATATCTACGCTCCTACAATCCACCGTCAACACAGCTCGTGGAGAGACACAGGAAGAAAACGGGTAGCCCGCTGTCGACGCGTGGTCCTCTCGAGTATAAACACGAGCTTCAATATCAGAACAAAAGCAAGCGTTAACGTATTCCGTGCGAGAGAAGGTGGGCATTGCTGTGAAGAGGGCCTCTTCAAGAGAGCAGCCGTTTGTGAGGAATGCAAATCCGAATGGTTCTGATACAATCTGCTCCCTATGATTGAAATTTAGTCTAGCAACTTTCACTCCTCCTAACCTAACCAATCGAACTTGCATCCCTCCCAAAAGAACCGGCCATCCGAGCCTAGAAACAAGTGCGAAATAAAAGTAACGGTGCGCTTCTCGATACCGCAGATGTACCTACCTAAGTAGGATTTCTGACGGAAAAAAATTGTCCAGCCCTTGGGCCTGGCGTAGACCTTTGGCAGGTAGGTATCTATTTCAAAAGGCAGTGCCACCCGTGGAGCCAGTAAGACCGTCCCCGGTCCGTGCTATACCAGACAGTTTTCTTCCAGTGAAAATCAGTAAATTTGCAAGCGCAATATCTTAAAAATCAGTGAAAATAAAGTGTATACATTAAAGCTTATTGAATTTGTCTTGGAACGCACTATCAACTCAGGTGTTCAAAAAAAGTAGTTCCATTTGAAAAACCGAACTTGACCATCGTATCTTTTAAAATAATAATCGATAAAAAAATTCGTTCGCGCTAATTAATTGGCCCCCTCGAACCATGCAATTCCCTATTTTTTTTATATTTTTATCTCCAATAGTTTAGGAGAAAACCGGCTGTCCAGTCTTAGGTGGGACACCCTGTATACTTTAACAAAATTACATAAATTTTAATATTTTGTTGGATTGCCCTTTTGTTTAAGTACATGGTTCAAGGGGGTAGACACGGGTAATGCAGCGCGCTGTAATACCCACATAATGTGCCCGAAACATGGGTTTGGGGGGATACGTTTTTCGTCCTTATATGAGCAGATTTTGGGCTGGGTGAGGTCTCAATCGAAAGAGGAAGGTTCGATGCAGCCCGCTCTGGTCATGGTTCGACAAGATTGTGTTGATATCTAATAATATGAGTGTTCAAAGTAGAGCAAAAGTCGACAAAATACACCCGCAGGAATCCAAGTATTTTTAGGTCACTAAAAGAGTTTTGTGGCTCAAACGATGACCAGAGCGGGCTGTCTCGAACCTTCCTCTTTCGAATGAGACCTCACCCAGCCTAAAATCTGTTCATACAAGGACGAAAAACGTATCCCCGTGATTGCATTCCCAAATACGAGTTCCGCCATATTGGCGATAATACAGAGCAAGTCACGTGACAAATTTAGTTGAGCTAGTGGACACGAGATGGCGCCTACTCGGGAGGACTGCCAACGTGGAATCATAGCAAAACTGAAGCGTTAGCTGGATACACAAGCCACAGTAAAAGCGTGATGCAGTCAATGCATGCATTTTCGGACGACTTTAGGTTAGGTTATATGCATTTTAGGTATACATTGACTAGGAACTGCTGGGAATTGTCTACATTTACTAAATTCACGCTTTTACTGTAACACATACATCACCGCTGCCGAATATATGTTATAATTATATGGCCACATTATTTCAAATAAAAAAAGAGATTGGAATTTTTTAATAACACTGGAAGTAGTGATTTACTGATATCATATTTTCAGAAAATATAATTATTGCATTTATTATTATTCTTCCGACTATTGTATATAACATATAACAAGGAAAAGTCTCCAAACCGGTCAACAGTTGACTCCTTGATTTTTTTCGTAATTCTTTACGCTCCTATGCAGAGATGGGCATTATTTAATTAAAAGAATATACTTCCGAATGGTCCCAGTGGTCGATCGACACGAGGTTTGGGGGAGGGTGTGTGTACCCTAAATCTAAAATTCTATTTAGCTTCGGGTATTTATTAGTTTCCTTTGTTTATTCGAAGGCCTTTCATCTTTGGCTTCGAATAATTTTTCATCTTTCATTATATCTTTATCCTAAGGTCGTATTCAAATATATTGGCCGGTCGATTCGTTTTCGCGAACAGCGATCGAGGAGAAATCAGCTATCACCATCTGACGATCGTGGATTTGTCAGTTGGAGTTCCCTAGCCACCGAAGGGTATGGTGGGGTAACGGGAATGCTGCTCGGCCCCGTCTGAACGTAGACGTGTGGCTGTTATTTATTCTTATTGTCAGCGTAGTACATATGTAGTTGTGTGCGTCACGAAGTAATGCGTAGACCAATACGAGATGAAGCTATCGAAAAAGAATCAATGTTCTGTCCAATAAAGCTCCTGAATTTTTTCAGAGCTAAGGCCTAAGGCACACCTATTCTGATGAGTGTATTTCTACGCTTCAGCTCGGTTTGGCCTATACATGACAGAAGCTTGGCGCTATCCCCACCACTTCTGGCTCACTCGTGTTCTGCGATGACGAGAGAATACGCGTTACGAATAGGAGTGTGCGGATCGTCCCGCGGCTCGGATTCTCGGCCCTCGGGACGGGTCGGAAAATTTCGGGCGGGATCGGGCGGGGTCCCGATACTTTCGTATTGCTCGAGATCCCGACGGTTTCGGGATCCCGAGACTCGATTCGGGCTACAAGCATGACCGCCATGAGCGGGCAATTTGATTTCAGGTCGGTTTGGCAAAACTCGGACACGATCGGCTCGAAAGTCAGCTATTACGAGCGGACCGAGACGGAAAGAATTATGTATATCATTTATATCGATACCAGAGTGATAAGTTTTTACCTTTCTGTCTCCTGTTGAATCATAATTTGTATCTTATTATTTATTTACATATATATGTATATTCATTGCAACCAAATAGTCTGTGAATACTGAATACGTCCATATACGTACTTAAATAAATACCATGTTCAGAACTTGGGAAGAAGACTATTTTTATATCGACAATATTTTAAAATCTGAATAAAATATACTTCATACTTAGTACTTTATGTAAAGGGAATATATAGGGTATTATCTTTTTCCGGATAGGTTCAGATTTAAAATAGAAAACGTACGAACTATAAGCATACAAAAAGGAATATTTCCTGGATGTTTCATAATAACAACAATATACAGGAGGCGAATATTTTATTATTTCAAATTAACGTGTAAGAAACATAATTTTTCTATGTTCTCAGGTAATAATTTTAATCTATTACTGGTAACGATATCGTCCGATCGCGTCCGAGTTTTGCCGAGCCGACCTGAAATCAAATTGTCCGCTCATGGCGGCTATGCTTGTAGCCCGAATCGAGTCTCGGGGTCCCGAAACTGTCGGGATCTCGAGCAATACGAAAGTATCGGGACCCCGCCCGATCCCGCCCGAAAGTTGCCGGCCCGTCCCGAGCCCGAAAAATCGGGTAACCGCACACCCCTAGTTACGAAACTCACCGGCCAATAAATCTGAATACGATCTTAGAAGTTCGAATAACCGACGAGAACCTTTGTGTCCCGAGCCGCGCGAGATCGTCGTGCTCGGCGATGTGTCATCGATTATAAAGAAACAGAATTTGTTTATTTTTCATCGTATCAATATGAAAGTGACACCATTGGATTCTTGGCATTCTCCCGGTTATATTGGCAGAAAATAATTTAAATCGGACTATTTTTAACAAAACGGGCTTTCACTTCTACAAACAAATTTTTCACGTAATTTCCTTAATTTTGGTCCGAATTATATCATTTTTGGGGCCAATTTGATCGAGAAAACATGAGGAATCGACTGACGTCACTTTCGCAAAGATCTGATTAGAAATGCAGAACTGCAGATTTGTCACTGCTTAGCGCGCAACATTGTATGGCCCCGCTGGTTTCGAGCGCCGAAGCCCACGAAACTCAGCAAGTCGCATGATTGCCAGCGAGAAGGCCAAGAGGGGACTTTCCATGGCGAAGGAAAATCAGCCTTCTACAGAACTCAAATCGAGAAAGACTTTGCTAACAAACCTTATATTCACGTCAAATAAATACTTGTAAAATTTAGACGACGAACTATTGTTGAATATCGCCAGTTCTTACATATGCCCCACTGGGTTCGGAATTCCTGATCCCAGAGTTTCATGCATTTACCTATTGAAATGTTGCTTCAAGTCATCGGGCAATTGCATTGTTTCTTCTCGTACATATGTATATCTGTTCGCGAGTAGGTGTCATGAATGACGCGTCTTTTATTTCCCAAATAAATTCACCCCTATCAGGGCCCTCGCTCGAACCGCTTGACAACGAGACCGAACGATGTGAACCGAGTGCGAGTGAAATAGCGCACCAGCGGTACACCCTCGGTCGACGGCGACTTGAGTCATCCAGTACTGAATACGAAATGTTCAAAATTTCTCATTACACCTTGATGAGAGTGTTACCATTCATGGATTGTTGGTGAGTCAAGACACGAAGCAATTCAGTCTATTTTTTCTTATGAATACATGATTAGAACACACTCTACGTTCAATAAAAATTGATCGAATTGCTCCATGTTTGATATCATTTTCATCGGGAAATCCTAAAAAATTCATCGGTAATACTTTCATCAATACTTATCAAAAACACGAACATTTTATTTTTCTGTACTGGGTATTTTATCTAGCTCGTCGGTTTTATTGTTCTCGGCTGTCAACGGGCGGTCTACTAGGACCCGAAGGTCCACGCTCGCAACGAGAAAGCAAAACAGTGGGGTGGGTAGGTCTTTCCCGATAAACTGAGCCCAAAGGCTTCTCAACAATTGAAACATTGGAAGACTGTACATATTCTTTCTGATGCTTTCGGCGATATGCGCAACCATTTGTATGCCCGGTTTCATGTCTAACAAGTCAGGCGATTTTGTTTGTGAGAGCCATATATAAAGACAGTCCTGTAACGTTCACTACATCTTCAATTATAAAACTGCAAATATGTTATTTTACACATGTGTCTCGCTGAGTTTCGTCGGCTTCGACGCTTGAAACCAGCGGGGCCATACAATGTTGCGCACTAAGCACTGATGAATCTGAAGTTTTCCAATTTCTAATCAGATCTTTGCGATCGTGGCGTCAATCGATTCCTTATACTTTCTCAATCAAATTGGCCCCAAAAATGATACAACTCAAACCTTAATTAAGGAAATTACGTGAAAAATTTGTTTGCAGAATTGAAAGCCCGTTTCGTTAAAAATAAATTCGATTAAGTCCGATTTAAATAATTTTTCATAAAAAAAATGCGTAGGCTGGATGCGCGTGATTATTACATGGCCCCCTCCATAGACATATATAGACGGATCAGAAGATGGGACTATCGGCGTGGGGAAGGAAGGCTTGGAGGGGTAAAGGCATAGGTTCAGATACAGGCGCGTCGGTTAGCTTCGGATGCATTCGGCATGCATAACCACAGCGTTATCCGATTTACTCGTATCGCTCCCCTTACCGCGAACCTTGCCACCCCCCTCAGCTTACGCTCCTCCGTCTATATATGTCTATGGTCCCCTCCTCGAAGTGACAGAAAATATAACCTATGTATACGCTATATGACAATAAATGTTGAGCGGCTATTTCGTTCTTTTGCGCTACATTTGTGAACATTTTATCATCCTTCCGAAACATTATTATTACGTCGCAACAGTATCTTTAGGAAATCGGGTCTAGCATATAGGATATATTTTCTGTCACTTCGAGGACAGAAAATCCGGTCCTCCAAGTGACAGAGAATATAACCTATATGCTATACCCGATTTCCTAAAGATACTGTTGCGGCGTAATAATAATGTTTCGGAAGGATGATGAAAAGTTCACAAATGTAGCGTAATACAACGAAATAGCCGCTAAATATTTATTGTGTTATAGCATATACATAGGTTATATTTTCTGTCACTTCGAGGAGGGACCACATAATAATCACGCGTTGGATTCAACATGAAACACAATTTTATATATGTTTGTTCATAACTGCTTTCTGCATAGGATGTGTATTTCATGTTCTGTTTCAGTGTTTTGCTAATTAAAAAATGTCTATCCTAACAAACTTCATTTTCTGGGGACATGCCCTCATCTATTTTTCCTTTTCACTTATAATTCCTTACTGCCAACGTAGAATATTGTAGCATAAGCACATTTCAAGTAATTAAAATGTACAATGAATTTTCTACGTTTGCAGTACCAGCCGACTTTCCGTTTAAATTTTTATAAGTACAACGCAACAGCTGAGATTTTATTTCCTTATTCAGAATAGAATACGGAAATAGCAAACAGCTCCCTCTCGCGTTTACCGGGCAATCGTCGATCTATCGGTATTACCATTTCTGTGCAGAAAAAACCTGCTGTAATACCGACCTGCCGAATCGGCCAGACCACGTGACGTGTCTACCCCCTTAAGTAGACACGTCACGTGACCTGGCCGATTCGGCAGGTCGGTATTACAGCAGGTTTTTTCTGCACAGAAATGGTAATACCGATAGATCGCCGATTGCCCGGTAAACGCGAGAGGGAGCTGTTTGCTATTTCCGTATTTTATTCTGAATAAGGAAAGAAATTCTCAGCTGTTGCGTTGTACTTATAAAAATTTAAACGGAAGTCGGCTGGTACTGCAAACATAGAAAATTCATTGTACATTTTAATTACTTGAAATGTGCTTATGCTACAATATTCTACGTTAGCAGTAAGGAATTATAAGTGAAAAGGGAAAATAGATGAGGGGATGTCCCCAGAAAATGAAGTTTGTTAGGTTAGACATTTTTTTACTTGCAAAGCACCGAAACAGAACATGAAATACACTTATTACACGTCCTATGCAGAAAGAAGCAGTTATGAACAAACATTATATATAAAATTGTAAGGAATCGATTGACGTCACTGTTGCAAAGATCTGATTAGAAATTGCAGAACATCAGATTCGTCACTGCTTAGCGTGCAACATTGTATAGTCCCGCTGGTTTCGAGCGTCGAAGCCCACGAAACTCAGCGAGACACATGATTGTTGGCGAGCATCGCGTTTGACGATTCTAGCTACAGAATCACCCCGTATAAATGCTAAGAAACGATAGTGTGAAGCGGCGTGCGTTTCAACTGCACATTGACAATATCGTAGATTCTAGGGCCTAGAATATTAGCTCCGTATTACGATGTTCTTCACCAGAGCACTGCATTACTGATGAAAATGATGCCAAACATGGAGCAATTCGGTCTATTTTTAGTGAACGTAGTGTGTGTGTCCTAATCATGTATTCATAAGAAAAAATAGACCGAATTGCTTCGCGTCTCGACTCATTTTCGTGGACATAAACTCACGAATCCATCGGTGGTAACACTCTTATCAAGGTGTAGTGAGAAATATGAACAATTTCATATTCAGTACTGGATGACTCAAGTCGCCGTCGACCGAGGGCCCTAATAAATGTGCATTTATTTGAGAAACCAAAGCCGTGTCACTCGTGACACCTACTCGCGAACAGATACATATATGTATGTACGAGAAGAAGTAATGCAATTTCCCGATGACTTGAAGCAACATTTCAATAGGTAAATGCATGAAACTCTGGGATCAGGAATTCCCAACCAAGTGATGCATATGTAAGAACTGGCGAAATTCAACAATAGTTTGTCGTCTAAATTTTACAATTAAAGTATTTATTTGACGCGAATATACATATGTAAAGTTTGTCAGCAAAGTCTTTCTCGATTTGAGTTCTATAGAAGGCTGACTTTCCTTCGCCATGCAAAGTCCTCTCTTGTCCTTCACGCTAGCAATCATGCAACTCGCTGAGTTTCGTGGGTTTCGACGCTCGAATCCAGCGGGGCCATACAATGTTACGCACTAAGCAGTGACAAATCTTCAGTTCTGCATTTCTAATCAGATCTTTGCGAAAGTGACGTGAATCGATTCGTCGTGTTTTCTCGATCAAATTGGCCCCAAAAATGATATTATTCGGACCATAATTAAGGAAATTACGTGAAATTTGTTTGCAGAATTGGAAGCCCGTTTCGTTAAAAATAGTCTGATTTAAATTATTTTCTGTCAATTTAATCGGGAGAATGCCAGGAATCCATTTGTGTCACTTTCATATTGATACGATGAAAAAAAAAACAAATTCTGTTTCTATATAATCGATGACACATCGCTGAGCAACGGCGATCTCGTGCGGCTCGGGCCACAAAGGTTCTCGTCAGTTATTCGAGCATCTAAGATCGTTACGGGCTCTGTTTGGTGTACACGGTACGGACTTTTCGCTATCCCCACCACTTCTGTCTCACTCTTGTCCGGCGAAGGCGAGAGCGAGATGGAAAGAGAGCGAGCGAAGGCACTGAAAGCGAGCGAGGACAGTACGAGACAGACGACGCGTTGATATTTTGTCTCGCTCCGTCTTTCGGATGCCTGACACTCCGTCCTTTGTATGCGCGACGGGCGTGCACGATGGTCGCAAGTGCTTACGGTGAGCACGGGAACCGCTTCGCAAAAACTTGACGCAGGCCCGGCATAAGTCTTTTTTGCGCCCTAAGCGAACTTGTCAAATTGCGCCCTTTATTATATTACATTTATTTGAGATTATTTATGACTTTACTCTGCAAAATTAGGCAACTGCTAGGGCGTAAGGTTGACAAGAAATGCAAAATGGCCTTTTCATTGTTGGCATTGTTGAAAATAAATTTTTAAATGAAATACTACAAATTATACTACAACGGTTTTAAACTACGAGTAGAGTAAGGTCATGAAGAAGCTCAATTAATGTATTATAATAAATGGCGGAATTTGTCAAGCTCGCTTATGGCGCAAAAAAGACTCGTGCCGTGCCTGGCTATCTGACCGTGGCGCGGATGCATCGAACAGTCACGATTCCATCTGAGCACTCGCGCCCGTCGCGTATACTCCCACCATAGGTACCGCTTAGCTGCCTCGGTGCTTCTGTTTGCAACGTTTTCTGACTCGCTCTCGTTCCATCTCACTCTCGCCTTCGCAGAACAAGAGTGAGCCAGAAGTGGAGGGGATAGCGCCAAGCTTCTGTTGTGTATAGGCCAAACCGAGCTGCAGCGTAGAAATACACACATCAGAATAGGTGTGCCTTAGCTCCGAAAAAATTCAGGAGCTTTATTGGTCAGAACATTGATTCTTTCTCGATAGCTTCATCTCGTATTAGTCATGACAGCCACACGGCTACGTTCAGACGGAGCCGCGCAGCATTCCCGTTACCCCACCATACCCTTGGGTGGCCGCGTAACTCCAACAGACAAATCCACGATCGTCAGATAGTGGTCGCTGATTTCTCCTCGATCGCTGTTCGCGAAAACGAATCGACCGACCAATATATCTGAATACGACCTTAGGATAAAGATATAATGAAAGATGAAAAATTATTCGAAGCTCAAGATGAAACGCTTTCGAATAAACAAAGGAAACTAATAAATACCCGGAGCTAAATAAAATTTTAGATTTAGGGTACACACACCCTACCCCAAACATCGTGTCGATTGGCCACTGGGGCCATTCGGAAGTATATTCTTTTATTTAAATAATGCCCATCTCTGCATAGGACCGTAAAGAATTACAAAAAAAATCAGGGAGTCAACTGTTGACTGATTTAGAGACTTTTCCTTGTTGTATGTTATATGCAATAGTCGGAAGAATAATAATAAGAGCAATAATTGCATATAATTGGTGTAACTTCCACATTCTGAAAATATGATATCAGTAAATCAATATTTCCAGTATTAGTAAAAAAGTTCCAATCTCTTTTTTTATTTTAAATAATGTGGCCATATAATTATAACATAAATTCGACAGCGGTTTCAAGTGATGTATGTGTTACAATAAAAGCGTTAATTTACTAAATGTACACAGTTCCCAGCAGTTATATGCCTAAAATGCATATAACCTAACCTACAATCGTCCGAAAATTCATACATTGACTGCATCACGCTTTTACTGTGGCTTGTGTATCCAGCTAACGCTTCAGTTTTGCTATGACTCCACGTTGGCAGTCCTCCCGAGTAGGCGCCATCTCGTGTCTACTAGCTCAACTAAATTTGTCACGTGACTTGCTCTGTATTATCGCCAATATGGCGGAACTCGTAATTGGGAATGCAATTACGGGAATACGCTTTTCGTCCTTATATGAGCAGATTTTGAGCTGGGTGAGGTCTCATTCGAAAGAGGAAAGTTCAGTGCAGCGCGCTCTGGTCATCGTTTGAGTCACAAGACTCTTTTAGTGACCTAAAAATACGTTGGTTCATGCGGGTGTATTTTTTCGATTTTTGCTCTACTTTGAACACTCATATTATTAGATATCAACACAATCTCGTCGAACCATGACCAGAGCGCGCTGCACTGAACCTTTCTCTTTCGAATGAGACCTCGCCAAGCCCAAAATTCGCTCATACAGGGTGTCCCACCTAAGACTGGACAGCCGGTTTTCTCCTAAACTATAGGAGATAAAAATATAAAAAAAATAGGGAATTGCATGGTTCGAGGGGGCCAATTAATTAGCGCGAACGAATTTTTTATCGATTATTATTTTAAAAGATACGATGGTCAAGTTCGGTTTTTCAAATGGAACTATTTTTTTTGAACACCTGAGTTGCTAGTGCGTTCCAAGACAAATTCAATAAGCTTTAATGTATACACTTTATTTTCACTGGTTTTTAAGATATTGCGCTTGCAAATTTACTGATTTTCACTGGAAGAAAACTGTCTGGTATAGCACGGACCGGGGACGGTTTTACTGGCTGCACTTGTGGCACTGCCTTTTGAAATAGATACCTACCTGCCAAAGGTCTACGCCAGGCCCAAAGGCTGGACAATTTTTTTCCGTCAGAAATGCTACTTAGGTAGGTACATCTGCGGTATCGAGAAGCGCACCGTTACTTTTATTTCGCACTTGCTTCTACGCTCGGATGGCCGGTTCTTTTGGGAGGGATGCAAGTTCGATTGGTTAGGTTAGGAGGAGTGAAAGTTGCTAGACTAAATTTCAATCATAGGGAGCAGATTGTATCAGAACCATTCGGATTTGCATTCCTCACAAACGGCTGCTCTCTTGAAGAGGCCCTCTTCACAGCAATGCCCACCTTCTCTCGCACGGAATACGTTAACGCTTGCTTTTGTTCTGATATTGAAGCTCGTGTTTATACTCGAGAGGACCACGCGTCGACAGCGGGCTACCCCTTTTCTTCCTGTGTCTCTCCACGAGCCGTGTTGACGGTGGATTGTAGGAGCGTAGATATCTGGATGCCAGTTATTGAATTCAGGAGACGATAGAAACATTTTATTACAAAACACACATGTACTATAATTAAAGTAAATCGTATTCCTCTCGGGCAGGAGTACTGATAATGATCGAACTTGCGCCCCACTTCGCGCAGACCAATTACACGGAGGGTAGTCGGGTCACACACTGCCCAAATGTGTGATGCGCTGGCACCCCGTGGCGAGGACAGACCTTCGCATTGCCTCACCCGATTTTTATGGTTTTTTTTCCGGAAAAAGGTACGAATCCTGGGCCGAACGTAGCGAATTGAAGTCGACCCTCCGCAGTCGAGGGTGAATTATCCATTTGAGCGTATTAAGAAACCCTTTTCTTCATCGTATCGAAAGGGAAGTGACGCCGATGGATTCCTTGGGGTTTTCCGATGAAAATCATTACAAATGTCGTGTAAATCGGAAAACTTTTACATAGGGAATACAAATAGCTTGTGTCAAAGTAGTCCGATTTACACGACATTTGTAATGATTTTCATCGGAAAACCCCAAGGAATCCATCGGCGATATTTCTGACGGAAAAAAATTGTCCAGCCTCTGGGCCTGGCGTAGACCTTTGGCAGGTAGGTATCTATTTCAAAAGGCAGTGCCACAAGTGCAGCCAGTAAAACCGTCCCCGGTCCGTGCTATACCAGACAGTTTTCTTCCAGTGAAAATCAGTAAATTTGCAAGCGCAATATCTTAAAAACCAGTGAAAATAAAGTGTATACATTAAAGCTTATTGAATTTGTCTTGGAACGCACTATCAACTCAGGTGTTCAAAAAAAATAGTTCCATTTGAAAAACCGAACTTGACCATCGTATCTTTTAAAATAATAATCGATAAAAAATTCGTTCGCGCTAATTAATTGGCCCCCTCGAACCATGCAATTCCCTATTTTTTTTATATTTTTATCTCCTATAGTTTAGGAGAAAACCGGCTGTCCAGTCTTAGGGGGGACACCCTGTATAAGGACGAAAAGCGTATTCTACTAAACCCATGTTTCGGGCCAGATTGTGTCGGTATACAGCGCGCTGCATTACCCGTGTCTACCCCCTTAAACGTTTGGGCATACTAGAAATAATTTTATTTAAGTATTCTAACGGAATACGTGACCATTCTTCGGTTAATCGTAATTTTAATTCGTCTTTCGACTTTATGGGTGTTAGTCTGATTCGACGATCTAAGTAATCCCATAAATTTTCGATCGGATTTAAGTCTGGTGACTGTGGAGGTGGGTGCAATACCTTTGGACAATTATACAGTAAATATTCTTGAACTATACGTGATTTATGTTTGGGGTCATTATTCTGATAAAATTTAAAACTATTACGAATGTTCATATTAATAGCACTTTTATGTAAGTTTTGTTTTAGAATATTTAAATATCTATTTTTATCTACAATTCCATCAATGAAAACTAATTCGCCCATTCCAGCAGCCGAAATACAACCCCAAACCATCACACTTCCTCCACCGTGTTTCACTGTTGGTTTGAGATTTTTAGTGTGAAGCTCTTCATTGGCTTTACGCCATATCAGTTTTCGGCCATCGGACCCAAAAATATTTAATTTACTCTCATCCGCAAAAATTACAGTTTTCCACCACGTTTCTTCTTTAGAAATGTATTCTTTGGCGAAGAATAATCTTTTCTTTCGATTCACATCGTTAATGTATGGCTTCTTTCGGGGAACTCTACCGTTGTATCCACTTTCATGGAGCATTCGACGAACTGTGTCAGAATGAACTTTCTTTCCAGTCTCTTCAAACAATTCTGCCGCCAACCTTGCTGCACTTAATTTAGGATCTTTATTCACTTTTCTAATAATTTTACGTTTGTCACGAATATCGAGTAACTTTGGACGACCTGTTTGAGCAACAGATTCAATCCTATCCTCACGATTATATCTCCGTATAATGTCTGCGACAGTACTCGTACTCAAATTTAGTAATGTACCGATTTCCCGATACGATTTTCCTTTTTCGCGATTATAAATAACGAGTTGGCGTGTATCGAACGACGTATTTTTACCTTTACGTACCATTTTCACAAAAAATAAGTGCGGTATTAATGAATGTTGCAATGAAACTAAGTCTACAAGGTAGTGCTTACATCTTGTGTTTACAAACATTGCCACCGTGCAACCTAACTGGCTTAACAGGACGACCAAACTACAAAGCATACGTAATGTCCGAATATTTTTGCGACATCAAAATTAGGCATTATTTCGTTTATCCTCGATTAAAAAGAAAAGTATTATCATTGGTTTGGTAACAGGATAATACTATTATCTTTGGTTTGGTATCGGGATAATACTTTCCTAAACAGATTGTGAAAAATAAGGAAATTTGTATGTTATTATATATTAATGGTTGACCGTCTGAGATGCCTACGCTATTTCTTTGGAGTTCGTCGGTCAGATCGCTCTATCCCACTCGATCTCGATGTGTTTTGTTCGGTCTCTTCGTCGCGCGGTGCGACAACGTATGTGCCTACTGCAGACAATAACCAATATACGTGTGCCCCGTCTTTAAAAGTGTGCCGAAATAGGCGACTCGCGACAAATCGTCACAGCGACGGACTGCATCGCTCGAGACCGCCTGCTAGAAATATTCTTTCAACCAGGCAATAGTACCTCTGTCGAAGACGAATTGAACAATGTGATATACGATAATATTTGATTTCACGTGAGATCTACGGTTTATCAATATTTCACGATTTGTAATGTAACAAAATATCGTATATTGTATCAATTTGTCTCACAAAGAGCTTCAATATTATGAATAAAATAATATAGCATTGCATTTAATGAAATTGACTTGACCCTATGTTATTCCGGTCCTGTCCGAATATTTTGGGGAATCACTATATATGTATATATATATATATATATATCTTACATACATTAAATTATCTAAGAATTGCCTGATGTAACCGTATGGCTATTCAATTCAATCATATAGTTTTCAAGCATCCATTTCAACTTGTCTATTTTTTACACGTAGTATAACAATGAGTAGCGAAATAGTGGTTGCATTCGACGCATGAAAGTACAAAGTACCTGAATATGTTCATTATAAAAGGCATACTGTACATTATTTCTTAATATTCATCTTTTTTTAAAAAAATTTTCTTGGTAAAATTACGCCGGCGTGGATCGAACTCGCGTGATCCTACGATCCATTGCAGGCACTTGTGACCACTGACAGAGTCAGTGGTACCGCACTTTACAGCGCGGTGCGACACATGACCGATAAAATGTATTAGTTAGTTCGTCATTTTCTTGGTAAAGTTACTTGGATTGACTCGCGTGATTCTACGTTTCGCGAGTACAAGTGCCATTGCAGGCACTTGTGACCACTGACAGAATCAGTGGTACCGCACTTTACAATGCGTTGCGACACATGACCGATAAAATCTATTATTTCCTTTGTCACTCTTTTGGTAAACTTATGCTTGCGTGGATCGACTCGCGTGATTCTACGTTTCGCGAGTACAAGTGCCATTGCAGGCACATGTGACCACTGACAGAATCAGTGGTACCGCACTTTACAGCGTGGTGCGACGACGAGAATAGTCCCTCTCTTCAAATTTAGTCATACTTATGTCGCAAGGGCATAACGTAATCCTGGGTTTCGTTTCTTTTTATAGTCCACATTTTACATTTTATTTGTGAAACCGGCCAATAATATAATCGCGTCCCTTCGGAAACAATAAAAACTTTTAAAACTGAAGATGGGCAGGGTTTCTCAAACAGAGTATCGGCAACTACTTTCCGTTTGTGACCTATTACATTGTACACCTGTTCCGTCGGTATTTGTACTATATTTAGAATGCGAATGATCGTTCCATCCTTCAGCATGAAACAATTATTTCGATTGTCATCGCAATGTATATAATATCCATCACTTTCCAATTTTTTGTACTGCGTCACAGTTTCGTTTGAGAAAATGGGCAATAGTGGTCCATTGCAATGGGAACGTTTACAAATATATTTTCCCAGTATTGCTGTTGATTTTAGAACCGATCCCCGCTGCAGTTCTCCATAACGTCTTGCCAATTGCTGCAATGGTTTATCCGATTTTCTTATTAATTTCTTCAAACTACCTAAAAAGTTTTCAAAAGGAAATGCGCTAAAATTGTCCAACACTCCAAATTTTCGAACGTCATTGCACAAATGGAGTAAGTTGTGGACATTGTGAGAAATATATTGTTTCCCATACAATACCTCGAAATGTTCAACAAAGTATTCTAATAATTCTTCAGCATATTTAATATTCTCTTCACTATTAATTAATATAGGGCTAACTAACACACTGACAGCCACGTGCAGTGTTAAAAAATGTTCGTATATATTTTTCTTCAGTACACGCTTGAGTACAATAGGACCTGTGTACAGTAGAAATTGGCGAAATTCCGTAGCTTTACAGTAATTGAGGTCCGTCAAACTTCTCGGTTTTCGCGAAAACTCACGCGGTACAGAAATTCCAGCCAATATTAAATGTTCCGATATCAAGTTCTTAGCTTGTCCACCAATCCTTACGCTTAAGGGGGTAGACACGTCACGTGGTCTGGCCGATTCGGCAGGTCGGTATTACAGCAGGTTTTTTCTGCACTGAAATGGTATTACCCATAGATACGCGGCTGCCTGTGCACGCGAGAGGGAGCTGTTTGCTATTTCCATATGTTATTTTGAATGTGGAAAGAAATTCTCAGCTGTTGCGTTGTACTTTTTAAACAGAAAGTCTGCTGGTACTGCAAACGTAGAAAATTCATTGTACATTTACTTGAAATGTGCTTATGCTACAATATTCTACGTTGGCAGTAAGGAATTATAAGTGAAAAGGAAAAATAGATTAGGGCATGTCCCCAGAAAATGAAGTTTGTTAGGATAGACATTTTTTAATTAGCAAAACACTGAAACAGAACATGAAATACACATCCTATGCAGAAAGCAGTTATGAACAAACATATATAAAATTGTGTTTGATGTTGAATCCAACGCGTGATTATTATGTGGTCCCTCCTCGAAGTGACAGAAAATATAACCTATGTATATGCTATAAGACAATAAATATTTAGCGGCTATTTCGTTGTATTACGCTAAATTTGTGAACTTTTCATCATCCTTCCGAAACATTATTATTACGCCGCAACAGTATCTTTAGGAAATCGGGTATAGCATATAGGTTATATTCCCTGTCACTTGGAGGACCGGATTTTCTGTCCTCGAAGTGACAGAAAATATAATATGCTAGACCCGATTTCCTAAAGATACTGTTGCGACGTAATAATAATGTTTCGGAAGGATGATAAACAGTTCACAAATGTAGCGCAAAAGAACGAAATAGCCGCTCAAAATTTATTGTCATATAGCGTATACATAGGTTATACTTTCTGTCACTTCGAGGAGGGGACCATAGACATATATAGACGGCGGAGCGTAAGCTGAGGGGGGTGGCAAGGTTCGCGGTAAGGGGAGCGATACGAGTAAATCGGATAACGCTGTGGTTATGCATGCCGAATGCATCCGAAGCTAACCGACGCGCCTGTATCTGAACCTATGCCTTTACCCCTCCAAGCCTTCCTTCCCCACGCCGATAGTCCCATCTTCTGATCCGTCTATATATGTTTATGGAGGGGGCCACGTAATAATCACGCATATCCAGCCTGCGCATTTTTTTTATGAAAAAATTATTTAAATCGAACTATTTTTAACGAAACGGGCTTTCAATTCTGCAAACAATTTTTCACGTAATTTCCTTAATTTTGGTCCGAATTATATCATTTTTGGGGCCAATTTGATCGAGAAAACATGAGGAATCGACTGACGTCACTTTCGCAAAGATCTGATTAGAAATGCAGAACTGCAGATTTGTCACTGCTTAGCGCGCAACATTGTATGGCCCCGCTGGTTTCGAGCGTCGATTTCTTGCCAGCGTGCAGGAAAAGAGGGGACTTTTCATGGCGAAGGAAAGTCAGCCTTATATAGAACTCAAATCGAGAAAGACTTTGCTGACAAACTTTATATTCATGTCAAACAAATACTTTAATTGTAAAATTTAGACGGCTAACTATTGTTGAATATCGCCAGTTCTTTCATATGCATCACTTGGTTGGGAATTCCTGATCCCACCTTTTCATGCATTTACCTATTGAAATGTTGCTTCAAGTCATCGGGAAATTGAATTGCTTTCTCTTGTACGATGATAATATGAAAATGTTCATATTTCTCATTACACCTTGATAAGAGTGTTACCACCGATGGATTGGTGAGTTTATGTCCACGAACATGAGTCGAGACGCAAAGCAATTCGGTCTATTTTTTTTTATGAATACATGATTAGGACACACACTACGTTCACTAAAAATGGACCGAATTCCTCCATATCTGACATCATTTTCATCGAGAAACCCTAAAAACTCCATTGGTAATACTTTTATCACATTTATAACATTTTATCTGGCCCGTCGGTTTTATTGCTCTCGGCTGTCAACGGGTGGTCTACTGGGGCCCGAAGGTCCTCGCTCGCAGCGAGAAAGCAAAACGGTGGGATGGGTAGGTCTTTCCCGATAATCCGAGCCCAACCATTTGCGTGCGCAGTTTCATGTTGCACGTCAAAAATTCTTTTAATTACAATTAGTAATCCAGTTTGTAAGGGCAATTAAATTAGGCGTCATTAAAATCATGCACAGTTCATTAATTTTAACTAATTGACCTATTCATTTATTTTTTAATTCATTAATGTAGTGCTCCGGTGAAGAACATCGTAATACGTAGCTAATATTCTAGGCCCTAGAATCTACGATATTGTCAATGTGCAATTGAAACGCACGCCGCTTCACACTATCGTTTCTTAGCATTCATACGGCGTGATTTTCTAGCTAGAGATCGTCAAACGCGATGCTCGCCAACAATCATGTGTCTCCCTGAATTTCGTGGGCTTCGACGCTCGAAACCAGCGGGACTATACAATGTTGCACGCTAAGCAGTGACGAATCTGGAGTTCTGCAATTTCTAATCAGATCTTTGCAAAAGTGACGTCAATCGATTCCGTACAATTTTATATATAATGTTTGTTCATAACTGCTTTCTGCATAGGACGTGTAATACGTGTATTTCATGTTCTGTTTCGGTGCTTTGCTAGTAAAAAAATGTCTAACCTAACAAACTTAATTTTCTGGGGACATCCCCTCATCTATTTTCCCTTTTCACTTATAATTCCTTACTGCTAACGTAGAATATTGTAGCATAAGCACATTTCAAGTAATTAAAATGTACAATGAATTTTCTACGTTTGTAGTACCAGCCGACTTTCCGTTTAAATTTTTATAAGTACAACGCAACAGCTGAGAATTTCTTTCCTTATTCAGAATAGAATACGGAAATAGCAAACAACTCCCTCTCGCGTTTACCGGGCAATCGTCGATCTATCGGTATTACCATTTCTGTGCAGAAAAAACCTGCTGTAATACCGACCTGCCGAATCGGCCAAGTCACGTGACGTGTCTACCCCCTTAACGCGCGCAGCAGAATGTTTAGAAGTTGATGACAGGATTCATGCTTTGTGTGGACAATCCAGACATACATCTTCTTCAGAATCATATTTTGCGGAAAGTTCGTACCATACTTTCACCGGTTCTGAATCAATCATACTGATATCGGAAGGGAAAGCTATAAACGTTCTACCTGTATTGCAATCGAAGAAGATGACAAAAGCATGGCATTGTAGTTATCTTTGTAAAACAAAAAATGTTGAAATTCTGAATAATTTACAGGATTTCTTCAAACAATTGTTAGAATGCTCATTAAGGGGGTAGACACGGGTAATGCAGCGCGCTGTATACCGACACAATCTGGCTCGAAACAGGGGGTTGGGATTTTTCATCATTCGTCCTTTTATGAGCAGATTTTGGTCTGGGTTAGGACTCATTCGAAAGAGGAAGGTTCAATGCAGAGCGCTCTTCTCATGGTTCAACGAGATTGTGTTGATACCTAATAATATGAGTGTCCAAAGTAGACCAAAAGTCGACAAAATACACCCGCAGAATCCAAGTATTTTTAGGTCACTAAAAGAGCTTTGTGACTGAAACGGTGAGAAGAGCGCTCTGCATTGAACCTTCCTCTTTCGAATGAGTCCTAACCCAGCCCCAAATTTGCTCATATAAGGACGAATAATGAAAAATCGTGACTTCAGTCCCAAATACGAGTTCCGCCATATTGGCGATAATACAGAGCAAGTCA
This sequence comes from Andrena bucephala, assembly GCA_947577245.1. Lineage (NCBI taxonomy): Eukaryota > Metazoa > Arthropoda > Insecta > Hymenoptera > Andrenidae > Andrena > Andrena bucephala. The sequence goes on along the minus strand of OX387716.1, from coordinate 80,480,431 downwards.
CGTGACAAATTTAGTTCAGCTAGTGAACACGAGATGGCGCCTACTCGGGAGGACTGCCGACGTGGAATCATAGCAAAACTGAAGCGTTAGCTGGATACACAAGCCACAGTAAAAGCGTGATGCAGTCAATGTATGAATTTTCGGACGATTGTAGGTTAGGTTATATGCATTTTAGGCATATAACTGTTGGGAACTGTGTACATTTACTAAATTAACGCTTTTATTGTAACACATACATCACTTGAAATCGCTGTCGAATTTATGTTATAATTATATGGCCACATTATTTAAAATAAAAAAAGAGATAGGAACTTTTTTACTAATACTGGAAATATTGATTTACTGATATCATATTTGCAGAATGTGGAAGTTACAGCAATTATTTGCAATTATTGCTCTTATTATTATTCTTCCGACTATTGTATATAACATACAACAAGGAAAAGTCTCCAAATCAGTCAACAGTTGACTCCCCGATTTTTTTTTGTAATTCTTTACGGTCCTATGCAGAGATGGGCATTATTTAAATAAAAGAATATACTTCCGAATGGCCCCAGTGCCTTCGCTCGCTCTCTTTCCATCTCGCGCTCGCCTTCGCCGGACAAGAGTGAGACAGAAGTGGTGGGGATAGCGAAAAGTCCGTATCGTGTACACCAAACCGAGCCCGTAACGATCTTAGATGCTCGAATAACCGACGAGAACCTTTGTTGCCCGAGCCGCACGAGATCGCCGTTGCTCGGCGATGTGCCATCGATTATATAGAAACAGAATTTGTTTTTTTTTTCATCGTATCAATATGAAAGTGACACAAATGGATTCCTGGCATTCTCCCGATTAAATTGACAGAAAATAATTTAAAGCAGACTATTTTTAACGAAACGAGCTTCCAATTCTGCAAACAAATTTTCACGTAATTTCCTTAATTATGGTCCGAATAATATCATTTTTGGAGCCAATTTGATCGAGAAAACATGACGAATCGATTCACATCACTTTCGCAAAGATCTGATTAGAAATGCAGAACTGACGATTTGTCACTGCTTAGCGCGCAACATTGTATGGCCCCGCTGGATTCGAGCGTCGAAACCCACGAAAGTTACATGATTGCCAGCGTGAAGGACAAGAGAGGACTTTGCATGGCGAAGGAAAGTCAGCCTTCCATAGAACTCAAATCGAGAAAGACTTTGCTGACAAACTTTACATATGTATATTCGCGTCAAATAAATACTTTAATTGTAAAATTTAGACGACAAACTATTGTTGAATTTCGCCAGTTCTTACATATGCATCACTTGGTTGGGAATTCCTGATCCCAGAGATTCATGCATTTACCTATTGAAATGTTGCTTCAAGTCATCGGGAAATTGCATTGCTTCTTCTCGTACATACATATATCTGTTCGCGAGTAGGTGTCACGATTGACGCGGCTTTGGTTTCCCAAATAAATGCACATTTATTAGAGCCCTCGGTCGACGGCGACTTGAGTAGTACACCTTGATAAGAGTGTTACCACCGATGGATTGGTGAGTTTATGTCCACGAAAATGAGTCGAGTTGCGAAGCAATTCGGTCTATTTTTTCTTATGAATACATGATTAGGACACACACACACTACGTTCACTAAAAATAGGCCGAATTGCTCCATGTTTGGCATCATTTTCATCAGTAATGCAGTGGTCTGGTGAAGAACATCGTATTACGGAGCTAATATTCTAGGCCCTAGAATCTACGATATTGTCAATGTGCAGTTGAAACGCACGCCGCTTCACACTATCGTTTCTTAGCATTTATACGGGGTGATTCTCTAGCTAGAGTCGTCAAACGCGATGCTCGCCAACAATCATGTGTCTCGCTGAGTTTCGTGGGCTTCGACGCTCGAAACCAGCGGGACTATACAATGTTGTACGCTAAGCAGTGACGAATTTGAAGTTCTGCAATTTCTAATCAGATCTTTGCAAAAGTGACGTCAATCGATTCCTTACAATTTTATATATAATGTTTGTTCATAACTGCTTTCTGCATAGGACGTGTAATAAGTGTATTTTATGTTCTGTTTCGGTGCTTTGCTAGTAAAAAAATGTCTAACCTAACAAACTTTATTTTCTGGGGACATCCCCTCATCTATTTACCCTTTTCACTTATAATTCCTTACTGCTAACGTAGAATATTGTAGCATAAGCACATTTCAAGTAATTAAAATGTACAATGAATTTTCTACGTTTGCAGTACCAGCCGATTTCCGTTTAAATTTTTATAAGTACAACGCAACAGCTGAGAATTTCTTTCCTTATTCAGAATAAAATTCGGAAATAGCAAACAGCTCCCTCTCGCGTTTACAGGGCAATCGGCGATCTATCGGTATTACCATTTCTGTGCAGAAAAAACCTGCTGTAATACCGAACTGCCGAATCGGCCAGGTCACGTGACGTGTCTACCCCCTTAAAAAAGGTACATAAGTTGAACAACCATATCAGTAGCTGTTCTAATAAAGTGCATGCTGAAAAAGTTGGCCATTCTCATGGTTGTTACATAAACCCTCAACTATGTAAGTCCAATTTTTTAGCCCTTGAGATCCTGGCACCTCACTTTCCGGATTTACGAAATTTGAAGAGAATTATATACAGAATAGTGTACATTTATAAACACTTATTACATAATTTAGACAAAGCTTTAAACGATAGTGACCTTGAAACACTTGGACGAATAACACTACAAGCTCGGAAAGAAGCTGAAGCATTACAAAAAAATAATACTGACATAAGCTTGAACGAAGATGAGATTATATCTCGATATTATTTAGCATTTAAAGCTTTCACGAAGCGGTCTATGGACACACCACGCATCCCGTGCGTTTCCTGCGAGAAACTCTGTTTTCAAAGAGAGGTTCATAAGCTTGATATTTGTAAGAGAACATATAAGGGAAATGTAATGCAAACATTGTTAAATCATATTGGATACAAAGTTGGTGACATGCATTTTATTTGCCGATATTGTCACGATAAAATTCGCAACGATTCCATACCACCAAAATGTATTTTAAATAAGCTTGATGTACGTTCAGTTCCAGAAATAGCAGTGTTGAACGATTACGAACGAATTCTCATTCAAAGAGCTAAACCGTTTCAAACGATTGTGAGAATGGATACAGTTATGCGTAAAAATATACCACATAAACATATGTTTCCAAAAGTAAAGGGGAGAACATTTCACCTTCCTTTGTCGTTAGAAGAAAATTTTAAAAAAATCTGTCCTTCGACTGAACCTTTAAATCAAAATCATGAATTATACATATTGGTGCGGGGCGTTCCAACAAAATCTAAAATAGTTTGGGAAAAGTTAGTTGACTTGAAGAAAGTATGGAATGCCTTAGTGTGGTTGAAAGCCAACAATCCTCTATACTCGGAAATTGTTTTACCACAATCGCACGATTTATTGCTGAGTGCCAAATTACCAGATACAGAATTTCAAGAAGAAGTTGTTGCCAATGATAATGATAAGATTATGGGTGACAGAGAAATAAACATTGTTTGGATTGATGACGAAAAAATAAACTTTTATTTGACAATACTTAATAATGGCCTTCTTATGGGCTTGACAATTCAATCGAGACTGAGGCGACTGGTGTCGCCTCAAACCGATATGGGTACGCGCATGCGCGTCAGGTACCGTACGCTATGACACTACAAATATGTAAAACATAATGTTCAACACTTCCGCCTTTTACATACTTGCTATTGAGCACACATTCATACTACCACGCAATCGAACAAAATTATCCTTTGGTATTGCTTTGGTGAATATATCCGCCACTTGATTATTTGAGGGCACATATAGAACTTGTATCACATTTCGTTCTATCAATTCGCGGACATGATGGTATCGGATGTCAATATGTTTAGTTCTTTGGTGAAACTCGGGGTTTTTTGCTATTCTTATTGCACTTTGATTGTCTACGTACACTATCGTAGGACTTTCGAAGTTGCATCCAAGATCATCTAACAGGACCCTTAACCACGTTACTTCCTTTCTGGCTAACGACAACGCAACATACTCAGCTTCTGTTGTACTTAAAGCTACCGATTTCTGGCGTTTCGACGACCACGTAACTGGTCCGCCTGCTAAGCAGAATACATAGCCAGTGGTCGATCTCCGGATCTCTAAATCGCTCGCAAAATCCGCGTCTGAGAATCCTATAAGTTTTAACTCGCTTCCGCCGCTTTGATAAACTATTCCTAGACTAGTTGTATCTACTAAATATGCTAATATTTTCTTTACCGCTCGCCAGTGACTTAAATCGTGGAGATTTAGAAATTTACTCGCGTTATTGACTGCGTAAGCTATATCCGGTCTCGAAACTATTGCAAGAAGCATCAGCGCGCCCACGGCTTCTCGATAAGGTACATTGTTTACGCTTTCACACTCTTTCACAGGTTTCAATTGCACGTGTGGATCAGCTGGTAGACTCACAGCCTTTGAATCACTCGTACCAAATCTTTCTAGTACACGCTTCACATACGCACTCTGATGGATGAACACTGTTTTTCATTCTCTATCACGCTCAATTTGTAGGCCCACAAAACATTTTCCGTCGCCTACTGTTATGTCGAATTCTACTTTCAGTCTTTCCATTATTGCTCGAAGGACCTTTTGTGAATCACACGCGATGAGTCCATCTTCCACATATAACGCAAGATACACTGTTGACCCTTCCCATTTACCAACCTAAATGCACTTGTCCGCGTCTGTCTCCATTAAATTGAACTGTCGTAAGAAATTATTAAACTTCTTGTTCCAGCACCGCGGTGCTTGCTTTAATCCGTAAAGCGATTTATTCAACCGACATACTTTTACACTCGCGACGTGCTCTTTGCCCTGGATGCACATCCCTTCTGGAAGTTCCATGTGGATTTCTTCGTCCAAATTCCCGTGAAGAAAAGCAGTCTTCACATCGAACTGGATCATCTCAAGGTCTTCTGTTGCTACTAGTGCGAGTAGTACACGTAGTGAGTCGTACCTCGCCACAGGTGCAAACGTCTCTTTGTAGTCGATCCCTTTTCGTTGCTGGAAACCCCTCGCACACAAACGAGCTTTATATCGGTAAATATTTCCTTGTGTGTCACGCAACATTTTGAAAACCCACTTTGAGTCAACGGTTTTCCTCCCGTTTTGTCTGGGAATAATTGTCCAAGTGTCGTTTACCTTGTGTGCCGCCAACTCTTCACGAATTGCCTCGATCCATTTTTCTGAATCCTTGCTGTCCATCGCCTCGTTGTAATTCTTGGGAGTATCGTATTCCGCTAGATGTAGCTCGTGCAGGTTTAGCTCGTATCTCGCAGGTAACCGTAGACTTGCTCTGTCTCTTAATTGTCGAGGTTCCACTGGTAACACACTACTCACGGTACTATGTTGAATCCCGGTCTCTGCGTTACCGGTTGATGATTCCGCTGGTACATTACCGACAGTCTGTACTTCCCGTGTATCAATATCTGGGGATGGAACAGGTGTGTTACCGACTGTTTGACCACCTGGTTCCTCATCAGTGCTGTCGAAGTCTTCAACGGGTACATCCGTGTCTCTTGTCAGACACACGTTTTCACTTTTGCGTACTTCGTTGAATACGACATTCCTTGATACATTCACTTTCTGCGTTTCAGAATCGTACACTCTATAATTTGTTGAATCACCCTCGTAACCCACAAACAGTTTTTTTTCGATCTCGAATCGAATTTTTTTGTAAACTGTTTGGGCACGTGTACGAACACTTCTGACCCGAATACTCTCATGTGTCCAAGTTCAGGTTTCACTCCCGTCCAAAATTTCACTCGGGGTTTTCTTTCCCCTTTTCTCTGACGATAGCACACGATTTAACAGATACACGGCTGTATTAACCGCTTCAGCCCATAGTTTTATCGGCAAGTCTTTCGCCTTGAGCATTGTGCGAGCACACTCGACTATGGTTCTATTTTCGCGTTCCGCTTTACCGTTTTGTTCTGGCGTGTACGGCGCACTTGGTTCAAATTTTATCCCTCGATTAGACAGATAATTTTTCATCCTGTCGTTACAGTACTCCCGGCCGTTATCGGACCGCAGTACTTTTATCGAACAACCGAACTTATTCACGATTTTTCTTTCTATGTCTTTGAACCGATCAAACACATCCGATTTGTGTCTCATAAAGTAAACGTGGCGGAACCCCGACGCATCGTCTATTAATGTCACAAAGAATCGCGCACCCCCGAGCGAACATTCAGACATTGGACCGCACACATCGCTGTGAATGAACTCACCCGGTTTCGTGTTCACTTCCTTGTCAGTCTTCTTGAACGGTAACTTGTGGGCCTTTCCCAACTGACAGGCATCACAAAAGAAATCATCGTTGTCCGACACTTTCACGCCCTTAACGAGTCCTTGTTTTATCAACTCGTTCAGCGCGCGCTTGTTTAAATGTCCCAAGCGTTCGTGCCACAACTTCAGGTTCGTTTCCGACACATATGCTTCGACGACATTTCGCGCCTTTTTTACTCGGAAGAACATTCGGCAAATCTCGTTAGACTGTTTAACCCCCATTGCCGCAACTACATTTTTGTCTTTCACATAAACACAGTCGTCATTAAATTCCACACCGAAACCCTTCGACGTGCAGACTCCGACCGAAAACAAGTTACTACGCACTCCCGGTACATAGAGAACATTCTCTAGTGTTGCCTCGCGCCACACACTGTTTACGAGTTTCTCAACTATTACAGTTCCTTCACCGACTATCTCACACTATTTATTATCGCCCAGCGATATCGTGCCCTCACACGGTCGGAACTTGGAGAACCACTCCCTCCTGTAGGTAATGTGTCTTGAGGCTCCACTGTCGGTATACCAGAATTCTTCCTTATCCAGATTCAGCCACTTGTTGATGAGATCCTTAGAAGGTCTGTTGTACCGACTCGACTCCGTAGCGTCGTTCTCCTCCGCAGCAATAAATGCGTATTTCCCTGACTCACCTTCGTCACTTTCACCGTGTTTCTGTTTACGTGCCGGGCAGCTTCGCGCGTAATGTCCTGCCTTGTGACAACGGAAACATTTGAAGTCCCCTTTCTTTTGTCCCTGTCGTGATGACTTCTCGTCCTTGTTTCTCCCAGACTGTTTCTTGGTCGTTCCTCCTTGTTCGTTTGAGCTTCTCATCGCCGATGTTTCGTTTCCTTCAGCGTCCAAGCGACTCTCCTCTTTCATGAGCCTTTCTTGTAGGTACTCCACGGTTTGCCGCTCTGGATCGACGCTGTCCCACGCTGTCTGCAGCGTGCTGAATTTCGGCGTTAGACTCGCCAATATTTTCGCCATTAGCATGACGTCCGTTACTTTTTCGTCTAGGTCCCTCAACTGCGACGCCATATTCTGGATCTTCGCCACGTGTTGTACCACCGAATCCGTTGCGCCCATGCGGTACTCGTGAAATCTCTGTGTTATCAGAAGTTTATTTGTGACGGTATTTTGAGCATGAATGCTACTTAATTTGTCCCACATTTCCTTTGCGCTCTCACAGGTAAGTAGAGGTTCTAAGTGCTTATATTCGAGCGCTCTCGATATGTACCAAACTGCTTTCGCATCATCCTTTGTCCACGCCTTCAGCTGTACTTCTTGAGTTGCTGCCGGTTTTGGCCGCGTCCCGTCTACAACATCGTACACACCATCCGCGATCAACGAGGCTTTGATCTGGAATTTCCATCCAAGGAAATTCGAGCCATCAAACTTCGGTACCGATGAAACTGCGTGTTCGTCCACCATGCTTTTTGAACAGTAACAACTTTCGCAAACCGTTATGGCTACCGCGTGCCTGGTTGTCTTCGTTTCTCTTTTTTCTTATACCTTTTTATACACGTACTCGAACCGTGACTGGGCCCATAACCTGATAAGATTATGGGTGACAGAGAAATAAACTTTGTTTGGATTGATGACGAAAAAATAAACTTTTATTTGACAATACTTAATAATGGCCTTCTTATCGGCTTGACGATTCAATCGAGACTGAGGCGACCGGTGTCGCCTCAAACCGCTATGGGTACGTGCATGCGCGTCAGGTACCGTACGCTATGACACTACAAATATGTAAAACATAATGTTCAACAGATAATAATAACGAATCTATCGAGGACGTTGAAGGTGACACACTTAATATCGATGAAAACAACAAACGTGCATTATTAACGCAAATGTCACAATCTGATTCATATTATGAGCAGTTTACGATTTATCCAATGTACGACAAAAGGGTTAATGAATCTGCTACCGCACTCTATCAAATGCTTAAAGTTCATGACATTCCGTTGGGCCATCGTGCTGAACACTTAGGCCGGGTACAGACTTGAGCACGAACGCGAACAAGGCAAGCCGAGGCAGAATGAGTATGCAAGTATTGCACGTTTGTGAAGTTCACCGACGTGCAATACTTGCATACTCATTCTGCCTCGGCTTGCCTCGTTCGCGTTCGTGCTCAAGTCTGTACCCGGCCTCAGATGTGAAATGTTTCCCAGATTTATATCCTTATGGGGTGAATGGACAGCATGAAGAAAGATTGGTTCGTTTGACTGATCATGAATTCATTAAGTCCAAACTGATGTCCAAGCATTCGCAATTTCGATTGAACATGCAATATATTTTTCATTTATTACACGATACCAATATGCGGCAATTGAACGCTGGAATTTTTCACAAAATGAACGTCGTAAATCCACGTGAAAAATTCACAGCTGCTGATTTTCTAGAGGAACTCTCTAAAGATCAGCTACAAACGAACTTGAACACTATATTTTCCAGATTACGTAATACAGCACAGTATTGGCGAAAACCGAGAAATGATTTGAACTGTATGATACACCATTATGGACCAGCTACATGGTTCCTCACGCTCAGTCCAAGTGAATGGTTATGGACAGATTTAATAGAATTTCTTCGTGAAGTAAACGGCCCATCGGTGGCTAAAATGTCCCCGAACGAACTCATTGCTTCTGATCCCGTTTCAACTGCTCGATTTATAGATAATACATTCCACGCTATGCTGGATTTCATTTGTTCGCCCGACAATCCGATTGGCAAGGTCACTCATTACTTTTGGCGCAGAGAATATCAAAGCAGGGGATTACAACATTTTCATCTTTTAATTTGGATTGAAGATGCTCCCATAATCGATAAATCAACGAAGGAAGAAGTAGCAGCATTCATAATGAAATACGTCACTTGCAGATTACCATCACCGCATGTGTCGCCAGAATTATATAGACGAGTAATTGCACATCAAATGCATAAATGCAATAGTTACTGTCTACGCAACAAAGAAACTAAAAATTCTTTCTGTAAAGTATGTAGATTTTCATTTCCACGTCCAGTTACAGATACTTTGATAATAAGGGATGTGGCTGTTTCTATAGGTGCTAGAAAACAATTGAAAGCAAAAGGTAGACTCTATGATCTTCCACGTTCAATAAAGGAAGTCCGTAACAATGATTTTAATGCTCCCATTCTCACGGTTTGGAGAGGTAACATGGATATACAATATATTGGGGAAAAGACAGGGTTGGTAACATGTTACTGTACTAAGTATGTGTCAAAGCCGGAAAAAAGTTACGCTACGGACACTATGGCAGCAATAAATTCTACTAAGTCATTGGCTAGTCTTCTATGCAACCTTGGAATGCGCATGCTAAATCATAGAGAATGTGGAGCGCCAGAATGCGCTGATACTCTTTTAGGATTATCATTGCATGGAACTGACTACAGTACTACTATTAGATGGTTAGATGTAAATATAATGAGAAGTAGGAAATTGAAAACTCGCAAAGAGATTGAAGATCTGGAAGGTGAATCCACAGACATATTTTGTCCATCTCTCATAGATGATTACTATCCTAACAGACCTAAGGAATTAGAATCCAAGCATCTGTACGATTTTGCTATGTGGTATGAGGTTACTAAAATTAGACCGTCTGAAAAAACTGAATATTATGAAATCCGTGCATCTTTGTTTGTGAAAAAAAGGCAAAGAGGATATCTTATCAATCATTATAAGTACAATGTTCAAACCCAACCTGAGAATTATTATTTCTCATTATTATTATTATTCAAACCTTGGAGAAACACCGACGAATTGAAAAATGGATTTAACACATATGCGGAAGCTTTTTTGTCGCTACAATCACAATTGACAGAAGCAGTTCAATATCACGAACGAATAACGGATATTCAAGAAGCACGTGATCATATAAAGGAAGAAATTGAAAAGAACGTGTTGAATACTGTAGAACAAGAAGAAAATGATCAAGCCGATCACCCAATAGAATGTGTCCCCGTTGAAACTGTTGGTGCCATAAAAGATTTTAAAGACGCGGGAAACAAATTTGACTGTGGTGATCTTGCAGAAATGATTTCGGAATTGAACCATGATCAGAAGCAGATATTTGATAAAGTTACTAAATCCTTGACGTCTAACGGTAACATTCTCAGACTTTATGTGAGTGGCGAAGGTGGCACTGGGAAAAGTTTTTTAATAAAAACCATTAGACAGTGGATCAAGCAGATTATCGGAAAAGACACAGCAGTAACTGCTCCTACTGGAATCGCAGCTTTTAATATTGAAGGTCTTACCATACACCGATTATTCCAATTACCCGTCGAACATGGGCATACAGCCCAGTATAAGCAACTTAGCGATGCAGCCCTTCAAATTGTACGAGATCAACTCAAAAATGTTGCTTTAGTAATTATCGATGAAATTTCGATGGTTTCTAACGTAACTTTCCTGTACATACATCTGCGACTTACAGAAATATTTGATACTACAGATTCCGATGATGCTTGGTTCGGAAAAAAGCCTATGCTGCTATTTGGTGATTTACTACAACTTCCTCCTGTTCACGAAGAACCTGCTTTTATACAATTATCCAATAAGAGTATGGAGAAAAATGTTGGAGGATTAGGTTCTTATAATTCATGGTCTGCCTTGTTTACCAATGACGAATTGACAATAAACATGCGACAGCAGGGTGATAATATTTACAAGGACATCTTGTCGAGAATTCGCACCGGAGTAGTGACCGATTAGGATACAAAGCTATTAGAATCGAGGAAATTAAATTTCAAAGCGACAAATTGTTGTAATGACCGATTAAACGAATTATGTGATTACATGCTTAATGTGGGATCTAATACGGTGTGTTTACTTCCCACATGTGTTCAGTGTGATGTTTTGAACGCTGCAATGCTGAGTCGATTTCCATCCGAAGAAATCCATTTGATCGCTCATGATACAATGAATTGTGCACCGTACTTGAAAAAAAAGGTGTCAAAGGTACTAAACAATAATGACGACGATAGCTCCCGAACGGCGGGACTTGCAAGGGTCGTAATTGTTAAAGTCGGAGTGCAAATCATGATTAGAAGAAATATTGATGTTACGCTAGGTCTTGTCAACGGTACCATAGCTAAACTTGTTTCAGTTACACGAGGTGCTGATAATGACGTTGAAAAATTGAAAATTATATTACCCACTGGGCAAGAACATATAATAGAACGTGTATGTGTACGTGTATGTCTTTTTTTATATTGTAATTATATTGTTTTCTTTTTTTGTGTGATTATATTATTTCCTTTTTTTTGTGATGTACTTGCAGCTCATTTTGATTTCACATCTTTTTTTATATTGTACTTTTTCATGTATACTATTTTCTTTTTTTGTGATATTTGATAATACTCATTTTGTCCTCGACATTTTCATGTACTTGGCGCATTTTTTACTTTTTTTAAAGTTTTTTTTGGGTATAATAAATACAATAATTTCTATTTTACAACGGGATATTATAATGTCCCCAGGGCAGAGTGTCGGTCGAATCGGGTACGATATGCCGCTTGTCGTCGTACGGACTTAGAGCGATTTTGGATTCCGAAATGGTGTACACTTTATGCAATTTAGACCGTATGCATGATTGTCTGCGAACCATTTCGATCTCCCTATGCAAACACTGCGCGTAGTCGTCGAAAGTTATCGTTCTGGCTATGACGTTGGTCTTGACGCCTTTCGCCTTTTTCGTATCTTTTTTGCCGTCTACGCGAAGTGCATACATTTTCGCTCTAAGACCTACGAATTCGGTCATTATCGCACCGTTATTTTCGTCCTTCATCAGCCCTGGAACCTTCTTATTTACACGCGGCATATTATATGCATTGTTGATGAGATAATCGCTTGTGTCGAATCTATCAATATTATGTTTCATGGTCTCGTAGATATCGTCGCATCGAATGTGATAAATAAGACTGTCAGTGTCGGTGTATAGAATTTTACAATTTTGAGCGTGCAGGGGAGACATGTACTCGTGGTGAAATTCATACAAACAAATTTTTTATATGTCCAGAATGCACATACCCACGTATATCGGTTTGTTGAATTTCACCTCGAGTTTTCGCAATTCAACAGCTGTTAAATTTTCCGAAAAAACACTTCTGCTGTGGAAATTCGGTTTCGCGGTAATTGCCTCCGCGCCATATCGCCCTTCCCAATGTGTCAAAAGTTTTACATCTACGTGATTTCGTACATTTTCCATAGTTTTACCGAATACCGCGTTGTTCATCAATTTATACAAATTTTTTTCAAAATCGTTTGTCGCGGCTGTTCTAAACCGTGTATTTAGTTCGATGTAATCGCGGAGCCAGGGAGATTGAACGAATTGGAGCACGCGGTGTATCTTTGTAATACGAAGACCGTGACGCGTGCACTGCTGCAGGTTGCGATAATGAATAACGTAACGCTGCTTATCATATACCGTCGCGAGTAACTTGTCCTGCCTGCTGCCAGGTGGTTTGGCACGCTTCGGACAGAACGGTAGATCGGCATGAATGTTGTGCAGACGTTGCGGATATTCCAGATCTACCTCGAGAATGTATCCCGTGGGCGAATCGGAAGCGATGCGTCGTAAGATGACATGTACTTGTTATTGGCATGTGCGTATCTTCCGGAACATTGGCTTAAACCCCCGCGTATACCACGTTCGATAAACATGACCATATCGACGTCTGTGAGCAATTCGAATGTAATTTTGGTGTGTTTTAGCATTGCATCCCATGTGAAACCAGGTAGAGTATAATAATGTGCCGAATCTAATCCGTAGCTCTTGATACAACTTTCGCGAAAATTTTCAAAAATATCTGCCAATAACAAGACATCTGTTTTCAAATACAAGTCGCTGTATTCGCCCAAGGTTCTAATCCCAAAACGCTGCCAGACGGTCTCGGCGTGCGCGTAATCGGTCTCTGATACAGTTTCACCCGTTAACGAACTGTAGAATGATTCGCGCGGCGGTAAGCATGGATCCTGCAGCTTGTTCGCGCAATCAAGGTATTCATACGGAAAGACACCTTTTCGCGTCAATAAATTGAAATCCTCGGTGGATAATGTTTCAAATTTGGATCGTAAAATTTTTAATTGATCTGTGCTCAGAAAAGATGCTAATTTGTCGAGACTGGTATTGAGAAATTTGTACGAATCGATGAATCGTAATTTAATATAATTTCGCGAGTCTGATTCAGCCGTATCTTTGACATTTTTTGTGAATGAAATATACTTTTCTTTCGTTATAGGCAATACGTCAACGTGACCTTCAAAAGCGGTAGCTATTTCCTCGATAATGAAATGCGAATCGTAGCCGGATAAATTATGGAAAACTATGGGGATGTAAAACGCGTTTTTATAATTTAAATTGCACTCCGAATGTGCTGGGCCTCTGAACCGTCCGGAGAGATGACAATGATCGCGAACTCGTACATCGCTAGCCTTGAATGGTTCTTCGCAAATATGACAGTGTGTTGCATTGCGAAATGTCGTCCACTGTTCGTTGGTTAAATCAAGCATGGAAACATTACTGCTCAAGATGGGTTTGGCGAAGTTTGCAAAATTTTTTAGTTCGTCTACGAACGATGAAACACAATCCGCGTCGCGGCAAAATCGATATGTCGACAGCGATGTATCATACGAGCAATGCATATAATAGGCAATACTATGAACTTTATGGTGTTGATACGTGTGTAATTTATTGTCTTCAATTTGGCGGCTGTCCTCTGTTTTCTCGATGATGCATTCGAGATCTGCATACACCACGAAGGGGAGCCGCTCCTTCATACCGTGGTTGCCGAAACTCAGCAAGTTGTTTTCTTCACTGGGCAGCAGGATGGCGCAATCGTTCATCTTGCCGCAGTCCACTGTATGAAGCTCCAACTTCTGGGTAGATCCGAAGTAGTGCATACATCTACAGAAACATAAATTTTTTTTATTTAATTTTGTTTCGCGAGAGATTTCAACATTTCACAAGTTTTATATACGTACCAGTCACAGATGAATTTCTTTTTTTCGTGTCTACTCAATTGGGCGCTCACCAGCCGGGACAGGTTCTTAATGCATGCAAAATGCCCTACATCACCGTGCTCATGATTCGGCGTGTAGAGCAAGTTTACATGCCGATCCCTCTTGTGGCTGGTGAGACGCAGCGGAAAGACCTTCGGACCATTCTCCGCCTCGAAGCTGCACACATTGATGGAGATGTCGTTCAACCCTTCAAACTTCCCGATATGCCCCAGAGACATCGGGAACTCAATACCCTAGACATTTAATATGGACGCATAGTCGGGGTATGAACTTGGGCGATCGGGATGTCTTTCCGCAGGATGGAGAGCGGCGACCACTGCCCACGCGAAGCATGCATTGTCCGGGGATTGCACGCTAATTGTTGCTTTCTTTAGCACCAATTCCCGCGGCAACTTGATGTGGCATCCCGCGCGCAGCGGATTGTACTTGTTGACATTGACGGTTAGGTTGAGGATTCGCGTCAATGCCCATCCGCTGTCGCGCTCCTGGAACTCTTCCAGCGATGCCAGGGTGGGTTCGATGACGCATCGCTGATACCACTCCTGTAGATCTGATGTGCCGAAGAGTTCGCAGTTTCGGGTGTTGATGCTTTTGCAAGCATGCTTGTCACCCGCCACAAATTCGCCGTTGAACACCGTGTTCACTTTTAGGTTTCGACGTTTCCTCAAAGCGCCCCGCACATGCTCTAGCACAATGGTCGCCGCATCTTGAAGGAAGTTGCGCGGTTCGATATAGTTTGAATTTAGCACTGCACCAGTTAACACGCGGTTATCGAAAGCAGTGTCTATTTCACGCCACAAAAGTCCCGTACTCGAATGTCCGGCACCTTCGCGCACAAAACGTCCGTGCAACGAATGTTTCAATCCTTCGAGCCGCGCGATTCGAGCAACCACGGATTGCCGAACACCGATCGATAATCGAGGACGTTTTACGCGGCTCTGTTCTTCCAACGATTCGATGCACTCGTTACACCGTTCTTCCCACGCGAGGTACTCTTCCCGGGAAATCAATCGTGCAGATTGATCCAATAACACAGTCCAACAAAATAAAACTTTTTTTCTGTTCCGCAATATTCACTGGGTGATTCTTGTAGAGTATATAGTCCTGAACACGAATTCGCAAACCGCTTGTCGCCATCACCCTCAGTTTTTGAGAAACTCGATTTTGAAAAAAACTGCAAATTTTCAACTTTGAACATCTTTTGTGTCGAAACGGCAATAGTTATTTGGTTGCTCGTTACGTCAAATTATTCTATGTACCCTCCCGAATACGACGATATAAGTTATTATTGCATTATGAAGATTTGAATATGTTTAAACAACGTTCAAAGGGAAAAGGATACCCAAAATGCACCCATTTTTGAAGATATCTTTCAATTATTTCCAAAACTGACGATCTTGGATAAAATCTGACCATTCCACGCGACGCAGCTGACGTTTTTCCTTCGGAAAGCATCAACAAAAGTGGTAAGTAACATTTTGTTTTCAATACAGAAGCGAAATAGTTTGGTAAAACGCGCGCTGCCAACAGTGGTAGTCAGGCGCGTTAAGCAATTGTGTTACGCTGAGCAGCAGTGGATCGCGCGCCGCCGTTGACTACCACTGTCGATGCCGCGTGTTTTGCCAAACTATTTCGCTTCTGTATTGAAAACAAAACGTGACCTTCGTTGATGATTTCCGATGGAAAAATGTCTGTTGCATCGCGTGGAATGGTCAGATTTTCTCCTAGACCCTTAGTTTTGGAAATAAATTGAAAGATATCTTCAAAAATGGGTGCATTTCGGGTGTCATTTCACATTTGATCGTTCTTTAAACATATTTAAATGATTATAATGCAATAATAACTTATATCGTTGTATTCGGGAGGGTACATAGAATAATTTGACGCAACGAGCAACCGAATAAATAATACCGTTTCGACACAAAAGATGTTCAAAGTTAAAAATGTGCAGTTTTTTCCAAAATCGATTTTCTCAAAAACTGAGGGTGATAGAGCAATTCTGCTTGCGGATTCGTGTTCAGGGCGAAAAACTATACAAGAATCACCCAGCGGATATTGCAGACCAAAAATCGTGTTGGATAGTGTAATTGGCGTTCTACTTGCGCGAATTCTTCCATTGTTGTAATCTGTGCAACGTGTTACAACAAATTGAGGCTTTGCACAGTTTACAGCACGCTTTTATGCATGATTTTCTATCTCTGTCTTACTCTTTTAGCGTACCCCCTCCCTCGAATGCATTGCATGCAAAAAAAAAAAATGGCGATCCATTCTAATATGGTTCTATGCAGTTTCTGTCGATGCAGCATAATTCTTTCTATGATTCACGCGTATGACGAATTAGCGCGCGAGATCGTCCAACAAATTTTCTGCTGGCACCTATTTTCTAAGAATCGATGTTTCTGCTGACACCTATTTCTAAGAATCGTTGTTTTTGCTGGCACCTATTTCTAAGAATCGTTGTTTTTGCTGATTCCGCAGAATTCTAAGATTCGACGTTCTCAGAAGTATCATGTTACATTAACATTGCAAAAAAAATGACATCATCTCGCGCGATACGCTGCGACGTTAAGATTGAAAAACATTATGGAAAAGTTGGAAGTTTTAAAATAAAATGCGGTGGTGGGGGAAGCAATCGCACCACTATTTAAGACGGCTTCGGAACGCTGTTCCATCAATCGCTCAATAGCCTCAGTGACTTTCGACGGAACAAATAGTGCTCTGAAAAAAAATGTGCAGTACCAGTGTCGAAGGAAACGCCAGACGCATGAATTATTACGTTCCGATCATGCAGGATGACGGTGTGGCTCAATGCGGGGAGGATACAGTTGCTTGGTAAGGCTTAATTTTCACATATTCTCAAAATTTTTATTCCTAATACGAGCGGATAATTTCATAGCTTTGATTGTTCCCTTAGCCCGCGCCGAACATCGCGTATCATGGTCAGAAGATACGCATTAACATCCATGGGCAGCAAATATTTGGAAATTGGAATCCGCGTACGGCCTACGGTCGATGTAGAAATGGTTCTCGGCGACAATCGTGGGATGTTTCTCACGTTACCATTGTATGCATGGCATGCGCTATGCATCAATTGTACGATCATTGAAGAACGTTCACGATTACCTGGATCACCTTCGATGCAGATGAATCAATTAACAATGGATTTTTGTGAGATCTATAATTCTCCGATTGTAAAGATGACGCTACATAATAAGCCGCTGTATTTCAAACCGGATACAGTGACATTTTTATTAAATCTTGAGCCATGTATAGACTATGTGTATTCGCGGCTCCATCAAAATGTAAGAGATGTGCAGATGAAATTTGAAACTTTTGTTAACGTGCTACAGCAGAGCGATGTTGCCTGCGAAACATTAGATGCGCGTCGTGCTGCTAAAATCATACGCGATAGCGAACATTACTGTGAGGATTATTATGTAGATTGCGAACTGGTAGCATGCACCATCAATGATATTCTAGCTGATGCTCGTAGGAAAAAATGTTAAATTATATTCTTTTAATTTTAAATAAAATTTCTTAAACATATATAGAATTATTTCTCAATTTTATTCACCCACCATCATCCTCGCCACATAATTCTAAGATTCGACGTTTCTGCTGACACCGCGTAATTATATTTCGTTCTTACTTTTTGCAAAGTTATGCACTTCTCAGTTTCATGATAGGAGGGTTTTTTTTTATATATACGAGCCCGGAGATGTAGCGAGACCAGTTGCTCATCAATCTTTAAAGACGGCTGAAAGTTTTTGTGTGACACTTTTTTCATTTTAAGTGAAATTGCTTTTGAAGGATATAATAATACCGTAAGTTTCCATTATCATATTTTTTAGTGAATCGTTGTGTTAGTAACTTTGAGAATTATAAGAAAAATCGGTTTCAGATTATGTCGTTGCCAATCAATTTGAATCATCCAGCTACTGCTACGATCACACAGTACAACAGCCATCTGGACTTGTAACATTCAATAGCCGTTTCTTATAGGTTTTCGTGCCCTGAAAACGAATCCGCAACCCGTTTGTCGCCATCACCCTCAGTTTTTGAGAAAATCGACTTTGAAAAAATCTGCAAATTTTCAACTTTGAACATTTTTTGTGCCGAAATGGTAATAGTTATTCGATTGTTCGTTACGTCAAATTATTCTATGAACCCTCCCGAATACAACGAAAGAAGTTATTTTTGCATTACGAACATTTAAATATGTTTAAATAACGATCAAAGGGAAAAGGACACCCGAAATGCACTAATTTTTGCGGATATCTTTCAATTTATTTCCAAAACTAAGGGTCTGAGACGAAATCTGACCATCCCACGCGATGCAGCAGACACTATTCCTTCGGAAAGCATCGACAGAAGTGGTAAGTCTCGTTTCGTTTTCAATACAGAAGCGAAATAGTTTGGCAAAACGCGCGGAGCCGACAGTGGTAGTCAACGGCGCGGCGGCACGCGCGGCGGCCAGCGTAGGTAGGTAACCACAGCCGCTCACGGTAAGCCTCTCACAGTGCTACAATATTGTATTTGCTATTTATAAACTATTTAATAAAAAATGATTAATTATTGCATAATAAACTATGTAGGGTAAACCAACCAGTATTTGATCGCATACCAGTGAATGACCATTAGGCAAAAAAATGTCAATTATAAATTGTTACGTCCCTACTTCCTATTCGGGGCCGCGATTTTTTGGGAGGTTACGTATTTAACCGCTTTTGAGCTAATCCAGGGATTTACGCTCTGGGATAGTCGAGACAACGTTTTTGATATTCAATATTATTATTCTGTGAAGTACCCTACCTTTCTTATTATGAGATTGGGATTAACTTCCACGAGATGGGACCTGATGAAACCCCTGATATCTCCTGGGCCTGGTCGGGCTTCGGGGTGGTCCACTCGCCAACAACCAGGGTTCGCCCAAATGCAGGGGGTTCGATCTCTTGCCTGACGATCGGAGGTGTAGCGATACCAAGAAGCTCGTCGCCGGTCGCCGGCGCTTCACGATAATAACAATTCAGTTTTCGTAGCTGCACTCGTCGCCCCGCACGATGATTCCTTGGCATTTGTCCGTTACGATGTCTACACTTCAACTTTTATTACTGTTTTGTTTTTTCTCAATTCAAAAGATTCTTGTAGTCTTTAACGTGTGATTGATGAGGAATTAATATAATAACTGAACATGATAACTTTTATAACATGGTAATAATCTCCGCGGGTGGTCCGATCCCTTTTTATAGGGCAATTGGTCACTCCTTCTCCAGGTTTGTCACATGACAATTAAGACGGTGGGAGATGAAATCGCCCAATCATCTGCCGTGGGATCCACCTGAAGAATTCTTTCCAGCGGGCTATCCGAGAGTTTTGTTTACTGCAGAATTTGAGCTATTGCGCGCCTATTTCGGTGTCTTCTGCTTTACTTAAGACGTATTTCTGCAGTTATACGAAACCCTCAGTAGCGTCGATAGTTAAATTCTTATTTTAATTCCTTTTTAGAAGTTTACGCTACTGGGTTTTCGATGTGCTCTGTACGATTGGTTTCGTACAGCCCACATACTAGGGATTGAAGTTAAAATACATCGGTTCCGTATTGGAGCTCGATTTACGGGATATAATAGGGAGGGCAAATTTGTGGCGATGATCAGGAGCGCAGCTTCGCGAAGGTGTCGACTCCGCTGGCGGAAGGGGCCTCTGACCCATCAGCTGGCGTCCACTGGTCCCCTTTGTGTGCGCACGACTGGCTAGCTGGTGTGCGGCTAGTAGCTGTGCGGCTACCTCCTTCATGCTGGTCCTCCTGCTCACTGTTGCCGTCCGTTGATTCTTGACTTGATTTCTTCTTGTAGATTACGGATTACAATGCCTTATCGGCAACACTTGTATACTAGGTGATTACAATACACCAAAGTACGAAATAGTAAATATATTCGATTTAAAGGGTTAGATAATAGTAGACTCCACGTCGCGGGACGTGACACCTCCCCCCTTAGAAAGCAAATTTCCAGAGGAAATTTGTTTCAATTCTTGGATGGCTTCCTTGAATTCTCTTGCTGCTGGAGTCGGTTGTTGTCCCTCGTCAGTTGTTGCTGGTTGATCTGCATTCTGCGATGACGGTTGCTTTTTCTTTGCAAAATGTATTATTAAAGTAGTTAAGGAGCTCCAAATTGCCCCTAACAAGTGTAGTCCGCATCCATAGACTGCATGTATTTGATGTCCGTGTACAATGGTATCAAATACTGTTTTTATTATTTTAATGATAATAAAAACTCCAAGTAGTCCTGCGGTGACTGTTCCAAATTTATGAAATCCATTCCAGAATTTGGCTGCTGCATTTTCGGCCAACGTGGTGATGGTTTCTTCGTCCAAAATTCCCATTATTGAAATTGATCCAACGGGAATATTTTTCCCGGATACTCCTCTGGCGAGTGTATTTAATATCGCTGCTTTTTCTGCAGGGAACATAATGTGGTCCCTTAAATTTTCCAATTCCTTCTGTGTATATATTCCGCTGGTTGCGAGATCCGAAGGAGATGTATAATGCCATTTGAGTTTTGTTTTTGGATGTAATATTTGAGGTGGATGAACTTCAATTGGATGTGGTGAAATTCTGTGCCATGCTTGGTCAATTTCATACATGACTGGTAGAATGGGACTACATTCTCCATGTGTCCCTTGAGTAGTTAATATGTGAGATTTCGGTGTTAAAAACATAGAATTGTTTTTCAACCATATAGGTAACTCTATATAACATTCATCGGTTTTACGTATTTTAACTTGTACAGGAATGCATTTAACAATGTGAATCACTTCGCCAGCTACTAGTGCCATATGTCCTGGTGATTTCATGACTATATTGGCAAATTCGTCTGGTTTCAGTGTAGCAATTATTAGAGCATTGTTTAATATTTGCTGTTCCAATAAGCATTTTTGAATAATTATGTCTCTGTATAGAGTTTTTAATTCAGTTCTTATGTGTTTTTCCACGTAGACAAATTTGGAATTTACATACGTAAAAATATCCAAATTTTCTACAGGAATTTTGTGTAAAGATGCAAATGTTCTTTCTTTTGTTGTTTCCAAGATGAATAATTTTGGATGTTCCGTCTGTATAAGCGTATAACCACATAGATGTTGCTCTCCTGTTGGAGTTAAAGCAAACGTAATATCCTGCGTGGTTAATGCATACACTGAAAGTGATTTTTCTTCGGTTTGGCTGGTATCGGTAATTTTGGATGCCAACCCTTCGTAGAGTACATCATAACGATCGAATTTGCAGGTCGATGGTGGAAAAGAGTGCCAGAATGTATGTCCGTCCTCATTGTCCACACAAAATCCGTTTTGAAAATGGCATATTGTTCCAGATTTCAATATGATTTTATTAGGCTCCAGTCGTACTGGTACTAGAGCGGTTTTGAGTGTTATTTTCGCCATTGCTTGTACTACTACTGTTTCCCATGATCCATAAGGGTCAGAAAATTGTGCTCCGGTACATTTTCCATCTGCGGTGAGTGATCCAGCCATGGTAAATGTCCGGGTTGATGTCTGGTTCATTTTGAGTCCCACCAAATAGACGTTATTACCTATAACGGTGGATCCATACTCATGCATATTTCGGCATTGACGTTCAGTTAAATCTTCAAGATATTCATTTAGTCCGTTGTGTACTGCAGAAATGTGTGAATGCATTCCGCAATAATAAATGGTTCTTGAAATTATGAGCTTGCATTGGATGACTTCCACGTAGTTGAAGTCCGAGAGTTGCAGAAGTTGAATGTAGATTTCCTTTGTGGTTGTGGAGATTGGGCTTATTTCGCAATCTCCTACTGAATTTAATGAAACGGTTGTCACGTTTAAATGTTGCCCATTGCAATCGTATCCAATGAGGGCCCAAACGAGATTCAAGTTGATTAGAATTATCCATGGTAAAATCATGGTAATTCCCCTTTTTTAAAACAAAAAAAAAATATAAAGTTCATTTTGAACTATTGTTATTTTAACAATGATTTATATTTATTCCTTTAATATTTCGTACTTTCTTAATTCTATTTATAATAACAGGTATTCTTTTGTATACCCGATCTTTCGTCGTATTGGTTGAACCCAAAACTAAAAATATAGTTTCCTTTTAAATATAACTTTTATATAAAGCTTATTGATTATTATATTTCTATTTTCCTTTATAAATGAACGTTTATATACTGGTTAACGTATGTAGGGTAGCATTTGTTTAGATGACTACCACCTAATTTCAACAATTTTGTAATTCCCGTATGCTAACCCTGCGTATTCTTGATGGGTTAGGCCCAAATATTCTTCTATGCAACCAGCACAAGTGGCTGCTTCATTAGTCCACGCTATTTCTTTACCGCAATGGTCGCATTTCGCAATTTGTTCCGCTACGGATTCGATACAGATAGCATGTAAGTAATTTTCAATCACATATTCTGGTGCCACATTTGTTTGCACATAGCATTCAGCGCATATACATTTAGTATCGGATATGTAGAGTCGGTATACACACTGTCGTACACAACTCAATAATAATAAGGGTATATAAGTTTCGGGGAAGTCATAAGGGATGGCTCCATCGATAGGGCCATGATGTCTATCATTTTCCCGTGGTTGTCTGGGGTCGTGTTGTACTCCCATTTTAAATCAAATTCGGTTTCTGATCTGTAATCATTTTGTATTTTGTTCTTATACTAATTTAATATATACCTTTCATATGAGGGTTAGTCATTCAATCAACAATTATTAGAGATAAATAGATGTTTTATATTTTAAAAATATATATAGGTTTACAGCAAAAATACAGTAATATAAATATAAATTTATCCCTTGCTGTCACCATCTGGTGATCACGTCCATTATGCCTCCCATATTTAATATATTCCACTTTCCGGGAGTTAGTTCTAAATACTCTTCAATACATTCGGTACACCTGCAAGCCGGTGTCACGGTCGCCAAAGAGGTCCCGCATTGATGACAGGAGGATGCCATCATCAATGCAGTGTATTTGCACATTGAGTGCCATCCCCCTTCTACAAGGTGTTGCTTTACGGGTTCATACATAGTGTCATAACAGTTGGTGCAGAACCTCAACATTTCCCATGTATAGATCCTTACGATTGATTTAGTTATGCAGTACATCTGCATCAAGGGCCTATACACATGTGGATGTTGACTAGGGAGGACACCATCTATTGGTCCATAGAATTCCATATCCTCTTCGAATTCTTCTACGGGAAGCTTCATATCTGTAATAGATGGCTTTTTAAGTATTTTATACTTGATTTGGTTTAGCCATCTATTGTTTAGTGGCTATCCTTTTCTCAAACATATTTGTATATTCTTTTATGTGAATTATAAGGGGGTATGGTATTTATGCAAAGATAATCTTTCTTTCTTGATTTTTATTTTATACATATTCTACAACAATTATTTCTCCGCGTAACAATTGATCTTTATCACTTTGGTGTAGTTGTAGACAACAGGCGGTGCACTCCGAACAGGTTAAAGCTGGTCGTCTGAATACCATGCCGATTCCGCATTTGGTACAGATGGAACCCCGCAATAACCCCACGTAATTACAGATGCAGTGCCCTCCTGTTTCCATGAATCTTTGTTGTTCGTGGGGGTTACTTAATTCGTAACAAACGTCACAAATCCTTTTATTGCCCCAGCTATATATAGTAGCTGTGCTTTTGATTAGGCAATATAAATGTTCGAATCGATTGTAAAGAGGCGGAACCAGGGTCGATATTACATCTTCGATTGCCCTGGCGTAATCTTCGTCCTCTTCTTGGGGAACTTCTACTGGGAGTATCATGGTCTGTAATAGACGATACTCTAAGTATTTTATTCTCTATTTGTATACAATTTTATTTTATTTGATTATCATCCTGGATAGGACTTAATATACGCGAGCTTAAGTTTATTTATATGTACAGTACGAGTTGTTCCATCAGATAATATTTTAACATTCTGATTAGGCAACAATTCGAGTACTTTATACGGTCCTGAGTACTGATCTGCGAACTTTGTCCTCCGAGGTTCTTTCAAAAGATATACTAAATCTCCTGCTTTAAAATCTTGTGGATTAATTTTCCGATCATAATATTGTTTAGATTTGGCTTTTGCCTTTATCAAATTTTCTCGGGCTTGGGTTTGCAGATTAGTTATTTTACAAAATAAATCTCTTAGATATTCAACATATGTAGGTTCCAAATCTTCACCAATAGGTTTTTCGCTTGAAGGTTCTCGTGCTATGCATCCGAAAACTAATTCATGTGGTGAAAATTTAGTACCCTCATGTACTGCAGTGTTGTATGAAAACATTGCTAAATCTATCCAATTATCCCAATTATCATCATTTGTCGTATACTGTTTTAAATATTCTGTTAGTACGTGATGCGATCTTTCTATCGAACCGTTACTCTGTGGATGATAAGCTGTAGTAACATAACGTTTAATTTTGAATCGCTTAGCGATGATTTTTAGCAAATTTGAAGTAAAATTTGTTCCTTGATCAGTTAAAATGGCTTTAGGTGATCCGAATCGGCAAATAAACCGTTTTATAAATACGTCTGCTATATCGACAGAGGTGGTTCGAGCTAAAGGTATCGCTATTGAATATTTCGTTAATAAATCTTGTATCGTTAGTATGTGTGTTCTTCCTTTTCTGGTTTTTGGCAATGGTCCTACGATGTCCATGCTGATTTTGTCGAACGCTTTACCTGGAGTATCTGTCAAGACCATTGGTTGTTTTATTTTTATTCTTGTTAACTTTTTCATTTGACAGTCTTGGCATTCTCTGATGAATTTTTGAATTTCCTTCTTCATATTTTCCCAATAGTAATTTTGTCGTATCCTGTGGTAGGTTTTCGTAACTCCTTTGTGTCCTCCACTGGACGACGTATGTTTTTCTTTTATTATATGTTCTCTCAGATTTTCAGGTGGTGTTACCACTTCACCAGTGCAAATGGTGATTGTAATCGGTAGGTTTTCGAAGATGTGCTTTAATCTATTTATGATATATTTCCATGGTATGTCTTCTATATTATGGGTTCTACTTATGGAGAACGATTTCAGGTCGAATTCCGTGACTGCGTCCCATAATGACATGAGACCATTTAAAATGTTATCAGGTCGTATAATAGTTCTTGGATTTTCTTTGATTGGTAAACTTATTATATATCTTACTCCATCTGGTACTGGTCGGGCCCTTTCTAGGGTAAGATCTACATGATTTGGTAGTAGATTTTCTGTTTCTAGTTCTTTAGCACCTCTATCGATTGGACTTCCATCCAATCCGATGAAAATGACTCTATTATCTTTTATTTTTGCAAGAGAATCTCTAGATTCTCTTATCACCAATTGGTTTTGATGAGGAATTGTATCCTCGCTTCTACTTGTAGTTGTTCTTGGTGATAATTGAGGCGGTGATGGAGATATATCTATTATTTCCATGGATTCTTCGTCTTGCGGTGTTTCTGTGGTTTCCATTGATTCTTCTTCTTGTAGTGTTCCAGTAGTTTCGATTGATTGTTCTTCTTGTAGTGTTTCGGTAGTTTCAATTGATTCTTCTTCTTCTTGTGATGTTCTTGCGATGTCAATTGGTTCTTCTTGGATTTTCCTTTTTGGTGAAGGACCAGCAATTGATGAATCGCTTGATAGAGTTCTTTTCCGTTTTTGTTCTAAATTTTGAGGTGTTTCTGACGATAATGTATTTTGTTCCATATCTACATCTTCTGATTCTTCTGGTATTGGTATGCGTTTACGTCTCCTTTTTGGAAATTCTAAATATTTGAGTTCCCTATTTGGGAAGGCTAAATGTCTACTTCTCGTCATTGCTCCTTTGAAATCTTCCGGTGAAGTTGACCGTAAATTTTTCTTTTGAGGCGGTTCGCCTTCTGGAGGATCCTCTTCCTCTCTTGCTCTTATCGGTAGGCATACTTCTGGTGGATTGCGGGATAACGCATCAGCGTTGAGGTTACTTTCCCCTTTTTTATAATTTATTTCGAATTCGTAATCGGATAATTTAAGTTTCCATTTCCAAATTCGAGAATTTGGATCTTTTATTGAATTCATCCATACTAGAGGTTTGTGGTCTGTTTCTATTTTAAATTTACGACCATATAAATTGGGTCTAAAATGTGTTACGCAATAAATAATTGCTAAACATTCTTTTTCAATTGTAGAATAATTTTGTTCTGCTGTATTTAATAAGCGGGACGCATAAGCAATAGGAAGATCGTCGCCGGTAAATTCCTGACTAAGCACTCCTCCTATAGCGTAACCCGAAGCATCCGTCGTTACTTTGAACGGGTGCGAGAAATCTGGGTATTGAAGTATTGGCTTAGATATTAGAGCTTTCTTTAATATTTGAAATGCTTCTTCTTCTTCTTTGTCCCAAATAAATTTCTTTGTCTTTTTTAATAGATTTGTTAATGGTTTCGATTTTCTTGAAAATTCAGGTATAAATCGTCTATAGTATCCAATTAATCCCAAGAATTGTTTAATGTTCTTAGGGGTTTTGGGTCTAGGAAAATTTTCTACTGCTTCAATCTTTTTTGGATCCGGTTTTACTCCATGTTCGTCAATTATGTGTCCTAAATAGATCACTTCATGTCGTAAAAATTCGCATTTGTCTGGTTGAAGCATTAGTTTTGCTTCCCGTAGTCTTTTCATTAATCTTGTAAATTTTATTTCGTGTTCACGAAGAGAACGGGAATATATTACTATGTCATCCAGATAAACAAAAAGTTCGGTTCCTTGAAGTCCTGATAGAACGCTATTCATAAGGCGTTGAAATGTTGCAGGAGCATTTTTTAATCCAAAGGGCATTCTTGTAAACTGATAATGTCCATATGGTGTAGAAAATGCTGTCTTGTGTGCGTCGTCTGGTGCCATCTTAATCTGATGAAACCCTGATGCTAAGTCGAATGTAGAGAAATATTTTGCGCTTCCTAATTGATCCAATATTTCTGTAATATTTGGTAGAGGATAAGCGTCACCTATCGTTTTTTCGTTTAATTTACGATAATCGATTACTACTCTCCATCGTTTTTTCCCTGTTGAATCTGGTTTTTTAGGAACGATCCATATGGGAGAACTATACGGAGATGAGGATGATTCTATCACACCAGTTTCCAATAATTCATTTATTTGTTGATTTATTTCATCCTTATGAACTGGTGGATATCGATATTGCCGAGTATTTATCGGTATATCATCTGTAGTATGAATTCTGTGTTGTATGCTATCTGTTCCTTCCAAAATTTCTCCTGCCAGATGAAAACGATCTTCGTTTTCCTTTATTAGTTGTATCACATTTTCTTTTTCTTCCTTGTTTAAGTGATCCAACCTGAGTAGTTTCAAGATTTCTTCGAATCGATTTTCTTTCGATATTTTCGTCAAGTTACAGCGTTTATAGGAACGTTCTTCAAATGGAAGTATTTCGATTGTAGGTACTACAACATTACAATCCTCGTCCGTACTATTTATTATTCTCAAATGGGCTTTTCCCTCTCGATTTGTTACTAAGGCATTTCCCAAATAGATTCCTTCCTTGACGTGCAATTTTCCTACGTATCCTTCACGCAGTTCTGGATTTGCAATATTAATATGGAAAGGGACTGAACTTCTTTTTGGCACGAATATCTCCTCGTATGTATTAAAGGGAATATAGTTATTTCCCCACTTGATTTGCCTTTTTGCATAATCGATGCTGGCTTCTTGATGTAACAGAAATTCGGATCCTAAGATTCCGTCTTCATCGTCAAACAGTGCGTCGTTTACCACGTGGAAATTCACTGGATGATTCGCAATCATTATTGATGCAGTCCCTAAGGTAGCTTGATTCGAATCGATTATTCCACGGATATATATGATTTCTTGAGTGTTGACGATTGTCGATGCTGTTACCATTGATTTCTTGATGAGGTTGACATCGGATCCCGAATCAACCATTAATCGTGCCTTCCCTTCCAGATTTGGAGATGTTATTAGTATTGTTGGAATATTTCGTACGGTATTAATAGGAACAGTTACTGTTCGTTTATTTGTTCGTCTTCTTCCTCCATTGATTCCTTCTTCGTTTGTTGTTCCTTCACTGACTTTTTTTCCTCGATTTCCAACGTCGGTTTCCAGGGCGTTGATTTTCCTGATGGTTTTGCTTCTTCCGTTTTTGGGACTCCTATTTTCATTATTTTCTGACGCTGTGGAGGGTTCCCACTCCGGATTGCGCCAGACGTTTCCGGGTGGCCCTGCTCGTTTCCCTGATTCATTCTTGAGTATGGGACTATTTCTCCTGATTCTACTTTGGCCTTGAACTTGAAACAATCCTTAATCAGATGTCCCGATTTCTTACAATAATTGCAAGAAATTTCTAATTGATTCGGTGATGATGTTGCAGCTCCGCTGTTTTGTAATGAATTTGGTTGCCACGCGTTATTTCGCGGCTGATTGTTTTGCCATCCGCTATTTCGCGGCTGGTTATTTTGCCATTTCGGTATGGCTCCTTCGTATTTAGGCGGTCCAGAATTTGGTTTATTTTGGGGTACCGATGGATTCGCTCTTTGATCACGGGACACAGGTTGCTGACGAGTATATGAACTTGTCTTCATTCTCTCGTCTTCTAGTTTGACTTCTTTGTCAATTTTTACGGCTAGAGCATAGATTTCATCCAGCCCTAGTCCTTGACGTTCTTGTCTCAAGCGTAAAGAAATTTCACGAGGTAATCCTTTAATAAAAGCTTCCAGTGTGTCCGCATTGATATTTTCCTGCAGTGTAGCGGATATTTCTCCATAATTTCGTTTTTCCCCGTCTATTATAGCTAAGCGCAAATTTTGAACGCGAGTTATGTAGTCGAGAATATTTTCTCCTGGTTTTTTAAATGTATACCCCAATTCGCCTTTATATTGATTCACATTTTTACACGGCGCGAAGTACTGTTTCAATTTATTTCCGAACTCGTCTAGAGTGATTAGATCAGAATCGCCTATCGCAATTAAAGCATGTCCGCGTAATTTATTCATTAATAATTTTGTTAATTGCATTTCTTGCTGAGGGGCTAACATTGATTTTGCCCGTTCACATGCCTTTAAAAATTGAAAAACAGATGGTCGATAGCCATCGAAGAAAGGAACTGCCTCTAACGCGAGTTTGATTGGAATTTTTCCGTCCATCGGATCTTGTTTAGATTTAAAGTCGCGAATTTCTAGTTCACGCGTTACTGGACGTTTTTCGACCGGATTTGGGGTAATTATCTCAGATTTGATACTGTGAACGTCTTCGGCACGCTCCCTCTCTAATCTTTTTACTCTTGCTGTTACTGACTCTAAATGCTCGAATTTTTCATCCCACAACGTTAATATTGTGAGGAGTTGAGATAATGTTTCGGAAGGGGTCAATTCACCCTTTGATTCTAACGCTGTCTTTGCCTGTCGGATTATCTCTGTTTGCTTTCGCAATTCCTCTTCGTCCTTTTCACCG
Source organism: Andrena bucephala (assembly GCA_947577245.1). NCBI lineage: Eukaryota > Metazoa > Arthropoda > Insecta > Hymenoptera > Andrenidae > Andrena > Andrena bucephala. The sequence goes on along the minus strand of OX387716.1, from coordinate 80,450,536 downwards.
TGATCCGACATGATTCTTGATTTTACGCGCTTGATTTTACTGATTTGATTTCTCAACTATTGCGGATTATCCCACCGCTGCCACCAATAAAATAACTCCTAATGTTACGTCCCTACTTCCTATTCGGGGCCGCGATTTTTTGGGAGGTTACGTATTTAACCGCTTTTGAGCTAATCCAGGGATTTACGCTCTGGGATAGTCGAGACAACGTTTTTGATATTCAATATTATTATTCTGTGAAGTACCCTACCTTTTTTATTATGAGATTGGGATTAACTTCCACGAGATGGGACCTGATGAAACCCCTGATATCTCCTGGGCCTGGTCGGGCTTCGGGGTGGTCCACTCGCCAACAACCAGGGTTCGCCCAAATGCAGGGGGTTCGATCTCTTGCCTGACGATCGGAGGTGTAGCGATACCAAGAAGCTCGTCGCCGGTCGCCGGCGCTTCACGATAATAACAATTCAGTTTTCGTAGCTGCACTCGTCGCCCCGCACGATGATTCCTTGGCATTTGTCCGTTACGATGTCTACACTTCAACTTTTATTACTGTTTTGTTTTTTCTCGATTCAAAAGATTCTTGTAGTCTTTAACGTGTGATTGATGAGGAATTAATATAATAACTGAACATGATAACTTTTATAACATGGTAATAATCTGCGCGGGTGGTCCGATCCCTTTTTATAGGGCAATTGGTCACTCCTTCTCCAGGTTTGTCACATGACAATTAAGACGGTGGGAGATGAAATCGCCCAATCATCTGCCGTGGGATCCACCTGAAGAATTCTTTCCAGCGGGCTATCCGAGAGTTTTGTTTACTGCAGAATTTGAGCTATTGCGCGCCTATTTCGGTGTCTTCTGCTTTACTTAAGACGTATTTCTGCAGTTATACGAAACCCTCAGTAGCGTCGATAGTTAAATTCTTATTTTAATTCCTTTTTAGAAGTTTACACTACTGGGTTTTCGATGTGCTCTGTACGATTGGTTTCGTACAGCCCACATACTAGGGATTGAAGTTAAAATACATCGGTTCCGTATTAGAGCTCGATTTACGGGATATAATAGGGAGGGCAAATTTGTGGCGATGATCAGGAGCGCAGCTTCGCGAAGGTGTCGACTCCGCTGGCGGAAGGGGCCTCTGACCCATCAGCTGGCGTCCACTGGTCCCCTTTGTGTGCGCACGACTGGCTAGCTGGTGTGCGACTAGTAGCTGTGCGGCTACCTCCTTCATGCTGGTCCTCCTGCTCACTGTTGCCGTCCGTTGATTCTTGACTTGATTTCTTCTTGTAGATTACGGATTACAATGCCTTATCGGCAACACTTGTATACTAGGTGATTACAATACACCAAAGTACGAAATAGTAAATATATTCGATTTAAAGGGTTAGATAATAGTAGACTCCACGTCGCGGGACGTGACAAAATTAAAAATATTTATGTTTATTAATGGAGTGTAGTTGCACTTTTAAAATCCCATATTTTTAGTTACGCGTATTAAACAAACATTAATAAGTACAATTCTTATTAAATGAATGCGGTCATTTACTGGACTTCTCATTCAACAATTGGGTCGTACGATAAATAATAAATTATTATTTCTCTGTGTTGGGGGGGGGGGGGGGGAATTCCATCACATATTGGTTTAGAAAAAATATTTGGGGGTCATCCCCTCCCTCGGTTAGGTCTGAAAAAATTTTTGGGGTGGGCCAAGGTCTGAAAGAGATTTTTCGGGGGTCATTCCCCCTCTGAAAAATTTCCGACGTGGGTCCGGTCTGGAGAGGTCTCCGCGGCGGCTCGGCCCGGACTAATCCCCACCATCATCGCGGCTTCCCCCACTCCGCGGCTCGTGCGCGCGCAACCGGTCTTCCTCTCCCCGCAGGCCCCGCGCCCATGTTTCCCTCCGCCGCGCTCCCCTCAGAAGACCTGGGTTAGAACCGGCCTAGACTTACTACTTACATAGGAACCCAATTTTAGTATTATTGCCCCAACCTAATCATCTTTCTTAATAATACGTCACCGTGCACTCAGTGCACGACGCGAGTGCTCGCGGGACCCAAATAGGCGCGAGTACTGGAAGGTTAAGGAACGCTCACGCTCAGCGTCAACCAGGAACACGCTTAACATAAACTTAAAACAAACAAATCCGAGACCAGCAATAGCGTCGCGACATGCCGCCCCCTTTGGACGGACACGTTCAATCACGCGGTTACAATGCGAGTAGCGCAATAATAAAACGAATAATGATACTATGTATCTACAGGGTGTCCGCGGGAAGAATGGGCAGCCGGTTTTCTCCTAAAGTATTGGAGATAAAAATATAAAAAAAATAGGGAAATGCATGGTTCGAGGGGGCCAATTTATTAGCGCGAACGAATTTTGTTTTCGATTATTATTTTAAAAGATACGATGGTCATGTTCGGTTTTTCAAATAGAACTATTTTTTTTGAAGACCTGAGTTGATAGTGCGTTCCAAGACAAATTCAACAAGCTTGAATGTATACACTTTATTTTCACTGGTTTTTAAGATATTGTGCTTGCAAATTTACTGATTTTCACTGGAAGAAAACCCTCTGGAATAGCAAGGACCTGAGTCGGTCTTACTGGCACCACGGGTGGCACTGCCTGTTGAAATAGATACCTACCTGCCAGGAATAGCAGGCCTAAAGGTTGGACAATACTTTTCCGTCAGAAATGCTACTTAGGTAGGTAGGGAAAGTAGGGACATGATGGGGAAGCTAAGGAAAAATGCAAATAAAGTGATGATTGTCCCTATTAATTAAGTCTATATTACTCCAAATACAACTATAAGTTAATGATTTAACATTTTTTATACACTTTGGACTATCTGAGGTCAGGCGTCTAAGTTATTACACTTTACAAAACAGATGGGGAAAAAACCGTCCTCCCCCATTCGCTTTCGCCAGCGACCACACTATTATGACACAGTGGCTTCCTAATGATGTATTTGTCACGTGCCTAGCATCTTTTAATTAGGGTTTAGGGAGATGCCCCATCTTACCTCGCTACCCCGTCATGCCCCTACTTCCCCTACATCTGCGGTACCGAGAAGCGCACCGTTACTTTTATTTCGCACTTGCTTCTACGCTCGGATGGCCGGTTCTTTTGGGAGGGATGCTAGACTAAATTTCAATCATAGGGAGCAGATTGTATCAGAACCATTCGGATGTGCATTCCTCACAAACGGCTGCTCTCTTGAAGAGGCCCTCTTCACAGCAATGCCCACCTTCTCTCGCACGGAATAGGTACGTTAACGCTTGCTTTTGTTCTGATATTGAAGCTCGTGTTTATACTCGAGAGGACCACGCGTCGACAGCGGGCTACCCCCTTTCTTCCTGTGTCTCTCCACGAGCCGTGTTGACGGTGGATTGTAGGAGCGTAGATATCTGGATGCCAGTTATTGAATTCAGGAGACGATAGAAACATTTTATTACAAAACACACATGTACTATAATTAAAGTAAATCGTATTCCTCTCGGGCAGGAGTACTGATAATGATCGAACTTGCGCCCCACTTCGCGCAGACCAATTACACGGAGGGTAGTCGGGACTGCCTAAATGATACAGGGTAATTCTGGAACAACGCCCGTCAAGGAGATGCGCTGGTACCCCGTGGCGAGGACAGACCTTCGCATTGCCTCACCCGATTTTTATGGTTTTTTTTCGGAAAAAGGTACGAATCCTGGGCCGAACGTAGCGAATTGAAGTCGACCCTCCGCAGTCGAGGGTGAATTATCCATTACAGCGTATTAAGAAACCCTTTTCTTCATCGTATCGAAAGGGAAGTGACGCCAATGGATTCCTTATGTTTTTCTGATGAAAATCATACCAAATGTCATGCAAATCGGACTACTTTGACACAAGCTATTTGTATTCCCTATGTAAAAGTTGTCCGATTTACACGACATTTGCCATGATTTTCATCGGAAATCCCCAAGGAATCCATCCGCGACACTTCCATATCCATACGATAAAGAATAAAGAATTATTTTATTTCCTAACCAGATACAGGGTAATTAAGGAGCAGCGCCAGTCAAGGAGATGCGGCTGCCTGGTACCCCGTGGCGAGGACAACCCCTCGCAGTGCCTGACCGAATTTTATGGCTTTCCACCCGCGAAGGGGTTTGAGTGCCTAATAAGAAGTGAGAAATCTTCGACTTGCGCATTTCTCATCAGATCTTTTCAAAACCGACACCTATCGATTCCTTATGTTTCGCCGATGAAGCTGACACTAAGAACGACGTAATTCGGACCATAATGAAGGAAATTCCATGGAATATCGATTTATATCATTTCAAGCTGACTTGACTTGGTTAAAAATAGTTCGATTTACATGAAATTTGGTATGATTTTAATCGACGGAACGCCAGGAATCCATTGGCGCCACTTACCCTTCGATACGATGAAGAAAAGAAGCAAACATTTGAAATCCTGAACATTTCTCACTTCTTAATGGTTTTCCAAACCCTTCGAGGGTCGAAAGCCATAAAATTCGATGGGCACTGCGGGGTGTTGTCCTCGCCCCGGGGTGACGGGCGTACCTCCAGAATTACCCTGATGAAATAGAGGTGGAAGATGCCACATCTGGTTACCAAAAACTACCCGTACTGATCGGCCGCGGTGTCTCGCCAGAGTCGCGGTTTATGAGCGGATTTTCCGCGCGTCGGCGGTAGGCAACGGTACATAGTACGGGTCCGAAGTCATCGTACGCACTACCCACCGACAGAGCAATATACGGATTAACTCAGACTGGACAATGTCACCACGTTTTTTATTGGCCTGTACAAATTTGGCAAACAGATGTTGTCGAAACGTTCTTGGAGAAATAATAAATTATCGATCGTAAAGAGCGAATGAATTTTCGCCTGGCTCTGAGTCCGCTTTTGTCCCGACGCACGCGAGAAAGATGCCACAAATATTGGAATTGAAAAGTATTATCCACCGTCAATACGCCTCGTAGCATTCGACTCGCGCATTTCTCATCAGATCTTTGCGAAAACGACACCCATGGATTTCTTATGTTTCGCCGATGAAACTGACACCAAGAACGACGTATTCGGACCATAATGAAGGAAATTCCATGGAAAATCGATTTATATCATTTCAAGTTGACTTGACTTGGTTAAAAATAGTCCGATTTACATGAAATTTGGTATGATCGTCATCGGAAAAACATACGGCACCCATAGGTGCCACTTCCATAGCGATACGATAAAAAATAAAGAATTATTTTATTTCTCAAACAGGTATGAATTCTCGGCCGACCGCGACAAATCGAGGTCGGTGCCCCACTGTCGAGGGTGCAAATGTGAAATATCCATTTCAGCGTATTAAGAAATTCTTTATTCTTAATCGCATCGATATGAAAGTGGCACCAATGGATTCCTTATGTTTTTCCGATGAAGATCATACTAAATTTTATGTAAATCCGACTATTTTTATACAAGTCAATTCAGCTTGAAATTATATAAATCGATATTCCATGGAATTTCCTTCATTATAGTCGGAATTACGTCGTTCTTAGTGTCAGCTTCATCAGAAAAACATAAGGAATCCATTGGCACCACTTCCCTTTCGATACGACGAAGAAAAGAATTTCTTAATACGCTCAAATGGATATTTCACCCTCGACTGCAGGGGCTCGACCTCAATTCGCTACGCCCGGCCCAGGATTCGTACCTTTTTCCGAAAAAAGCCATAAAATTCTATGGGCACTGCGGGGTGTTGTCCTCGCGACGGGGTGACGGGCGCAGCACCAGAATCAGCCTGTACCTACCTTTTTAAGAAATAATACAATTCGTTATTCCCTATCGTATGGATACGGAAGTGTCGCCGATAGATTCCTTGGGGTTCTCCGATGAAAATCATTACAAATGTCGTGTAAATCGGACAACTCTTACATAAGGAATACAAATTGCTTGTGTCAACGTAGTGCGATTTGTATGACATTTGGTATGATTTTCATCAGAAAAACATAAAGAATCCATTGGTGTCACTTCACTTTCGATACGATGAAGAAAAGGGTCTCTTAATACGCTGTAATGGATATTTCACCCTCGACTGCGGAGGGTCGACTTCAATTCGCTACGTTCGGCCCAGGATTCGTACCTTTTTCCGGAAAAAAACCCATAAAAGTCGGGTGCGGCAATGCGAAGGTCTGTCCTCGCCACGGGGTACCAGCGCATCTCCTTGACGGGCGTTGCTCCAGAATTACCCTGTATCATTTGGGCAGTGTGTGACCCGAGTACCCTCCGTGTAATTGGTCTGCGCGAAGTGGGGCGCAAGTTCGATCATTATCAGTACTCCTGCCCGAGAGGAATACGATTTACTTTAATTATAGTACATGTGTGTTTTGTAATAAAATGTTTCTATCGTCTCCTGAATTCAATAACTGGCATCCAGATATCTACGCTCCTACAATCCACCGTCAACACGGCTCGTGGAGAGACACAGGAAGAAAAGGGGTAGCCCGCTATCGACGCGTGGTCCTCTCGAGTATAAACACGAGCTTCAATATCAGAACAAAAGCAAGCGTTAACGTATTCCGTGCGAGAGAAGGTGGGCATTGCTGTGAAGAGGGCCTCTTCAAGAGAGCAGCCGTTTGTGAGGAATGCAAATCCGAATGGTTCTGATACAATCTGCTCCCTATGATTGAAATTTAGTCTAGCAACTTTCACTCCTCCTAACCTAACCAATCGAACTTGCATCCCTCCCAAAAGAACCGGCCATCCGAGCGTAGAAGCAAGTGCGAAATAAAAGTAACGGTGCGCTTCTCGATACCGCAGATGTACCTACCTAAGTAGCATTTCTGACGGAAAAAAATTGTCCAGCCTTTGGGCCTGGCGTAGACCTTTGGCAGGTAGGTATCTATTTCAAAAGGCAGTGCCACCCGTGGAGCCAGTAAGACCGTTCCCGGTCCGTGCTATACCAGACAGTTTTCTTCCAGTGAAAATCAGTAAATTTGCAAGCGCAATATCTTAAAAACCAGTGAAAATAAAGTGTATACATTAAAGCTTATTGAATTTGTCTTGGAACGCACTATCAACTCAGGTGTTCAAAAAAAATAGTTCCATTTGAAAAACCGAACTTGACCATCGTATCTTTTAAAATAATAATCGATAAAAAAATTCGTTCGCGCTAATTAATTGGCCCCCTCGAACCATGCAATTCCCTATTTTTTTTATATTTTTATCTCCAAGAGTTTAGGAGAAAACCGGCTGTCCAGTCTTAGGTGGGACACCCTGTATATCATATGGTACGAAAGAATCATTCAGCGACGCAGTTAGCGGAGTGGTTGGAGTTTTAGACTCCGAAACCGCTGCATACTGTCTTTTGTCGTAGGTTCGCACCCCACCAAGGTCCAATTTTTTTTTCATGATATAAAATTTGTTTCATCGTTGATTACATGACAATACACGATATTCATTTAAAAATGTTTCTAGAATTTTTTAAAAATATTTTATCATAAGGTTTCCATAAAAATAATTTAAATGCACCGCCGCGCTGCCGGTTTCTGCCTATGTATTGTTCTAGCTCCGGATAGTTTATAATTATTTTGTCAATGGAATAGATGTGTGGTATTGGCTTATGATACGTATTCTGAATCCACTGGTTGGATTCGCCATTCTTTTATCAACGTACACCGTCCTCATTCGATTGTGGTCGCGGTCCGTTCACTTAGTGTCTGATTCCCTGATCAATAAAATAATATAATATAACATAATATAACAATAGTATAGCATAACAACAAAAATATAACAAAAATGCAATGCAATATAATATAATATATTATAATGTAATAAAGCATAATAACAGCTGTACACTACAGCTAGCTTATGGCAATATTTTTACGTTTATTTTTTTAAATCAGCCATCAGTCGGACGCACTGCGACCACAATCGAATGAGGACGGTGTACGTTGTTAAAAGAATGGCGAATCCAACCAGTGGATTCAGAATACGTATCATAAGCCAATACCACACATCTATTCCATTGACAAAATAATTATAAACTATCCGGAGCTAGAACAATACATAGGCAGAAAACCGGCCGGCGCGGCGGTGCATTTGAATAATTTTTATGGAAACCTTATGATAAAATATTTTTAAAATATTCTAGAAACATTTTTAAATGAATATCTTGTATTGTCATGTAATCAACGATGAAAAAAATTTTATATCATGAAAAAAAAAATTGGACCTTGGTGGGGTGCGAACCTACGACAAAAGAGAGTATGCAGCGGTTTTGGAGTCTAATACTCTAACCACTCCGTTAACTGCGGCGCTGAATGATTCTTTCGTACCATATGATATATGGTGCGTATACACTTCCAATTAATCATATTAACTTGATTCCCTCCTTCGGATCCAAGCAATAGACTCGTGGTACGAGCCTACATGGACAGCCGCACACTCATGCAGTTCTCCCGCAACCCATTCTGTGGTTAGCAACGTAACCAGTCCCGCGCTCGGCTGTTGCCCGAGTCCCAGAAATTCAGGAGGTATTTGCACCCGATGGGGCAGGCCTGCTCTAACCACTCCGCTAACTGCGGCGCTGAATGAATCTTTCGTACCATATGATATATGGTGCGTATACACTTCCAATTAATCATATTAACTTGATTCCCTCCGTTTACATATTACTCTATCGAATGTAGAGATATTAAAAATCATATAATGCATTCACTGTAGACGGAAATGCAAAAATTGAAAGTACTTATCACGTTTTCACGCGAAAAATCTCGAAAATATCGTTTTCTGATTTTTTTAACTATGGCGCACCTTACCGAAAAATCTTTAAAAAATCGTAGATAATAGTCATGTCAATATCTATCTACTGTAAAATTAAAAATCTAGTCGCTCGAAAACTTCAACACGAAATCTGCATTTTCCGACATTTTTTTGCGTTTTTTATTTCTTACACTTAGCAGTTGCAACGAAAAAATCTGAAAAAATTCACAATCATACACAATCATGTCTACAATATTTCAGATTTTTTTTAGAATTTTTGCTGACCATTAAATAGGGAAAATATGGCAAAAACCGAAAATTCGAATTTACCCTATAACTACCCTCTTGGTTGAGATAGGGGGTTGAAACTTGGTATACAATGTTTTCCTGTGCTACACTATTGAAAGGTGCATTGCCAGCTAAAATCGGTTCAAGGGCACTTTTCACTATGCTTATCCAGCTAGACCCTTTCTCACGAGGAAATCCGAATCCCCAAAGGCCGTGCAACAATATTTAACGAATGGAAGAAATAAACCAAACCAAACCATCGTTTTTCACATACTTATTTTTTTATCTTTTAAGGTTGTGAACGCAATTTTGAACCCACCCAATTCTGATTTTTTATTGTGAATAGTTTACTATTGAAACATTTGAAACACCATGGTCATCACGCCACCGGACACACACACACAACGATCCAACCTACATATGTGCACAGTTCGCATCGTGTGTGGACGCGTTGCGCGGCAACCCGCGCGTAGCATTTCAACTGTTTCAAACAGTATGCTTTTGCCTTTCGTGAAAGCAATCGTTTTAATTTGTTCGAGAAATATTATACATGTAAGTAAATGTTAATTTTTCAATTTTGACAATTGTAATATTAATGTACAGTGCAACACTGTGCTATAATTGCATAAACATTGACCAAGTTCAAATGACTAAAAGATAACATCTATTTTCTCTAAACGTTAACGTAATCCAAATCTTATACAGATATCAAAGTAGAAAAATCAATCATACATTTCATGTTTTTTTTTAAAGAATCTTATCGGTGTAAGCCCTTTAGAGCATTACATTTGATATTGTGAGAGCCAAAGAACAATACCTAGGTTTGGAAAACATCTTCAGGTATATACAATTACAATGGCAAATAAATGTTCAAAGAGTGATATATGGATGCACTTCATAAAAAGTGAATTGGGCGGAAAGTGTAAACATTGTTTGCTAAATGTAAAATCTTCCGGTAATACAACCAATCTGCGTAATCATTTGATACGAAAACATAAATGTTTCTATTCAAAACGGCAAATGGAAAGTGAAAGACCCTCTGGTGATGATGGTGAACAAATGCAGGTATGTATGTTGATGGTATTTTATTAACTAAACTGCTGGAAAGCTTCTAGTTGTTGAATCAAGGACTTGAATTTTTTTGTTCAATTTTTTTTTTAGGTAAATCAATGAAGGACTCTTATAGAGCAAATATTTCACTTTATTTTCGTTTTTTTTTTTGTTCTGTTGTATGATTTTTATTGACCGAGTTCTCAAAACACTTATGAAAATTTTTCTGCAATCACGCATTTGCAAGTTATAGGCGTTTAAAGTGAAAAGTACCATTTTTTGCTTTGATCACGAATAACTCGGTCGATAAAAATCATACAACAGAACAAAAAAAAAGAGATTAAAGAGAAATATTTGCTCTATAAGAGCCCTCCATTGAATTTACTAGAAAAAAAATTTGTGGCCCGTGCATACTTAGTGAAACTTAGTTTTCTGCGCATCATCTTGAAAACAGTATTATAACGGATGAACAAAAAAATTCGAGTGCTTGATTCAAAAACTAGAAGCTTTAAGCGTTATAATCCTTTTATTACATATTTTTTGCGAGTGTTCCTTTAATTTTGACCAGCAGTGTATATTAATAAACCAAGATATTTGGTGTTTTTAAATTTTGCCTCTATCTTTGTTTCTTGAGGATTGGCTTATTACATTTCCAACCTGCTTTCATTATTTTAGTGGTTATCATTATAATGTATTGCAATTGATTCAGTACGAGTGCATTCAAACATTATTTAATTATTTTACAGGCAATAAACAGACTTTTCGGAAAATCGAACAGAAATAACGATGAAGTTATTAATGATGTCGAAATGGAAGAAATAAGCCATGCAAATGAAAGTCTTGGGCTTCCAACAGTATCTGTGGTGGATATTGATAAAGTTGATACAGCATCGACGACATCTGATATTTCAGCACCTGGAACATCTAAATCATTGGACCCAACCCCTAATTGAAGATTGCATATCAAATATTAAAGCATATGAATGTACAAATGATTTACTATGTTAAAAATATATAATTATATTATTATTAATAAAATTTTCAATCGTAATGTTTATTTTGCTGCAGGTGGAGGTTTAAAGGAAGGAAAAATTTCAAATGCTATTATTTACATGATTGCAAAGGATGATTTACCATTAAATACTACGATTAAAACTGGTTTTCTGAATTTGATGAAAACTGTCGCACCTCTCTATAAAGTTCCTTGTCGTATGAGTGTCACCCAAATGATTGACGCAAAATACGACATATTATCACTAAAAATTAAAGAAAACATGAAACAAATTATTGCCTTGTCTTTAACAACTGATATTTGGACGGATACTTTAAACACAAAGAGCTATATTGGTTTGACCGGTCATTTTGTTGAAAAAGCAAAACTACAATCCATTACATTTGTCGTTACAGAACTCGATGAAGGACATAATGCTGAGTATGTAGGTAGAGTTATTGAAAACATCTGTAGTAATTGGAACATAACGTCAGAGAAAATTAAGTCTGTGGTGACTGATAATGGAGCCAATATCGTAAAAGCAGTGGTAGATTTATATGGAAAAAATAAGCATTTACCATGTTTTGCACATACACTAAATTTAATGGCTAATAAACCATTTAATGACAAAAATGGCTTAGATGATGTCAAGGCACTGTTGAACTCAGTAAAGGCAATTGTAAAACATTTCAAACATAGTGTACAGGCCTCTGACGAATTACGGAAAGCTCAAGATGATATGCAAACACCTTTAAGACTGATTCAATCGGTTTGCACTCGATGGAACTCTACCTACTATCAACTAGAGAGGTTTCAAATACTCATAAAGAACTCGAAAGCCCCTTTGATGTTAACTGCTGCAGAATTGGACAGTCTCAAAGATCTGATATACATTTTTCAACCATTTGAGATGCTAACCAAAGAAATTTCAAGGCAAAATTATGTAACCTGCAGTAAGATTATACCTATGGTTTACAGTCTCCCTAAATCTGTAGAGACTGTACAACCAAATACAGAACTTGGTCATACTACAAAAACATTTATCTTAAACGAAATTAACAAAAGATTTAGAAATATAGAGCAGGTACATTTATTAGCCATTTCAACTTTGTTGGACCCACGTTTCAAAAAAATGTATTTCAGAGACAAAATAGCTTATTCTCAGGCAATAGGAAAAGTAATAAGTATACTATCCGATATTGATACTGAGATCTCTGTTACTCAGTTAAGGTAGAACTTCAGTGACAATCTTAGCCAAAAGTTAATCCATTTCCAAGATATTAATAAGGCTTTTTTCTGTGATGAAAACCAGTCAGAAATGGCAATAGTGTATTTTTATCGCAAATTCGGTTGTATTTGCTCTTATTTTTTGTGTTATTTTATCAATTTATTGAGTATTTTATGATTTATCATTAACTTGTTTGTTGGACTGTACCTGAAATGCAACTGCTAGAAATGAAATAATCAAACTCTAATTTTCCTTTTTACGTATATGAAAAGCAGTGAAAAGTGTGCCAATGTGTTGTGTTATGATTTGTACTATCAAAAATACTGACTTTATTATAATTGTTAGACAGTTCAATACAGAAAACTTATGCGCTTACAACGTGACTCTTTTATCAACCGCCATCTTGCCGTCTGCCTCACTTCACACAACACCTCCCTTTTCAGTTACAATCTCAGCCACTTTCATACATTACATAATCTTTAAATCTGCAGGGGGGTCTTGTATTTCTCTTTGGTCTTTGACTCACCCAACCATTTTGACTTGTCTCCTCGTTTCCGCTACTATTTCTCAAATCACCCTCAGATGCATCCTCATACACACTCACTTCAGCATCCACATCATCATTACTTATATCAATAATACTATTGTCTTCATCCTCATTACTCAAACACGCATCATTAGACTTACTGACAAACTTATTACTAGATTCTCTTAGAAAACTACTGTTCCTCCTTAAAATCGTACCATCTTCCGACTTGATTAAATATGATCTCGGCTCCTTACATTTGTCTATAATTCTCGCATGTTCCCAAGTATTACCCCTTCTATGCGTTACACTTTGATCTTTTTCAAATGGAGTTTGAGACCTTGTTCCTTTATCATAATACTTTTTATTTCTATTCTGCTTTTCTACTAACTTAGACTGAATATTCTCGTCATCCCTCTTAAAATTATTTAACGTTTTTTGTTTACCTGGCATTTTTGTCCTTATTTGCCTCCCCATTAATAATTGCGCTGGAGAGTACCCAATTCCTGTAACCGGCGTAGCTCTATAATTTAGCAGTGCTGTTGTGACGGTTGTTCCTCCGGGTGTAAGGATTCGTAGGGATAGACTCAGTCGGTACGCCAGGGGGTGATAGAATCCTTATGTAGTGATGAATATTACGTTTATTGACTTGTCCTACAGATGAGGCTATATACACTATTTACATGAGTCGCTATGCGGTCTCGTTTGTTTCGGTCTGACGGTACGCCGCGCGTCTCGCTATGGGAACGCGCCGGAGACCGGACACCGGTCGGGCGTCGCTGGTCGGAGCGGTAGAGAGAAAGAGACCGGGCAGCGTCCAGGCGTCTCTTTATCGGAACGGTAGGAAGGAGACCGGGCAACGTCCAGGCGTCTCTTGGCGGAGCGGTAGCGAGAGAGAGACCGGGCAACGTCCAGGCGTCTCTTTATCGGAACGGTAGGGAAAGCGACCGGGCAGCGTCCAGGCGTCGCTTGTCGGAGTCGGTGGAGAGAAAGAGACCGGGCAACGTCCAGGCGTCTCTTTATCGGAACGGTAGGGAAGAGACCGGGCAGCGTCCAGGCGTCTCTGATCGGAGCGGTAGAGAGAAAGAGACCGGGCAACTTCCAGGCGTCTCTTTATCGGAACGGTAGGGAAGAGACCGGGCAGTGTCCAGGCGTCTCTGATCGGAGCGGTAGAGAGAAAGAGACCGGGCAACTTCCAGGCGTCTCTTTATCGGAACGGTAGGGAAGAGACCGGGCAGCGTCCAGGCGTCTCTGATCGGAGCGGTAGAGAGAAAGAGACCGGGCAACTTCCAGGCGTCTCTTTATCGGAACGGTAGGGAAGAGACCGGGCAGCGTCCAGGCGTCTCTTGTCGGAGCGGTAGAGAGACAGAGACCGGGCAACGTCCAGGCGTCTCTGGTCGGACTCGGTGGTAGGAAAGAGACCGGGCAACTTCCAGGCGTCTCTTTATCGGAACGGTAGGGAAGAGACCGGGCAGCGTCCAGGCGTCTCTGATCGGAGCGGTAGAGAGAAAGAGACCGGGCAACTTCCAGGCGTCTCTTTATCGGAACGGTAGGGAAGAGACCGGGCAGCGTCCAGGCGTCTCTTGTCGGAGCGGTAGAGAGACAGAGACCGGGCAACGTCCAGGCGTCTCTGGTCGGACTCGGTGGTAGGAAAGAGACCGGGCAACTTCCAGGCGTCTCTTGTCGGACTCGGTAGAGGAAAAGAGACCGGGCAACTTCCAGGCGTCTCTTGTCGGAGTCGGTAGTAGGAAAGAAGAGGACAGGTGATCCTATGATCGGCGGGTATGCGGAATTTCTCGCTAGTGTGCTCGCACCGGGCAGCATCCAGGCAGGCGGTCTAGGAGGGGGGATCCGTAGCCCCACTCGAACTGCCTTGGCTCCGTGACGTCGGGGCTTATGTCCCGATTCTCGGAAATTCCCAGCAGCGAGAAATCGACGCGATCTAGCGGCGCAACGGGGAGTGAGCGTCATTTGACGCGTCGCGAGACCGGCGCGCCTCGGGCCGGTTCGGTCGGGTTCGGCTGTGGTCGCCCGCGCGCTCGGCCTCTCGCTCACTCCCGGTCGCACCGCCGTGCGCTCGACTCCTCGCGCTGGGACGCTACGTCACATCCCCCTCTTTCTTCGGAGAGAGATGCGAAACGTAATGACTGCGCGGTACGCGTATTTTGTTTTTAAAACTCTGTATTTCCTTATAGACTAACTTATGCCCAGCGGCTACCCTCCACCCTTATGCACTAAACTTATGCCTGTCGGCTACCCTCCACCCTTACACTACCCCAGGAACACTTAAACTAGGCGTAGGGCTAACTTATACTAACTTAAATTTAATGAGCGTTTGGGAGATGCGGCGCAGTTGTATCGTCCGGCCGGCCTGGCGGACGCGGAATCGCTGCCCTCCTTGGAGGCGCTCCAAGTCGACGACGGTCCAGCCCTGGTCGTCCACGGTGTCCTCCGGGGCCCTAGGGGTCGTGGCCTTGCTGGCGGCGCACGAAGGCCCGGGTGCGGTATCGGCGCGGGGCTTCGGCAGAGGGGGCTTGCCCTGGCTGGCCGCTGGTCGGTGCTCCGGCGCTGGGCGTTGTGGTGTCGGGGCTGGTGGCGGCGCCCCCTGCTCCGTGCCGGGCAGCGGCGTCCGCAGGGCACCGCGGGCCTGCTTGGGTGCGTGGACGGCCACGGGGGCGTTTGCTGGGCGCTTCCGGGCTGCTTGCTCGCACCTCGACGAGTGGGCGGACGGTTGGGGCGAGTTGGCGGCGGCCGTGGTCCCGGAAGTCGTCGCCTGCGTAGGTGCTGGTGGCGGTTTGTTCCAGGGCCCGATCCGCGGCTTTGTCGTGCGAGCGCGGCGAGCCTGCGGGTTCCGTTGTCCGGTTGGTGGTGGCGCCTTCGGGACGGGTGATGGTGTCCTTTCGGGCAGCGGTAGGTCCTTGCCCGGTGTCGGGGGCAAGGACGGCGCTCGGTGGAGGCTGGGTGGAGGTGCCTCCTCGTCCGAGGATTCCCCGAACAATTCCCGGAACGTTTGCCGGAACCGAGGACTCTCGAGCTCCGGCATGTGGACGTCGAGGATATCGTCCATGGTGCGACTGTGATGACTCGGTGACTTTGTCTTGGCTCGTGTCGAAATCGCTTCCGGGTTCGCCGGGCTGTCCTCTGGCCGGTGGTTCGTTGTTGACAGTTTCGCAGGGCTTTAAATCTTTTACGTGGGCCCGGCTGGTGCGATTGCGGTTGTCCTTGAGTTCGACAATGTTTGGCCCCCGGAGTTTGGTAACCCGGTACGGGCCTGCAAATTTCGGGGCGAGTTTGGCTGCGAAACCTTGCGCGGCGTCTGACAGGTGGTGCTCCCGCCTCATTACCTCAGCGCCGATCGTTGGTCTCCAGTCCCGCCGGCGTAAATTGTAGTGTTTCCGCTGCGTTTCGAACGCGCGGGCTTGGTTCCGGCGGGCCACTGCGAGGGTGTCCTGCAGGTGTTCTATTTGTTGCCGACGGAACCGGGTGTCAGCGCTATCGTGGTCCGGTGGAACGGCGTCCGGTGGGCGGTACAGGGTGGCCGGCGGGCTCAGCTCGCGCCCGTATGTTAGAAAGGCTGGGGTGAATCCGGTGCTCTCGTGCTTGGCCGTATTGTATGCAAAGACTAGCTCGTGGATCCATCGGTCCCAGTGACGGTGATTCTCTGCCGTATATTGGGCGATCATGGTCTTCAGGACGCGGTTCACGCGTTCCACGGGATTGCATTGCGGGGAGTACGGTGGTGTTTTTCGGTGTTCGCTTCCGGCGTCTTTTAGGAGGGCCCCAAACTCTCTGCTCTCGAACTGCCGGCCGTTATCGGTGATGATGACTCGGGGGCAGCCGTGCCGGAGCAATATTTGGTCCTTCAAGGCCCGGGTGACTGCGGGCGCGGTAGCTTGTCGTAGGGGCTGGACCTCCACCCATTTCGTGAATTTGTCTTGAAAGACGCATAACGTGGTGTGCCCCTTGCTGGAACGGGGAAGGGGGCCGACGAGATCTGCGGACACCACTTCCCAAGGCTGGAGGACGGGGGTCGTGTACATTTGCCCCACTGGTGCTTGCTGCTGGACTTTGTACTGCTGGCAGGTGGGGCATCGCCGAACATACTTGGCTGCTTCCCGGAACATCCCGGGCCAGTAGTATCGTTCGGCGAGCCGGGCCGCGGTCTTGGTGATTCCCAGGTGTCCGGCGGTCGGGGCGTCGTGGTTTTCGGCGAGTACGGCGGCGCGCATCGGTTGGGGCACGCACAATTTCCACTCTGCCTCGGGGTTGGTCGGTCGTCCGGTAAGGTCGGGGAATCGACGGTACACCTGGTCTTCTGCAAGCCGGTAGTCCGGATGTTTGGTGGGTTCGCTCCGAATTTGTGCCTTGATGCGCGTGTACCACGAGCACCCTGGTGGCTCGTCGGCCGTGTGTATGTCGTCGGGTTGCCTGGAGAGGGCGTCGGCTACCAGATTGGTGGCTCCCTTGCGATATTTGATGCTGAAATCGTATTGCTGGAGCTCCAGGCTCCAGCGTGCGAGGCGGCCGGATGGATCTTCGATGTTTTGGAGCCACTTAAGGGCCTGGTGGTCGGTCAGCACCGTAAACTGGTAACCTTCGAGGTATGGTCGCATCTTCCGGATTCCCCACACCACGGCCAGGCATTCCTTTTCGGTGGTGGAATAGTTTCGCTCGGCGGGGTTTAGTGTTCGGCTGGCGTAGGCGATGACCTGTTCTCCCTCCGTCGTTTCCTGCGTCAGCACCACTCCCAGGCCTTCTTCACTGGCGTCGGTTTGTAGGGTGAACGGTTTGGTGAAGTCGGGGCAGGTTAGTACTGGTGCGGCGGCCAGTTGGTGTTGTAGGGCGCGGAACGCTGTGTCTTCCTCGGGGCCCCATGCCCACTTTCGCTTTTTCTGGAGGAGTTTGGTTAGCGGTGCGGTGGTGTCGGCAAAATGCGTGATAAACCGCCTATACCATGACACCATTCCCAGAAACCGGCGGAGTTCACGGAGGTTCGTGGGGGCCGGGATGCCTAGGATGGCCTGTACTTTCTCGGGGTCAGTCTTGATCCCTTGTGGGGTGACCATGTGGCCGAGGTATTTCAGCTCGGTTCGGCAGAAGTCGCATTTTTCTGGATTAATTCGCAGGTTGGCGGCTTGCAGCCGGTGCAGGGCCTCGCGGAGGTTGTCGAGGTGCTCCTCGAATGTGCGACCCAGTATAATTATGTCGTCCAGGTACGCGAAGCCTCGCGGTTCCAGTTCGGGTCCGATGACTTGGTCGAGTAGTCGTTGAAAGGTGGCGGGTGCGGAGTGCAAGCCGAAGGGCATGACCCGGAACTGGTAGAGCCCGCGGCCCGGCACGGTGAAGGCGGTTATCGGTCTGCTTTCGGGGGCGAGGGGTACCTGCCAGTACCCGTTGGCCAGGTCGATCGTGGAAATGAACCGGGCCTCTCGAAGCTTGCTGAGGGTGGCCTCCACCTGTGGAAGGGGGTAGGCGTCCTTTTCGGTGACCTGGTTCACACGCCGGAAGTCGATGCAGAAACGTCTCTTTCCGTTCTTTTTCCGCACCAGGACGACGGGCGAACTCCATGGGCTTCGGGAGGGCTCGATGATGCCCTCGGCCAGCATTTTATTTACTTCGTCGTTAATAATTTGCTGCATGGCCGGGTTCCTGGGTGTATAGCGTTGTTTCAATGGTGCGGTTGGTTTTAAACGGATGATGTGTTCCGTGAGCTGAGTGGTCCCCTGCAGGGCCTGAAATTTTGGCAGTTCTTCATCCAGGAGTCCTTGTAGGGCTTCGGCCTGCGTTGGAGTGCAGGCGATCGCTCCGTTGGTCGGTTCGATAGTGGCAACGTCGGGAATTAAGATTCGCTGACCGAGGGTCATGTGGACCCTTAATTTTCGCAGCGCATCCATGCCTAGGATGACGGGTTGTGCGAGTGCCGGGAGGACGGCGTACTGGTGCGTCAATTGCTGGTGTTCTACCCGGGCCGAAGTTTGCAGGTCCCCGATGAGGGGAGCCATGGAGCCGTCTGCTAAGCGGGCTTGGAGGCGTGTTGGAGTGAGGGTGCTCCCGTGGCGGCGGCAATGATCCGCTACGTCCTGTCGCAGGTAGGATCGTGTGGCTCCTGTGTCCAGGAGGGCTCGGTAGCGGCGACCGTGCAAGGTGATGGTCGCGAACGGTCGTGCAGGCTGGTCCGGCGAATTTACTGGGGCGCGGGACTGGCCGGTGGTAGGGCTGTTCCCTGCAGTCCGGGCCCCGTACCGTTTCCCGACGGTGGCTGGCACGGGCAGTCGCGCGAGAGTCGTCCGTCCTGTCCGCAGCGTGAACAGAAAAGGCGCGCCGGTTGCCTACAGTCCTGTCGCCGGTGGCCCCGTTGTCCGCAGCGCCAGCAGCAGGCCTCTCGGCTGTAGTTAGTAGCGACGGTCGCGAGGGCTGGGCGAACGGGCTGCGATTTGGTGGCAAGGGCGGTTCCGGGGGTCGCCTTTTTCTCCTTCTCGATGGCTTCGAACTCGATGGCCGTTTCGAGTAAGGTCGTGATGTTGGTGCAGTCCCTCCGTCTAACATATTGCCGGTATTCGGGCAGCAAGTTTCGGTGAATCAGGTCGAGTTGACGGTCCGGTGGGTAGTTGCCGTGGCGTCGCATCAGCGTCCTTATGCCGATGACGTAATCGCTGGCTCGTTCCCCTGGTTTTTGTTTTCGGCGAAGGATTTCCTCCTCTAGTTCGTACTGACTGGTGGTCGGAACGTAATACAGGCGGAAACTTCTTTCGAAGTCCGCCCAGGTGGACCACTCGAGTCGGTTGCTGCGGTGCCACAGGAGGGCCTGTCCCCTTAGGAGCTCGGGCAGGCAGCGGAGGAGTTGCTCTTCCGTGATGCCGTAGCCCTCCTGGAGCTCAACGATTCGCTCCAGGAAGTCGCGGGCGTCCTTGGTGCCGTCGAAGTGGCATCCCCATTTCCGGACGCGATCCATTGCGTTAGTGATGTGTGGCAGTGCGTAGGTGTCTTCGGGCTCGTGGACCCGTATTACCGGTGGCTGGGCACTGGTGGTCGTTGTTTCGTCCGGTTTCCCCATTGCGGCGGTGTTTATGAGATATTGGCGAAGCCGAGCGCGTAGCTGTTCGAACGAGCCTTCGGTGCTTTCGCCTGCTGCCGCGAGGGCTTCGACGAGTTCTCCCTTATTCAGCTGGTATAACCGAGTGAGCGCGGGGCTCATTTGTTATTCTTCCTTTTGCGGTCCCTGTTCGGGCGCCAATTTGTGACGGTTGTTCCTCCGGGTGTAAGGATTCGTAGGGATAGACTCAGTCGGTACGCCAGGGGGTGATAGAATCCTTATGTAGTGATGAATATTACGTTTATTGACTTGTCCTACAGATGAGGCTATATACACTATTTACATGAGTCGCTATGCGGTCTCGTTTGTTTCGGTCTGACGGTACGCCGCGCGTCTCGCTATGGGAACGCGCCGGAGACCGGACACCGGTCGGGCGTCGCTGGTCGGAGCGGTAGAGAGAAAGAGACCGGGCAGCGTCCAGGCGTCTCTTTATCGGAACGGTAGGAAGGAGACCGGGCAACGTCCAGGCGTCTCTTGGCGGAGCGGTAGCGAGAGAGAGACCGGGCAACGTCCAGGCGTCTCTTTATCGGAACGGTAGGGAAAGCGACCGGGCAGCGTCCAGGCGTCGCTTGTCGGAGTCGGTGGAGAGAAAGAGACCGGGCAACGTCCAGGCGTCTCTTTATCGGAACGGTAGGGAAGAGACCGGGCAGCGTCCAGGCGTCTCTGATCGGAGCGGTAGAGAGAAAGAGACCGGGCAACTTCCAGGCGTCTCTTTATCGGAACGGTAGGGAAGAGACCGGGCAGCGTCCAGGCGTCTCTGATCGGAGCGGTAGAGAGAAAGAGACCGGGCAACTTCCAGGCGTCTCTTTATCGGAACGGTAGGGAAGAGACCGGGCAGCGTCCAGGCGTCTCTTGTCGGAGCGGTAGAGAGACAGAGACCGGGCAACGTCCAGGCGTCTCTGGTCGGACTCGGTGGTAGGAAAGAGACCGGGCAACTTCCAGGCGTCTCTTGTCGGACTCGGTAGAGGAAAAGAGACCGGGCAACTTCCAGGCGTCTCTTGTCGGAGTCGGTAGTAGGAAAGAAGAGGACAGGTGATCCTATGATCGGCGGGTATGCGGAATTTCTCGCTAGTGTGCTCGCACCGGGCAGCATCCAGGCAGGCGGTCTAGGAGGGGGGATCCGTAGCCCCACTCGAACTGCCTTGGCTCCGTGACGTCGGGGCTTATGTCCCGATTCTCGGAAATTCCCAGCAGCGAGAAATCGACGCGATCTAGCGGCGCAACGGGGAGTGAGCGTCATTTGACGCGTCGCGAGACCGGCGCGCCTCGGGCCGGTTCGGTCGGGTTCGGCTGTGGTCGCCCGCGCGCTCGGCCTCTCGCTCACTCCCGGTCGCACCGCCGTGCGCTCGACTCCTCGCGCTGGGACGCTACGTCACACTGTATCTAAATCAACTTCTTTTTTTAGAAACATTTTCGCTATTTTTACACCACTTTCCGCTTGGCCATTACTTTTCGGATAATGCGGACTCGACGTTATTAATTTTATACCTAATTTTACTGTAAAACTTTTAATCTTAAAAGATGCGAAAGGCATATTATCACCAATTATAACTTCTGGCAATCCATGCGTCGCAAAACATCTTTTAAACGCCTTTATAATACTTACCGCTGTTTTATCTTTTATTTGTATAATTTCTAGCCATTTTGAAAAATAGTCCATGATAATCAAATAATTGGATATGCCATACTGTGCAATATCCACCGCAATCTTAGCAAAAGGTCGACCCACTATCTCATGTTTTATCATTGGTTCAGAAACCTTGCATGGTCTAAATTTCTCACACATTTTACATTTACTTATAAACTCAACAATGTCTTTTTTCATTTTAGGCCAGTACAACGCTTCCTGCATTCTTTCCAGCGTTTTACTTATTCCAAAATGTCCCTCATGTCCTAATTTTAACATTTCTAACCTTAACGCATTTGGTACCACTACTCTATTTTTATATAATAATATTCCCTCTAGCACTATCAGCTCACTTCTTATGTTACTATATTCTAACAGCTCCTTATTTTCCTTGATCCCCACTTTTAGCCATCCTTTTTCGCAGTAGACTTTGACCCTGCCTAGTGTTTCGTCCTTTTCAGTTTCACTCTGAAACTTTCCCTTCATTTCGTCCGTTATGTTGATAATAGCCTTGACACTGTGTATTACTTCAGCCATCTCTGGATCATCATCTACTTTGTCCTTAATGAAATCCCGTGACAGCAAATCCGCCACGTACATATACTTTCCTGGAATATACTGCAACTCCAAGTCATACCTGATTAACTTTAACCGCATCCGTTGCAATCTTGGCGATATAATATCAGACACTTTCTTTCTCATTAAACCTATTAACGGTTTATGATCCGTTGATACTTTTACCTTTCTTCCATAAATATAGTTTTTAAATTTCTCCACTGCATACGTTATTGCAAGAAACTCTTTCTCAATCTGAGCATATTGTTTCTCAGATTCTGTTAGACTTCTTGACGCAAAGGATATTGGTTTATTTTCTTGCATAATACAGGCCCCTAAACCCTTACTTGACACATCAGTCTGTAGTACTATGTCCTTTGTGTTATCAAAATTACTTAATACTGGCGCTTCCAGCAGCTTTTCTTTTAGCTTCCTGAACGCTTCTTCATGATGATCTGTCCAGGTAAATCCTTTATCCTTCTTTAATAGATCACGTATGGGCTCAGAATACTCTACTAGTTTTGGTATAAAGTTACGAAAATAATTAAATATTCCTAGCACTCTTTGTACTTCTTTTTTGTTCTCCGGCCCTTTTAAATTTGCAATAGCCTTAACCCTTTCTTCATCCAATTTCATTCCCTCAATTGAGAATATATGTCCCAAGTACTTTACTTTCCTTAACCTATATTGTACTTTATCTTGATTAAACTTTACACCAACCTCCTTGGCTCTTTCTAATACCTTATTCAGTATTGCATCATGAATCTCTCTTGTTTCACCAAATATTAAAATGTCATCAATATATACAATGACTCCTTCAATGTCTCCAAAATTTTTATGATTTATCTTTTGAAATAGCTCAGGTGCCAGGCTTAAACCAAAAGGTAATCTTTTAAATTTATAATTTCCAAATGGAGAATTAAAAGTGCACATTTGACTGGACTTTTCCTCCAATTCCACATGATAGAACCCTTCCTTCAAATCTAAAACTGTGAACCAGTCTTTGCCTGTTAATTTAGTACACACCTCTCCAAGCGTTGGTAGCAAGCATAACTCTCTCTTGATATTTTTATTTAAATCTGCTGGATCCAGGCATATCCTTAACTTACCATTTGGTTTCTCAACTACTACTAGATTGCTCACCCATGCCACTGGACCTTCCACTTTCTCAATAATGCCTTTTATAACCAGCTCCTTCAGTGCTTCCTTTAACTTTCCTTTAATTGCCAATGGAACTCTTCTTGGTGCTCTTGCCACTGGTATTGCATCTTCTTTTAATACTATCTTACATTTTTCTTTAAATTTTCCTGTTCCTATAAACAAGTCTTTGTTTCTCTCTATAAATTGTTCTTTACTTCCAAACATTTCCACCTTTTCCACTCTTTTGATTAATTCCAATTTTATACACGCCTCTAATCCCAATAATGGTAGCCTTTCCTCTCTAACTATAAGGAATTTTTGCATGTCTTCTTTCTCTTTCACCTTGCATCTTAAATTTACAGCACGTACAGCAGGCCTGCCCCAACGGGTGCAAATACCTCCTGAATTTCTGGGACCCGGGTAACAGCCGAGCGCGGGACTGTTCCATTGCTACCCGTTGTGAAATTTGTGAGAGAACTGCATGAGTGTGCGTCCATGTAGAAGAGGTTTCGGATCCAAGCAACAGACTCGTGGTACGAGCCTACATGGACAGCCGCACACTCATACAGTTCTCCCGCAACCCATGCTGTGGTTAGCAACGTAACCAGTCCCGCGCTCGGCTGTTGCCCGGGTCCCAGAAATTCAGGAGGTATTTGCACCCGATGGGGCAAGCCTGACCTACAGGCTTAAACTTAACCCCTCCATATGCCTCTAGTATGACATTAGTCTTTTCTATTCTATTCCCCTTCATCTTACTTAGTAAACAATATGGGAGTATATTTACTTGTGCTCCTGTATCTAATTTAAATCTTATCTTATGACCATTAATACTGATATCTTCATACCATTCCTTAGCTTCAACCTTATGTACATTTTCTACTTTTATCCCAACCACTTTAACAAGCATATCCTCCTCCGGGCTTTCATCTTCTTCAACTCTCTGTACCACCCTAACTTTACATGCTATCTTGAAATGATTGAGTTTACCACATCTGTTACATTTCTTGCCGAAAGCTGGGCATTCCCTCGGCCCGTGTGTCTTGTAACACCTCCTACATGAGAATTTACTTTCCTCATTTGACTTTACTTTCCTTTCTGCCCCATTTTGATCCTTCTTCTCCTTGGAATGTTTTTTGTCAAGTTTCTTCTCTATTTTCTCTACATTTTTTACCACTTTTAATTCTTTCATTCTTTCTTTTAATATTTCCGCCACTTTGCACATTTCCACGGCCTTTTCCAGTTCTAGGTCCTTGACACTTAATAATTTCTCTTGTACTTTAGTGTCATTTATCCCTAGAACAATCCTATCCCGGATCATATCTTGTTCATCCCTAAATTCACAGCTCTGACTTAACTTTTTTAAATCCTTTAAAAAATTTTCTATTGGCTCATTAACTTCCTGGTTTCTTTTATAAAATACATATCTTTCATATACTACATTTTTCTTTGGTAAAAGGTAAGCGTCAAATCTCTGTATTACTAGATCATACTTCTTTCTATCTTCAATACTTAAATCAAAATTATTAAATATTTCAATGCCCTCTTCACCTATTGTATTGAGCAGCATTGCGATCTTAACCTCATCTGACTTTTGTTGAAAATCATTTGCCGTCAGATATATTTCAAACCTTTGTTTGTATCTTTTATAATTTTCCGCAATATTACCGCTGAATTCCAGCTGCGCTGGGATTTTTGTATCCATTTTTTGTGTGTCCGAACACGTGGTCCACTTAACCTTTCAACCTTTTACTCTCTTAAAACTTTCTATCCCTTACTTTTTCTGCCTTAATACTTTAAATTTTTTACCGACTGCGCCATGTTATGATTTGTACTATCAAAAATACTGACTTTATTATAATTGTTAGACAGTTCAATACAGAAAACTTATGCGCTTACAACGTGACTCTTTTATCAACCGCCATCTTGCCGTCTGCCTCACTTCACACAACATGTTGTATTTGGTGAGTGTTGATCATATATATCTTAATTATATTGTTACGTGTTGTAGCAGGGATTTTCAGGATAAGGATGCGGATGCGGATGGGGATGGGTTCGCTGCCCGTGGAGCGCTAATGCACTCTGCTCACGTTCGCCTCTTGGTGTCAGCCTCCAGCTTCTTCCAGTGATAATTAGGTTCAATAAATTGATTCAGACTTGTTCGTGTTGTAACTTGGTTTTGGTTTATATTTTAAAAACAAATTAAAGATACGTCTAATAGCTTTGGTCGTTGATCAACGAATGCCGATGTACCAAGAAGCCGTCGTTCAGAATTGAAATGTACATGTTTTGTTAATAAAGTTATCCAATTACACAAATGGTTTCTTAATTAATTATTTAACAAATTATCTGATTGGTTCTTCGTTTACTAAGAACGAGCGTTTCACGTGGTATCGGTGATTTTTGAAGCAAAGCAACCGAAACCAATATTTAATCAATATTATTTAGCGAGCGTCTCCAAGCAGTACTCGCTGGAATGATTTGTTCATAGTTTCAGTTGCTTCGTTTAACAATTTGAATTTGGCGCGTCTAAGCTTGGCTATGTAAAGCCTTCCAACATTAAGCTCTTTCCACATGTTACCACGCAGTACCGTAACAATATTAATAAAACCCTTATATATTGTTGCGACTCCCGTCTAGCGGCGCGTAGTTTAAACTCCAGAAGCGCGAAGTTCGAGGCGGATCACACGAATGTAATAGGAAAGGGAGACAAGGTGAATTTCGCACAAGCCGAGGGGTTTGAAAACAGTTAGAGATCTTCTAATGAGAAGACTTCAGGATTATAAACTAATCGATACCCACTTGGCAACGGGTGTTAGAATAAATGAACTTCTCCTTCCTTCCTTCTCCTAGGTGTGTAATTCCAGCGCCAGGTAGTTAAACGCTTGTTGTTGTGTCAAATCGACGAATTGGAATTCAGCTCGTTAATTAAGAAATTAGCGATTGGCTCTCAGAACGCTAGACATTTTGTAATTAACAAAAGGTGTACAAAAAACCAATGGACCTTTGGGAGCGTCACTTGAGCCTGAAAAGCCTTCGCGAGCAGTCGTACAAATAAAAAGTTCTGTGCAGATTGAAATTGTGTTCAAATCGTTTACTTTACATTCATTAAAGTTACAAGTTTATTGTTCAAATTGTTTTATTCTGTTCATATTATTATTTTCACTATATTTATCCCTCAAATAATCCGCGTCCAAGGAGCAGGGTGCCTTCGCACTCCACGGGCATCGTCCCGCGCCTGAATTCCCTGGAGAAGACCTCTTTCCCCAGACGGCCACGCAACAATATACATTGTTGCGGGGCCGGCTGGGAATTCTTATGCCTTAGGGGAGTTTCCGTGTGATCCGGTGTCCGTGGAGCCCAGAAGGACTCTGCTCGCAAACGCGTGTAATTAAATGAATTGAGATTCAACAAGGAAGGATAGATTTATTTGGACACGTCTGGTGCGTAACAACGCTGTAAACCAAATGCCAGGAGAAGAAACAACCTTCTTCTTACGTTCATTCCTCTTTTTTTTAAACAATACACTGTTTTCGAGCAATAAGGAAGGAGGCGAAGACAAATCTCTTGTGTGGCAGAGTTCGCTCCTAACTCTGTCCTACTCAAACTTCGCGCTCTAGAAGCTTGCGCTTAACGCCACCAGAGCGAGTGAGGATCGGAACTCGCAACACCTCCCCCCTTATTCAAAAGGTGTTCTCCACGAGAACAACTTTTCTAAAGTTAAAATTAAATAAAGGTTCCAACATGGATTATCGCATCGTCCCAAGCATCACTTCTGGGTTCCCTTCTTCCCACCTCCCCACAGTAACCGAGCTACTCGGTCCACCCGGGTTCCATAGAAAGGTAAGTCAAAGAGCCCAGCAGACTACTTGGCACGTCACAAGTAATTTACATCACAAGTAATTCACATTCCTTTTACATTATGCAATTCCGTTTTCGGTTACAGTAATACACTTGTTCTTATCATAGAGCAGAGAGCGGGACGGAATTGAATCAGGAGCAAATTATAAACGAAGTACATTTCCTCACTTAAAATTCCATTCCTTTTAAATTTAATATTAAACTTAGTTTATTCAGTAACAACATTACGGAGAATCCAGTCTTATGAAGGCTAACTTAAATCTATTGGTATGAACCACTTTTACTTTGCTGCCACCAATCTTAATTGCAACAGTGAGGTCACTAAATACCCTTGTAATTACATAAGGGCCTACCCATGCGGGATCGAACTTGGATACCCTTGGTTCCTTCACAAGGTAAACATGATCCCCAACATTAAACTTATGAGGGTTTTTGTTTTTGTCAAAATTCAATTTACTTCTACATTTTGCTTTCTCTAGATTTCCTGCTGCCTTAGCCTGAGTGGTGGTAATTTTCAAAAACAAGTCGTCCAAATATTTAATGAACGTTCTTGGAACCTCCTGATTAACGAATTCCGAAGGTATCAAGGCTTTGATCCCAAATACGAGTTCGTGCGGAGTGAACCCGGTGGCTTCATGGATCGAGGTATTATAAGAAAAGAGGCCAAATCGGATCCAATCATCCCAGTTACTTTGCGTACAGTAATGTTTAAGGTAATCCACAAAGACACGGTGAGCTCTCTCGAGTGATCCCAGAGACTGTGGGTGAAAGGCTGTGGATGTTATTTTCTGAATTTTGAAGACTTTACAAACGTTGTTCATTATCTTACTTATAAAGTTACTTCCTTGATCAGTGTGAATGGTCCGAGGACAACCAAACCGACTGATGAACTGTTCAGCAAGAGCAACCGCTATTGAGACGGAATCAATATTTGAAAGAGGAATCGCATCGGAATACTTGGTAAGATTGTCCTGAAGTGTAAGTAAATAACGATTTCCCTTTTGAGTAACCGGAAGTGGACCAACTATATCCATTTGAACCTTTTCAAACGCTCTCTTAGGTGTGTCCGTGATTCTCATGGGCTGCTTAATCTTTGGGACGAGTACCTTATTCCTTTGACAGCTTGAGCAAGTACGTATAAAATTCGTAATTTCTTTCTCCATTTGTGGCCAATAAAAGTTTTCCCTAATTCGTTTCAACACCTTAGTTATGCCCTGATGACCTCCTACCGCAGATTCGTGGTGCTCCCGTACAATGGATAGAGTCTCAGAAGAATGAGGAATTATAATATCCCCGGTGCATACGGTAATAACGTACTGAGCGTCATTAAAGATTTGCTTCAAAAGATTTTCAACAGTGTCCCAACTGACAGGCTCTAAACCATTCTCAAATTTTGAAATGCTAAAGGTTAAAATGTTCAGCGATCGCATGAGGTATTTGAGCGATGTGAAACAAGAGGACAGATGATCAAGGTCCTGCGCTTCCATTGAATTGGTTTTATGGAACAAGTGAAAAATTAAATAAGTACCGCCAGGTAAAACCACTGCGTCCCCTAAATTGATTTGATACGGTTCCATTTGCGAAATAGAGAATCTGTTATGATTTAATAGGTCCCTGCTTGTCCGAGAAGTAGCACAAAAATCGCTCGAAAGAAAGTTTATGAGATTATCCCTGCGCATGTAGAGATAATCCTTACAGAAATTAAGATAAGGTGAGGATGAATCATGAGGTGAGGATGAATCTGCAATTGTTGACGCTAAAATTTTCACCCGAGGAACAATTCCTTCCAAAGTCGCTTTCTCGGAGGATTGTGTCCCTTTTCCCGTTACCAACGTCGCGGGCAGTCTAGAGGTCGGCCCCACGAGCTTACGCCGGGAAACCGCACCCTCACCCACCAGTGCGACTACACCCAAGGCACGTAACGACCCTTCCACACACGGTTGAGCCGGCCCCACAAGCTTACGGTGGGCAACCGAACATTCAACCGGAGAACCGATACTTAACATAGGCCTAGGGGTTGTCAACCTGAGCGGAGTGCTCTGAAAGAGGACCTTCCCGTTAGCCAACAGGCCAGACAGAGCCCCAGCACCCGAATTGCTGAGGATACGCCCATCCCCATTCCCGAAGCACGGGGCTACTTGGTGCCTTTCACCGGAGTCCATCAGCCCACCAAGCACTCCTTCCCCAATGCCTCCAGAGAGCAATCCTCCTCCCACTACATCCTCCGTTTCTCCTTCGTCCGCTGTGAAGTACTCGTCACTGTCAATTGAGTCAAGGTCTGCGTTCATTAAATCAATTTCGACTTCTTTAGCGCCGCTGCATAACTTTCCGTATGTTAAAAAAACTTGGGCAACAATTTGCTCATTCCTTTCCGTTACAGGGTAATTTCCGTCCTCGTCCTTGACTCCCTCGGCATCTACGGATGGCAAATCGTTGGGTCCTACGACGGCCTCCCGCAGATCCCCAGAAGTGAAGGTGTCAGTCTGGTCAGTCTGGATGTGGATATGATGACTCATGGGGATGTTTTGGAAGGGCAAAATTCGATTGGACTCCGCAGAGTTAGGAGGATTACGCGACAGAGCATCGGCATTAGAATTGGCCTTCCCTGGATTGTAAACGATCGTATAGTCATACTCATTCAACTTAATTCGCCACCTCATAAGGCGAGAGGTGGGATCCTTCACGTTATGAAGCCAAACCAATGGCTGGTGATCAGTAACTAAGGTAAATTGGTTCCCGTATAGATATGGTCGGAAATGCTTTACTGCGTAAACAACAGCCAACAACTCCTTCTCTATTGTAGAATAATTAATCTCAGCTCCACAAAGAGTTCTCGAAGCGAATGCTATTGGAAGATTTCTACCAATTGGACCCTGGCTTAACACGGCCCCAACAGCGAAGTTAGAAGCGTCTGTTGTGACTACAAAAGACAGTTGAAAGTTTGGGAACTGTAAAATAGGTCCAGAACAAATGGTATCCCGTAAGTTTTCAAAGGCAACTTGCGCATCGCGTTACCAGACAAAATTAACATCTGCTTTCAGAAGTTGGGTCAGCGGCTTGGCAATTCTAGCCATTTGAGGAATGAATCGACGATAGTACCCTATGAGCCCCAAGAATTGCTTTACATTCTTTTTAGTTCTGGGGACTGGAAAAAGTTTCACTGCTTCGATTTTAGCAGGGTCTGGTTTCACCCCTTCCGTCGAAATAATATGACCCAGATAAGTTACCTCGCGTCTTAAAAAGCGACATTTTTCAGGTTGTAACGTTAAATTGGAATTTTGCAACCGCGCCAAGAGGCTTCGCAACTTTCGCGAGTGCTCGGCCAAAGAGCTGGCATAAACGATGACATCATCCATATAAACGAAGAGCTCCACTCCCTGCAGACCTGACAAAACCAGGTCCATGCACCTTTGGAAGGTGGCCGGGGCATTCTTTAAACCAAAGGGCATCCTATTAAATTCAAAATGGCCACCAGGGACGGAGAACGCAGTCTTTGCTTTAGACTGAGCATCCATGGGAATCTGGTGGAACCCCGAAGCCAAATCAAGAACGGCCAACCAAAGGGTTTATATAGTCCCAAAAATGAGTGGGGATTCATTAGGAGTTTCCATATAAGGAAATTCTTCGGGGTCGTCGTCGTGTCATTCCCGTTCCCATGGTCGTGATCCAGATGGTCGAGATCATGACCCCCCTTAGTGGTGTATGATAAGCAAAAGGATTTTAGGGCGTTTTCCCTTCTCAGAAGCGAGCTCGAAAGTGGTTGAGAGTGGTGTATGGGAAGATTCCACATACGTAACAGTCTTTTCATTTAACATACGGTAGTCTACTACCATCCGCCAACGCCGGTTACCTTTCGAATCGGCCTTTTCAGGAACCACCCAAGTGGGCGAGTTGTAAGGTGAGGCCGATGGACTGATAACATTACTTTTGAGTAAAGTAGCAACTTGTTTCCCAATTTCCTCCTTATGAACAATGGGAAAACGGTACTGCTTCGTATTAATGGGAATTTCATCCGTTGTTATTATCGCATGCTTCAAAGCACTAGTGGAATTCAATTGGTCTGACGGAAGATAAAATTGATGGGGAAAGCGGTTCACCAATTCAAGTACACTAGCTCGCTCAATTTCACTAAGGTCATCTAAATCCAAAAGCTTTACTATCTCAGCTAATCTAGAAGCGTTAGACTTTGACCGGTCCAAATTAGTTTTTCCTTCCCGGGATTTACGTTGTACCGATTGTCTCTCTGCGAACTCTTCCAATTCAATTGGGGGAACAATTACATTTACATGGTTGGGGGTAGTATTTATCGCAAAATTTTTGGCAAACCCGTGCTGTTGAGTGACTAACGCTTCCCCAATAAAAACACCTGGGTCTGTAACGAGTTTCCTCACGTAACCCTCTTTAGCTTCTGGATTTTTGACGGGCAGGGCTATTAGGCATTTCGAGCGAGGCGGCAATTTAAAAGAAGATGAAGAAAGTAGGAAATGCTCATTATCAATTTGGAGTGTGTTAGATTCTTTACTACCGAATTTCAATATTGCATTTCTATTTTCTAGGAACGGCATCCCCAATATGCCTGCTTCAGCAATTGGAAAGTCTTCACCAATGATTTGAAATCTGACATCCGCGTTTAACACCGGGAGAACAACCTCACCAAGAGTATGTACGCTTCCCGATTCAATACCGGAAAGGTCGTAGGTAACATTTCTATTTACCATTTCACTGGAATCTATACCGTTCTGTTTTATTATGTTAAGTTGTGAGCCGGTGTCAATCAGAAAATTTGCAAAATTCCTTCGAAAACACCCATGAATTAATTTGATTGTTGGCAGATGACTAGACCCTTTTATTTGGACTTTAAAACAAGCTCGCTGGGTTTGGCGCTGGCGATCAAGGCCTCGCTCCGTGTCGCGCCCTTCCACGGAGTCAACTTCGAGTTTAAATCACCCGAACGAAAGCTTCCACCGGAAGTTCGAAAGGTATCCAAGTTCCGTTTCCTATAGCAAGTAGTTTCCGCATGCCCGCTTTTTTTGCAAAACCCGCATCTAATTCCTCCACGGTCCCTAAAACCCACTCGATCCTTGCCGACGGATGGGCACTGCCGACTTAGATGACCGATCTGATGGCACTTGTAGCATGTGCGGTTCTCGGGGGTCTTAGGATCGGGAAAATCGGTTTTAAAGATTTTCGCACTCCGGACAAACGGTGATTTCGAATCCGAATGCTCCGCGAATTCCGTGTTCAAATTACCTGCAATGGTAATTGCGGACTCGAGATTCAATAGTTTCTTGCTGTCGTTCTTCCGATTTAAATAAAACCGAATGGTATCGTTTGAAATTCCTCTAATAAAACTAACTATAGCAGTGCTTCCCAATAGGTCGTTTACTCCTATCAATTGTTCCGAGCTGTAAATGTCCTTTGCGGCTTCTAGTCCGCCATTAAGAATTTCCCTTACTCTGTTTCCAAACTCATCAACCGATTCGTTACCTTTCTGACATAATTGCATCAGTTGTGAACTTAAACTTTGAACGTTGAATGACCGAATGTAAGCCCTTTTAAAAAGTGCAAATAATTCGTCTAGCGTTTCTGGTTCCTTGCTATTAGATAGTACTAGCTTTGCATGTCCCTCAATCTTGCCCTGAATTAAGAAAAGTAAATTCTCGCGGTCTTCGGGTTTGACTTTAGAATTTAATTTCTTACATTGCTTGATGAATTGAAATAAAGAGGTGGTTTTCCCATCAAACTTGGGGATTGAGTCCCTTATTAATTTCAAAGAAAGGTTTGATTTGAGCTGAATAGGCGGAATTGAATTTTGTTGCGCGGCGAAATTTGCAGAATTCGGTTGAGCATTCGTTTCGAGTGCGTTTACGCTTGGACAATTTATTTGAGTCGTCAGAGCAGGATTTGAATTCCGAGGTCGCTCTTCGTCAGATTGAGGATCGCAAACGATCGGAGCGGTTATGATCTGACGAATCCGAGACTCGCGAACGACCGGAGCGGTTATGATCGGACGAATCCGAGACTCGCGAACGACCGGAGCGGCTACGATCGGACTAAACAATGGTTGACTAAATGGTTCGGCGGAATTGACAGGAGAGCTCGTTCGCGACGGCAGAAAACTCAAACTCAAATCTTGGGAACGCGGACTAATCTCGGGACTGTCCGAACGTAACATCTCCATGGATATGTCTTCTACGTCAAACTCCCGTAATTTAGTTGAGCGTAATAAGCGCCTTTTCCTTAATTTTAACATCTTTCTAGGATCTCGCAACATTTTAATAATATGATACTTAACGTCCGGACGAATTACAACTTTGAACGGTTAAACAGAAGCACAGGTAACAAAGTAACGAACGATTAAATGGTAATTCTTAATTCTTATCTTTTACAGGGGTCTTGAACGATGAAATCTCCTTGTCTCGACGAATGCGTGTGACCTTGGGGGAAGATAGCTGCACGGCCGCCCGGAGTCACTCTCTCCGATATTCATCCACGTATATCCGCGTTCCTGGGGAAACCGTGCGAAAACCCAGGAAGGAGAAGCTGCAAACGCCGGGATTTCTTGAACCACGTCCTCGAGCCGACAAAAGAATCCCACCGCTGTCACCAAATTTGTTGCGGGGCCGGCTGGGAATTCTTATGCCTTAGGGGAGTTTCCGTGTGATCCGGTGTCCGTGGAGCCCAGAAGGACTCTGCTCGCAAACGCGTGTAATTAAATGAATTGAGATTCAACAAGGAAGGATAGATTTATTTGGACACGTCTGGTGCGTAACAACGCTGTAAACCAAATGCCAGGAGAAGAAACAACCTTCTTCTTACGTTCATTCCTCTTTTTTTAAACAATACACTGTTTTCGAGCAATAAGGAAGGAGGCGAAGACAAATCTCTTGTGTGGCAGAGTTCGCTCCTAACTCTGTCCTACTCAAACTTCGCGCTCTAGAAGCTTGCGCTTAACGCCACCAGAGCGACTGAGGATCGGAACTCGCAACAACATAATCTTCATGAGTCGGAAATTTCCTGCGATCGTAGCAACGCTGCTCAATGAGAAAATATTCTCGTGCAGCAGTTGGTAGTATTCACGAGCTTCAATCGCGTCGCGTGTGTCGCATAACCTACAATTTGTGTTGGCATTTTACGCGTTACACAATGTTCAAAATACAATCAGCTCGTCGTTGGAAAGGAAAAGCAGTGAAAACTTCTGTATACAACGCTAAACTCCGTGGACATGCATTGGGGCTTGCCAAAAAACTAAATGTGCCACCACCTGCCTTGATAATCGAGAAAAATAATGGTACTGAAAATGTTATCGAGAACAATGATTCGGAAAATGTTATCGAGAACACCAAAGATGCAAAGGAGGAAAATAATGAGTCTCTGTCGGACGGACGACGAATTGTTGAGCTTTCAATTTTGGGACAACAATTGTGGTGCGTTTCTTGTAAGGAATGCTTATCACTGGCAAACATCGAACGCGAAATACGACGAGGACTGGGCTCTGTTTTGAGCATTCGATGCCACAAGTGCTTGTTTCTAAATGAAGTGACTACTGGCAAACAGCAATGTCCTCCAGGCAAATGAAATGCATCACGTTTCGACATAAATTACAAAGCAACAATGGGTACAAATCATATGTATTCTTAGTTTTTGCCAAGCAAGAATTATAACATACACAATAATTATAAGCAATGACTAAAAATGTCCTATAAAGAAAATTTTTCATATCTTCAGGTATCCTGAATGGCGGCATAGGCTGGACTCATATTAATAAATTTTTCGCGTGTCTAAACATCCCCTGCTTCAACTACAATACTTTCAAAGTTTACGAGAAAGAAGTCGGAAAAGTAGCAGAGCAAGTGGCAAAAAAAAGTTGTAAAGACGCAGCAGCTGTAGAACGAATGCTGACTATTCAAAATGCAACCTCCATTGAAAAATCATTGCGATAATCGCCTTAATGTTACGAGCATATGTTGAAAGTTTTCCCTTGCCTTTGCTTTGTCCAAGTATATTTCAATCATTGAATCATTTATATTATTTATATTATTTATATTATTTATATTATTTATAGGGTAAATGTACCAGTAACTGAACACGTACCAGTGAATGGACATTTTTTTTAAAATGGGTAAAATAAGTTATTAAAATAAGCAACTAATTAATTAGAGACTTCTTTTAATTTATTGCTCCATATCGAAACATTTTTTGCAGCACGTGGAATCAATCCCGCTGCAAATATAATTTTATAAAAGTGTTCATTCATTGGCCTTAAGGGGGTAGACACGTCACGTGACCTGGCCGATTCGGCAGGTCGGTATTGCAGCAGGTTTTTTCTGCACAGAAATGGTAATACCGATAGATCGACGATTGCCCGGTAAACGCGAGAGGGAGCTGTTTGCTATTTCCGTATTCTATTCTGAATAAGGAAAGAAATTCTCAGCTGTTGCGTTGTACTTATAAAAATTTAAACGGAAAGTCGGCTGGTACTACAAACGTAGAAAATTCATTGTACATTTTAATTACTTGAAATGTGCTTATGCTACAATATTAGTGAATTTATGAGTGAAAAGGGAAAATAGATGAGGGGATGTCCCCAGAAAATTAAGTTTGTTAGGTTAGACATTTTTTTACTAGCAAAGCACCGAAACAGAACATGAAATACATTTATTACACGTCCTATGCAGAAAACAGTTATGAACAAACATTATATATAAAATTGTACGGAATCGATTGACGTCACTTTTGCAAAGATCTGATTAGAAATTGCAGAACTCCAGATTCGTCACTGCTTAGCGTGCAACATTGTATAGTCCCGCTGGTTTCGAGCGTCGAAGCCCACGAAATTCAGGGAGACACATGATTGTTGGCGAGCATCGCGTTTGACGACTCTAGCTAGAAAATCACGCCGTATGAATGCTAAGAAACGATAGTGTGAAGCGGCGTGCGTTTCAATTGCACATTGACAATATCGTAGATTCTAGGGCCTAGAACAGGCATGGAACTAAAGTGAACGCAGCGGCCGTTTTTCGGAGGCAACGCCTCCTTTCTCTCGCCGCGCGTCTTGGCCCCCGCGGCGGGCCTAGGAGCTTCGAGCGCCTCAGACCCGTACCATATGAACCGCGCGTGGCGCATTGGGGCGACACCCGTATCAATAGATTTCCGCATCACCCATGGGGTACTATTATCGATGCGTTTTTTTTTGTCAGTGGTATCCCCTGTAGGCCTATTCCACTGTGTCACGCGATAAAAATGGATAGGAAAAACGCGTTTTACTATCAAAATTTTAAATACGTTTGGGAAAACTTAATTTTCGTGCACGTTTAGACGTGCTGGGCATATCTAAAATATCAACGGGGAGGCTGGTCGACGTTGTACGTATTAAAGTTGAAAGCGAGGAATCGCTTAGCCGTGTGCGCTGTTCTGTCTTAATGGCACGCATTTTTGAGAACGAACATTCGCACAAATATGTTGACCCGAACATGGAAAAAATTCGGAGCGCGAAATTTCTAAGTTTAGGGCCTAAGTTTAGGTTGATATTTTAGATATGCCCAGCACGTCTAAACGTGCGCGAAAATTAAGTTTTCCCAAACGTATTTAAAATTTTGATAGTAAAACGCGTTTTTCCTATCCATTTTTATCGCGTGACACAGTGGAGTATGCCTATAGGGGATACCACTGACAAAAAAAAACGCATCGATAATAGTACCCCATGAGTGATGCGGAAATCTATTGATACGGGTGTCGCCCCAATGCGCCACGCGCGGTTCATATGGTACGGGTCTGAGGCGCTCGAAGCTCCTAGGCCCGCCGCGGGGGCCAAGACGTGCGGCGGGAGAAAGGAGGCGTTGCCTCCGAAAAACGGCCGCTGCGTTCACTTTAGTTCCATGCCTGGCCTAGAATATTAGCTACGTATTACGATGTTCTTCACCGGAGCACTACATTAATGAATTAAAAAATAATTGAATAGGTCAATTAGTTAAAATTAATGAACTGTGCATGATTTTAATGACGCCTAATTTAATTGCCCTTACAAACTGAATTACTAATTGTAATTAAAAGAATTTTTGACGTGCAACATGAAACTGCGCACGCAAAAGGTTGGGCTCGGATTATCGGGAAAGACCTACCCATCCCACCTTTTTGCTTTCTCGCTGCGAGCGAGGACCTTCGGGCCCCAGTAGACCACCCGTTGACAGCCGAGAGCAATAAAACCGACGGGCCAGATAAAATGTTATAAATGTGATAAAAGTATTACCAATGGAGTTTTTAGGGTTTCTCGATGAAAATGATGTCAGATATGGAGGAATTCGGTCCATTTTTAGTGAACGTAGTGTGTGTCCTAATCATGTATTCATAAAAAAAAATAGACCGAATTGCTTTGCGTCTCGACTCATGTTCGTGGACATAAACTCACCAATCCATCGGTGGTAACACTCTTATCAAGGTGTAATGAGAAATATGAACATTTTCATATTCAGTACTGGATGACTCAAGTCACCGTCGACCGAGGGTCTCTCGCTGGTGCGCTATTTCACTCGCACTCGATTTACGCCTTTCAATCTCCTTGTCAAGCGGTTCGGACGAGGGCCCTGATAAATGTGAATTTATTTGGGAAACCAAAGTCGCGTCATTCGTGACACCTACTCGCGAACAGATATATGTATGTACAAGAAAAAGCAATTCAATTTCCCGATGACTTGAAGCAACATTTCAATAGGTAAATGCATGAAAACGTGGGATCAGGAATTCCCAACCAAGTGATGCATATGAAAGAACTGACGATATTCAACAATAGTTAGCCGTCTAAATTTTACAATTAAAGTATTTGTTTGACATGAATATAAAGTTTGTCAGCAAAGTCTTTCTCGATTTGAGTTCTATATAAGGCTGACTTTCCTTCGCCATGAAAAGTCTCCTCTTGTCCTGCACGCTGGCAAGAAATCGACGCTCGAAACCAGCGGAGCCATACAATGTTGCGCGCTAAGCAGTGACAAATCTGCAGTTCTGCATTTCTAATCAGATCTTTGCGAAAGTGACGTCAGTCGATTCCTCATGTTTTCTCGATCAAATTGGCCCCAAAAATGATATAATTCGGACCAAAATTAAGGAAATTACGTGAAAAATTGTTTGCAGAATTGAAAGCCCGTTTCCTTAAAAATAGTCCGATTTAAGGGGGCCGTCTCCTTGTTGTTTTGGTCCGAATCGATCGAAGCGTCCCCAGTAAACAGGCGGACCCTAATGAAACTATTGCGGTCGATAAAAAGAACTTCTACAGAGGTGACATCTCCAGGTACTCTATGTAGACTAATTTTTGACGCATAGTTGCCACATTTTCTGTTCTCTCTGTCTCCGCCGCGCTGTTGCCACAGCTCCTTCTACTGAGAAGTCTTGGAGGAATACGGCACGAGAGCTGCGTCTAGGCAGCGATCAACAGGCTTCAATACCGCTGATGGAGGGGGGAACACCTACAGGAGCGGTGGTTATGTGTGCGGAACTGCGAGCGTCAGTCACGCACACATAACCACCGCTCCTGTAGGTGTTTCCCTCTGCATCAGCTGTAGATGTAGCGCGTCCGATTGCTACGTCTAGCATCAGAACCTCGCTGAACGTAAAGGAGGATAGCAATAATGAAAGATAGAGAGGTTGAGTAGTGAAGTTTGGAAACATGTCAATGAAACAATACTAATTTGCACATTGAAGGATGTAATATTTTGTATAATCAGTGTGCAAATTCAAAGCATACAGTTTCAATAAGGTACATCACCGAAGTATAACACGCCGATCGTAATGAAATTTATGAATGCTATAAATCTTCTAAAAACATATGACGCTTTCTTTTGAAATGGACAATTACAGATAAAAAAGTGTATATTTTTCGAAGAATACAGTATTGTCTCGTTAGCGGCTCGGTTTGGTGTACACGATGTGGATTTTTCGCTAAGCATGCCCACCACTGAAACCGAGTGAGAACGGTACGAGACAGACGAAGCGTTGATGTTTTGTCTCGCTCCGTCTTTCGGACGCCGTGACATTCCGTCCTTTGCGTTCGCGCCCGTTGCGCACGCAAAGCGTCCCATCTCGCTCCCCCCTTCGGCCAGAAAGAAGCGAGAAACGAACACTCGGAAGGTCCGCGCACACATATCCGTTCCATGTCAGTACCGTTACGGCGTAGCAATGGTAAGAAGAAGAGACCCTCTACGCCCCTCTTCTTCTTACCACTGGCACGCCGGAACGGATATGTGTGCGCGGACCTTTAGGCCTCTGTTCACGCTAACGGCTCAACGCCGGTCCGGATCAGCGATCCGCTAACGAGACAATACTGCAATAATATTATCTTCTCTCATTTTGTGTAATTCCTCTTCTTCATTGATGGTCTTCCTACAATTTTGCCAGGTCGCTGATACCGAAAGATGACGTAGGCAGTGTGGATCTGTAACACATTATGAAGTACATTAGGAAGTTTTGTAAGCGTACAAAATTTTACTGTAGATTTATAAGCTGTTAAACTTTACCTGAAATATGGTACTTATTATTCCATTTGTCCTGGCATTACTGTCCCATACACCATATTTGCAGTAACTTGGTAAAAAGTCCGCCTGTAACAAATGATCGCAGACATTTCTGTAAGTTTGGTATAAAAGTAAAAGTTTGTTTCAATAATTCGTCGAACATCATGCATACCTGCGACGCCCGTGTGTATCAGCCTGGCGCATTTTGAACGAGCCGGTTTCCGTCTGTCTGCTCCTGTGAACTTAGAAATGTGTCTGAAAAAATTAAAGGGTGAATTAAATTTATTATTTCCTTCGTCACTTTCTTGGTAAAGTGATGGCGGCGTCGATCGACTCGCGTGATCGTATGATCCGCGAGTAAAAGTGCCATTGCTGGCACTTGTGACCACTGACAAGAGTCAGTGGTGCGACGCCGGATCGATCATATTTATTATTTTCTTCCTCACTTTTTTGGGGAAGTGACGGCGGCGTCGATCGACTCGCATGATCGTATGATCCGCGAGTAAAAGTGCCATTGCTGGCACTTGTCACCACTGACGGGGTCAGTGGTACTACCGCGCTTTACAGCGCGGTGCGACGCCGGACCGTTACAATAGTTTCATTATTTTTGGAGGGAGACCTCTTTCGCTTTTTCAAGCTTTTCGGTTTTTCTTTCGCTCTCTCTCTGCTAGAATAAATTGTGGCTCCCGAATAGTCATGCACCTATTGTGCCGACTATCTATTAATTCGGGTAGCATGCATTCTAAATAAATTTGAACCAGTTTTGGTTCCATTTCTCTTTTTCAAAACGCATCATCTCTCTCTACTTTTATAGATTTCAGCCCCTTCGGGATCCAAAGGCAAAATATACAGTACTTTCTGTCAGTAATGTGTAACTGGCCTTGTACTTGATAAAAATAGTGATGCGTTTTGCTCATTGAAATACCTGTGTTACGCGTGAACATGCGCCGGACAGCGGGAACTTGTTCAATAGCTTCTTCTGGCGTAAAGTTCTCCGCTGATTTGGGGCATTTGATTTCCAAAATACCCTCTTGACCGATGATTCCATCCGGTGAAGATCCTAAGAAGGCGATGCAGCTGTCGATGAAAAATCCAGATTCCGCAATTTCTGTGTATTGCTTCTTCAATTTTTCGCGAGCAATATTCTCGCATTCTTTCCCGTATTCCATCGCGGGTGCACTAATTATCTTCGGATAAACAATTGATTTTACTGTATTTGCGCAAAGCGTGTCAGGTCGGCGACGGCACACTTGTCCAAAATTGCATGCTGTCAACAATTTTGACCTGTACTGCAACCATCTGCGGTTCTTTGCTTGTCCGATTGTTTCATCTTCAATGGCATGTCTTTTCTCTTGCCACTCACTGAGCATTTGCATATGCTTTTCCCGCTCCAGTTCATACATTTCGGATGGCATGTCTGGCTTCTGTGCATTTTGTCCATAATCAGAATCTTTCTGCGAGGGCAAATGCTTGCGTACATATCGCGCAGCCTTCGTTTCCTTCTGTTTTGCAGTTCTCTTTTCCTTTTCTTTCTTTTTCTTTTCTTCCATTTGGCGCACAACCTCGGGCGTTTTCTTCTTCATAACCGCATCCAATCGCGAGTGCACTTGCTTACTGTTGTACTCCACGACAGCAGCAGCACATCTCCCTGCATAGGATCCTCTTTCGGCGAAATTTAATCTTTTTCCGCCAGTGTACTTGGCAATTAGTCCGTTCAAACTTTCCACAGCGTTATTAGTAGTATTATAGAGTAAGCTCTCCGCATGAGCTAATAGTGGACGAAGTATT
This sequence comes from Andrena bucephala, assembly GCA_947577245.1. NCBI lineage: Eukaryota > Metazoa > Arthropoda > Insecta > Hymenoptera > Andrenidae > Andrena > Andrena bucephala. Next base: position 80,409,142 of record OX387716.1, on the reverse strand, counting down.
TCTTTTACGTCCTGGTACACTCCAATTTTCATCAAGTCTGGAACGATGTTTTTCTCATTCTCTTTATTGTTTCCATCGCAGAAATATTCTAGTCTTGCACACTCTGCGTGTTCACCAAACACGTGGTTTGGAACATTCTGTATGTCGCCATACAAATTCTTCGTTTTCTCGTCGATTGATACATTCTGATTGTATCTAAACTTTGCGGTTTTCACGATGTCCGTGCGCATCCGGCGAATGCTACTTTCCACAGTTTGTCTCAATGGTCCAGATGTGGTCTTTTTTACAATCGCTTTCATTTTTGTGCAAAAGTTTCGCAACAAATGATTCGTGCATTCAATCTTTTTTACACGAATCTGTCTTTTATATGGGTCCGCATCAATAATCTTCTTATACACGCTACTGTCCCCATCAGCAATCAGTGTAGAATAAACGAGCCCACGTTTTTCTACGCTAGTGTTGAATCCTTCTACTATAGCATCGCTTTCCATAGCAGTCGATGCTCGAGATGTGTTCCAGTTTTTGAAACATGTGTGCTTTCGGGGTTCTTTCTCGTTTTTCGCAGCAATCCGACAAATTCTGCAAACTTTGTTTCGAACGCCGTAAAATAAAACTTGTTTCGTGTGATAGCCAACTATCACGCCGACTCCAGACGCAGAATCGTAACATCCACTGCGGTAGGATCTCTTCATCCAGCTTCCGTCGGCCACAACGGGGATGTGAGGGGTCCCTGATCCGGGAAGGACGTCGCCTCTTTCAATCGCCAAACGTTTTTCTTCTTCAGCCGCTGCTAACATCTCTTCTTCTGCAGCGGCAATTGCAGACTTGACGAATTCATCTTGATTCTTCACAAAGTCTTTCTTCGACATGCAACGTATGTTCACTCCTGCAAAAGTGTGTTCTAACTGGGCATAACCGCCTCCACATAAAATTATTGCATTAACGGCGCCCTGATTGCTATCCACGTCTTCGGCTTCGTCCGATTGATTGTAGATTTCAGCTTTGTAATGGCATAAAGTGCACATTACGCTGAAGATGCTCTTGAAGCCACGCCGTTTCACACCAGTTATTCGTAGGTGTTCAATGCCACAGTCTTCCCTATCTTTGCATGCTTACCTATTTTTTGCAATTGAGCAAGCACATTTGGGAAATTCATTATGTCGTTGCTATTTAGGAGAGCCGATTGCTCTTGCGGCTCGTTCTTCGCAACTTTTTCTATAACGAAGTTTTCTTCTTCGTTACTTTCTATATAAAACTCTTCAAGCGCCTCTTCCGTTTCTCTCGAACTGACCGTATCAGTGTCTTCATCGGATGGCGAGTACATTATCTCTTGGGACGTATGATTTCGTCCATCGGATGTTGATGGTTCCTCTACCATACGTTCCTCGGCCCCTTCTGAATTTTGTCCTACAGTGTCGTCTGTCATTTTTGTCCTTTCCTGTTTTTTCTGAAGGGTCAAAGGCCTTCTCTTTTCGCGATATACTTTCCGTTTCGATAATCTCCTTGCGTACGGACGTAATTTTCGCGGACGAAATGGAGAATTATTATCCATATCTTCTTGCACATCCTGCATATTCACATTTCCAGTGATACTCATTTTACACTAAACCAACAAACACAACACAAACACAATACAACACAACGCAACACAACTTAAAATCCTTCTGCTCGTTACAAAAGAACATAAACGCGAACCGTGAACGTGAAACGTGAATCCGAAGATTCGTCTGTGGTGCGTTCTGAAACAAACAGAGAGCGGAGGGCTCCAGCCGGTGTTGATGGAGGGGGAACACCTACAGGAGAGGTGGTTATGTGTGCGTGACCGATGCAGGCGCAGTTCATGCACACATAACCACTGCTCCTGTAAGTGTTTCCCCCTCCATCAGCGGTAGTTGGAGCCCCGCCGATTCCTGCCAGGCAGTCCGTTGTAAGTAAGCTGGCGATACGGACGTGCAGAAAATGCAGAATCAAGAAAATGTAAGTATTATATTGTATACTATAATACAGAGTGTCTCTCTGGCTAGAGTATTCAAAGGCGATGCCGCCAATAAGCCGCGCCTCGCTGAGTTTCGTGAATTTCAACGCTCGTGACGAGATTCACTACGGCGTATTAAAAAATTCTTTATTCTTCATCGAATCGATATGGCAGTGATACCAATGAATTCCTAGCGTTCTCCCGATTAAAATCATGCCATGTAAATTGGACTATTTTTAACGTAGTTAGCTTGGGGCCATTTTCATCGGCACGGCATCGGTTGACGCCATTTTCGCAAAGATCTGATGAGAAATGCAGAACGTAGAATTCGGCACTTCCACGAATCTCAGCGAAACGCGGTTTATTGGCGGCATTGTCGTTGAGGACTCTAGCGAGAGAATCACGCTGTACAATCTTACTATTTGCCATAAAATAATACATTCATCATTTCATTTCCAGATAGCTGATACTGTCCCGTCTGTATCAGCGGGAAGTGGAGAGGGTGAGGAGAGAAAGAGAAAGGAGGGGGAGGAGGCAAAAGAAAGAGAGAAGGAGGAGAAGAAGGAGGAGAAGAAGGAGGCGAAGGAGGAGAAGATGGAAAAGGTTATAGCGAAAGTAAGTTATGTTGAAATTATGTGTGTGTACAGTATTGTCTCCGTATGTGCTCGCTGGTCGGGACCGGCGTTGAGCTCCTGTCGTGAACAGATCCCTAATTCCGAGTGTTCGTTTCTCGCTTCTTCCTGGCCGAAGGGGGGAGCTAGATGGAACGCTTTGCCTGCGCGACGGCCGCGCACACAAAGGACGGAGTGTCAGGCGTCCGAAAGACGGAGCGAGACAAAACATCATCCCATCGTCTATCTCGTACCGCCCTCGCTCGCTCTCGTTCCATTTCGCTCTCGCCATCGCCGTACAAGAGTGAGACAGAAGTGGTGGGAATAGCGAAAAATCCACATCGTGTACACCAAACCGAGCCCGTAATGAGACAATACTGTAGTATCTTTTATTTTAGTTTATCCAGATATTATCTTTGCCCATCTCTGTTCTCCAATCGCTTCGCCGTGATTCATTCAAGCCTCTCCTTGATGACAAAATAGTGATAGGGGAAATGCGGCAACAGCGCGATTCGACTCTCGATACGTCTCGGCAACTATGTCTTTCCTACATTTATCGGCTAGATTGGACTTCCACCGGTTTTGATGGTACAATGCACGAATATACCATCAACGCCGGTGGCGGAGAATCCTTGAAGCTTCATTCTGTCATTTCTCGAGTCTGTTTCAGTACACGATTCATAAATTCATTATTATTTCGACGTACGGTGGTTATTAGCGCTCATACGCACCAGACCACCCTGCACTGATGTCTACTGGACGCAACTATACCCGCAAAAACTTCCTTTTTGCCGATTCCAGGGCGTAAGTTGGTTGAAACGGTTTGTTTACTACATCGCGTATACGCAGGAACGGCGGAATCATTATGCAAGTTATGCGCCGCATAAGGGCGCCAGCCGAATGGGACGCTAAAAAACTGTATCGCGCGCTTAATAATATAGGAATCCAACCCCCACATAAACGAAATGTACACCCCGTAAAGACAAAGCATATTAAATAGAAAACAGGTGCAAAAATTGGGGAGCACTAAAAATTTTCTTGCATACAGGCGCCAGCTAACCTCGCGTCGGTCCTGCGTATACGTCACGCTGGTTCTACGTGGCTGCAGTACACCATTAGCGCCACCAACGGAGAAACCTGGAAGCCTCATGCTGTCAGTTTTCGAGTCATAAATTCATTATTATTTCAACGTACGGTGCTTATTAGCATTCAAGCCACACGGCTACGTTCAGACGGGGCCGAGCAGCATTCCCGTTACCCCACCATACCCTTCGGTGGCTAGGGAACTCCAACTGACAAATCCACGATCGTCAGATGGTGATGGCTGATTTCTCCTCGATCGCTGTTCGCGAAAACGAATCGACTGGCCAATATATTTGAATACGACCTTAGGATATAGATATAATGAAAGATGAAAAATTATTCGAAGCCAAATATGAAAGGCCTTCGAATAAACAAAGGAAACTAATAAATACCCGAAGCTAAATAGAATTTTAGATTTAGGGTACACACACCCTCCCCCCAAACCTTGTGTCGATCGGCCACTGGGGCCATTCGGAAGTATATTCTTTTAATTAAATAATGCCCATCTCTGCATAGCAGCGTAAAGAATTACAAAAAAAAATCAAGGAGTCAACTGTTGACCGATTAGGAGACTTTTCCTTGTTATATGTTATATACAATAGTCGGAAGAATAATAATAAAAGCAATAATTGCAAATAATTGCTGTAACTTCCACATTCTGAAAATATGATATCAGTAAATCACTACTTCCAGTGTTATTCAAAAATTCCAATCTCTTTTTTTATTTGAAATAATGTGGCCATATAATTATAATATATATTCGGCAGCGGTGATGTATGTGTTACAGTAAAAGCGTGAATTTAGTAAATGTACACAGTTTCCAGCAGTTTCTAGTCAATGTATGCCTAAAATGCATATAATCTAACCTACAATCGTCCAAAAATACATACATTGACTGTATCACGCTTTTGCTGTGGCACATGTATCCAGCTAACGCTTCAGTTTTGCTATAATTCCACGTTGGCAGACCTCCCGAGTAGGCGCCATCTCGCATCCACTACCTGCACTAAATTTGTCACGTGACTTGCTCTGTATTATCGTCAATATGGCGGAACACGTACTTGGGAATGCAATCACGGGGATACGTTTTTCGTCCTTATATGAACAGATTTTAGGCTGGGTAACCTCTCATTCGAAAGAGGAAGGTTCGAGACAGCCCGCTCTGGTCATCGTTTGAGCCACAAAACTCTTTTAGTGACCTAAAAATACTTGGATTCTTGCGGGTGTATTTTGTCGACTTTTGCTCTACTTTGAACACTCATATTATTAGATATCAACACAATCTCGTCGAACCATGACCAGAGCGGGCTGCATTGAACCTTCCTCTTTCGATTGAGACCTCATCCAGCCCAAAATCTGCTCATATAAGCACGACAAACGTATCCCCCCAAACCCATGTTTCGGGCACATTATGTGGGCATTACAGCGCGCTGCATTACCCGTGTCTACCCCCTTAAGTGTTTATTTATTGGTGCGTTTACCCTATTACTGAATCATTTGATTGGGGCCGAAAATTATTGTTGGCTTTTGAGTAACGTTTAATGACGTTAAGAAACAGCCAATGAATTTTATATTTTAATTTTCATAATCTAAATATGCATAAAATGTTGCTTTGAAAGTGGATTTAGATTTGTAATTAATTAATTATTTTAGCGTGTCTAAAGGACACATAATCAATTACTGATATATTTTGTAATATATTTTGAAAGATATTGTATATATATTCAAATGAATCCTGTTTAGAACTAGGTTTAAATGGTTGATCATCATACGTGTTGTTCGCATGTTTCAAAAACATGTTTTGTAAATTGTTGAACACACTGTAATACATTGTAACATGAAACAAAAAATAACATCAATTATGGAAAACCTCAATAAATTTAATTGAAAGCATACTTAGTTATTTCATATCATTTTCTTCCAGACCAGAGAACTTCCAGTCTGATTTCCTCATTCCAAATAAACAAACCACTGAGCTCGGGGTAGATGAGTATCCCGTTTCGTTTGATGATGTTGTACGAATTATAGTTTCGTACGATATGGGTTGGAGTAGAAGAGGATCAGGACGCGATTCTGATAGCTTGAATGGATTCGGAGCGATCGTAGGAGCGATGTCGGGGCTGGTTCTGGACTATTCAACGTGTAATCGCAAATGCAAAAAATGCGATACCAATGGTGGGAACCCTGATGACCACGATTGCCGGAAAAATTACTTCGGATCAGCCAAAGACATGGAACCTCATGTAGCGAAGTACTTAAGGCACAAAATCTGGAGGTCGGGGTATTTATAGGAGACGACGATAGTTCCAGCATTGCACAGTGTCGGGCTGCTAGTTCTCATCCAATAATCAAGGAGTCAGATACAAATCATGCGGCTAAAGGAGTCAAAAAACAGCTCTATGATATTAAAAAAAATCATAAAGACCTTACAAAAGAAGCGATTCTTTGGTTACACCGATGCTTCACCTATGCAGTGAGTCAAAATAAAGGAAATAGTAAAGAAATGGCGGCTGCCATCTTGTGCATACCCTACCATGCAACCAATGATCACAGCAAATGTGGCGCATGGTGTGGGTATGTGCAAGATCAAGAAAACTATAAGCACCGGATTGTCCCTGATGGATTTTCAGATCCGCAATTAACAACAGCGCTAAAAGATATTTTTAGTAAAATTGCGTCAAATGCACAGAAATTCGCTTCTGCGGCTTCTACGAATATTAACGAAAGTTTAAACGCATCAATGGCCAGCTTCGCTCCGAAATCAAGATGCTACAGCATGAGTGCATCTGCAGATCACCGCTTTGCGCTTACAGTGGCCCAGAAAAATCTTGGAGCAGGGTTTACTGAGGCGATTGCAAGGCCTTTACAACTCTCTCCCGGAAAGCATCATTTGAGACACATTGCAAGGCGTAATAAAATTTTAAGAAAAAAACGGCAGGTGATGAACACTGCAGCTTATAAAAAGAGGAGGATGCAATTACAAAAAATGAGAACCGCGTTGCGGCATCAAAAGGAAAATGTGGAAGGTACAATGTACAAACCAAACTGTTCTCTTTTAATGGACCCAGCTGTGCAATTGGTTGATGATCGCCCTTGCGATTCCGAAGAAGAAGATGACGAAGAAAGTCAGGTTGCAATTGTCCTCTTAGACTTGGAAACGTCAGGTTTTGATAAAAAATCATGCATTCTGCAGATAGGTGCAAAATGCAGAAATAAGTATTTCGAGAAATATATCAATCCTACAAGACCAATTGCATCTTCAGTGACATCGGTCAATGGGTTAATGAATATACACGGCAATTTATTTTACAATGGAATACAAGTATCCTCAATTCCTATGAGAGCGGCGATTGCAGAATTTCTGCAGTGGTTGATGTTGCTTGAAAAGAAATGCTGCATCGCCACCCATAATTTAGGCTTTGATGGGCCAAGGCTATTAGCAGCGATAAATGAGTGTTCGCTAAAAACAGAATTTGCCGCTATTGTCGATGGTTTTGTTGACACATTAACAGTAATTTCAAATATTACTGGCCGAAAAACCAAAGGGCAATGTACAATTACGGGGTTGGCGGAACATTTTAATATTTCAACTGGCGCGCATAATGCTATGCATGATTGTGCTATATTGCACAAAATTTTAAAACAATGTAATGTCACAAATAGCATATTAATCAAAAACATTGAAAATTTTGGTGAGAAAACCGAATATTGGAATTTCAGCGATATGAAAACTCTTACCCCAATTACACGAAGGAAATTGGTAAAGGCTGGAATTTCGTTGGAGATATTACAAACAACGTATGCTCAATCAAGTGAAGAAGGAGTAAAAAAACTCCTTTCTTCCAACCAAATCAAAAACCTACGTGAAACTACAATACAGAAAATTGTAAATTTCTGCAAAATTACATTTAAGGAAATAACACGTTAAACATGAATAAAATACTATTTATGAAAATATTGTTATATCGATTTTTTTAATTTCTTGCATACGAATTTGCCCGTTTCATAATATTATCTTTACTCCTTTTTTATTATCATATAAAATTCATAATTCAAAAATTTGTTGAACTTTGTTTAACCCTCTAACATCTATATGTACCCTTGAATCCTTATTTCACAAGTTAAATATAAACGGGTGATCAAATTTTACGCACTTTTAAAACGAGTCTTTTCTGGTGCAACTCTGGGAGTTAGAGGGTTAAAAATAAATTGTGCTTCATTTTTCCCACGAATACACTAGTGCCATTTCATCTGGTTTATATATATTGCAAGGAAATTTTCTACTTTTTGACAAAAGATGAACATAAAAATTATATTCACATGTCTATATATATACTGATAAGTACGCATTTTCATTAAAGATCGCAAAAACTGCCACGAATATGTATATGGTACAAAACGCAGTAATATGTTTCAAATATTCCCGCCTCTAAAGCTGATTGCGGCGTTGCCGCACTTTCACAGGTACTCAGCCGACAATCGAAGAAAAACCAGTTTTCCGTGTCATTTTCTTTCATTTAAACAAAAACCATCGAATCAATTATCCGGAATTTTTCTGACAATTTTGTTCAGTGTTTGATCTTTCTGTATACAAGATTTCAAAAGCTTTGGCCTATTATTTCACTCTTAATTTTGTAGTTATATTCTCAATATTCTGTTTTCCCATAAGAATACATGTTAAATTGAAAGTTAAATAATTTGAAAACTATCGAATCAATTTTTCTAAAATTTTGCGGAGGGTTTTACTATTGCATAAAGATTGATGTCTCTAATTTTCAAAGATTTTCGCTTATTTTGAATGTTACTGAAGTTCCTCCTTAAACAGAAGGGAAGAATCTGATTCTCATGGTGCAGAAGAGGCAACATCAGCTAATAATATTTGGCAATTTCATGAACAATTAGTTAAAGCAAAGTACCCAGAAGAACAAGAAAATTGGAATGTTGTAGGCATGGATTTTAGAAATTATTTAAGCCAGCCTGTCGAAGATCTGAAGACATGTGACCCGTTAAAATATTGGGAGTGCCATAAAGACACAATTTACAAAAAGCTAAGAACTTTAGCTTACCACTATTTTTGTATAGTTGGCACCTCAGTCCTGTCTGAACGTTTATTTTCCATAGCTGCGAATATTGTTACTCCCAGCAGGAACAGATTGTCTGGAGAAAGACTAAATAAATTGATTTTCCTTAAATCATTGGAAAATAATACTTGGGGTATTGCATAATAGGTATCCTACTTGTGTTTGTAGTGAATTCGGTATCTCTTCATAATTTGTTCATTTATTTAAATAAAATTTGTTAAATTCATTTCCAGTGTTTCATTTATATAATTATGTTGAATCTCGTTGGGCTATATAGGACAAAGAGGAGATATAATAAGAGATGTCACTCCGGGCGGAACCTTTGAAGTCCTTACTTGACCTTGGCATTTAAACTGGTTGTCTATTTGAGCGGGATATTCAAATCGACTAAATGTACCTTACTGCAATTGGCTGATTATTGCCGAAGTTTACCGATCACTGCCGAAGTTTACCGATCATTGCCGAATGGGCATTTAAATTGGTTGCCTAGTGATTTCCGTAGGTTATTTCTGTCCTTGTCGAGTGACGCCTCTTATTATATTGTTGCGATGCTCGCTGGTGTGTTGCATGATCACGTGAATGTAGCTACTGAAATGTATAAATCGATATGTAAATCAAGAGCGAAATTTGAAAGGCAATGTTTGCGTATGATTAAGGAGAGTATTTTTAAGGATGCGCGATGCGGGTGGCATACGTGGGAAAGATCTTAGGCAGAGTCTCAATTAGTAAACCCCGGAACTAATCGCGAGTTTCTTCCAAGTCACGTAATCTTTTGAGAAGGCCTTGTCTTTTGTTAGTCTGTAGGAGTGTCGATTGACTCCAGAAGTGTTGGCGACACGAAGGAAGTCATAAATTTCTTTCAAGGGTTGTTCGCTCGATCCTCGGAGCAGAGCCTACTTTCTCTTCCCACGTGTGCACCCCGTCGTGTAACGGAAAAGCGCGCTTCCACAGCGTTTCCACCACCACCCGAAATTAGAAGAAAAGATGGACGTCGATTCGCGGGGGCGGACGGACATCCGTGGGACAACCTACCGGTTGAAGCTGGCGCATCCTTCATCCTGATTGGCCAGAGGACTAGGAGGACGCGCAAAGATGGAAGGGGCACCACGTTCGAGGAGGCAAGGATCAACGACGGGGGACCCCGAGAACGCAGAACGATTTTGACGCTTGAATGTACAAGTCCTGTTCTCTCTTAGAAAGCAATCGCTTAAATTTATTAAGAATATATATATACAAGTTTTACCAGACAAATAGTTTCATTTTATTCATAACACCCGCGCACTCTGACGAGCAGAGCGGTTCAGCGCTCCACGGGCACCAACCCGCGTTCCGTTCTTAAAATCACCGCGAAAATACGCAACAATATCTCCTCTTTGTATAGGACTTGTGGCGGTCCGACCACCACCACGCCTCTACAGGCCAATGGACCAACTACCCAAGCCCTTGCAGCGCCACAGCTAGTTTTTATTATAATGAATCGATCTCGATTAGGTTCCGATTTTTTTACGAATCGATTCTTTGCACAACGATCTGAATTGAATCGAAAAATCGATTCTATGGGAAAGATCGGCATCCCTACGCCAAGCTACGCTAATAGTACTAAGAAGTAATCTCGCATACAGAGTGCAGCACAAGTTGACCGGTACAAGATGGCTGAAAGTATTCCTTCCCTCCCCGCGGAGATCTTCACCCCCGCAACTATGCACCGTCCTTTAGGTCCATGTCTTTAGTGCTCTAGATCGGGGCGTCTCACGCACACATTGCCACCGCTCCCTGTAGGTGTTTCCCTCTAACCAATAGCTGCGGACGCTGCGGTTAACTCCAGCTACGCGAGCCGGAATCAGCCGATCCCTGCACACACGATGCTGTCTATTCCATTTTGTACAATAAATATCCAAACCGTTTTGATTCACACAATATATTGTGCAATCTTCTAATATGATCCACAGACGGTCAATATATTGTGCAATATTGGATATTGCGCAATAAAATGGACCGTCTATCTATAGGCCGCGTTATAGGACTGCTGTCACACAAGTATTGAAATAGTGCAATAAGGGTTTTGTCATTAAATAGTCTGTTAAATTTTACAAAATCGATCATCAAACAGTCGAAATTCCCAATACTGCCAATTACATCCCATATAGCACCAAAACGTTTTAAAAACGTTTTAAAAACGTCCAGGTCAGACGTTCAGGACGTCTTCAAAACGTCCAGAAAAAGTCCAGAAAAGGTCCTGAAAACGTCCATTTTCACAAAAAAGTACGTTTTTAGGGCGTTTTTAAAACGTTTTCAGGACGTTTTCTGGACGTTTTTAAAACGTTTTCAGGACCTTTTCTGGACGTTTTTAAAACGTTTATAAAACGTCTTCAGGACCTTTTCTGGACGTTTTTAAAACGTTTTCTGAACGTTTTTAAAACGCTTTTAAAACGTCTTCAGGACCTTTTCTGGACGTTTTACAAATAGCTTGTGTCAAAGTAGTCCGATTTGCATGACATTTGGTATGATTTTCGTCAGAAAAACATAAGGAATTCATTGGCGTCACTTCCCTTTCGATACGACGAAGAAAAGGGTTTCTTAACACGCTCAAATGGATAATTCACCCTCGACTGCGGAGGGTCGACTTCAATTCGTTACGTTCGGCCCAGGATTCGTACCTTTTTCCGGAAAAAGCCATAAAAATCGGGTGAGGCAATGCGAAGGTCTGTCCTCGCCACGGGGTGCCAGCGCATCACACATTTGGGCAGTGTGTGACCCGACTACCCTCCGTGTAATTGGTCTGCGCGAAGTGGGGCGCAAGTTCGATCATTATCAGTACTCCTGCCCGAGAGGAATACGATTTACTTTAATTATAGTACATGTGTGTTTTGTAATAAAATGTTTCTAACGTCTCCTGAATTCAATAACTGGCATCCAGATATCTACGCTCCTACAATCCACCGTCAGCACGGCTCGTGGAGAGACACAGGAAGAAAAGGGGTAGCCCGCTGTCGACGCGTGGTCCTCTCGAGTATAAACACGAGCTTCAATATCAGAACAAAAGCAAGCGTTAACGTATTCCGTGCGAGAGAAGGTGGGCATTGCTGTGAAGAGGGCTTCTTCAAGAGAGCAGCCGTTTGTGAGGAATGCAAATCCGAATGGTTCTGATACAATCTGCTCCCTATGATTGAAATTTAGTCTAGCAACTTTCACTCCTCCTAACCTAACCAATCGAACTTGCATCCCTCCCAAAAGAACCGGCCATCCGAGCGTAGAAGCAAGTGCGAAATAAATATACCGCAGATGTACCTACCTAAGTAGCATTTCTGACGGAAAATATTGTCAGGCCTTTGGGCCTGGCGTAGACCTTTGGCAGGTAGGTATCTATTTCAAAAGGCAGTGTCACCCGTGGAACCAGTAAGACCGTCCCCGGTCCGTGCTATACCAGACAGTTTTCTTCCAGTGAAAATCAGTAAATTTGCAAGCGCAATATCTTAAAAACCAGTGAAAATAAAGTGTATACATTAAAGCTTATTGAATTTGTCTTGGAACGCACTATCAACTCAGGTGTTCAAAAAAAATAGTTCCATTTGAAAAACCGAACTTGACCATCGTATCTTTTAAAATAATAATCGATAGAAAAATTCGTTCGCGCTAATTAATTGGCCCCCTCGAACCATGCAATTCCCTATTTTTTTTATATTTTTATCTCCAATAGTTTAGGAGGAAGCCGGCTGTTTAGCTTTCCCGCGGACACACTGTATGTATAATACTCTTGTAATGAAAAAAAATTTGGAAAAAATTTTGTTAGGGAAATCACTTTTTAAGACCACCTGATCACGTTTTGACTATTTAGAAAAGAGCTTTTTTTTTAAATATCTCATGTATTTGTTAACACGATTACGTTTAAACGGCAAAATGGATTTCAATGAAACTTTATATTAAAATTTTATATTCGTGTCTTAAGATCCATTAGATCACGAAAAATGATAATTACCCGTTATGATTCTTCGATTTTTTAGATATACGAACTAAATTCTACATAAAAAAAAGTCAAATAAAGTTCTTCTGTAACTTGTTTAACAAAGAAAAATGTACATTCATAATTGAGGCATTTGATGGAAAAAGGGCACATACACTAAAATGCCATTTCAAGAAAATCGATTTCAAAGTTTTCATTATAGTATAACTTAATAAAAAGTAATGCAATTAAATCAAATTTTTTTAAGGATGTAGTTACCGTGTCGTTCAAGCGTTCTGAATACAGAAGTCATGATTTAAAAATGATATGTGTCTTTATTTATAAGTTTTAAACAAGTGGTTTATGTGCCCTTTTTCCATCAAATGCCTCAATTTCTTGTGTTCGTTTTAAATTTCCGTACTTCTTATTTGTGCTATTTCTATTTTTCAAACCTTAAAATTATTTTTTTTATTAAAAGACGAATATTTTGATACTGTACATTGGTGAACTTTGTTAAAATTAGAATCCACTCTTGGCCAGTACCATGCACGCTGTAGAAGCCTTCGATAAAAAATATTTTTTCAGAGTATGATCTAAAATCTAAAATCTAAACGTAATCACGTCAAACGTAATTATATCAAGTTGCGACAAAGAATCACGCACTATTTACAAATTAATTACGCGCAGCGTGCACGTTACCGCTCGATGGAAACTACGGGAAAGTGGTGGTCTCTTCCATCGAGAGGGAAATGTAAACAATTGGTTATGCAAAGCTAACATCGCGATACATGTTGTACACTAAAATGTGTAAATTGGTATAAAGGTATTATTGTACAAGAATAGGAGAGAAAGGTAACTAGTAAATGCATCTGTGGCAGTTCGGTACTGTCACCATTACCTTGCTGTTATTTCTTTTAGCCTTTTTTTCGATTTTTCTCCTTTCTGAATTTTTCTTACTATTTTACGATTTCCTATCTATTCTTTTCGTTTCCCGTTTCGAGGGTTCGCTCGAGCCTGGTTTTCGTCAAGTACATTTGACGGTCAGATCCACGATCTGTGGTCGCGTATGCTTTGTTTATGTTTTGTTTATGCTTTGGTTATTCGTTTTGCTGCACTAGTTGCTGAGAAAAATATTTCGCATCAATCCGCAGAGGCGATTCTTCAACTTTTCCAAGACGTTGGGAAAGATCCTGATGTTTTGGAACGTATGACGTGTGGTCGAACAAAGTGTTCTAATATTATATCGAACGTTCTGTGTCCTCGGGAAACAGAGCGTCTTAGTCTGGTTTTACAGAATTCTAAGTTTTCAGTATTTATTGATGAAACATCCGACATTACCAATGAGAAATGGATGTCGTTTATTGTTCGGTATGTCGCACCCGAGACTTTGGATGTTCGAACGGAATTAGTAGAATTAATTAATCTTGACGCGCGAGAATGTACTGCCGATAAAATATTTACCTCCTTTAAGAACTCCATGTGGAAAAAGCAAATTCCGTTCGGAAACATTCTTGCTTTGTCGTGTGATAACGCTTCTGTCATGACAGGGTGTCACTCGTCATTCAAGACCAAACTTGCAGAAATTCGCGGTGAAAATTTTTTCACCATGCCGTGTTCATGTCACTCCTCTGCATTGGTAGTGCATGCAGCATGCGCTACCATTCCCGAGGTCTGCGAGGAATTATTACGGAAAGTCGCAACATTCATTTATAGCAGTCCCAAACGCTCGGCCATTTTTCGCGAATTTCAGCAATGTTTTCAATCTACTGACCGCAAAATTTTAAAATTGTGTACTACGCGATGGTTATCGCGTTACTCATCCGTAGTTACACTTTTAGAAAATTGGGACAGTGTGTTGCACTTTCTGCAAGAATTGGTCGTAAGTGAGAAGACAAAGTCTGGGGATCATCTGCTTATCATCATGCAAAATCCAGAAGCGAAAGCATATCTTCTGTTTTTGAAATACGTTCTAGAGTATTTTAATGACTTTAGTTTATTCTTTCAGTCGCAACAAACAAGGATCCATTTGCTTCAAAATACTGCCAAAACTCTTTTGTACGATATTTTACGTCATTGTTACGTATGTGGAATCTTCCCATACCCCACTCTCAACCACTTTCGAGCTCGCTTCTGAGAAGGGAAAACGCCCTAAAATCCTTTTGCTTATCATACACCACTAAGGGGGGTCATGATCTCGACCATCTGGATCACGATCATGGGAACGGGAATGACACGACGACGACCCCGAAGAATTTCCTTATATGGAAACTCCTAATGAATCCCCACTCATTTTTGGGACTATATAAACCCTTTGGTTTCTACCCTCGTTGGTTAAAAGCTATAGAGTCACGCGTAGAGTAACGTCGTGTCACGCTCGTACAGAGTTGGTTAAGATCGAGCTAAAGTCTCCCTCAGAATCAAAGTTAACCTCATAGGATCCGCGAGTTCGGTTTATATTCTATTTGGCACTTTGAAATAGCCACTCGTACGTCCCCGCATCGCCAGTGCGTCAACACCGTGCAAACTAGTGGTAACTACACACACTATTTATTATTTTATCGCGACACTTACATTTGTACCTTAATTGATTATTCAATATATGAATGGTGTTCACGTATAAATCGAGTAGATTCGTTAAACCCATCTTTCACCCAGCGATCCATATAATATTAGTAGCACTCACCCACTGATACAGCTTTACCGCTCGAGTTGTATCAAACATAAATTAATAGTTACGAGGCATTATTAACATTTCCCGCGACTCCCTGATCAAGCATCAGGTTCGTTCGCAACCCTTCAACCAAAACAAAGCATCTTCTCCAACCCAGTGGCTCCCCGATTTCGCATCGGGTTCGTTCACGACGTTTCACCCTCCTGCGGCACCCTGATTTCGCATCAGGTTCGTCCGCGTGTGACTCCATACCTAGAGGCTCCCTGATTTCGCATCAGGTTCGTCCTCGCCGTCAACAATCCTAGCGGCTCCCTGATTTCGCATCAGGTTCGTCCGCGCACCTAACTAACAAATTCATAAACCGTATTCCTTGGGAAATACCCTTCTCGCCGGCCTCTCGCGTTGCCGCAGCCCCGGCTCGTAACAGAACTGGTGACAGCGGTGGGATGCTACTGCATTAGAATCGCTGTCTAAATTTTGGGTTTTTAAATACGTTAAAATCACTCGTAATTTATTATCGACAATATACTAGTTTTCTCTAGTCAGGTCACCTAGTAATTTTCAAAATGACAAACGCACAGGCGAACGTCTCTTCTAATGACATTATGAACCTGACAGTTTCAATTGCAAACTCAATGTCGCTTTTGACGCAACGGACATGTATACAGAACATTACAATGTCAATTCCAATCTTCGACGGTGAAAGTCCACCCTTGACGCGCTTTGTACAAAATGTGGAAGACGGGTTAACTTTGATTCCTGAGGGTACGGAAGCCGAGTATCTTGCAATAATTCTAACGAAACTGATCGGTCCGGCACGCAGGTGCACGTTAGAACATAAATTCACCTCTGTCAAGACGTTAGTGCAACACCTAAAAAAGAGATTCGCGCCGGGAAGAAGTTTGTCATATTTCCAAGTAGAAATCGCGAAATTACATATTCGCGAAGGAGAAAGTCTACGACAATACGTCGACAGGACCTCTCATCTCGTTTATTGTGCGCGCGGAGCTATTCGGGAAAGATATCTGGATCACGCTGAAGACCTCGTCAAAGAAATGGAAAAGGACGTTAGAGAAAACTTCATCGATGGTTTACCGGATCGAATTTCCTGGAAAGTGTCGGCTCAGTATCAGGACATTCAAACCCTTGAACGAGCTTACGATGCCGTGCTACAGATAGACAGAAAATTAAGGAATCGGCGACAGTCTCCCCGTAATGAGTCACCCTCCAGGTGGTCTCGCCGAGACCATTACGCTGAAGAGTCTCGCCACCACGACCGCCAAGTGTCGTACCCTCTTTCTCCGAGTAGATACGACCAAAACAGGGATCGGTCTACAAGAACATCTGGTTTTGAAGAGGAACGAGAAGGACGGACACGCACGACGACCTGGACCTTGCGTCACCGGAGCCCCTCGAAATCCCCTTCTTATCGCTCCGACTCATCGTATCCAGATGATGGAGAAAAACAATATTCCATTCTAAAAAATTACGATAAAGATCGCAAGCCAAGTTTGTATTGCTGGAATTGCGGTATAACCGGACATGACGGAAAATCCTGTAGGAAACATCCGCGTAGTCCGAGATATCAACGAGATTCGCGAGATTCGTCTATCGAATCTAACAAGTCTTTAAACTTCAATCGCGCTCAACGTATAGGCGAAACGATGAGCGGAAACAAAGAAGCTCGCCAAAGGACAGTCCGCTTCGAAGAGGAACCCTCATCAAGGAAGCACCTGCCCCACGCATCAACATCAAGGTTCCAGAACTGGAGTCAGGAACGGGAGAATTCTTAATCGATGGTGGAGCATCCGTTAATTTAGTAGTCATTAACGCCCTGGGAGAAAAAGCCGCGATAAACTCTCGGGAAGAAATCGAGCTAACCGGAATTACCGCTAATCCAATTCATACTTTAGGAACAACAATTCTTCATATCCACGAAGCTCCCGCACTTTTCTATGTGGTAAAAGAGCTTGCAATAGAAGCAGACGGACTTATAGGAAGCCCATTTTTAAAACAGGAGGAAGCCGAAATTTCCTATTATCACGGGACTTTGGTGTTAAAAAACAAACCAACCCGACCTATACGTTTTTCAAATTATCAAGACCTACCTCAAACGGAAGAACTACCGACGTCGACCAAACATCGTATCGAACCTAGGACGTCGCAACAGATTGCTATAACAATAACAAACCCGAGAATTAAGGAAGGATATTTACCGCGTATCAAGACCCTTGAACATCTTTACATAGGGGAAGCAGTAGTAAGGAACAGTAAAGGGAAGTGCTACGTTATGGCAACAAATACCAGCGATGTACCCCTAGACGTAGAGATAGAACCACAAACATTGGAACCGTTTGATATCTTCGGTTCATCAGACGAGGATTTTTACCCAGCTGCGGAACACCCGTCAAAATTTAAAACACACGAAGATAGAATACAAAAAATTCTAGAAGCCTTAAACACTAAACATTTGAACAAGGAGGAACTAGATTTCGTTACTAATTTAGTTAGAGATTTTCCCGACCGATTTTATCTTCCTGGAGATAAACTTGGGAAGGCCCGCGACTTTAAACATTCAATCCATACATCCAACGATATTCCAATCAATACGAGACAATATCGCTATCCGCTCATTCATCAAAAGGAGATTCAAAAACAAATCAGCGCTTTATTATCAAATGGTATAATTACACCTTCCAAATCTCCATATAATTCACCTTTATGGATCGTACCGAAGAAAGAAGATGAAAACGGAGTAAAACGTTGGCGATTGGTAATAGATTTCCGCGGTCTCAACGAAGTAACAATTTCTGATAAATATCCTTTACCTCAAATCACCGAGATTTTAGATCGATTAGGAGGAGCTAAATATTTTTCAGTCTTTGATCTCGCTAGTGGATTTCATCAAATAGAGATGGATCCGAAAGATAAAGCAAAAACAGCATTTACCACTCCAAATGGACATTACGAATTCTTTCGAATGCCTTTCGGATTAAAGAATGCACCACCCACCTTTCAACGCCTGATGGATCAAGCACTCACTGGACTTCAAGGAACAGACCTCTTTGTTTACTTGGACGACATAGTGATCTACGCATCATCGTTACAGAAACACAATATCAAAGTTAAAAAGTTGTTAAACCGCCTTCGAGAACACGGATTAACTCTCCAGACCAACAAATGCCAATTTCTGCGAAAAGAAGTTGCATACCTTGGACACATTATTTCAAAGGAAGGAGTAAGACCTGACCCTAGGAAATTAAAAGCTGTTCAAGATTTTCCTACACCTACAACGCAGAAGAACATTCAGCAATTTTTGGGACTTGTTGGATATTACCGAAGATTCGTACCTAATTTCACCACAAAAGCAAAACCTTTAATTAACTTGTTAGGAAAAGGCGTCAAATTCAAATGGACAGAAGAACAGGACCAGAGTTTTAAGCAATTACGCAACGAACTCTGTCAACAGCCCATATTGCAATACCCTGATTTCAGCAAACCTTTCATTGTAACAACAGATGCATCTGATCACGCAATTGGAGCCGTACTTAGCCAAGGGGAGATAGGAAACGACCTGCCAATTGCCTACGCATCCCGCAGCCTAAATAAACCCGAGAAGAACTATTCGGCTACTGAAAAGGAATGTTTGGCCATGGTTTACGCCGTAAGGTACTTCAGGCCCTACATCTATGGAACTCCATTCACCCTCGTTACAGATCACAGACCACTGGTGTGGCTACACTCTGTCAAGGACCCCACTTCTAGACTAATGAAATGGAAACTCCGACTTTTGGAGTACGAGTACCAGGTTGTCCATAAATCCGGAAAGACGAATAAGAACGCAGACGCATTATCGCGCAACCCCGCTTCTGCCTGCCTACCACTTATTCCACAAGAACCCCGGGATCCCGACTTCAAAGCCCAAATACCGAAAACAGACGCCAACGTCGAGACAATCGGACACCGCATACGAGAGCTACGACGCGACAGGGAAAATCGACCTAAGTATCGGGAGACAAGTAGCAGTTCAGACGAGATAGAAGAAACCGCACGTGGGAACGTTCAACATTCTCCAATAATATACAAGAACAGATCTTTTCCCAGCTTATCTCGAGAGGTAACCATGCCAGACGAACGCCAGGAAACCATAAACAGTTTTTCGCCCGCAGCAAATTCCACTCAAAACGTCCCTCTAGATAAGGACCAGACCGTATTTGACAATCTGATATCCTTTGAGGAGCCGACCGAAAATACTGTATTAGAAAATGCAAGACACTTTCAACAAGATTTACTCAGTACACCGCAAATATCATCGGAAGTCATGGATGAACCTTTACAACCCTCAATAAACCAGCTACCTGCTGGAGCCACCACCGAAGCAAGTGTAGAACAACCACCTGACAGCAGGTCAACTGAACCTAGGGTTTTCGACCGCACGCTTGACCCTTACCCATTCTTCACTACCGACATTGAAAATTCAAACGACCTTGACGATCTGGAAGAGATCCCATTAGATCAACCATATAAAATTATTGTTTCTTCAAAAACCTTTACCGCTGAAGAAGGACATTACGTACATTTCATTTCTGCCGACTGCAATTTAGTAAACCCCGTTGGAAAATTATTACTAGACACTGAGGTGATTAACAAACCAAGACTTCTAACAGCACAACCAAAAAACGGACAGGTGATAACAACAGATAATGGATTATTTAAAACGTTCAGTATAATAATCTCAGAAAACTTCTTTGATGAAATTAAAAGAGTAGACGTGCTTAACGGATTAAAAACCCTTCGGCACATCCTGGACCAAAAGCAGATCAAATCATTTCGAATTTCTGCCACCGGAGACCTTCACAAAATACCATCCAACGAATTCGTCAAGATAATAGAAGAGGTTTTTATGGGAACCGGCCAGCAGATCACTTTATGCAACTGTATCATCACAACACCATCCAAAGAGGACAGACAGCACATCATTTGCGAAGCTCACGACAGTTTAATCGGAGGACACAAAGGAGTAACGGAGACCTACAAACGCATTCGATCAAAATTCCATTGGCCGCAAATGCGCAACGATATTCAAGACTACATCCGAAGATGCCAAAGTTGTCAAGAACAGAAATTAGTCCGAGCGAAAACTCGTCAGCCGATGTTGATCACCGACACACCTATAGGAGCCTTCGACAAAATTTCCTTAGATACAGTGGGACCTTTACCAATTACACCGAGTGGGAACAGACACATTCTCACCATTCAAGATAATCTAACGAAATATTGCATAGCTGTAGCAATACCTAATATTCGAGCTGCTACAATTGCAGATGCTTTCGCTAGATATTTCATCGCAATCTACGGTACACCTCGCGCAATACTAACAGACAAGGGAACTAGCTTCATCGGAACACTAATGACAAATTTATCCGAAATATTTAAAATCAAACAAATCACAACCTCGGGATATAGACCACAAACCAATGGATCTCTGGAACGAAGTCACATCGTCCTCACCGAATACCTCAAGCATTACATGGATAATTAAGACTGGGATTTATTAATACCGTTCGCAATGTTCTCTTACAATACATCCGTTCACGAAGTAACTAATTTCACCCCAGTAGTAGGGCTATGCCGATTCTGGATCAGGGGCGAGGGATGAGGCGGGGCGGGGGGTACCGCGCTGTTGCACGAGATGGGCGAGGGGGTGAGGCGGGGCGGGGGTACCGAGTTCGTAGGTGAGGGGGTGACGTCACAGGGGAGGGGGATTACAAAATGGCGTCGACCGAGTTCGTGGGTGCGGGGGATGACGTCACAGGGGAAGGGGGATTTCAAAATTTTCAAAATGGCGTCGCGCGCGCAGGTCGAGTTCGTTGACGAGGGGGCTGACGTTACAGGGGAGGGGGAGGATTTTCAAAATGGCGTCGCGCGCATTTCGTATTGGCGCCACCTATTGGTTGTTTAAGGTACTTTGGGTCCGCGTCGGTATTTGGGCCCGCCTTGGTAAATTTTTCAGATTTTTCATACATTTCGTATTGGCGCCACCTGTTGGATGTTTAAAGTACTTTGGGCGCGCGTCGCCGCCGCGCAATCTCCGTACGCGTGCGGGGATCGGTGCGCTGGCGCGACCGCGACCGATTCATGGAAATTCAAATCGCGTCTTCGATGATGATGATTTCTGAGAAAGAGGGTGGTGCATTATTTCTGAGAAAGATATGGAATCGTGGCGCGCGACAGGATTGAACACGTTTTTGACACCTACGTGCACGCGCTTCATGCTGCGTGTTTATATTTGAATCGTGGGATCGATACGGCGCACGTGCAATGATATAAACATAGAGCGATAATTATCGTAAATCGATCATCGCGATAGCCCATGGAATAAACATTGCACCGCGTTATGCCGTGTGTGTTTATATCTGAGTAGGATTGAACGCGTTTTGATATTTGAATCGTGGGACCGATAGGTACAGCGCGCTTGCAATGATGTATACATATAACGATAATTATTATAAATCAATCGTCGCGATAGCCCATGGAGTAAACGTGACATTGCATTCCATGGTGATTTCTGAGAAAGAGGGTGAAATCTGACCATTGACTTTTCCCACGACCAGGCCTCTAAGAAGTATCCTTGAGAAAACGCAATGTCCCTGAAGCAATAAATTAGACGTTGCGTTCACGCGAGCAACTAAGCGATAATTATTCGGGGTAGAGTTCCGAGTATTTCCACGATCGAGAACAGGGCGACGCCTCAAGTACCCTTCTCGAGGGTCTGCGAGTCAAGCGTGTAGGGTGAAAAGATTTTGTTTATTTCACAGGGAAGGTGGAAGATCGGTGAGTAATTCTGACATATTAAAATTTTATTTTAAGATTTAGTAATTTATTCAGCTTAATTATTCCACTCGACTACATCGTCAGCGAATAGGGCACTATCGTAGTTGGTAAAAATTGCATTGTCGACGATTTCGTTAAATAGATCCTCATCAGTGTAAAATGAATCATTATCAACTTGCTCGGGGGCAGTCTGAATTGCAATATCGCGAGCCTGAAGCCCCGATACTGCATTTGCAAAAACAGCGTCAAAGTCAATCGATTTTGCATTGACACATCTACGCCAAACTACACTTTGAGGATCCATCGAACTGTGCAATTTATATATATCATTATAATCATTTTATTCATATTCATCATCATCCTCAACATCACTAAGATCTAAAAAGAATGGTTTTTGTCGCGCATGCCTATTCAGCCAATTTAACGCGGTTACATTCGTGGTTACAGCGATAATTATTCGGTGGGGTTAGTGTTCCGAGTATTTCATATCGAGGAGGCTGTAAGCCAATCGGCGCGATAGCCCATGGAGTAAACACGACATTGCACCGGACGATACCACGTGTTTATATCTGAATCGTGGGAGTAGTACAGCGAGCGTGCGAGGGTGGGAAAAATTTGGAAATACGTTCGAACTGCATCTAACGTAAACATAGTGCGATGACGCCATAAGGATCGTGGATAGGGTAGAGGGTAGGCGGCTAGTATATATATAAAATCATTCAGTCGCTCGGTGAATATCGTGAAATACGTTACGCGTGCATAACATGGACTTTTTCGAGAATTCGTACAAGTTGTTGCGGGATGTGATCACACAGTTGCATACCGAAGAAGAGTTCAGCGAGTGGTTTATATCATGTAACGAGTGCATGCACCTTATCAATGCATATCTTAAGACTCAAGGAGTATCGGGATCTGAACACCGACGTTTGAAATTACTTAAGATAAAAATTGAAAAAGCGCGAGCATGGGTTCGAATTAGGATAGCGTGCATACTCAATGAACTGGACGCGCGAGATGCATTGCTAGCGTCTTCCGACGACGATGATGATTGGGTGAGTCCTTTATCGATGATACCGCAGTTGGATGACAAAGAATTGACGATCGAGAGGTATAAGATTCACGACACGTTAACCACACCATCATTATTCGAGACGTCCTGGATCAGCATCTTCCGACAGGGGTTTATGAAATTACCGCGTGAACATCGTCAACTGCTACGTCATATCGCGCGATATAGTGTTGTGAGCAAATGCACATTGTATTGCATCGTTGCTGATAAGGATGTATGCAGCAAGCGATCGAAGTATACTACCGCGATTGCATGTACGCCGCTGACACTTCTACATGACATCGAAAACGGCTCGATCGAAGTACGAGAAGTATTGAGTCCGGAAACATTGAAACTCACAGTGCATGAGTTTTTGTCTCGGGAATTATCGAAATTTTTAGACAATTGTATGAGTCTTCCGCGAAACTCGAGTCGTGCACTTGTACCGCTGAGTTTTCGATGGCCTGCTGAGGACTACAATCATATCACCTGGAAGAGGCGCATCACGAAATCAGGTGAAATTGTGCGTCTCTGGGAGGTGAACTATTTGTGAAGAAGCGAACATGGAGGCGTTCATGGACACGTGCAGGGTTTTGTACCGGATGTCCAAGCTTTTACACAGTGTTGCGGAATTCAGAGACTGGGTGGATCATTGCGACACGTGCCTACAGCTAATCGTCGAATACCAGAGCAGCGGAGGAGTGTCCGTGGCTGTGAAACAACGTCTAGTGTCGCTGATCACGCGAATAAAGACATTGCGCGCGATCGGGCGAGAAAAGTTTTCGCGAGTCGGATATGGGGTTTCGACTCGATCGACGGCACCCAAAGTCGTATGGGAGGACGTGGAATCTGCGTTTATAAGCCGTATTTCAACCGGTGCGGTCATCAACGTGGGACACGTCGATGCAGTTCAAGAATTTCAAGAACAAGGAACGAGCGCCATTCATCATCTACGCGGACTTCGAATGCATGCTGGAGGACGTCCAGCCTGCGGAGCGGATTCGGACGTACGCGTACCAGCAGCACAGAGCGTACAGCGTGGGATACTACATCCATTGTTCCACCGACGCGTCTCTGTGTCGTTATCGCGCGTATCGTCACGAAACCGAGAGTGTGAAATGGTTCGTGCAAGAACTGCGTGACTTTGCGAACATTGCGTATTCATGGTTACGGAACGCGAAACCAATGAACTCGTTGACGAGTGAACAATGGCGTAGTTTTAACGACGCGAGCGTGTGCCACGTGTGTGGGAAACCATTCGTCGATACGGACAAAAAAGTGCGCGACCATTGCCACTTGACGGGCGAGTACCGAGGCGCGGCCCACGTGTCGTGTAACTTACAATTCCAAAGATCGTACACGATACCGGTAGTGTTTCACAATTTATCAGGCTACGACGCGCATTTCGTGATCAAGGAGTTGGCGTCCGCGTTCGAGGGGCAGATCGAACTGCTGCCGGTAACGAAGGAGCGATACATATCGTTCACGAAACACGTCAAGGGAATCGACACCGAGAACAATTGGCAGAGGGGATTGAAGTTTCGTTTCATAGATTCGTTGAAGTTCTTGGCCGCTAGTCTGGAGAAACTCGCTTCGGACCTCGGCAAAGAACGACTCGCGATTCTACGACGTGAGTTTCAATCCCTGTCGAACGATCAGTTCGACCTCCTGACCAGGAAGGGTGTCTTCCCGTACGACTATGTATCGTCATACTCCAAACTGAACGATACGCGTTTACCGTCCCGCGAAGCGTTTTATAATCAGCTGAACGATCGCGCCGCGTCGGAGCCTGATTACGCGCACGCCGTGAACGTGTGGAACTCTTTTCGCGTGCAGACTTTGGGCGAGTACAGTGATTTGTATTTGAAAACAGATGTGCTATTACTCGCCGACGTATTCGAGAGTTTCCGCACAGACTGTATCGCGAGTTACGACTTGGATCCCGCGCATTATTTCACACTACCAAGTTTCACGTGGGACGCGATGCTCAAGTACACCGGTGTACGATTGGAGCTTTTGACGGACGTGGACATGGTACTGTTCGTGGAGCGTGGCATACGCGGCAGTCTGAGCCAGTGCTCGCACAGGTACGCGCAAGCCAACAACAAGCACCTGCCTGCAGGGATGTACGACGAGTCGAAGCCGTCGACGTATCTAATGTACTTCGACGTCAACAACTTGTACGGCTGGGCGATGTCGCAGGCTATGCCGAAAGGAGGATTTCGATGGCTGGACGATGCAACAGTGGCCGCGCTCGACGTATCGTCCCTACCCGACGGCGAGGACTCCGAGGAATCTGAGGGATACCTGCTGGAGGTAGACATCGAATATCCCAAGGAGATCCACGACGCCCACGCCGACCTTCCATTCTCCCCGGTGCGCGAGCACGCGCCAGGAGGAAAACAGACCAAGCTGCTTGCCACGCTCGACGATAAGGAGCGATACGTCATCCTTTATCGCTACCTGAAACAGTGCGTCCGACACGGTTTACGCGTGACACGAATTCATCGAGTGTTACGATTCGATCAGTCGCATTGGTTGCGCGACTATATCCAATTGAACACTGGTTTGAGGACGCGAGCCACGAGTGAATTTCAGAAGACGCTATTTAAATTAATGAATAACGCGGTGTACGGGAAGACAATGGAGAATGTGCGGAATCGCGTAGACGTGCGCCTGGTGACGCGGTGGGACGGTCGTTACGGTGCGGAAGCTCTGATCGCGAAACCAAATTTTCACAGTCGTACGATTTTCTCCGAGGAGTTGGTGGTCATCGAAATGCGCAAATTAAAAGTGAAGTTCGACAAACCGATATACGTGGGTATGAGTGTGCTCGACGTATCGAAGGAATGTTTGTATGAATTTCACTACGCATATATGCACGCGAAGTTCGGTGATCGGTGTAAGGTCCTGTACACTGACACCGACAGTTTAATGTATAGTGTGGAATGCGAGGATTTGTATGAACGGATGAAGTGTGACATTGACCGATTCGACACCAGTGATTACGCGGTGGACAATCCGTACGGTATGCCCCGCGTAAACAAAAAGGTTCCGGGACTCATGAAAGATGAGAGTAACGGCGCCTTGATGACTGAGTTCGTCGGACTACGGTCTAAGATGTACGCGACTAGAAGATTTAACGCTACAGTGGGGTCTACGAGTGAGACTAAGAAGGTGAAGGGTGTGCGGAGACACGTGGTCACGAATGATATACAATTCGACGATTACATTCGTTGTCTCCGCGATCTCACGGAGAAAGTGATTCGACAGAACAATATACGTTCCAAAGAGCATAATGTGTATTCCGTGAGTGGGGAAAAGAACGCTCTCAGTCCGTTCGACGACAAGCGGTGTATTTTAGTCGATCGGGTCAGCACCCTTCCGTGGGGACATTATCGAATCCCCGAGCTCGAGACCCACGAGCGCCTCGAACTCGAGCCTGACGAGTCCCTCGAGAACCCCATTGTATAGTATGTTTGCATGTTTGTATGTTTGTATGTTTGTATGTTGTATGTTTGTATGTTTGTATGTCAAAATTATATGTATATATTTTTTCTTACTGTATTATGATTATACTCGAATAAACGGACAATGTATATATATTTATATGTATTTATTTTTATCTATATCAGTAACATATAATGCGTTTATAATCGGGAATCATAGAATATCCTTGCTGCTTATCCACGAGTTCCGCGACGAATCGAATCCGAGCCACTTAACGTATACCTGGTTTCCCTTGCGACGAATAATCTTCTGGACCAGATAGACGTCCGGATTCGCGACCGAATGTAGTTCGTACTCGTAGAATCCACCCGAGATCGGCTCTCCCGCGGAATCGCGTAGAATGTACGTCGCCGGGCATGTTCGTTGTACGGTTACAATTTCGAACACTTCGGTCGACCAGTTCGGAGTGTATCCCTTCTCGAAGAGGGTCTTGAACTTACTCACGCGTACCTTGTCACCGACTTTGAATTTCGCGCGTCGTCGAACACCTTTCGATGCGGAGGGTGAGGGGGGTTCATTCGCGGCGAATGACAAACGCGTCGTGGGGGTCACGTCAACGGGTCGGGCGTTGATCGTTCGGTGCTTGCGATGATTGTAGGTGTGTACGAGCGCAGGTAACAGGTCAACCCAACGATAGGACGCGTTCAAGGAGAATTGTTTCCACATGAGGTTTTTCAGCGTGCGATTGAAACGTTCAACGATCGACGCTTTCATCACGCTGTACGTGGAGTAGTGGTTGATCCCGCGGGTCTTCACACATCTTTGAAACTCCGCGTTGTAAAACTCCTTACCCATGTCAGTTTGTAAATTTCGCGGACATCTATCGCTCTGCCTCAACACGATCGCGAACGCCGCGGTCACATCGCGTCCACTTTTCGTTTTCACGGGTATGGCCCAAGCATACTTGCTGAACGCATCGATGATTGTTAGTATGTAGTGATAACCTCGATTTTGCTTCGCGTACGGACGCATCTCCACCAAATCGGCCTGCCATAAATCATCGTAGCCGCGAATCACGACGCGTCGCCGCGGGAAATTTCGTCTCGCGGGAGCGTGTAATTCATTCACTAATTGTACTCGCTCCTTGCTCATGCTTTGCGGGTGGGCGGGGGATGGTTGCGACGTTCCAAGGACATTAGAATTAGTATGAGTTCCTCTAGTGCTCGCCAAACGCAATCGATGCACGATATTCGCGATCGTTCGTTATTAGGCGTTTCGGATTCGTAGCCGCTAATGTCACCGTCAGTGATCATCGTCGTCGTCGTAGACCCTCGTTCGCTTTTCGTGGCTCCTTTCGTTTGTGCAGATCCGTGGTTGTTATCGCAGTCGGCGTCGTTGCCGATATCGTGAACTCTTCAAGTCTATCATTCAAGTGATCCAAACGTCGTTCCATCGCGTTATTTAAATCATCCTCTAGCCGAGACAATTGCGCGTTAACGATATCCGTCATCGTTCGTTGTACTCGCGTCTCGAGTTGAGATCGTTGATACTCGGCGTCCAGTCGCGCGCTCGCGATAGCCGTTTCGATTTTTTGGGTAAAGCGTTCGTCCGCCGAGGACAATAATCTCGTCATTATCATTCTCGCTTCGTCGCTGTTGTTGTTGTTATTGTTGTTGTTGCCTAACGCGGTGCCAAACTTGTTCACCGACATAACGATGCGCGCGTGCGAACACTACTGACGCGGCGGTTACCGGATCGTTCAATTTAAGATGCGTCCATCCTCGCGAAGTTCCTCCACGATGGATGCGATTTCGTTATCGTGACCCGTGTGACCTGCCGCGCGTGATGCCATGAGTAATCTCAGTCTATCGACTAATTCGTTCGGATCGTCCCAGTACACGTAATCGATCGCGTTATCGGTGACCGCCATCGATTCGTCGATGGGCAATCCTCGACCTTGTCGCGTGTCCGCACCGTCCGCGCCGCTACCCCTGCCCCTAACGCGTCTGATACCCGATGTTCGCACCACACCGATTATCGTGGATATGATTTTCTTATATTTGTACCCCTTGTTACCCATCGTGCGCTTACTCAGCGAATGGTTTTGCTTATGCGCATTCGTCGATAACAAGATGCGTCGGTACGAGTGAATATCCGCGTCCGTGTACGTGCGAACGTTGGGCATTCGCATGAATAGCAGTTCGTACAAACCTCGAGTTCCCGCGTATCGCATTCCATTCACGCGAACGTCGTCGCCATCCGTATCAATGGTGAGCACGGAATCACCGATCATTAGGTCTTTGTCAGACCCCAAGTATACGCCGTAAACGTTGTCGATTCGTTTCTTCGTATCGGTGAATAACAGTCGTAGATATTCTCGTGACAAGGGTCCCTTGGCGTTCCGTACATACACTTCGATATCATCGGTGGGGCTGCGCAGTGCATCCAAATCGTGAACCTTTGCTGCCGACTCATCATCTTGAATTTTTTCGCCGTCTTCGTCGTCGACATCATCAACAGCATCATATTCATCATCAACATCGTTGTTGTTGTTGTCGTTGTCGTTATCGTTGTCGTTGTCGATGTCGTTGTCGGTGTCATTGTCGATGTCATTGTCGATGTCATTGTCGATGTCATTGTCGATGTCATTGTCGGTGTTGTTGTCGTTATCGTCATCGTCGCTAGAATCTGGGGGATTATTCGGACGTTCCTTGATTGTCGACGGAGTAATGGGTCGAAGTCTCTTCGATGATTGTTGTTGATCGTATTCGTGTTTTCTCTTCACAGGTCTCGATATAGGTGTTGAGTGCGTATTCAACGCGGACGAGTTCTCAATCAATCGTTTCAGCGGTTCGACGATAGGACGCGTGCTCGCCTCCACAGCCGCTTCCGTAGCCATTTTTCCAATTTTCAAGGCCAAGCACTTTTTACGTATAACGTCACTGACTTTGGCGATTTCCACCTTTGCATTCTCACCTCGACGTTTCGCCCCTTTTTGATGTTTCGTTCCTTTTTTATGTTTCGTTTCTTTCTGTCGATGACGTCGGTGATGTTTTCGCGTATGATTCGCGTCGACATTGCTCGAGGTTATCGTAGTTGTAACCGTCGGTTCGTTGGACATTTCGTGTTGCTCGATGAATGACTCGCGGTTTACTGATGTCAGCGAGCTACGACGAACTCGTTAAATCCTCTTCGATATCGACCTTCGTACATGGAACTATCCTTATCGATCACCACGAAATCGTATCGTCGACGCCAGCATCTCGCGCACAAGTCGTTGAACGACTCAAACGTCATGTCAGTGTTCACGTGATCATTGTACACGCGACGCAAGTTCGTGCCGTCTTGTTTGAATAGCATGAGAAAATTTGCGTTGTCCCTGATCAAATGTTTAGGTATTCTAGCGTATGACTGACATAAATAAAAACAATCCACGTTCGCGTGACGACCCATGGAGAAGTATTCACGTATCGCGTTCTGTTCGTCGCACGCCACGTCGTCGAACACGAAGATCGAATCGGGTCGAGCGTCTCTCGGTGGGACGATCTCAACATTGTCCGAGTAGGGAAAGTATTCGATTCCATCGACGAGCGACAATACCTGCTCGAGATATTGATACTTTGGCTGATGCAACGATTTCGAGTACACGTACACGTTCTCGAAACGCAAACCGTTCGGACTCTCTAGCATACTTAGAAGCACGTTCGTTTTTCCACATCCTGACGGTCCGCAAATCACGCCTCGCACGCTATTCGGCAACAACGGGCCGTGTCTGTTCGATCGACTCGCATCCCTATCATCCTCGAGCATTCTGTTCGCGGTCACGCGAATAACGTCCGACTGTTTCGAGAATCGCATGTTTGCGGTGTTTCTCAGGTACTCGCGCGCGCGCGTGTGACGAATGATGACTATTTATGTTCGTGGCATGCGTCGCGCAGGTCACAATCACTGTGATCGGCTAAGCGTGCGTACGCGTTTATTATTGTAGTAGCTATCGTGGTTATTCTAACGTAGGTATATGGTCGCATCAACGACCGCGACGTCTCGTGAAGTAGGGAAGCAGAAGAAGAAGTGTATCGGATCGGGTCTCGTGAACGGCATCATAAACCGCTTACCATTCGAACTACACGTTCCGGGTTATCAGTTCTGCGGGCCGGGAACGCGTTTGCTAAAGCGATTGGCTCGTGGCGACGAAGGTGTGAATCCCCTGGACGCAGCGTGCCGAAACCACGATATCGCGTACTCTCGTCGAAAGGATTTGGAGGGACGACACGAGGCGGATCGTGCGTTAGCCGAACGAGCGCGAGAACGTGTATTCGCGAACGACGCAACCTTTGGCGAAAAAGCAGCCGCGACTG
Organism: Andrena bucephala; assembly: GCA_947577245.1. Classification (NCBI taxonomy): domain Eukaryota; kingdom Metazoa; phylum Arthropoda; class Insecta; order Hymenoptera; family Andrenidae; genus Andrena; species Andrena bucephala. The sequence goes on along the minus strand of OX387716.1, from coordinate 80,378,091 downwards.
GAGTGTGGGCAACGATGAAGGCTAAGACTAAACTCGGCATGGGTATGAGAAGGACGAAACGTAAACAGAGAAAGTCTGGAAAGAAACATCGGCAACTGCGACGACGACGACATCGTAATCTACGAGTGATGAAGCGCGGTGGCTTTCTTCAATTTCTTCCGTTCGTGCTACCTGCTTTATCGGCTATCGGGGCATTGGCCGGTGGAGCGGCTGGTATAACCAAAGCGGTCAACGATTCGAAGGCCTCTCGAAAACAGCTGGAAGAGACGTTGCGTCATAATCGGGCGATGGAAGGGCGAGGGATGCATCTGACGCCATACAAGCGAGGCTCGGGTTTGAATCCTAGACACCGAAGCCAACGACGACTGCGATCAAAGAAAAAAAAAAACGTCGATCGAGTAGGCGCGTGGCGACGGTGGCGGCGATAATGCAACAATCTATGACGAACCTGCAATTAGAACGTGAATGTGCAAACGTACCGTTTTTTCGAGGGGTATTCATGCGAGACACACTTCCCACGCGCGTACGAAACAACGAATGTGGCATCGTGAATCTGGATGAGAATCGAGGCGTCGGTACGCACTGGGTCGCGTACGCGAAACGCGGACCACGAGTACAGTACTTTGATAGTTTTGGGAATCTGCGACCTCCCGTGGAATTGATCTACTATTTCGGCCGCGGTACAACGATCACGTACAATCACAATCGTTTTCAACGTTTCGACGAGATGAATTGCGGTCGCTTGTGCATGCAATTTTTACAGCAAAAGTCTATGGAATTATGGTCTATATATTAATATTAATATCGGTGTATACTAAGATTTCATTATAATGTATCCATGTGTAATGACGATCCACATCTTCTATAATAAAAGCAATAGTATCAATAAATTGCCGAGTACTCGTACGCGCGCGTCACTTCCCCTCTCTCCGTCTCGCGAGTGTAATCTATGATATGTCGTTCACGCTCACGTTAACGGGTCGCAGCAGCGTACTCACGGTAAACTATTTCCCGCCGATAGATTTGGGTGATGGTCAATACGAATTAGGACTCGCGGACTTGGAGACGTTTCACACGATACCGAACATTGACTCGAGCAACGATAAATTCTATTTCGTCGTGAACTATGACATCGAAAACAACTCCATCGAAAACAACACCATCGCTGACACCACTCATGAATGCATTACGATCCCCCACGGCTCCTACGAATTAGATGCTATCGCAGAGTACCTGAAGCAACGATTACTCGATCGATATCTTCGAATACGCGGTAACAACGAGAACAACGATGAAGACAAGTACCCTCTAATGCTACGAGCTAACAATAACACCATGAAAAGCGAGCTGTACTGCTCATTCTTTGTAGACTTTACGCAACCGAACAATGTGGGCTCGTTGCTAGGATTTTCCTCGAATCGCGTCTTATTACCGACAATCTGGCACGAGTCCGACGTACCCGTGAATATTATAAACGTTAACGTGATCAGAGTAACGTGCAACGTCACTACCGGCGCGTACAGCAACGATAAACCGGTACACACGATCCATGAATTTTCACCACGCGTGCCGCCGGGATATAAGATATCGGAAACTCCGCGACATGTCATTTACCTGCCGATCGTCGCACGAGCAATACACGATCTAACGTTGGGCATCGTCGATCAACACGATCGTCCTATAGATTTCCGCGGAGAAGAAATAACGATTCGATTGCACGTTCAACGACGTCCGCGCGATAGTCTAGCGCGAGTGTAGTATGTTAGTGTTAGATCACACGTATGAATCATCAATTGTCGCTGCTACTCCTACCGTCTCTGTCTCGAGTCATCGGCGCAATCCTTTATCGGAAGGTGAAAGTAGAAGAATAAAGACGGGAGGAGTGATAAGAAGAGGACCTATAAGGAGAAGAAAGTCATTGACTCGTCGAAACGTACGTTTCCTACGATCGTTAGGTTTCATCGCCCCCTATTAAACACGCAACCACGATGTCAGTTATTCTGGACGTGGCGAATACGCGAACCTTCGACAATCGTATCACGAAGATCGAGTTACACACATACAATCCGTACGCCAACACGACGTTCGATAATAACGACGAGATAAGAATCCCCATACAGCAGCAAGATCTGTATACGCTTCCGTGCGAAAGTTTTCTCTACATCGAAGGTCGTGGCACGTTGACGGCGCAGGACACGAATGGCCCGGCAACGTCCGCGACCGCTGTTCTCGACAATAATTGCGTTGCGTTTATGTTCGATGAGATTCGATACGAATTGAACGGTGTCGAGATCGATCGTTGCCGAAATCCAGGAATCACTACCACATTGAAAAATTACGTTTCGTTGTCCGTCGATAGAAGCAAAGTGCTTGCGAATGCCGGTTGGGATTATACCATCGATTACGATAAAGATATTTTTCATTCGGGCGCTTTCAATTTCTGCGTACCCCTGAACATGTTATTAGGATTCTGCGAGGATTACAAACACATCGTGATGAACGCGCGGCACGAGCTGATCCTTATACGATCGCGAGTAGATTCGAACGCGATGCACTGCAACTCCGCCACTGCGATACCGAGACTAGAGATACGCAAGGTGCAGTGGCGTATGCCCCACGTCGTTTTGGAGGAAGTGAATAAATTATCGATGCTGCGTATCCTGGAAAGCGGCCGGCCGATCGCGATGAGTTTCCGATCGTGGAGCCTGCAAGAGTACCCGTTACTACAAGCGACAACGAAACACACGTGGACCGTGAAAGCTACGTCGCAAATTGAGAAACCCCGATTCGTGATATTCGCCACGCAAACCAATCGAAAGAATCGTCCCGATAAATGCGCTGGTGGATTCGACCCGAATCATCTCACGAACGTTCGACTCTACCTAAATTCCGAGACGTATCCGTACGATGACTTGAACTTAGATTTCGATAAGTATAAATACGCGCTCCTGTATGAAATGTACGCGAAATTCGGCCGATCGTACTACGGTCACGGAGAACCGTTGCTGAACGCGATCGAATTCTTGCAATACGCACCTATCGCAGTCATAGATTGTTCTAGGCAAAACGAGTCGTTGAAGAGCGCTACGGTGGACGTGCGAATAGATTTCGAATTCAAAGAAAATGTTCCCGCTAATACTTCTGCATTCTGTTTGATAATACACGATCGTATAGTCGAATACGGCCCTTTAACGAACGTGGTACGCAAACTAATATAGCGTGCGTACGTGAACGATTACTACTACTAATACTTCTACTCCTACTACTCCTACTGCGGATACTGCTACTGTAAACATGTCACCGTCGAAGACTTCAGTTACTGTTCCGACACCGCCGCCGACGGTACTGCCCAAACGAATAATAATGTTCGCTATTGTCGATCTGCAAGGTTTCAATATCGAGCGCGTGTTCGTAGCCAAAGAGATCGCGATTCGTGCACACAACAACAACGATAAAACGTCGACGATCAGCCATTGGATCTTCGAACCACCATACTTTTGGGAACATCTGAATGCGTGGGAGAATCGTCAAGCATTCTGGCTCGCGAAGCATCATCATGGGCTCCGCTGGTCCGATGGCTGCGTTCCATACTCCAAACTTCCGGGACTCCTCACCAGCGTACTCGCGAACATTGACTTCGTCATCGTGAAAGGTGCGAAAAAGAAAACGTGGATGCTGCAACTACTACCTGACATAATCGTCGAGGATGTATGCAATTTGTACGAACTGAAGGAGCGCAAGATAAGCAACAACAGCAACAACAGCAACAACAACAATGCTCGAACTGTCGAAGACGATGGTGGTTACGACGTTGACGACGATTATTGCGGGATCACGCCTGACACCGTGGGTCCTGACGTTCCTAACTTGAAGTCCATGCCTTCGACGAATGCAATTCGATGTGCATTTCACAAGAACTGCGGTGTTTGCGCGTTGGAAAATGTCCATAAAGTATGGAATTATATACGTAGCGTCACCTAATGTAAGTCATACACACGCATTGCATCTACTTTGCGCGTTATATGTAGAGAAACGAATATGTAACAATTTTTTGTTTTCTATAGCAATGAGAACTGCAGCGAAGACGAGCACAACGACAGCGGCGGCTGCTCCCTTTACCCGCGAGCAAGAATACCCACCCCATACGAACGTTATTTTTTATGCAAATATTGATTTTATAATTTAAGTATGCATGCAGGGATGTACACGAATAAACATACACTATTTGAAATAAAAATGTCATTTTATTTATTTATTTATTTGACTTATTTATTTATTTATTTGACTTATTGATTCACACAATTTATTTATTTCACGTTAATACTACAACACATACATAAACACAACAGAGTATACAGACATGGCGATCGAACTATAAGCTATGAAACAAGGAAGATTTTCACCAATTTTCACACTGATTAATAAATAATTGTAGAAGATATGATGATATATATAAATCTCGCGCGTCACCAACAGTCAGCAGCCGCTAACAGACCCATGAAATTTCGATGTTACGTCCTGCAACACACAGAGAAAACGTCAAATTATTATTATATAAAAACGTTGGTGTTATCACGCGACGCATAAAAAAATTAAAAATTACATGTACTCACTCATTAAACAGTTGTGGAAGGTCCCAAAACTCCACATCTGTGGAGGCTTCCCGCCATTTACGCCGGGCTTCTTGAATTTTCTTCCGCAGCTCGCGACAGATTCGCCCGTCCCTCCTCGTCGGGTATTGACGATGCTGAAACAAACGCACGACTTGATTAAAACATCATCGAATAGCGTACGCGCACCAATATAATTTTAACGAAACATCACTTACCAGCATTTGAATGATTACGTCGCGATCCCCATCGCGCGCCCGGGTCTCGATGTCCTCCCGACGCTGAAACAAACGCGTGAGATGATTAAAACATAGTCGAATGGTGTACACACATTAGAATTATTTTTTGAAACATCACTTACAAGGCGTCCGACCGTCCCCAGATATTCCTCACTCCATTCGACCATCTGGTTCTCTCGTTCGGTCTATAACAAACATATGATTCGATTAAAACACAGTTGAATTGTGTACGCACACCAATAGATTTTTTAAACATCACTCACAAGATATCGAATTGCCTGGCGCCGCTCCATACGCCACACCCTCGTCAGATTATCCAGCAAAACCTGAAACAAACACATAACTTTATTAGAAGACTAGAGGGCTTCTCTAGGCTAGAGGGCTACTCCTGCAGGGTAGGGGTAGTCGTGGAGTAGGTATGGTGGGGGCGTTCGTTCCACAGTTTCTTCCTCAATGATTCGATACTAATTATTCCAGATAATAGTGAAGTTTTTATCATTTGCACTTTTATGGTTCGTATCGGGAATCGTCTCTGACTCTTCTGCGATACGTATGTACCTTGAATTTAACGCGTACGCTATTTGAATCTGCCGCGCACATCATTTGAATTTACCACGTATTCTCTAACCCTTGTGTGATATACATATACGCCATCACTATTACTGATGTGATATACTTCCATACATTGACATGTACGTGTGCGTGAATTGGTATAAAATGACGTGGGTCAGTCATACGGACTTCATTACACCACGTACACCCGAGTGCTAACAAGTATCGCTCGCGTCATTTTTTCGTCGATGAGAATCATACGTAGTGCGTATCAAAATGTACAAACGCAGCTTAAACGATTCATCCTACGCATCCGACAACGATGGTGGTCTTCCAAATAAACACCAACGACAACAATCCAATATGAGGTATGTATACGTTACTATACACTTTACACTTACTTTATTCACTGTAAACGCAAATGAACGAAGCATTTTTACACTTACTTTATTCACTGTAAACGCAAATGAATGAAGCATTAATTCCGTGTACATATTTCTTACAGTTCTGGATTCGCAACGCCAAAAACGTTGAAAACACCAAAACCAACAATCGTACGGATCCTAGGGCGTGATTACCCACTGACCTCAACAGCTTATAAACGTCTAATTATTGGAATTCGCATTGGCATGGATTCGTGCCACGTCGAGATTGCCATAGCCGACAATAAAGGCTGCGAGGTGTGTTTTTCAATGTCAACGTGGAAGCTCCTACTGCAAAACGAGACGGACATACTCCAACGATTACGCAGCAACGCAACATCGCCCCAAACCCACATCGTAATTGATCATTTGCGAATCGAATTCACGCGTATGCATGACGATCAACTTATTAAAATCACCGATAATCGCGCTCTCATATATATGACTGAAACCACGATGCGTAAACTATTCGCGTACGAACATTGTATTGAACATATGTATACCTGGCTAACTGAAAATATGTACTCTGTAAGTAGTAAATATGCAACCTTCGTGGAAGTTCTACGTACCGCTTCCGTACCTAAGAATTATGTGAAATTAATTTCCGAAAGCGAGTACTTCGAGCATCATTCATTGATTGATTGTGAATTGTTAGCGTTAGGATTACAATCCATGCTGCGTGATGTAAACCATGTACCACTGTAGTATGTTTTTAATAATAAATGTATGAGTTTCACATCAATACCTGTAACGTGTCAATATTAATATCCTTTCATACATATCCATATATTAATTGTTAGATGCGTGGTCTTAGCGAATGTCGATCGCGTTTCCGGATAGGCAATAGGGGGTGGGGGTTCGGACACATTCCCACGACGCTTGACTCGCAGACCCTCGAGAAGGGTACTTGAGGCGTCGCCCTGTTCTCGATCGTGGAAATACTCGGAACTCTACCCCGAATAATTATCGCTTAGTTGCTCGCGTGAACGCAACGTCTAATTTATTGCTTCAGGGACATTGCGTTTTCTCAAGGATACTTCTTAGAGGCCTGGTCGTGGGAAAAGTCAATGGTCAGATTTCACCCTCTTTCTCAGAAATCACCATGGAATGCAATGTCACGTTTACTCCATGGGCTATCGTGACGATTGATTTATAATAATTATCGTTATATGTATACATCATTGCAAGCGCGCTGTACCTATCGGTCCCACGATTCAAATATCAAAACGCGTTCAATCCTACTCAGATATAGACACACACGGCATAACGCGGTGCAATGTTTATTCCATGGGCTATCGCGATGATCGATTTATGATAATTATCGCTCTATGTTTATATCATTGCACGTGCGCCGTATCGGTCCCACGATTCAAATATAAACACGCAGCATGAAGCGCGTGCACGTAGGTGCCAAAAACGTGTTCAATCCTGTCGCGCGCCACGATTCCATATCTTTCTCAGAAATAATGCACCACCCTCTTTCTCAGAAATCATCATCATCGAAGACGCGATTTGAATTTCCATGAATCGGTCGCGGTCGCGCCAGCGCACCGATCCCCGCACGCGTACGGAGATTGCGCGGCGGCGACGCGCGCCCAAAGTACCTTAAACATCCAACAGGTGGCGCCAATACGAAATGTATGAAAAATCTGAAAAATTTACCAAGGCGGGCCCAAATACCGACGCGGACCCAAAGTACCTTAAACAACCAATAGGTGGCGCCAATACGAAATGCGCGCGACGCCATTTTGAAATTTTGAAAATCCTCCCCCTCCCCTGTGACGTCAGCCCCCTCGTCAACGAACTCGACCTGCGCGCGCGACGCCATTTTGAAAATTTTGAAATCCCCCTTCCCCTGTGACGTCATCCCCCGCACCCACGAACTCGGTCGACGCCATTTTGTAATCCCCCACCCCTGTGACGTCACCCCCTCACCTACGAACTCGGTACCCCCGCCCCGCCTCACCCCCTCGCCCATCTCGTGCAACAGCGCGGTACCCCCCGCCCCGCCTCACCCCTCGCCGCTGATGCAGAATCGGCATAGCCCTACTACTCACCCCATACGAATTAATCTTTGGAAAACCAGCTCGGGAACCAACCTCTCTTCCAACCGGTGAAAAGCTAAAGTCGTATGGAGACTACCTAGTAGAATTGATAACGCATATGAGTAATATTCGCAACATAGCTTCTGATAATCTAAATAAAGCAAAAATCCGCTCAAAAGGCTATTATGACGCTCGCGCAAAACCAGCAACTTTTAACGTAGGCGATTTTGTTTACGTACTCAAGGAACCACGCACCAGTAAATTTGATCCACATTACATTGGACCGTACCAAATAGTAGACGTGATGGACCTGAACAACGTAGTATTACAAACACGCCATAAGTTAATTATAAAGCATCAGGACAAATTAAAACACGCTTATATTTCGTCCACGGCAAAACGGTAAGCCGACCGTCTGCCCAAATGTGGTCCTGATCACCCTGCTCCCGAGACATACCCTGGCAAGCATTTTTGGGTCTACCTGAGGGGTACTAAACACCTTCTAATCGCCGCCCCTGCAAACAACAACCAGCATGGAGATGCTGATGAGGAACAGAAGGATGGCATCGCTACAACGCTGACGCTGGACCGGCTACCCGGACAACCTCCACTAGACGTCGCCGACCACGGGCTGGAGATGGGCTACGTGGTGCCCAGCGACAACTAAATTCTTACACCCGACAATTCTCTTCTACACTTTTGCTTATAAAAGGATTTGTGGGGCGTTTTTCTTTCTTTTGAAAAGCATCACGAAAATCGCGATGTTTTGTCTAAGGGGGGAGATGTTACGTATGTGGAATCTTCCCATACCCCACTCTCAACCACTTTCGAGCTCGCTTCTGAGAAGGGAAAACGCCCTAAAATCCTTTTGCTTATCATACACCACTAAGGGGGGTCATGATCTCGACCATCTGGATCACGATCATGGGAACGGGAATGACACGACGACGACCCCGAAGAATTTCCTTATATGGAAACTCCTAATGAATCCCCACTCATTTTTGGGACTATATAAACCCTTTGGTTTCTACCCTCGTTGGTTAAAAGCTATAGAGTCACGCGTAGAGTAACGTCGTGTCACGCTCGTACAGAGTTGGTTAAGATCGAGCTAAAGTCTCCCTCAGAATCAAAGTTAACCTCATAGGATCCGCGAGTTCGGTTTATATTCTATTTGGCACTTTGAAATAGCCACTCGTACGTCCCCGCATCGCCAGTGCGTCAACACCGTGCAAACTAGTGGTAACTACACACATTTATTTATTATTTCATCGCGACACTTACATTTGTACCTTAATTGATTATTCAATATATGAATGGTGTTCACGTATAAATCGAGTAGATTCGTTAAACCCATTTTTCACCCAGCGATCCTTATAATATTAGTAGCACTCACCCACTGATACAGCTTTACCGCTCGAGTTGTATCAAACATAAATTAATAGTTACGAGGCATTATTAACATTTCCCGCGACTCCCTGATCAAGCATCAGGTTCGTTCGCAACCCTTCAACCAAAACAAAGCATCTTCTCCAACCCAGTGGCTCCCCGATTTCGCATCGGGTTCGTCCACGAAACCTTACCCTCCTACGGCTCCCTGATTTCGCATCAGGTTCGTCCGTATCCTACAGCTCCCTGATTTCGCATCAGGTTCGTCTGTAAATCTACCAACTTCCGAACAGCTCCCTGGTTTCGCACCAGGTTCGTCTGTGAATAATCCAACCTCCTAACAGCTCCCTGGTTTCGCACCAGGTTCGTCTGTGAACTCTATCCTAGTGACTCCCCGATTTCGCATCGGGTTCGTTCACGACGTTTCACCCTCCTGCGGCTCCCCGATTTCGCATCAGGTTCGTCCGCGTGTGACTCCATTCCTAGAGGCTCCCTGATTTCGCATCAGGTTCGTCCTCGCCGTCAACAATCCTAGCGGCTCCCTGATTTCGCATCAGGTTCGTCCGCGCACCTAACTAACAAATTCATAAACCATATTCCTTGGGAAATACCCTTCTCGCCGGTCTCTCGCGTTGCCGCAGCCCCGGCTCGTAACATCATTTTTTGAAACCGCAGCTTTTGAAGCACATGGATTCTGTTATATATGGGTAATAAGTAGACATAGGCAACTTCCAGTAACAATACGTTTACTTATGGTGAACAATAAACAGTGCCACGAAGTAACCGCGCTAGAGTTTACAGGCACACTGCGTACTGACCCCTGACAGCACGGCACCGGCTGTAGCTGTTATTCTCTCGCTCCGTGTATCCCGGCTCGCTCCCGCACTCGTCACGTACAACAACACATACCAATACATTACAGATTCAGTAAAATTAATAGATTTTTCAAGAGGCGATAATCAAATCGCATTAGATAGTATTCATTTAGGTCCGGATTGTGACACTTTTCTTTGTCAATTAGTTGCAGAAGGCAAACCCGATGTTGTCCAAACCGTTCGAGAAAATTGTATTAAGTTTTACATAACGGCTGCAAACGAAATTCGTAATCGATTGCCAATCGATGACGAATTTCTGAGCAAGTTACGTGTTTTTGAGCCTCATTTGGCATTAGTAGATACTGACAGAGACACTTCCTTCAAAAGTGTTCTCTTTACTGCTCAGAAATTGGGCGGTTTCGACGAAGACGGTTTGCAAAAAGAATGGTCAACATTGCACCTGAATTTTGCAGATGCAGTCAAGCTTTGTACATTAGCTTTTGATGATGTATGGAAAACGGTGTTGTTAACGCGAAACGATCAAGGCTCGTATAAATATCCATGTTTGCAGGAATTATTAAATTCCATTAGAAGTCTTCCAAATTCAAACGCCGATGCTGAAAGATCGTTTTCCATGCTTCTCGACATAAAGAACAAGAAACGAAACCGACTTTGTTCGACCATCGTCAATGCCATTTACGTAACGAAATCGGCATTAAAGGCGCACGGGGAAACAGCTCAGAGCATGGAGGTAGATGACAAACATCTATCTCTCATGTCATCTGAGAATTTATATGCAACTTTTGCGAAGAAGCAAAAGAATAGTTTACGTTTACATGCCGTTGATGACCTCGCGGATTTTCCTTCTACGTCGGGTAATGCAATTTGGTGATGTCCAGAATATTATCAATTTCATCCATTTTCTATTTCATTCGATTTTTGGACATCGCGAATATGTAAATAGTTGTTCGATTTACCTCACGCAATTCTTGTTCTATCCTTGCAATAAATTCGCTTGCTTGCTGTACATATGATTCACAGAGAGAACTTCGAGATAATTGTCCAAATAAATGTATATTCTTAATTATATTCATTTTATATGTAACAATTATCTCGAAATTCTGTCGCATGTATTATAGTAAATTCCTTTGCTTGCTTTCTATCCTTTGGAAATGTAAACAATTGTAGTGTTAGCAAAATATCGGAACCGCACACGTCGCTGGAACTGGGAACTCGCGAGAGGGTCTCTTGCTTTATGTCACTAGTTTAATATTACAATAAGTCTATTTACAGTAATTTACAATAAAGTTTGTGGGGCACAATTCTTAACGCAATGATTTCTCATTTAGTAGCAGCGGTACTGGCTTTCCGGCACGGTTAGCGAGTTTAGGTTAAGCACGTGGATTCGGCTCGAATCCAGTTACAGAGTGAAGCGATAGAATAAAGCGCGTAGCACGTGGAATCGGCCCGATTCCAGTTACAAAGCAAAGTGTTCAAGCAAAACGCGGCAAGCAAGCAAGCGATTATTCCGGTGATACCTCTTAGACGGCTCGTCAATTAGTAGATCGAGGAAATCGCTGTCGATTTCCTCGAATCCGCGTGCTCTCCCCCCTCCATCGATCGCCGATCGATGGAAGGGCGGCAGCATCCACACGTCACATGTGTAGCGAAAGATCCAGTAAGTCGGCCCGACTTCCTGGAGGAAAGAGAGTCCCCCTTCCATCGGTTGTAAGGCGATGGAAGGGGCCATTATCGACGCTCCACACGAGTCAGCGCGCCGTTGCTATTGCCTAATTATCGGTGGGTCTAATAGATGGCGGTAGACTGCAGATTTTTCTGAACAGGTAGCATTATTTCAGTCTTACATCTCGTCAATATATCGAACCCAATTGATATATTTACGTGCTGCCTTTCTTTTCTATTTTTGTAATGTTTTTGTACATTTTAGTGTACAACATGTATCGCGATGTTAGCTTTGCATAACCAATTGTTTACATTTCCCTCTCGATGGAAGAGACCACCACTTTCCCGTAGTTTCCATCGAGCGGTAACGTGCACGCTGCGCGTAATTAATTTGTAAATAGTGCGTGATTCTTTGTCGCAACTTGATATAATTACGTTTGATGTGATTACGTTTAGATTTTAGATTTTAGATCATACTCTGAAAAAATATTTTTTATCGAAGGCTTCTACAGCGTGCATGGTACTGGCCAAGAGTGGATTCTAATTTTAACAAAGTTCACCAATGTACAGTATCAAAATATTCGTCTTTTAATAAAAAAAATAATTTTAAGGTTTGAAAAATAGAAATAGCACAAATAAGAAGTACGGAAATTTAAAACGAACACAAGAAATTGAGGCATTTGATGGAAAAAGGGCACATAAACCACTTGTTTAAAACTTATAAATAAAGACACATATCATTTTTAAATCATGACTTCTGTATTCAGAACGCTTGAACGACACGTAACTACATCCTTAAAAAAATTTGATATAATTGCATTACTTTTTATTAAGTTATACTATTGTAACGTCCCACTATTTTTCCGCGCCGGTTTTATAACAAGTCTGTCTCCTAAATCACTCTACAACTCCTATGAAGCCTCAAATCATACCTTGTTCCTAACCTGATCGCCTTCGCGATGTACCTTAGCGGTTCCCATCTCAAGACGGTCAGCCACTGAAATCCCCATCTCCCCTTCGCCCTACTAAGCATCATCTCCTCCCCCATATCGAATCTAAACAAGTCCCTCGTCCCAAATCACTCTTGATTCGAGACCACGTCTCACCCCCTCTCTAACACCCTCCAAGCCAAAACCACGCTCACCCCTTTCCAATTAAAACTCCCAAAATCCATCAAATCAGATGAGTGTTCTCTTTTCAAAAGCCCAAGCAAAAACCCCGGAAGTCCTTACTGCGAATATTTCGTACGAATGAAAAACCCCCAGAGGTCCTATTCTATTGTCAACGCGCTCCAAATGTAGACACTTATTTCATACGACAAAAAAACCCGGAAATGATACCGCGGCGCGTGCCACGGTGCATACCGCGCATACCCTTCACCCGTCACAATCTTCCGAAAATCAGATAAATACCCGGGCCCAAGAGGCCGTAACCTCTCTTCTACTGACACCAGTGGTCAATAACATGTGTTACCGAAAAGTATTCGGAATATTTAAACCAAGTGTTACATTCAGTGATCGACGACAACGACTGTAAGCGATTAATACTACTAAAATTACATTGTGTATCACCTCCATACCATTTACTATTTTATAACAATAACGCCTATTGCGTTTCATATATTATTTACTTGTATTAACTCTTATTGCATTTCAAATTTCTTTCTTACTAAAGCTTATTTCTCGTATTATTGTACTTTCTTAACGCCTATTGCGTTTCATATATTATTTGCTTGTACTAACTCTTATTGCATTTCAAACTTCTTTCTTTCGTTTGTTCGCATGTATTCATGTTCATCATCTTATATTACCATTATTGTTATTGCATAAAGCGCCATCGCGGTGCATATATACGTGCTTAAAGCTAATAAACCGCTTTGCTTTAAACCTCGCTTCATATTATTGTGTTTACCCTGTGGTCGCGGAGATTCCAAGCCATAACGGACTGCAGCAACAGCTGATCTCGGTTCATGAACTCAAGTGTTCTTATAGTATTTACCAACGTTCTTTCGCATGGGCCGCGTATAGCCATATGTCTAGACATATTTCTCGGAATTATTACGTGTCACTTCTTATATGAATGCAACAGTAAATCCAATTTCCACACCAAAACAAAGTGCTCTAACGGGTGTCACCACCCGAGTGATTACTATTCAACCCAATCCCTGGTCGTTCAGTGCTACGAATCTGGCATTCGTGCCTGAATCCTAACTCTCCGCAGTGCTACGAATCTGGCATTCGCGCCTGAATCCTAACTCTCCGCAGTGCTACGAATCTGGCATTCGCGCCTGCATTCCCCAAACCGTTCAGTGCTACGAATCTGGCATTCGCGCCTGAATCCTAACTCTCCTCAGTGCTACGAATCTGGCATTCGCGCCTGAATCCTAACTCTCCTCAGTGCTACGAATCTGGCATTCGCGCCTGAATCCTAACTCTCCGCGGTGCTACGAATCTGGCATTCGCTCCTGCATTCCCCCAAACCGTTCAGTGCTACGAATCTGGCATTCGCGCCTGAATCCTAACTCTCCTCAGTGCTACGAATCTGGCATTCGCGCCTGACTCCTAACTCTCCGCAGTGCTACGAATCTGGCATTCGCGCCTGCATTCCCCAATATTATCTCGTCTATGCCATCGTCCTAAAGACCTCACCCGGGACGTGACATAATTTTGGTGACAGCGGTGGGATCTTCGTCTACCGTCGAGAGAGAACAAAATCTTGGACACGGGACCCACAAAGTCCCGTAAAACTGACATGTACATTACTCGGCCACAACAGATCGCGGTAGCTTACAGGAGCCGCGAACCAGAAAACGTTAATGCACTTGCGCAACCCTTAGTGTGTGTAAAAGGGAATCTAGCGACAACGAACCAGGGCGAAGATATTTGCTTATGCTGCTCCTGGGTGGACCCGGAGAATACGGTGACTGTATACGTCGTGCATTATTATCAAACGCCTTATTCGTTCTCCCCTTGCCCTCGGTGCGATAACGATATATATATAACTCGTCCCATACATAAGTGCGCCGTGTGCACGGAATTTTACTTCGTCTCTAATGAGGACTACGACCAGGTTAATGATCAGGAGGACCTCGATATCTAAATAACAACTACCAGTCGCGACATAAGTTGCACATCGAAGGATGTGCAACAGATTCCAAAGTAGGCACCTGTCAAATCTGTGTCACAGACTCCGGAATCTGTCGACGTATACTAACGAACTGACCTGTGTTTCGGGCGGCGTAGCGACGACCACGGAGGGTTACGACATTTGCCTGGATTGTTTTGATTTGGATCCTGTCGAAGTAAACGAAATATATCAAGAACACTATTATACGTTAGACAATGTATTCCCTAAGTGCCCGCGTTGCAAAAACCCTTTACTTAAAACGCGGCCATTAAGTAGTTGCGCCGGGTGCACCGAACGGTTCCTCTTCTCAAATAGGAACCGCTACGGATTAATAATTTTTGGATTTAGAAATAGAACGCCTTAAGTTCAAATAACGGCTACCGGTCGCCGAACCGGTTAAATTACTCTTAACGTCGGTAAATACGAATATGGACGAACGGATGTGACATGTCCGAGTACGGCGATACCGACGACTCGTGCACAATGGACCAAGACGCGGGCCTTTCCTCTAAAACTGTAGATACCGCGACCGCCGAATTAATGGAGCGGATACAAACATTGCGGCAGAAACAAACCGAAATTGAAACCTTGCACGCAAAATTTGTAGTAAACCCGGAATCCAATACGCGTTCTGGCGTCACCACCGGTTTAGACGGCCCCGCGTTAGAAGGTCTCCCCGGTCAGATTCAAGCCATCCGCGAAATGATGGAGAAACTTCTTGCACCCCCGCCAACGGCAAATAACTTCGCCACCCCCAATTCCGCTCGGTTTGATAGGAAACCGGAAACGAATTATAATAATGTTTTGGAACAAGGTCCATCGCCCCAGATCACGTTAAGGGACGCCATAGAAACAGTCCCAACCTTTAACGGGCATAACATACCCATAGAGCAATTTACGAGAGCCTGCAATAGGGCTAAGACTCTGGTCCCCTCGCAATCCGAACCCCAGTTAGCGAGGTTGTTAAGGAACAAGCTGCAAGACCATGCATACTTGGCCGTTGAGGATCGGGTCTTCGACTCCGTGAATGACTTAATCAAACGACTTAAACGTACCTTCTCCCCCGCGAAAACATCGGACCACTATCGTGGAGAACTCGCCAACGTTATTAAGGGAACCAACGAGCATTAAGGACCTTCGATTCGCCATTCTAGAGGAAGATAGGGAATATTACCGCGACTTCGCGCGAAATCAGCCTCAGGATTTGGATCGCCTAACATTAGATTCGTTCGTCGATGGCCTTCCACCGCACATAAGGTCAAGCCTACTGCTACACCCCTTCGAGACGCTCGAGGAAGTGTTCGATTTGGCCGTCCTGGTGGACAAAAAGATCGAAAGAGATCGTCTCAGGTTTGCGGAACAGAAGACCCCCAAGCTAACATGCCAACTCTGCAACAAGACCGGTCACGATGCCCGGGGCTGTCGCAGCAATCAAGGTCCGTTAGCACAATATTCCGAGAGGCACTATCCAAACCTCGCTGCGGGATATGGGAACCAAGCACCAAAGCCGCTACTTCCCTACTGGGACAGGACTAGACCTCCACCTTCAAGACCTACGGAGTTGCGAATCTGTGGGTACTGTAAGAAGCCGGGGCACCTGATCTCGGAGTGCAGGAAACGGATGTATAATCATGGCGTGAGAAATCCTGGAACCTTCCAAGAAACGAATTCGGGAAACGCCCCGCCCCCACGGGCAACTATGGATGCGTACCGTGGAACGGGCCAAGCGGGAGCGCGTCCGATAGAAATACTGACGGAGTCAGTAACACCGGGAATAAAATCGCCACTGCACAGTTAAGTCCGGTTAACGAAGCCCCGTCTGTAATAATTTCCTCCCCGGACTTCGAAGAACCATCCGAGTTAATGATAGATACCGGGTCTGAGGTGAACTTGCTGAAAATTCATACCGTGAGACGAATCCAAGAAGTCGACATGAAGAATCAATTATTACTCAAAGGCATCTCTCCGGACCCTGTCCCCACGCTTGGGACCATCAGGATAACCCTCTTGGACGAGGATGCCAACTTTCCACGTAGTAAAGGACGACTTCCCAATTAAACCGCAAGGAATACTAGGGGCAGAATTCTTAACGGGAAGGAATGCCACAATAAACTACCTCAAAAAGCAGTTAGATATTCGGGGAACCTCCATCCCATTCGTAAACAGGAATCAAGTCGTCCTTCCCGCAAGGTCGAAAACTACTTCCTTCGTCCGCGTAGCTAACCCAGACGTAGAGGAAGGATATTTGCCCCTGTTAGACTTAGGCACAGGAATACACGCCGGTAACGCGCTTGTCCGTAACCGGAACGGTAAGGCATACTTACAGATAATAAACACCAACGAGATGGATACAACGGTCACGATACCCACTGTTGAGTTGGAAGAGTTTCACAGAATAATCCCAGAACCTAAACGAACACGACCAAAGGAGACCAAGACGCCTATAGGCATTATTCCCATCCCTGATATAAATGTAAACAAGTCCCTCTTAACTCCGGATCCGACGATCCGCTACCTCGAGGCACCCACGGAGGTGCACTCATCCTCACCCCCTGCGCAATACGCCAGGAAAACCCTTCCCCTAAAATCCACTATGTCTCTTGCGTGCACTCGTGAAACTGGGATACTACAGGAAACCCCCTCAAGGGCGGAAAGACTACAAAGATCTATCTCCATGGAACATATGAACCCGGAGGAGAAGCGCCATACCCAAGAAATAATAAAAATCTATCACGACCTTTTCCACCTACCGGATGAGAAGTTGGGCCACACAACCGCTATTCAGCACGGAATTCAGACAACGGATCCAGCACCTGTTCACACCAAACAGTATCGTTTCCCTCCGATACACAAGAAGGAAATTGACAGACAAGTGAGCAAGTTACTGGAAGATGAAATTATAAAACCGTCATTATCGCCTTACAATTCGCCCATCTGGATTGTGTCCAAGAAGCCTGGACCCAATGGGGAACCCTTGTGGCGAATGGTAATTGACTTTAGGGATCTAAACAAAAAGACCGTTCCCGACGCATACCCGCTTCCGAATATCAACGAAATATTGGATCAGTTAGGAGGGGCAAAATACTTCTCTGTATTCGACCTCGCTTCAGGATTCCACCAAATACCTATGAAACCGGAAGACGCACCAAAAACTGCCTTCTCTACACCTCATGGACATTATGAGTTTGTTAGAATGCCGTTTGGGCTTTGTAACGCACCAGCTACCTTCCAACGTTTGATGGACCACACCCTTACGGGGCTCCAGGGCACAGAAATGTTTGTCTACCTGGACGATATTGTCCTCTACGCAAGTTCCCTTACGGAACACTTGATCAAATTTAAGAAACTCGCATACCGCCTACGAGAGGCGAACCTCAAACTGCAACCTTCCAAATGCAAATTTTTACACAAGGAAGTTGCATACTTAGGACATGTGATTACCGAGGAAGGCGTAAAACCGGACCAACAGAAAATTCAAGCCGTCCAGAATTACCCTGCGCCTCGGACACCAAAAGGGATTAAGGAATTCCTTGGATTAGCGGGATATTACAGAAGATTTATCCCAGAATTCTCTAAACTTACTCGGCCATTAACCTCATTATTAAAAAAGGACACGGTATTCGACTGGGGGCCGTCCCAGCAAACGGGTTTCAACCATTTAAAGTCGGCGTTGCAGAAGGAACCTATCCTGCAATATCCGAACTTTGACCTAGAATTCCATGTCACTACAGACGCCTCTGAATATGCTATAGGAGGTATACTGAGTCAGAATGTCGCTGGAAAAGAGCTACCGATTGCTTATGCTTCCCGCCTCTTAAACAAAGCAGAAATCAATTATGCAACCATCGAAAAGGAACTCTTAGCCATCGTATATTGTGTCAGGTACTTCCGACCTTACCTGTATGGAAGGAAGTTTATTTTATACACTGACCACCGACCCTTAATTTGGCTGCACAAAGTGAAAGACCCAACATCACGACTCGTTAGGTGGCGGTTAAAATTAGCGGAGTACCAATACGAGATCCGTTATCAACCGGGAAGGAGCAATAAACTTGCCGACGCCCTGTCCCGCAACCCCCCTATAGTGGAAACGTGCCCTATACGACCTCGAGAGGAAGCCGATGATGACTGGGAGGATGTACCCCCGCCTAAACGGGGCTGAGGGAGGCCTCGGGTCATCAAGGCACCCGCCTATGCGACAGCATCCACACGTACCCGGCCAAGGACGAAACCTACGAGGATTCAGCCACACCGGAAGGTACGCAGAATGCCAACACCGATAGCGGCACCACCGGATCTTCCCCCAGAACCTCTACCAGAACCAATGAGCAGCGTAGAAGAGGAAGATCCAGGAGAGGAAATAGAAAGACCGAGTACACCATATCACATCACTTCGCCTCCGCCATCCCCGTTACCACAAGAACAGGATGACCCCGATTCCGAGGCGGAATCCAATGCGTCATATGAATCGACCACAGATTCGGAATCATCAACGATCGGGCTGGACGATTCCCCAGAAACAACATATGAAGCAGACCCTGATCGAGACATCAGGACAATCCCGTTAATAAGTCGCGACCCTTTATCTCTGCGAAAGGAAACGCTGGTATTCTTTCTAAGCGCCGATGGGAAACCTTGCGACGACGGAGCTAAACAACTGGAAGATGCGGGAATTCTAAAAATAACCAACGATCTTACGCTGGGCAGGGCCCATGTAACGTATAACAAGGGACAAATTCTTATCGGGTTAGTTATTAAAGAAACCCAAAGCACACCCTTGACCACGGAAACATGGAGCGAAACCCTTTCTTCTCTTAAGGACGTAGTACGGGAGCTCATAATACAGTCGTTTAGTATAGCCAAAACGGCAAGTATTGACCAACTAAGCTGGCAGGATATCATTGTGGATATTCTCGAAGCGATCGACGAAGAGGACATCAGTGTCACTATTTGTTTACAGCTAGTCAGAACTCCTGAAGTATCGGAACGGCAGAACATTATCACAGAAAATCATACATCCGCAATAGCCGGACATAAGGGAGTAACTAAAACATATAACCGGATTCGTAACCACTATTTTTGGAAGGGCATGAAGAAATCCGTGGAGGACTACGTCAGAAATTGCGCGGACTGTCAACGGAAGAAACTCGTTCGCGTCAAAACCAGGCAACCAATGATTCTCACCGACACGCCCGGTCGCGCCTTCGATAAAATTGCACTAGATATAGTAGGGCCATTGCCTACTACACGAGCAGGCAACACCTACATATTAACTATGCAAGATTTACTTACGAAATACTTCGTGTGCGAACCCCTTAAACAGTCTACGGCAATAAAGATTGCAGACGCGTTTATCAAAAAGTTCATTTGTCAATTCGGAGCTCCCAGAGCCATTCTCACGGACCAAGGAGCAAATTTAACAGGCAATTTTATGAAAGCTATAGCGCAGATATTTAAAATCCAACAATTTCGGACCACAGCCTTTCACCCACAGACTAACGGTTCTCTGGAGCGCTCACATCACGTTTTAACCGAGTACCTAAAATTGTTTATCGATAAATACAGCGACTGGGATGAATGGACCGACTTGGCCGCGTTCTCTTATAATACCAGTATCCACGAAGGCACGGGGTACACTCCACATGAGTTAGTATTCGGGAAAATAGCCCGGGTACCCAGTCGGAAAAGGGTGCCCGAAGATTTCGAAAATGAAACGTATAATCACTATCTCTCGAAATTAAGTGCAAGGGTACAAGAACTGCAAACCGCGGCAGCCGAGAAGTTAAATCAGTCTAAGCTTCGGTACAAGAAATATTACGACAGACATTTAAATGAGGAGACCTTTAAACCGGGTGACCTGGTCTTTGTTTTAATAGAGCCGCGTAAAGGAAAGTTTGGTGACCAATACTCGGGCCCCCACACAGTATTAGAGGTAATCCCGTCGCAGAACCTAAAGATATCGTGGAAAAACAAATCGAAGATAATCCATGCCAATAAAGCGCGTCTTGGCCACATGCGCGAGAATCCCGGTTGACCCCGACATAAAACTAAAGTGCCTAATCAACCTTTTAATCATAGATCGTTATAAAACATTTTTGTGATAACGCAAACATGCCCAGCCGATGGAACGCGAGAAACCCCGCCAAGCCTCGACCAAAAGGCGGAGGCTTGGCCAGGCGTCTGTCCCACCTGCGGTGGCAACGCCGGGAGGCTGCAAGGGAAGGAAGGAGCTTATCGCCCCTCCTCCCGCAAATAGTCTCCACGGTCGTCATCCGGGAGGCAGAGTCAACACCTGAAGTCTTCATCTTCGAAGACTTCCCTCCACCGAACTCAGTGGATTGGCAGACAATGCAGGAGGCCACCACCCCACCGCCCCTGTGCTGCCCTCCCTCATATAAGCGGGTAGAGAAGGAAATACTCTCCGGTCCATCCCTTCCTCAATACCATTCTCCACCCTGCACACCAGAACCTTTAATTCCCTCCACCATCCCACCTTGGTTCGATGACTTCTACCAAAGCGGTCAGGACCTCGCTCTTATCCTGGACCAGTCCCCGCCCTTCGAAGACCCTGCCTATTACTATTCCACATGAATTCCTGATCCAACAAACCTCCTTCAACCCTTCCCCTGTAAATAGTTCCTTGTAAATAATTCCCGGATTGGATTACCATTTACCTAGTGACTTGAAAACATCACATATTTCCTTTATTCTTATCATTTTGGAGAACACGAGCCATCCTTTTCGTTTCTTTCAACCAAAAAGGTCTTAATGTTTATATTTTTCATCCCACCACACTCCTTATGGTTAAGAAATGCACGCATTTCTTCGTATAAGGGGTAGGTGTAACGTCCCACTATTTTTCCGCGCCGGTTTTATAACAAGTCTGTCTCCTAAATCACTCTACAACTCCAATGAAGCCTCAAATCATACCTTGTTCCTAACCTGATCGCCTTCGCGATGTACCTTAGCGGTCCCCATCTCAAGACGGTCAGCCACTGAAATCCCCATCTCCCCTTCGCCCTACTAAGCATCATCTCCTCCCCCATATCGAATCTAAACAAGTCCCTCGTCCCAAATCACTCTTGATTCGAGACCACGTCTCACCCCCTCTCTAACACCCTCCAAGCCAAAACCACGCTCACCCCTTTCCAATTAAAACTCCCAAAATCCATCAAATCAGATGAGTGTTCTCTTTTCAAAAGCCCAAGCAAAAACCCCGGAAGTCCTTACTGCGAATATTTCGTACGAATGAAAAACCCCCAGAGGTCCTATTCTATTGTCAACGCGCTCCAAATGTAGACACTTATTTCATACGACAAAAAAACCCGGAAATGATACCGCGGCGCGTGCCACGGTGCATACCGCGCATACCCTTCACCCGTTACAATCTTCCGAAAATCAGATAAATACCCGGGCCCAAGAGGCCGTAACCTCTCTTCTACTGACACCAGTGGTCAATAACGTGTGTTACCGAAAAGTATTCGGAATATTTAAACCAAGTGTTACATTCAGTGATCGACGACAACGACTGTAAGCGATTAATACTACTAAAATTACATTGTGTATCACCTCCATACCATTTACTATTTTATAACAATAACGCCTATTGCGTTTCATATATTATTTACTTGTATTAACTCTTATTGCATTTCAAATTTCTTTCTTACTAAAGCTTATTTCTCGTATTATTGTACTTTCTTAACGCCTATTGCGTTTCATATATTATTTGCTTGTACTAACTCTTATTGCATTTCAAACTTCTTTCTTTCGTTTGTTCGCATGTATTCATGTTCATCATCTTATATTACCATTATTGTTATTGCATAAAGCGCCATCGCGGTGCATATATACGTGCTTAAAGCTAATAAACCGCTTTGCTTTAAACCTCGCTTCATATTATTGTGTTTACCCTGTGGCCGCGGAGATTCCAAGCCATAACGGACTGCAGCAACAGCTGATCTCGGTTCATGAACTCAAGTGTTCTTATAGTATTTACCAACGTTCTTTCGCATGGGCCGCGTATAGCCATATGTCTAGACATACTTCTCGGAATTATTACGTGTCACTTCTTATATGAATGCAACAGTAAATCCAATTTCCACACCAAAACAAAGTGCTCTAACGGGTGTCACCACCCGAGTGATTACTATTCAACCCAATCCCTGGTCGTTCAGTGCTACGAATCTGGCATTCGCGCCTGTATTCCCCCAAACCGTTCAGTGCTACGAATCTGGCATTCGCGCCTGAATCCTAACTCTCCGCAGTGCTACGAATCTGGCATTCGCGCCTGCATTCCCCAAACCGTTCAGTGCTACGAATCTGGCATTCGCGCCTGAATCCTAACTCTCCTCAGTGCTACGAATCTGGCATTCGCGCCTGAATCCTAACTCTCCTCAGTGCTACGAATCTGGCATTCGCACCTGAATCCTAACTCTCCTCAGTGCTACGAATCTGGCATTCGCGCCTGAATCCTAACTCTCCGCGGTGCTACGAATCTGGCATTCGCGCCTGCATTCCCCCAAACCGTTCAGTGCTACGAATCTGGCATTCGCGCCTGAATCCTAACTCTCCTCAGTGCTACGAATCTGGCATTCGCGCCTGACTCCTAACTCTCCGCAGTGCTACGAATCTGGCATTCGCGCCTGCATTCCCCAATATTATCCCGTCTATGCCATCGTCCTAAAGACCTCACCCGGGACGTGACACTATAATGAAAACTTTGAAATCGATTTTCTTGAAATGGCATTTTGGCGTATGTGCCCTTTTTCCATCAAATGCCTCAATTATGAATGTACATTTTTCTTTGTTAAACAAGTTACAGAAGAACTTTATTTAACTTTTTTTTATGTAGAATTTAGTTCGTATATCTGAAAAATCGAAGAACCATAACGGGTAATTATCATTTTTCGTGATCTAATGGATCTTAAGACACGAATATAAAATTTTAATATAAAGTTTCATTGAAATCCATTTTGCCGTTTAAACGTAATCGTGTTAACAAATACATGAGATATTTAAAAAAAAAGCTCTTTTCTAAATAGTCAAAACGTGATCAGGAGGTCTTAAAACGTGATTTCCCTAACAAAATTTTTTCCAAATTTTTTTTCATTACAAGAGTATTATACATATGTCAGAAAGTGAAAAGTGTATCTCGAGCCTCGAGGCACTCAGGAAGATCGCGCACGGCCGCGTGTCGCTTGCACGTAACCTTGGATCGCAGCGTTTCAAGAGCGAGAGAGAAAGACACACGTTCGTTTTCTCTCTCGTCTTCCCGACGTTGTCCGAAGCGCCGAGCTCACGGACACGCAGCTCCGGCGTAGTGTGCATGCGTGGTGGGGGAAATTCTCGAGTGCTCCCGTCCTCATTCTGGCATCACTGAATTTCAACTACGGTTCTGCCGGCAGACCCTGACAAGGCAGGATCTGCTGCCCGTCTGACACATCCAATAGCGCCATCTGAAGGCAGGGTCTACTGCGGATCTGCCGTCCATCTGCCGGCAGACCCTGCCTTGTCAGACCCTGCTGTCCATCTGCTGACAGACTGCAGGCAGGGTGGTTATCAGGGATGCAGTTACAATAGATGCATGAAACTGTGAGTACAAGGGCGATTGTACAGAATATACCACTTAAAATAGATATGAAATATGTAGAACATGTAGGTAGTACACATAGATTATACAAATTATACAAAATATAGGTACAGAGTATGCAAAATATCTGCACTTACAATAGATGTTTATAATATTGTTGAAAGATCTCAAAATATTGAGGAAAATGTTTTTGTTGCATTATTCACAATTGAAAATGCTATTGATTTACAATACACTAAAAGACTAGCACAAAGCAAAATTACAATTTTGTCATATGTATAATAAAGAGTAATATTTCGAGCATAAAATGTGTCTTATAATTATTTTTGTATATGTAGGTATACATGTAGTACAAACAATTGATCTTTAACACTGGAATTTGTCCAGCTTTACAGCTTCATAAGTTGAAAAATTAACAGTATTACAAAGCCTCTATAAGTCGAAAACGCGATAAGCCGAAACTTCTATAATTCGAAGATTTAATCTCACTAATAATAATACATCTATAGCATATAGTTAAACAGAATACAAAAAGAGCGCCAAGTATATAATCTCATCATAAAGAATCCCATTTAAAAACATTTCTTAAAGTGCTATATTTAACTTCACGAAAGTAATGATATACAACAATTGCGCCAATTATCATAATGGCAAAGAAAAAATGTATTAAATAATATTAAGCAGATATATTTTTATACAAATAAATACTTTAATACGAATAAATATTTTATTCAAAATACTTGGCGCTGCGCCCCGAATTGGTATTGCTAAACTGAATAAATATGTATAAATTGCATTAATCTTTTTTTCTTTCTTTCCTTCTTGTGCGTGCGTTCGTGAATGTGCGCGTGTGCATATGCTACGTATGATAATAGAATAAATCTGACTGCATTTTTAATATGTATATGTATATGTTTATGTATTTTTGATTGTAAGGGAGTTATTGTAAATTTTAATTAATTAATACTAAGATCGCAGCGCCAAGTATTTTGAATAAAATATTTATTCGTATTAAAGTATTTATTTGTATAAAAATATGTCTGCTTAATATTATTTAATACATTTTTTCTTTGCCATTATGATAATTGGCGCAATTGTTGTATATCATTACTTTCGTGAAGTTAAATATAGCACTTTAAGAAATGTTTTTAAATGGGATTCTTTATGATGAGATTATATACTTGGCGCTCTTTTTGTACCTTTTTGTGAAAAGGTAATTTTGTGGGGATTTCACACATTTTGTAGTGTTTTCTGATATTAATTTACGACAATATTGTACTGTGTCGTTTTGATTGATGATTGATATGGAGCCCAAATGGCAGCATTCTTCTTTCAGCTATTCCATAGCGTGGTAATTTTTGTTGGCTTATTTATTTATTATCATTTTTTTATAAGAACAAAATATTAAGATCTTTAGCGCCTTTGGGCCATTGCCTTTTTTTAATTTGCACGTCATCAGCTTCAATCCAACTACGAGTCATTCCTTCTTCTTTACATATACTGGTGTAATGGCCATCCTCAATACATGAACCACTATGAAATATAGCATTCATAACTTTATATGATTCTCCAGCTATTACTACTTTGGTTGTGGGAATAGTACATATATTAAATTTACGTATTGCTTTGACTATTTTATCATCTTGTAATGAGAATAATAGTAAACGAATAATAACTATATCTTTCGTCAATATTAATTTATTCTTAAACATAATATCTTTTCCTGTACATTGTTCACATGATCCGTTATCTGATTCATACCAATGTGAAAATGTAACGTTTAATAAATCGTTAAGATTATAGCTTCTTTTTTTCAAATTGTTAATAGGTATTGAAAGAACTAAATTATCAGAAGTAATGCTTTTTGTATAATCACAAGATATACATCGAGTTGTAGAAGTTACTTGATGCTCTACCAATTGTCTTATACAATCATATTCTGTACACAGGGTTATAAGAAATTCGAATACATCTCGTTTTACGTTTATTGAAAAATGTTCTCCTAAACTTTGCCGTACTGTAGGGTAAATGACCCAATTACTGACACATTAAGCGTTGACGCTGACATTATTTTATAATTATGTACTTATAGACTAAAAGTATATGTTGTTCTTGTTATTTATTATTGTTTAATATGTTTACTTGATGAAAAAATTTTGGTGGATCTTAAAACTTCGATTTTTATGTATAAATTCATCAATTTCTAAAATTTATATGTGGATCCATTACTGACACCCTTCAAATATATTTGACTGATTTACTGACACCCCAATTCACGGTGTAATAGACAGGTGTTACGACTGTGTCAGAATGTGTGACTTTTTCGTCCTAGTTCAGGCGTGCACAGCTGAATGCTCTTCTGCCGGCCAGCAGATTTCGTCGATCTCGTAAAGGCATTTACAGCATGGCCTGTTGTTTCTGGCAAGCCCAGTAATACCACTAAAATCTCTACTACTACAGTCTCATTAATACATATGTATATGCCTTTTAAGTCACGACGCCTCTCGCGACGGCCAGGGGAACTAAGCAGAAATCGGCACACAAAATCGTTGGGGTTAAAGGTATAGAGTCGGTACACCTGTCTATTACACCGTGCCCCAATTACTGCCAGCTAACCTAATACTGTTTATGTCATTTTAAGGTTACGTCGTGTCATGTACATGAGCAACTACTGCTATGACAGTAATACCAAAATGCTGGAAACGCTTGTACCAATCACTGTCACCCAATTAATAAATAAAAAGACTTAATGAATCGGTGAATTCGGATCTTTATTACTTTCTATGATGCTTATATTATTTAAAACATTATATTTTGTTATGTTAATAGCTTAAATATTACAATTACAGCATTTTCTTTAACGACCTGTTTTCTCTTTCGCTAGTAAGGAAGTCAGCGTTTCCATTCTCCTAATATTCGCTTAAAATTTTGTATCGTTTTATTCAAATTAACGAAGAAAAAATTAAGTACTGCTTTTTGTATCATAAAAATAACAGTTTGAATTGTATGCTAAATTTTTTTTATGCATAATTTTATAAGATTTATTCGTTATTTTACGTAAAACAGCTTAGGGTGACAGTAATTGGGTAGGTGGCAGTAATTGGGTCCTTTACCCTATATGTATTTAAATTGCGCATTCCATTTTCATATCGATGCATTAATATCTTCAAAACATTTGTTGACACTTAGCACTTGGTAGGTTATTTATAATATCTCTGTCTAGCTGTCAGGTTACAACAACTTGTTACGCGATTGGCCGAAACCCACATCCAATGAGCGACGTGCCTGAGAGACATTTCCTCACCCTTTCATACACCCCTCTTGCCTAGAAGTGTAGGACGATGACGATGAAGAAATTTACGAACATGAAAATCGGCAAATTGCCACTTTACATCGAAATATCTCAGCTCATAAGGTCCGTAGGAACAAAACGAAGACACTTTTCTGATGTAAATCAAACCCAGGCTATCCATTAAGACCATTCAAAATTTAATCGGATCAGCCGTTATTGAGATTCGGAAATCTCAGGGTTCTTGATAACGAGTCGTGGCGTAATAGAGCCACTCTGTATATATATATATATATACTTGGCGCGAGACACTACCGTGTCTGTTGATAATACTGATCAGGCGCAAATACCGCAGTAATATATAAGTTTTATCCTAAATGTGGCAAAAAGCACCTACTCTTATTTGCGCGATTATTCTACGAACAATTAAATAAAGACATGTGTAAAGACGTATATATACTTATATAAAAAGACTCCCTGTAATGTGTTACATACATTTGTAGGAATAGGTGTAGTAATTCCTACGTTCCGGAGCCCCCAAAAAAGAGAGTCACAGGGCGTCGGGGATCGAACCAGAGCCGCCCACGTGCTGACCAATCGCGTTTGCCGCGTAAAATAATTTGTTTACCAAACGATAGATCTAATTAAAAGAAGTAACTTTTGTCTCGAAACATTTTTTCTATCTCTTACGGTTCGCGAGTTACAACACAAAATATAAGAAAAAACCCGAATTTTCAGGGGTTAATTTCACCCCTTTCCAATCAATTTGGGGAGCGAACAAAAATTTCATCGTAATCAGGAGGAAATCCCCTACGTATTAGGGTGGTCCTTATATGTATGGTAAAAAATTTAATTTTTTAAAAATTTCTTCTGTCCCTCTCAGAAGCTTCCAAATAGTTTAAAAGAATTTCGTCTAAAATTTTATTAAAATACATTAAGGATTAAAGTTCGTTCAATGGCAATGAAATATTACTATTTTGGTATAAATTTAAAAAAAAAAATTTCTTTCTTTTACAGCTTGTTCTAACTGGTTGGGGGACTGAAGAATTGAATGAGTTTCATTGTTATAGGTGCTAGGGCCAGTATCTAGTATGGTACCCGGGTTTACCCAGGCCACGGTGTAAAATCGTAAAAAAGAATCATATTTTAAATCATTATTTTTTGTATGTTTTCTTCTATTAAACAAATTGGATATGTACTATTATTTAAAAAAGAGTTTATTCTAATGAATCCCAATTTCTTTTTGTTTTACTTAATAATGTCAAAGTTATGAGATTTTATTCTTAACGTCCCGATTTTGCCCTGGTCTCCCCTACATGCGAAATATAAAGTCCTTGAGCGACCTTTATATATCAAAATATACAAATAGAAAACACGGAGATATTTTTTTTTGTCAAATAGAAGATTTTAAGAGGGTCAAACAATATATATTTTAAAGTTGAAAAATAAGGACCACCCTACTACGTATTCGCAGTTTCAGAATGAGTAAGATGACTGCAACTTTTTTCCACCCGTGACGCCACCAGCAGCATTCCCATTTATACAATACATAAATGAAAAATTCGCGCGCAAACAATTCACACATACGCACTCGGGCACAACCACAGTACATGCGCTAGTGGCGTCATCTGCGCCGAGCTTTGCGTCATCTTCCCCATTTCTCGAATTTCCGGGTTCGGGATCCCACACATTCTTATTTCTTCGATGCTATTCTGTCCGCGGCTCTTCTAAGCCATCCTTGTATGGATAGCTCCGTTTGCTTGTCGTTTGCAGAATTTCGAGGGAACATTGCATTGAATTTTACTGTAATCAATATTAGGAACAGTAAAATAAGGGCGATAGTTACATACCTATTACAAGCCTTGCAATATTTAAGCAGTGGAAATCTTCCTTCCCTTTTCTGCCCAGCCAGCTGAATAGCATGGCCACTTCGTTACTGAGCAATGCTGTTAACACCCTCTTAACAAAATTGTAATTGTTCGCTCCCCCGTAATCGGCCAATTCTTTGACCTAAAATTTGAAAATTATTCAACATTAACAAGTTAAGTATAATTTTGTTTCGAAGAATTACAGTCAACAATTTTTTTCTCAAAAATCGAAACTACATCTCTGGTGGGCGGGTAATCGAGTAGGGTAGACCGGGGGCGGTAGTAACATGGGGGGGGGGCGAATGTAACACGCTAAATATCTCAAAACATAATAGATATTAACACCAATTTTGTATATATGATGAAAACACTTATCCCGTTTTGAACAAAATTCGACTTGTATCCGTCTGCCCGTCCACCAAAAACATATTTTCTACATACAGTAAACAGATATTAAAAATGACGGTATTATACTTACTGCGTCTTTAAATTGAGATGCATCATTTAAAATGATCTCGAATTTGTTGAAATCCTCTATAGTTATTAATGGGAAGTGCAAATTGTATTGTATAAAAATTGATGCGACACGCTTCTCTGCCGCTCGGCCGGTTAACACATCTTTTCGCAGATTTTTCACCTCCTGCAGCGTGTCCACCAGAAGGGCGCGGAGTAGGCACAGTTGCGTCGCATTCTCTTTGCAGCCGACGCAGTAAGGCACTGCTACATATTCTGCAAATTATTTATTACATGTCATATTTTTTCACTGCAACTGTTGACGTTAAAAAATATTTCCGTGTGCAATATCTTTAGAAAAAAAAATTAATTTACCGGTAGGGGTACTCTGGAATGAGGAAGTTTCCTTTGGATGAATTTCTTCCAGGCGCTTCTCAATTTCGTCATCTAAATGCTCCTCTTGTTCATTTAGATTCTCCTCTAAATATTCCTCCACGAATGAGCAGGACTGGGTGTTCTCAGTTGATTTGTCTGAAAATAATATTTACTTGAAAGGACTACTTCATACAAGAAAAAGAATTAAGCGGCTTCAGATATTATAATTTTGTACAGCATATTTCCCCTTTGTATTAACCCACCTAAATGTTGGATTTCACTTTCGGAGTCTTCCCTGGCCCAGAATTTTTTGGGTATAATGCGCCTTCGCTTGCCCGGTGGCTCGTCCGACTGCAGGTCGCTTGTGTCCTCAGCCAGCCGGGCTTTTTCCCTAGCTTTGAGGTAAGTGTCTGAAAGTACATATTAGTAATTACTTGATATAATAATTCGAAATTAATTAGTATAATAATTTCAACCTACCAAAAGTGACTCGTGTCATCAGTTGTATTTTGTGCTTTGGCCAACTTGGTGCTGCTGGCTCGCACTTTTTTACCAAGCCGGTGATCAATTTTGCAGCAACCGGTGGCCAAAACGATGAATCGCCGTCAAGCCATAGTGATGGCACAGCTTCAACGCATCCATCACTCAAAAACTTCACGACAGACCAGGAATGGCTCATACTAGAAATTAAGTAGCTGCGATAACTAGCATGCTTGAGCGGTTTGGCACGAAAAGTAGCATGTTCCGACTGTAGCTATAACGTATACGAAAAGCAGCATATTTGGATGGTTCACTACGAAACATCGAGAGCGCGTCAACTTAAATACCTTCCGACGCGATTTTTATTTAACTTAAATGTACTTGAATTATGCAGATTAAAATTTTCATACGTGTTTCCTTTTGGAGATTAGATGGAGTTATATTATTTATTAAATAATATTCTCAAATGTTGAATTCTTCGAGGCAAAATGCACTTCAACAATTTAAATTAACCACGCGCGGAAATGTGATAATTTCTGCAGTAGAACCCAAAACGTGTAATTTTTCGTGGCGAAACAGGATAATGTGCTAGTTCTCGCCGCAAAGTACGGAATGTGATATTTTTTAATCCAAAATGATGATAATTATCTGTTTTGATATGTTTAATTATACGTTTCTTGCTGTTTTTAAAAGCCTTCCAGCATGTAACGTGCTGGAAACTGATCTTTTTTAAATCTGGAGTAAATCATTTATTGCTCGATATGAAATTTTATGTGTTACAGCCCACTCTGCTAATGAAGAAGCTGAATTAGGACTATTCAATTCAGTTGCTAATTCTTCAGGAGTCGGTGAATTTTCGAAGGAGGTCAAATTCTGAATTTCTTCTAAATTTGGAGAAAGTTCTACATTACTTTCGGTAATATTGGAAGAAGTTTGCGAACTTGTGCGAGGTGAAACATATATCCCCTCAAAAACTTTAAAAAAGTAAAAAAATTACGCCAAGTACATCAAATCAAGTAAATCACAAAACATAGAAGATAATAATAATTACAAAATTAAAAAAAGATGTGAAATCAAAATGAGCTGCCAGTACATAAAGATGCTGTCCAACTACGCTTTAGATGATACAACTACATATGCACAGCTAAAATTCCATTACTCATAATGGCTATTTATACAAAGAAAACATGTAAATCAGAAAACATAGAAGATAATAATAATTACAAAATTAAAAAAAGATGTGAAATCAAAATGAGCTGCCAGTACATAAAGATGCTGTCCAACTACGCTTTAGATGATACAACTACATATGCACAGCTAAAATTCCATTACTCATAATGGCTATTTATACAAAGAAAACATATAAATCAGAAAACATAGAAGATAATAATAATTACAAAATTAAAAAAAGATGTGAAATCAAAATGAGCTGCCAGTACATAAAGATGCTTTCCAACTGCGCTTTAGATGACACAGCTACATATGCACAGCTAAAATTCCATTACTCATAATGGCTATTTATACAAAGAAAAAATGTATTAAATAATATTAAGCAGATATATTTTTATACAAATAAATATTTTAATACGAATAAATATTTTATTCAAAATACTTGGCGCTGCGAAACCGAAAAAATGTTAATTGTCTTACAATTAGTATTAATAATTTACAATTACTCCCTTATAATCTAAAATACATAAACATATACATACATATATTAGAAACCGCAGTCAGATTTATTCTACATATATTTAATTCTAATATAATACGTAGCATATGCACACGCACACACACAGTTACGAACACACCCACAAGAAAGAAAAAGATTGATGCAATTTATACATGTTTATTCAGTTTAGCAACACCAATTCGGGGCGCAGCGCCAAGTATTTTGAATAAAATATTTATTCGCATTAAAATATTTATTTGTATAAAAATATATCTGCTTAATATTATTTAATACATTTTTTCTTTGTATAAATAGCCATTATGAGTAATGGAATTTTAGCTGTGCATATGTAGCTGTGTCATCTAAAGCGCAGTTGGAAAGCATCTTTATGTACTGGCAGCTCATTTTGATTTCACATCTTTTTTTAATTTTGTAATTATTATTATCTTCTATGTTTTGTGATTTACTTGATTTGATGTACTTGGCGTAATTTTTTTACTTTTTTGAAGTTTTTGAGGGGATCTCACTTCTTTTTTCAAAGATTAATTGTACTATTATTTGCAAATTCATATTCATACACACGTATTAATTGTTTATTTATCCTGAATGCATGGAAAATCTTCCAGATGATTAGATCGAAACATTTGGATCAAATGTTCACGCATTAACGCATGATTGTACGTTACTTTGTCTGGTAATTTATTGATGAATAATAACGAAACAGCAAATGCACTCGCAACAACTCCGCAATCCCGACTGTTAGGTTGAGCTTGTAGGGGAAGGTGGGACAAGATGGGGTAGTTAAGGTTTGATGATGAATAAAACAGGTTTTCATAATCAACTAATCATTTTTTTTTTGTTTGAATCATTCTTTGGTAACAAGTCTTTCAGTTTTGCTATGCACCAACCTAATCTCTATACAGGTTTTAATAGAAAATTTCAGAAAAAGTCCTTTCTCCCGATTGTTCGGTTGAATTTGTACATGTGGACATTTAATAAATTCTTCGTCGATTTTTCCGCCATGTTTGGTCAAAAAAGGGTATAACTTCTTAAGGTAAATTTTAATTTGTGCAAAATCTGTATGTGATCCTGATGAAATGAGGATGTTATAATTGCGGTGTTTCCACGTTTTCTTGATATATGAGTCTTTTGCTCTGTGATTGGCACGAGAATCAATTATTTTGGTCTAATTACACAGTCCAACAAAATGAAACTTTTTTTCTGTTCCGCAATATCCACTGGGTGATTCTTGTAGAATATATCGTCCTGAACACGAATCCGCAAACCATTTTCCGCCATCACCCTCAGTTTTTGAGAAACTCGATTTTGAAAAAAACTGCAAATTTTCAACTTTGAACATCTTTTGTGTCGAAACGATAATAGTTATTTGGTTGCTCGTTACGTCAAATTATTTTAGGAACCCTCCCGAATACAACGATATAAGTTATTATTGCATTATGAAGATTTGAATATGTTTAAACAACGTTCAAAAGGAAAAGGATACACAAAATGCACCCATTTTTGAAGATATCTTTCAATTTATTTCCAAAACTAAGGATCTAGGATAAAATCTGACCATTCAACGCGATGCAGCTGATGTTTTTCCTTCGGAAAGCATCTACAAAAGTGGTAAGTCACGTTTTGCTTTCAATACAGAAGCGAAATAGTTTGGCAAAACGCGCGATGCCAACAGTGGTAGTCAGGCGCGTTAAGGTGCCATCTCCAATGCGCGGCTCGCCGCGGCGGCGAGCGGCGCGGCGCCGCGGTACACTGGTACAATGGAAAAGCATTCATCTGCTCTCCTATCTGCGACTTCGACCGCGCGCGGCTGCGGCAGATTGCTACAGTGTATGCAAGTCTGCTCCAGGAGCAGCCTAGGCTACTGGAGAAGCAACACAATGGGATGAGTGTCTGTTTTCCGCCATTATGGTAGAATCTACTAGCCGCTCGGCGGCCTGCGGCTGCTAGTCGCTACACTGCTCCAGAAGCAGTGCAGCGACTGGCCGCCCTGCGGCCCATCGCCCCAACGGGACAGAATCTCCAGAAATAAAGAAACAAGTCAGAATTCAAAAGTTATGGAAATATGTTTTTATATATTTTTTGTAACCTAATAATATGAGCTCTTAAAAAGGTAAAAATATCATGGCAGCTACTTCTGATGTATGCGTAAACATGTGTCATAGTTTGTATGTTTTTTGTGCATAATTTAAATCGAGTCGTTTAAATTTTGGTGATATAAAAGGAAAATATTTTTAGGATAATATTAATATTATTAATTTACCTTCAGAAAAAACTTGTTTCGTTGGCATTATTTTTAGCTTGGCTAACAGAATTACTTTTGTCTAAGCAATTTTTTCATATATTTATAAATAACAGATTTCAAAATTTTAATGAAATCGATAATTTCATTAAGAGTACACTGTTCCAACAGATTTTATAAATATGGATTCTCTAGAGTGGGAAAATGATGCCAATTATAATATTTGATTAAATATAGTAAATAATTTAGCAGTAAACGATTTGGCCGAACGAGCAGTCAAACTCATGTAAGAGTTTAATTGTAACTATTCAACAGCCATCTGGACTTGTAACATTCAAGACTCGTTTCGTATAGATTTTTGTGCGTTAAATAGGAACTCGCAAACCATTTTTCGGCATCACCCTCAGTTTTCGAAGAATTGGTTTTAAAAAAAATGTAAATTTTCAACTTTGAACATATTTCGTGTTCAAACAGTAATAGTTATTCGGTTGCTTGTACCGTCAAAGTACTCTATCAACTCCCCGGAATACAACGATATAAGTTATTATTGCATTATTACTATTTAAATATATTTAAACAACGATCAAAGGGAAAATGCATCCGAAATGCACCAATTTTTGTAGATATCTTTCAATTTATTTTAAGATCTAAGGGTGTAGAAGAAAATCTGACTACTCCACGCGATGCAGCAGGCATTTTTCCTTCGGAAAACATCAACAAAAGTGGTAAGTCACGATTTGTTTTCAATACCGGAGCGAAATAGTATGGCAAACTGTACGGCGCCGACAGTGCTGGTTGCGCGCGTTTGAGCGATTCTGTCGCTGAGCGGCAATGGATACGCCCACCGCTGTTGTCTTCTATATAGAAAAAAAAAAATCACTTACCACTTTTGTTGATGTTTTCCGGGGGAAAAATGTTTACTGCATCGCATGGAGTAGTCAGATTTTCTTCTAGACCCCTCATTTTTAAAATAAATTGAAAAATATCTGCTAAAATTGGTGCAGTTCGGGTGTACTATTCGCATGCGGAGGGGTCGAAAGCGCCATTGTGTCTTTCTTCACCAACTTCTGTGCTGAACTTAGCCCACTCCGCAGTCGTAAAGATGGTGTGATACATAATTAGCTAAATAAACATACAGCTCAACCCTCCGAGTCATCCTGTGTACCAATACAGGGTGATTGTCCAGCGACGCCTGTCAAAGAGTTGCCACCTGGTACCCCGTGTCGAGGACAACCCTCCGCAGTGCCTCACCGAATTTTATGGATTTCGATCCTTCAAACGGTTGGAATATCATTAAAAAGTCAGAAATTTTCAAGAGTTCCGCATTTCTTATCACATCTTTGCGAAAATGACGTCAATTGATTCCTTATGTTTCGCCGAAGAACTAACACCAAGAACAATGTAATTCGGACCATAATGAAGGAAATTTCAGGAAAAATTGATCCGCGTGCATCTCAAGCATCCGCGTGCGCGCCTGGCAGAGCGTCGGCCTATTCGAACGCGTGTTTATACTCGAGAGATAAGGGATCCGTCTTTAATTAGAACCACGTGCAGTCAGCAGACAATCCATTTTCTTCCTTTGTCTCTCCAGGAGGCGTATTGATAGTGGATAATACTTTGTAATTACTATATTGGTGGCATTTTTCTCACGTGCGTCGAGATAAAAGTGGGCTTAGAGCCAGGCGAAAATTCATTCATTCTTTACGATGGGTAATTTATTATTTTTCCAAAAACGTTTCGACAACATCTGTTTGCCAGATTTCTAAAGGCCAATAAAAAACGTGGTGACATTGTTCATTCTGAGTTAATCCGCACATTGCTCTGTCGGTGGGCAGTGCGTACGATGACTTCGGCCGCGCAGGTAGCGTCGTCGACCGCCAACTCGCGAGACAAAACGGTCATAAACCGCGACCCTGGCGAGACGCTCTGGCCGATCAACCTGATTAATTTTTGGTAACCAGATGTGGCACTTTCCTCCTCTACTAGCTAATCTCTCTATGGTCGGCACGCAATAAACCTCCGCTACAGTATAAATAAATTATAATGATGTTCTGAGCGCTGACCGTGACGAACATTAATCTTGTGGTCCGCGCAAAAACCCAAAGAAGATGTTCTTATCATTGAAGAATGTTTCCCTGGCAATTGGGTATTCCCTGGCAATTGGGTAAGAAACGAAATTACTCTGAACAAGTACCAGTACGCCTCGCCATAAGACACAGGAAGAAAAGAGGTAGGTGTCTAGGGGCACCCAGCATAAATATTGTGCAATATATTGTACAATAATATTCAACGTCTACAGGCCGCTTACCACATCTGGTTCCCAAAAATTAATCGGGCTGATCGGCCAGAGCATCTCGTCCCGAGCATATTGTCCCGCACGTCGGCGGTTGACAACGCTACCTGCGCGTCCGAATTCAGTTATCTTTTACAGCTGGCAATTTAGCATTTTTGAAGCGAAATTTCTTCATTTGTTTACAGTAGGCAATTACTCGTTCTCGAAGCGTTCGTCGGGAAACATCTGTCTCCCAGATGTCGTAAAGGGGCAATCGACACCGTGCCGTTTTTCATGGATTTCGACTTTCTTCGCTCTGTGTTAATCCGTTGATTGCTCTGTCGGCGGGTGGTACACACGGTGACCTCCACCGCTGACTCGTGGGACAATATGGTCATAAACCACGACCCTGGCGAAACACTCTGGCCGATCAACCTGGCTAAAAAAAGTTTGGTAGGCAGATGACCGGTTTTTCCTCCTGTACATCACGAAGAGGGAAAAGGTTCCTCCACCACCATAGGGAAGGTTCATCCTCTTCCAAAAAAGGCCAATTAAGATTCTGGTGCCATCCAAAATTCTAATGTCGAGTCTACCTTTCACGACGAAGAGGTGGATAACTGCAGAATTCGATCAGCGCTCCTCAGGCAAGATTCGTTCACTTCATTCTCCGGGGCCTCACCATTTTACGACCTTCCACACAACGAAATTCTTATATAGATTCAACCGAGATTCTCACCGAGATTCTCACCAATTTTCACACTGATTAATAAATAATTGTAGAAGATATGATGATGCATATAAATCTCGCACGCCACCAACAGTCCGCAGTCGCGTATAATGCGCTATTTAGCAGTTTTAGCACTCGCGTTGAATCCATTGGTGTTACTTTCATATCGATACGATAATGAATAAAGAATTTCTTAATACATTGTAAAGAATATTTCACCCTCGACTGTGGGTCGCCGACCTCGATTCGCTGTGGTCGGCGGAGTATCCATAACTGTTTCAGAAAAACTGTCTTCTTTATTCTTTATCGTATCGATATGGAAGTGATAATTCGCCGTCCATGGATTCCTTATGTTTTTCCAATGAAAATTATACCAAATTTCATGTAAATCAGACTATTTTTAACGAAGCTAGCGAAGACTTTGGGTATCGAACTGCTTAAAACACATGAGAAAAGACTGGAATCACGCCCATCACGAATCAATTCGCCTCGCGGAGACAAGATACAGGAAGAGAAGGGGTAGTCCGCTGATCGCGCGTGGATCCGCCTGCGTCGTCCTGCCTTCAAATTAAAGACGGCTCCCTTATCTCTCGAGTATAAATACGCGTTAGAATATGAAAACAAAAGGTCGCTCGACGAGGGATTACCTTGTAGCATTTGAGGATTAAACCTAAAAACTGTCCTGCAGTTCTACAAGTTATTTGAAAAATGTTTTCCGTGTTATAAAAAAATGTTATACCGTGTTGGAGACCAAATGTCTAGTGTCATAAAGCGGTAATAAACCGTAGCCCCCCAGCAAACCATTTTAGGGCATCACGCAGATGGCTTTATCATGGGAATCACGCCCGGGGAAAACCCAGAAAATCGCCTCTACCTGTATTTTTCCACCTCTACGCCTACGATTTGCGAAGGTGGGATTTTTCTCGATCAATAATATTTGGAGTTTCGCCCAAAACTCCGCCTTCAAGAAGGTGTACGCCCTGAAGGAAATAGTATTTAAACTGCGACTTACAGCGATAGTTCATCAATACGGAAAGAGCTCGCTCGCAACGGTCTTGGTGTACGGACGTGTGCTCGTGTTGTGTTTTTTCCCAATCTTCCTCCAGTTCGCATTCAGAAATCCCCCGGAATTGGGACCAACTCCGGATCAATTAGTTAGTGTGTTGCTCCGTGTATCTGAAATGGCCACCGATGTGACCAAGGTGCTGTTCACGGCGCAGGAAGACGATACGTTAGTACAGACAGTAGCAGGTTATCCTGTTCTGTACGATTGTAAACAAAAGGAATATAAAAATCAAGGGTTGAAGGTGAACATATGGCAAGAAGTATCCACCACAGTGAACAGAACAGGTAAAGTATTGTTTAACTATATTTATTTGCAGCAACCATCAACTAGGGCTAATAATGCAATCGAAAAGTAATTTTTTTGTAATTAAAGTATAGTGATTCACTATTTTCTGGAAACAATATTCGAACATCAATCCCTCCAATGCAGTTTGGAAAATTCCATTTCATCACTAAATGTTTTGCATTTTTTTTTCAAATCGGAAATATTAATTTACGTTAAAAATATGGGCACTAATTTGTCGCATAATTGTTTGAGTGCGTTTCTCAATATAACACTTATGTATAGTGTTTGTTCTCGAGAATTCGATTACATGCATTATGTTTTCTAAAAAACTATTTTTAAAAAAATACAAATTTGAAGCCCCAAAAATATACGTCTGAATCGTTTTTAATTATCAATTATCATAGTTAAAAGTAAGGTAATTAATCAGCAATACCAACGAAATCTTATAAGATTTTACGCGGACACATTGGGAGCTCAAAAAACGCGAGAAACTCTTAACCGGTTAACTGGCACGGTCCTTTTCAATATTCGGGCCCAAACTGGTAATATCGAAAAATTAAGTGAATCACACAAAATTTGGTATACAGGGGTTTTTTGAGTCGCTGAACCGATTCCGGGGGTAATTTTTTTCATCTGGCACCCCCAACCCCTAAAAAATAGAATTTAGGAGTGAGTTTGTCAATTCATTTCTCGTCGGTACACTCTGGGGTCGTGAAATTTTCACCAGCTAACTACGGGAGTAAGAGTTTACTTATGAAATTGAATACAGTACGAATAATTTATACAAATCCCAACAATTCGCTAGTCATTTTGGTTCGGCCATATTGAGTCTGCCATATTGAAATTTAAAATTCCAATGCCAAATTCAGATTCAGCGACCCCAAAAACCCCTATATACAATTTTTCTATATCCCAATTGTTTTTTAATATTTGGCAGCCATTTTGGTTCGACCATTTTGAGTCTGCCATATTGAATTTTACAATTCCGATGCCAAATTCAGATTCAGCGACCCCAAAAACCATTACATACCAAGTTTGATTAAAATCTTTTGTAAATCAAAAAAGTTATTCCATTTGATCATATATGATACATTGACAGAATTGACCAGATTTTTGTTTGATCATATATGATACATTGACAGTTAACTGGTTAACGTATACGGTGTACGCTAATGGCACGGCGACCCGCTCCCAGCGACGCACCGCAGCCCAGCCTCGCCGTCGCGAAAGGGTTAAGAAACATGCAAAAAATATATTTGTAACGTCCCACTATTTTTCGAGCCGGTTTTATAACAATGTCTGTCTCCCAAATCACTCCTGATTCGAGACCGCGCTCACCTATTTCTAATTAAAACTCCCAAAATCCATCAAATCAGATAAATGCTCTCTTGTCAAAAGTCCAAGCAACTGAAAAACCCCGGAAGTCCTTGCGGCTAATAGTTCGTGCCAATGAAAAACCCCCAGAGGTCTTACTCTATTGTCCGCGCGTTCCAATTGTGGACACTTATTTCATGCGGCAAAGAAACCCGGAAATGATACCGCGGCGCGTGCCACGGTGCATACCGCGCATCCCCTTCGCCCGTGACGATCTTCCGAAAACCGTATAAATACCCGGGCCCAAGAGGCCGTGAACCTTCTTCGACTGACACCAGTGGTCAATAACGTGTATCATCAAAAGTATTCGGAAAGTTTGAACTCTCTTCTAAACTCTCTTCGACTGACACCAGTGGTCAATAACGTGTATCATCAAAAAGTATTCGGAAAGTTTGAACTCTCTTCTAAACTCTCTTCGACTGACACCAGTGGTCAATAACGTGTATCATCAAAAAGTATTCGGAAAGTTTAAACTGTGTCACACTCTACGATCTACGACAACTACTGTAAGCGATTAATATTACTAAAATTACATTGTGTATCACCTTCATACCATTTACTACCTTATAACAAAACGCCTATTGCGTTTCATATATCAGTTAAAAGTATTAACTCTTATTGCATTTCGTATTTCTTCCTTACTAAAGCTTATCGCTCGTATTATTGTACTTTCTTAACGCCCATTGCGTTTCATATATCATTTACTTGCATTAACTCTTATTGTATTTCAAATTGCTTTCTTTCGTGTGTTCGCATGTATTCATGTTCATCATTTTATATTATTATTCTTGTTACTGCATAAAGCGCCATCGCGGTGCACATATATATATACGTGCTTAAAGCTAATAAACCGCTTTGCTTTAAACCTCGCTTCATATTATTGTGTTTACCCTGTGGCCGCGGAGATTCCAAGCCATAACGGACTGCAGCAACAGCTGATCTCGGTTCGCGAACTCAAGTGTTCTTATAGTGTTTACTAACGTTCTTTTGTATGGGCCGCGTATAGCCAGGTGATTTCTTATATGGATGCATCGGTAAATCCAATTACCAAATAGAAACAAAAACCAACAAGTGTTCTAACGGGTGTTCCCCCAGTATAATTTCGCCTTTAAACCTCCCTCTACACCGAGTGTGCAGGATTCAAGATCCTCGCCTCCAATCCCTCTACACCGAGTGTGCAGGATTCAAGATCCTCGCCTCCAATCCCTCTACTCCGAGTGTGCAGGATTCAAGATCCTCGCCTCCAATCCCTCTACTCCGAGTGTGCAGGATTTAAGATCCTCGCCTCCAATCCCTCTACACCGAGTGTGCAGGATTCAAGATCCTCGCCTCCAATCCCTCTACACCGAGTGTGCAGGATTCAAGATCCTCGCCTCCAATCCCTCTACTCCGAGTGTGCAGGATTCAAGATCCTCGCCTCCAATCCCTCTACTCCGAGTGTGCAGGATTCAAGATCCTCGCCTCCAATCCCTCTACCCCGAGTGTGTAGGATTTAAGATCCTCGCCTCCAACTCCATTAACCCCACAGTGTCATTGTCCCCATAGACCTCCACCCGGGACGTGACATATTATCTAATTATTGCAGATAAAGATTGTAAAGCAAGGTGGAAGAACATAAGGGACACATACATGAAAAAGAAGAGGAACAATAGGTATAGTACGGGATCGGCAGCACAACCAAAAAACAAATGGCCGTTGATGGATCAACTAACGTTTATGGATAGTGTTTCTTTTGAGAGAAGGCAAGTATTTTGCACACACACAATGAGTTCTAAAATACAATAAATTTAAAAAATTAATTTCATTCATCTATTATTTATTCTATTTATTCTATTTATTCTATTTATTCTTTTTATTCTTTTTATTCTTTTTATTCTTTTTATTCTATTTATTCTTTTTATTCTGTTTATTCTTTTTATTCTTTTTATTATTTTTATTCTTTTTATTCTTTTTATTCTTTTTATTCTTTTTGTTCTTTTTATTCTATTTATTTTATTTATTTTATTTATTTTATTTATTTTATTATAGTACCCACAGTAATCTGGACGCAATACGTGAAGACGTTATTGAAACGCCGGCTTGCTGGGAAGGTGTTCCAGCTGAAGCGGAAATGTCGCCAGAGGATGACAATATCGCTCCATCAAGGAAACGGCCGTACCAGAACGAAGCAAGGGCACAGACGAAAAGGCATCGAAAGGATTCCAGCGGCGTGGTCGATGTATGGAAGGAAAGAGCTCTCGAACGAGAA
Organism: Andrena bucephala; assembly: GCA_947577245.1. NCBI lineage: Eukaryota > Metazoa > Arthropoda > Insecta > Hymenoptera > Andrenidae > Andrena > Andrena bucephala. The sequence goes on along the minus strand of OX387716.1, from coordinate 80,335,258 downwards.
GCTGTTTTAAAAGGGATCAACATCTCCAAGGAAGAGGAGAATGATCCCACTATTTTATTTTTTAAGACCGTGGGGGCTACCGCAAAAACATTTCCGCCGCATATACTTGCACAAGCAATAGCCCTCGGTGATTCGATGCTTCTACATGGTTTTCATTTCCTTTGTTTTTCTTCTTTCAAAATGTGCTAGCAGAACTTCCTCCTCCTCCTCCTCTTCCTCATTATCATCAGCATCATCATCATCTTCTTCTTCTTCTTCTTCTTCTTCTTCTTCTTCTTCTTCTTCTTCTTCTTCTTCTTCTTCTTCTTCTTCTTCTTCTTCTTCTTCTTCTTCTTCTTCTTCTTCTTCTTCTTCTTCGTCGTCGTCGTCGTCGTCGTCGTCGTCGTCGTCGTCGTCGTCGTCGTCGTCGTCGTCGTCGTCGTCGTCGTCGTCGTCGTCGTCGTCGTCGTCGTCGTCGTCGTCGTCGTCGTCGTCGTCGTCGTCGTCGTCGTCGTCGTCGTCGTCGTCGTCGTCGTCGTCGTCGTCGTCGTCGTCGTCGTCGTCGTCGTCGTCGTCGTCGTCGTCGTCGTCGTCGTCGTCGTCGTCGTCGTCGTCGTCGTCGTCGTCGTCGTCGTCGTCGTCGTCGTCGTCGTCGTCGTCGTCGTCGTCGTCGTCGTCGTCGTCGTCGTCGTCGTCGTCGTCGTCGTCGTCGTCGTCGTCGTCGTCGTCGTCGTCGTCGTCGTCGTCGTCGTCGTCGTCGTCGTCGTCGTCGTCGTCGTCGTCGTCGTCGTCGTCGTCGTCGTCGTCGTCGTCGTCGTCGTCGTCGTCGTCGTCGTCGTCGTCGTCGTCGTCGTCGTCGTCGTCGTCGTCGTCGTCGTCGTCGTCGTCGTCGTCGTCGTCGTCGTCGTCGTCGTCGTCGTCGTCGTCGTCGTCGTCGTCGTCGTCGTCGTCGTCGTCGTCGTCGTCGTCGTCGTCGTCGTCGTCGTCGTCGTCGTCGTCGTCGTCGTCGTCGTCGTCGTCGTCGTCGTCGTCGTCGTCGTCGTCGTCGTCGTCGTCGTCGTCGTCGTCGTCGTCGTCGTCGTCGTCGTCGTCGTCGTCGTCGTCGTCGTCGTCGTCGTCGTCGTCGTCGTCGTCGTCGTCGTCGTCGTCGTCGTCGTCGTCGTCGTCGTCGTCGTCGTCGTCGTCGTCGTCGTCGTCGTCGTCGTCGTCGTCGTCGTCGTCGTCGTCGTCGTCGTCGTCGTCGTCGTCGTCGTCGTCGTCGTCGTCGTCGTCGTCGTCGTCGTCGTCGTCGTCGTCGTCGTCGTCGTCGTCGTCGTCGTCGTCGTCGTCGTCGTCGTCGTCGTCGTCGTCGTCGTCGTCGTCGTCGTCGTCGTCGTCGTCGTCGTCGTCGTCGTCGTCGTCGTCGTCGTCGTCGTCGTCGTCGTCGTCGTCGTCGTCGTCGTCGTCGTCGTCGTCGTCGTCGTCGTCGTCGTCGTCGTCGTCGTCGTCGTCGTCGTCGTCGTCGTCGTCGTCGTCGTCGTCGTCGTCGTCGTCGTCGTCGTCGTCGTCGTCGTCGTCGTCGTCGTCGTCGTCGTCGTCGTCGTCGTCGTCGTCGTCGTCGTCGTCGTCGTCGTCGTCGTCGTCGTCGTCGTCGTCGTCGTCGTCGTCGTCGTCGTCGTCGTCGTCGTCGTCGTCGTCGTCGTCGTCGTCGTCGTCGTCGTCGTCGTCGTCGTCGTCGTCGTCGTCGTCGTCGTCGTCGTCGTCGTCGTCGTCGTCGTCGTCGTCGTCGTCGTCGTCGTCGTCGTCGTCGTCGTCGTCGTCGTCGTCGTCGTCGTCGTCGTCGTCGTCGTCGTCGTCGTCGTCGTCGTCGTCGTCGTCGTCGTCGTCGTCGTCGTCGTCGTCGTCGTCGTCGTCGTCGTCGTCGTCGTCGTCGTCGTCGTCGTCGTCGTCGTCGTCGTCGTCGTCGTCGTCGTCGTCGTCGTCGTCGTCGTCGTCGTCGTCGTCGTCGTCGTCGTCGTCGTCGTCGTCGTCGTCGTCGTCGTCGTCGTCGTCGTCGCAGGGTGGAACGCATTCGTCGTACGAGTATGCCAAACTTTGCGTACGGGAAGGTAAGAAATATCAGTTTTTGATTTTTGCGACTGCGTTCCACCCTTTCGAAAAATCTGAAAAAATTAGATATTAATGACCATAGAAAGGCGCCAAAACTGTAAAAATATAAATGTTGACTTTGAAATCGGCATTTTTAATCTTTTTGAATTTTTTAAAATTCGGTTTTGTCACTGAAAATTCTGAAAAAATTCACAAACACGTATATCAATGGGTAGAATGTCTCTGATTTTTTGTATAGGTTTCTATTCAATGGAACAAAAGTAATGGTGCTTAAACTGTAAATTACGTTTCACCCTGTAACTACCCTAGTAGTAGGGGTATCGGGTTGAAATTTTACACAAATAGTCTTCTTTGAGGAACCTATCGATTGGTGTACCGCAAGTTCAATTTGGTTTGGAGGCACTTTTCGCTATGCTTATCCGGCTACACCCTTTATACCAAAATAGTAATATTTCATTGCTGTTGAGCGACCTTTAAACCTTAATAGATTTTAATAAAATTTTAGACGAAATTCTTTTAAACTATTTGGAAGCTTCTGAGAGGGTCAGAAGAAATTTTTAAAAAATTAAATTTTTTACCATACATACAAGGACCACCCTAACGTATATGTAGTTGGGGACACCTGATTCCGCCCAAGTCCCGTACAAGCAATCAGCATCATGGTCCCGCCTGCGTGGTCCTCCCTTCAAATTAAATACGAATCCCTTATCTCTCGCGTGTAAACTATAAACACGCGCTCGAATACCAAAACAAAACCACTCGTGACGCACACATTACCACCACCCCTGTAGTTGTTCCCCCTCCACTGAACATCTTGTCCGGCCGAAAGTTTCCTGCTTATACCTAGAGAATGTCATAAATGCAGAGACTTTATTACCTTTGGGTTAGGACATCTCCCACACTATGCTAGAATGGCACTCGTTACTGTGACTTCGAGGTGCAAACATCGTGACAGAATAGTATCGTAGTTGTGCGAAGTGTTAGAAAATGAATCGGAAATTGCTTGCCGTTATGCTCCAAGAAGAAGAAGATGACGACGCACTTCTGGTTGCCCACTTTGAACGGAAGAAAAGGAAGCGGAAGGAACTGAAGGCCTTGTATAAAACTCGCCCCACCGAGGGCTATTCAAGCATACTAATAGCCAATCATCTTTTGGGAGATAACGAAACGTTTAGACAATTCTTTAGATTGAATAAAGATCAGGTCGATTTTGTGTTAAATCTTGTGGGGGCGGATTTAAAAAAACAGTCGTGTAGGAGAGTGCAGTCTCCCATTTCCCCACAGGAAAAGGTGCTCCTCACATTAAGGCAAGTTAATTTCTTAAAAACATATTTTATTTTTTCCTAACGTAATTTTATTATAACTGTTGTGTATTTTGACTGGTCTCTTAATAATCACGCGCCCGACTACTGATTTTCACATACATACGTTGTACGCATTCGCCTCGCTCTCTGCATACTCCACATTTAGTGGGGCGTCGGGGACATCACAGACACAGATCATTAATCAATTTAAGTACAGATGCATTTGCTTGTTCCGCAATTAAGTGCGGCCGAATATTTTTTAACCGTCATCACCATACTTTTAAAAAATATCAAAGTACAGTCATAATCTTCTTCCATTGATTTGCCGATACTGCCCCTTAGTTTTTCGCTTTCGAGAGCTCTTTCTTCCAAAATATCCAGTACAGTGCTGGAATCATTTCTGTGTATTTTTGACACCGAACTGAAGGTATTGCCGGGTCATCTTACCCTTGAAGCAGAAGTTATGATCTCTGATTGTGTTTCTATAACACTTTCACACCTTGTAGGAGTTTCTATAATATCCACCGATGTTCCTGGACTGTCGCTATCCGTACTGCTTCCAATCTGTTAAACCTCTTCGCTTTCTTCTATATTACTGTGGGTATTACAATAAAAGAAATAAATTAAATTTTTAAAATTGATTACATTTTAGAACTCATAGTGTGTGTAAAACATACTTGCCCCCTCCAAAACGAGAGACAATCTTCAAAAAAGATAGTTTCTCCAACAACGGTCATTTTGTTTTTGGCATTGGTGCCAACCCTGTATCGTATTTGTTACCCCGCTTCATTTTCACGAATGTATCACGTATATTTCTCCATCTTTTTTGCAATCACCAGCCGAAATAATTAGCTGATATATTTTGTTACAGGTTCCTTGCTACTGGGGAATCATTCCAATCCCTGTCATTTGCATTCAGGATTTCGCCAGGGTATAGCGGCACAATTGTAAAAGATGCTCTTAAACATCTATGCCGCACACTAGTCTCAAAATTTATGCCGCAGCCCAGTGGTTCGAATTTTAGAAAAATTGCACAGCAATTCTCTGCAAAATGGAATTTCCCAAATTGCATCGGAGCAATCGATGGGAAGCACGTTAGGGTATCTTGTCCGAAAAATAGCGGATCGTTGTATTTCAATTACAAGAATTATTTCTCGATCGTGCTATTAGCATTAGTCGATGCCGACTACAAATTTATTGTAATTGACGTCGGGTCCTATGGAAAAGAAGGGGACAGTGGGATATTAGAAAAATCGGCGATGGGTCGACAGATTCGGACGGGAACATTCAATTTTCCCACTGCGAAGGCACTGCCAGGATCTCGCATAGTGGTGCCACACGTCATCGTGGGTGACGAAGCCTTCAGAGTCACGAAGCACATGATGAAGCCGTATCCGAAGAATCAAGTTGCAGAAGATGAGACCAAAAAGATTTTCAATTATCGTTTGTGCAGAGCACGAAGGGTGTCGGAGAATGCGTTCGGATTGCTATCGCAGTGTTTCCGCATATTCTATACACCAATCGCGGTATTGCCGGACACGACGGATTCCATCATCACAGTGACGTGCTGCCTGCACAATATGTTGCGTGACGAGTATATCCAGAATAACAGTGCAAATCACCAAAATTCCGAAGCGCAGTTGCCAACGGGCAATATGTTGCCGTTGGGTAGAGCAGGAGGCTTCGGGAATTTAGAAGGTTTCGAAGTACGTAATAAATTTCGAAGATATTTCAACGCGCCAGAAGGGTCTGTAGAGTGGCAACAAAACTGTCTCGCAGTATAAACCGAGAACTATTTGCGTATTAAGTACGTGGCTCCCAAAAGCTATGAGCTCTGTGTAGAGAACGTTTAACAGTAGTGTTAAGGTAATTTTAAAATTTTTACATTAAAACTACATACCCAGTGTTTATGTATCATTGTGTAAATTAATTCATTTAATTGTGCATACAGGGTGTCCCAAAAATGCCGGAGCCCCTTGAGAGGGATGACTCGTGGGATGATTTGAAACAACTTTTTGCTTAGCGAAAATGTTCTTCGAGGCTTTGTTAACGAGATATTAACAAAAAATCCAAAACAATGAGAGTGCGTGTCTGCCGATCTCCCGCAGTAGCGTGGCTACGCGCTGGACTTGTACTACGAACAAGCAAGTCAGTATTCATCGAAGGAAATTGCGTAAAATAACAGCTGGAAGACAAAAGGAACGATTCACCTGCAACTAAAAAACCTGCGTCACTGGATCACTGTATCGAGCCTAGTCATCGATGGACGCGCGTAGTGCACAACTAGTCTCAAGTATATGACCTAACCCAAGCGTAGCAGGTATATTAACGTCACAACCAAATTCTATATTGAAAAGTAATATTAGAATTTGCATTCGTAATTATTCAATTGCCAAGTTACTATTCGTTTTTATTTTTAATTAGTTTTTCCTTAATAATGTTTTAGATTTTTGGGCACTGGAATGTCTTTTCGAGCATCGGACATTACATAATTTTGTGCTTTGTAAAGATAGCAGTAACGACAATGGCATATATACGCCACTGTATAGCTTGCCACGCTATAGACTCTTCTGGTGCGTTGAAATATTTTCGAAGTTTGGTCCGTACTTTGAAGCCTTCGAAATTTCCAAAGCCTCCTGCTCTACCCAAAGGGCAACATATTGCCCGTTGGCAACTGCGCTTCGGAATTTTGGTGATTTGCACTGATATTCTAGATATATTCGTCACGCAACATATTGTGCAGGCAGCACGTCACTGTGATGATGGAATCCGTCGTGTCCGGCAATACCGCGATTGGTGTATAGAATATGCGGAAACACTGCGATAGCAGTCCGAACGCATTCTCCGACAACCTTCGTGCTCTGCACAAACGATAATTGAAAATCTTTTTGGTCTCATCTTCTGCAGCTTGATTCTTCGTATACGGCTTCATCATGTGCTTCGTGAGTCTGAAGGCTTCGTCACCCACGATGACGTGTGGCACCACTATGCGAGATCCTGGCAGTGCCTTCGCAGTGGGAAAATTGAATGTTCCCGTCCGAATCTGTCGACCCATCGCCGATTTTTCTAATATCCCACTGTCCCCTTCTTTTCCATAGGACCCGACGTCAATTACAATAAATTTGTAGTCGGCATCGACTAATGCTAATAGCACGATCGAGAAATAATTCTTGTAATTGAAATACAACGATCCGCTATTTTTCGGACAAGATACCCTAACGTGCTTCCCATCGATTGCTCCGATGCAATTTGGGAAATTCCATTTTGCAGAGAATTGCTGTGCAATTTTTCTAAAATTCGAACCACTGGGCTGCGGCATAAATTTTGAGACTACTGTGCGGCATAGATGTTTAAGAGCATCTTTTACAATTGTGCCGCTATACCCTGGCGAAATCCTGAATGCAAATGACAGGGATTGGAATGATTCCCCAGAAGCCTGAAAAGTAATTTTTGAATCACCATTTGTAATTATTCAATTGCTAAGTTACTATTGGTTTTTTTAAATTAAGTTTTCTATATTTTATATAATGTTTTAGGTTTTTGGCCACTGGAATGTCCTTTCGAGCATTGGATACTACATAATTTGGTGCTTTGTGAAAATAGCAGCAGGGAGAATAGCATGTATACACAAAATATTTCACGTCGGTCGTTATGCAAGACTGAATAAACAAGCTATGGACATTTGCAACACATTCGTAGACTGGTTCATTTCGCCCGCTGGAGAAGTTCCTTGGCAATATGAAGCCATAATAAAATAATATTTTATTATTTGATGTATATATTTATATTATGTTCTGATGTACAATGTCTTCTGAATTTTGAAGTGTAAATTTTTAAAGTGCATTTCCACTTTTGTAACTTGCTATTGTATCTCTGGATGTGCTGCACGGTTTATAATGTTTTTTCTTTCAATCGATTCGCAAGGTAATAAGGAAAAAGAATATATAGAGGTGATTTCGTCATAAATCGATTGCTACTCGAGATATCCTGAAAATAAAGAGATCAAGTTTGTGAATTTTCTGAAAAATTTGTTTTTTCCCTCTTAATCACAGTTCCTTTCAGTAAAAGATACGAGAGTTTAATTATACAGTAATCAAAAGGGTTCGAGTCATACGATAGCCATTGAAAAAAAACTTTATTCTGATTGGTTAAAAAATATATATTTATTTGGCAAGGTGAAGTTGAGTAATATTTTACTTCTATCGAATGAATGTTCTCTCTTAAAATTCGTCTCGCTGCGCTCTGGCAGTACTTCACGCGAGGCAAAATCGCATCTCTCCCTTGTCACGCACAATACATTTTTCAACACCTGCATGGAAGGTGTGTTTTTGAAAGCCTGCTGGTCGATTTGCAAAAAAATATGCATGTTCGATTGCTTTTTTATTCTGTCGAAATTAATAAATACGTTTAAGTAATTAATAAATATATTTGAGCAATTAATAATTTGAAAACTCTTGACAGAAATTTCCACGTAACCTTCTGCTACTTTGATAGAATTCCAACCACCAAATGTACACGAAACCATGTGTCATAAAGCATATGGCGTTATGCCATATTCACTCAGCTCGCAAACTCAATTTCCCTTGGGAGCAAAGTAGAAAACGCGAATACGCATGCGCTACATCTAATTTTTTCACAGGACCCTTGAAATTGGCTATTTTGCTCTTGCTCAGCTGGCGTAAAAAACACCCATTTTCATGCAGGTGTTGAAAAAAAGACATTCCTAACGTTACAGTCACACTGAGTGAACGTAACCAACAGACTACCTTTGCAATGAGTGTACTCGACTGCTTCAGGCATACTAGCGATTCTCTGCGGAGGGGGGGGGGGGGGGGATTTATAGAAGAGGTATGGAGAACTCCCCATACTTTACCGTTTAGAATTGCCAGGTGTTTTCCGGGCGGACTGGATTAGCGTAACCCACTGTGGTGTCCGAGAATTAATGAATTACTAATAAAAGAAGATTTTTATCTCAAATGACTGGTCTTCAATTTAAACAAAATGATATTCGCCTACTATCTTTTACTATTCGACTTTTCCTTATAATTAGGAAACGAAAAGTTTCCCCAACATGCAACTTCAACCACTTAAAAGGGCATTAAATAAAGTACCAAATACAGTTAATCCTCGTTATAGCTCCGTTTTTACCATGCGTAGTACGCCCGGTGACTAACCCGCACCATTTCTTGGAATCCTTTAGTCGAGAGTGAGAGAACGAATGAGTCGACGGCAACTTCGTGTCAACTGTTTCGTTCCCTCTCGCTCGCGCTTCGGTTTTCTCACTTGCGGCATCGGCCGCACAGAATAGTGTCCGCAACGCGTCGTACGCCCGCCGCCAGCTCCGTTCGTCGGATTTAATATAAATGATTACTGTAAACAGTTTTCAATTTTTTTTCATCACGATTAAGTTAAAAATGGGAAAAAATAAATGTAAAAAATATTAAATTATACATTATTAGAAAGGAATAGATTTATCATATTTTTTTGCGTAAATTTCATTCCGATATCTTAAAAGAAACAATCAAATGTCACTGACTTCTTCAATCCAGCCCACTGTGCCGTTGTAAATCGGGCTAATTTTACACAAGCGATAAGGTAAAAAAATGCCTACTCTTTTTATGATTTGTAATGCTTCTGTAAAAGTAGTCCGAATTACATGACATTTTGTATGATTTTCATCAGAAAAACATAAGGAATCTATTGCTGTCACTCCCTTATCGATACGATAAACAATAAAGAATTTCTTAAGACGCTGAAATAAATATTTCACCCTCGACTGTGGGTCGCCGACCTCGATTCGCTGGGGTCGGCCGAGGATTCATACCTGTTTCAGAAATAAAATATTTCTTTATTCTTTATCGTATAGATATAGAAGTGACACCGATGAATTCCTTATATTTCTCTGATGAAAATCGTACGAAATTTCATGTAAATCGGACTATTTTTAACGAAGCTAGCGAGAAATTATATAAATTAAGTTTTCATCTAATTTCCTTCATTATGCTCCGAATTATGTCGTTCTTGGTGTTAGTTTCATCGGCGAAACATACGGAATCGATTGGCGTCGTTTGCGCAAAGATCTGATGAGAAATGCGAAAATCCTGGACGTTTCTCACTTCTTCTTGATGGTATTCAAACCCCTTCGAGGGTCGAAAGCCATAAAATTCGGTGTCGAAGACGGTCCTCGAGACCTCATACAACAATAGACCTTTTCAAGTGCTCGAAAAGGGCCAGCGCGGCGCGTCGTGGGGCCCTGGCGGCGATGCTTAGGTATAGGAAATACCATCTGCGGCCGCACGAAGAATCCTGCGGCGTACTGAGGCGGCGTCGCGCTGCTCGCCGCCGCGGCGAGCCGCGCATTGGAGATGGCACCTTTAAGCGATTGTGTCACGCTGAGCGGCAGTGGATCGCGCGCCGCCGTTGACTACCACTGTCGACGCCGCACGTTTTGCGCAACTATTTCGCTTCTGTAGTGAAAACAAAACGTGACATATCACTTTTGTTGATGATTTCCGAAGGAAAAATGTCTGTTGCATCGCGTGGAATGGTTAGATTTTCTCCTAGACCCTTAGTTTCGGAAATAAATTGAAAGATATCTTCAAACATGGGTGCATTTCGGGTGTCATTTTCCATTTGATCGTTGTGTAAACATATTTAAATGATTATAATGCAAGAATAACTTATATCATTGTATTCGGGAGAGTTAATAGAATAATTTGACGTAACGAGCAACCGAATAACTATTACCGTTTCGACACAAAAGATGTTCAAAGTTGAAAATTTTCAGATTTTTTAAAAATCGATTTTCTCACAAACTGAGGGTGATAGAGCAATTCTGCTTGCGGATTCGTGTTCAGGGCGAAAAACTATACAATAATCACCCAGCGGATATTGCGGACCAAAAATCGTGTCGGACAGTGTTATTAGAAAAGAAGTATCATTTTCCTCGGTCCGTCTTACGTATGTAGTTTCAAACCATCCTGGAACAATAAGAAACTTTGATTTTTATATCTAGGTTTGTGAGGGGCATGATGGGTAACTGTCACTTTCATTACCCTGTCATACCCCTTCTCGTCTGACTATAATAATCATACATATGAACACTGCCCGAAACATTATTTACAAAATCATAAAATAACACACGTACCTTATAGTCAGCTAAATTCTGCCTCAGAAACATATAATACATGCACTGGGGATCTTCTATATTATTATTATATCACTGTCACGGGTCCTAAAAATAAGGAAAAAATAAGAAAATCCCAATAAATGATAAATTCTGATCTATCTTCGTCACACGTCCACGTGTTTACGGCGCACTGCAGCCTATCGAGTGATGTTAGAACATAAGGCGCGTATGCAGCCAGTAAAGCTTACTCGGAATACTCGGAATAGCGCAAAGCAGCTCAGCGAGTTTACTTTACTTATTTTTTGATTAAGGATAACTTCTACGTAAGTTTAACATCTACGAAAAGAAACCATGTGCACTGCATTGCCGATCTATATGAATTATATGTATAGTACTTTGTGTACAGTCATGGTGCGCGAAGCAGCTTATGGCGCTGAACGTATTTAACATTGAACTGTATTAACAACCACAATTAACACCTTTCGAAGAAAAATATGTATGCATTTTTAGTATTTCGTGGCCAAGCTTGTTTTTCTACTCGTAAATCATCAACGGATACCCACGTTGTGCCCTTACCCCTTACCATACTCGTGTAATGACCATCGGAAATACTTTTACCGTGGTGGAAAATCGCTGCCTTAAGTTTGTAACAGTGATCTACCATTTGTATTTTAGTAGTAGGTATTGCTTTGATGTAGAAATTTTCTATTTTCGTTGTTCCATTACTATCGTGATCGAACAAATGTAATTTTGCAATAAGAATTTGTTTGGAAGCAGTTATATCGACTTTCTTCATTGTGTTTGAATTTGCATTATCACAATTATTGCACGGATCTTTCAGATTTTTCCATCCTGTGAAATTGTGTTTGATTATATCTTGAAATTCAAATGATTTTTTTTTTACCATCTTGGGCAGTGCAAGATGTACCACACAATTTGTACTAATAGTAGTACTTGTGTAATTACACGCTAAACATCTTAATACCGTTGTTATTTCGTGTTGTACTGCATTCTTAATAAGAATCTCATGATCACAAAGAGAGGTAATAAACTCAGCTGCATCATGCAGCTGATTGTAAGCGTATTTTTCTCCTGCGAATTGCCGTAATGATATTATGTTTGGATTTTGATCCGATTTATATTGGTCCATAAAGATTTTTATAATATGATCAGCTTTTTCAGTCGTTAATAAGTTTTCTCTTATGGATCAACAATATAACATGCATTGGATTGTGGCATTCGCATAACAAGACACACCATCAGAATTCGGGAGACCTCTTACGTAGTATTGAGTGATATCCACGATGTGATCATTAGTATTCTGACATTCGGATACATTATAATTAGGTACCGCCCAAACAGCATCACAAACTTTGAGGATGCGTTTTTTAGAAATTGAAATAGTCATAAGATCAGGTCTATATTTTTTTCGCAATCTATTGTACTCTATTATAGCCGATTCTTGTGCCTTTACGGAAGATGGATCATAATTGATAAGATGCAATCCTTGTAATGTGGTCACCCGTGAAAGAGCAACGTAAATTTGTCCGCAAGTAAATATTGAATTACCTGCTTCTACGACAGCATTCTCCAAGCTTAGTCCCTGACTTTTGTGAATAGTTATACCATAGCTGAGTGTTCGCGATAGCGAAAATGATTGGACCCTACTTTTAATTGTACAGTTTCTTTAATGGTTTTGTTTTGCTTGTACATATTTTCTATACTACATGTTAGTTTGTAAGATGTACATATTGTAACACGAGGACCACCGTTTGTATTTGGGCGCTCTCGCGTGGCCAATGGGTGATCGGCCCGGCCGCTCACGTCGTTCCCGTGGTTCGGGTGGACCGAGTAGCTCGAGCCGCGGGCGCGGCGGGGCGCGGGGTACCGGTCCTAATCGGTAATCCGCGAGGCAGCAGCCTTGATCTTCTTGTTCGCGCTTCGCGAGTATAAACACGTCTAATCCAAGTACTATTCTGCAAGTATTATTTTCGGCCTCGGGCTTCGAGCCGATATCTACGTTGTGAGAACCATCCCCGTGTGATCACGCGAAATCTTTGTTATTTTGTGGAACCATCCGATTCTGGTGATCGGAGTGAAATATACTCTTTTATTTCTACACGTGTCGAACTCATAGTTGATTTTCCGAGCGTCCCATTTCTATTCATTAAAGAACGTGATTAATTCTTTGCAACTGAAGAACATTTCGTTCACTGAGGCAAATCGGAAATTGTTTTCTAATAACGAACGCTCTATCCATTACTTCAAATTTAACACATACACGTTCTATTATATGTTCTTGCCCCGTGGGTAATATAATATTTAATTTTTCAACGTCATTATCAACACCTCGTATAACTGAAACAAGTTTAGCAATGGTACCGTTGACAAGACCTAGCGTAACATCAATATTTCTTCTAATCATGATTTGCACTCCTACTTTAACAATTACGACCCTTGCAAGTCCCGCCGTTCGGGAGCTATCATCGTCATTATTGTTTAGTACCTTTGACACCTTTTTTTTCAAGTACGGTGCACAATTCATTGTATCATGAGCAATCAAATGGATTTCTTCGGATGGAAATCGACTCAGCATTGCAGCGTTCAAAACATCGCACTGAACATATGTGGGAAGTAAACACACCGTATTAGATCCCACATTAAGCATGTAATCACATAATTCGTTTAATCGGTCATTACAACAATTTGTCGCTTTGAAATTTAATTTCCTCGATTCTAAAAGTTTTGTATCCGAATCGGTCACTACTCCGGTGCGAATTCTCGACAAGATGTCTTTGTAAATATTATCACCCTTCTGTCGCATGTTTATTGTCAATTCGTCATAGCTAAACAAGGCAGACCATAAATTATAAGAACCTAACCCTCCAACATTTTTCTCTATACTCTTATTGGATAATTGTATAAAAGCAGGTTCTTCGTGAACAGGAGGAAGTTGTAGTAAGTCACCAAATAGCAGCATAGGCTTTTTTCCGAACCAAGCATCATCGGAATCTGCAGTATCAAATATTTCTGTAAGTCGTAGATGTATGTACAGGAAAGTTACGTTAGAAACCATCGAAATTTCATCGATGATTACTAAAGCAACATTTTTGAGTTGATCCCGTACAATTTGAAGGACTGCATCGCTAAGTTGCCTATACTGGGCTGTATGCCCATGTTCTACAGGTAATTGAAATAATCGGTGTATGGTAAGACCTTCGATATTAAAAGCTGCGATTCCAGTAGGAGCAGTTACTGCTGCGTCTTTCCCGATAATCTGCTTGATCCAGTGTCTGATAGTTTTTATTAAAAAACTTTTCCCAGTGCCACCTTCTCCACTCACATAAAGTCTGAGAATGTTATCGTTAGACGTCAAGGACTTAGTAACTGCATCAAATATCCGCTTCTGATCATGGTTCAATTCCGAAATCATTTCTTGAAGATCACCACAGTCAAATTTGTTTCCCGCGTCTTTAAAATCTTTCATGGCACCAACAGTTTCAACGGGGACACAGTCTATTGGATGATCGCCTTGATCATTTTCTTCTTGTTCTACAGTATTCAACACGTTCTTTTCAATTTCTTCCTTTATATGATCACGCGCTTCTTGAATATCCGTTATTCGTTCGTGATATTGAACTGCTTCTGTCAATTGTGATTCTAGCGACAAAAAGGCCTCCGCATATGTGTTAAAACCATTTTTCAATTCGTCGGTTTTTCTCCAAGGTTTGAACAATAATAATAATGAGAAATAATAATTCTCAGGTTGGATTTGAACATTGTACTTATAATGATTGATAAGATAGCCTCTGCTCCTTTTATTCAAAAACAAAGAAGCACGGATTTCATAATATTCAGTTTTTTCAGACGGTTTATTTTTAGTAACGTCATACCACATAGCAAAATCGTACAGATGCATAGATTCTAATTCCTTAGGTCTGTTAGGATAGTGATCATCTATGAGGGATGGACAAAATATGTCTGTGGATTCACCCTCCAGCTCCTCAATCTCTTTACGAGTTTTCAATTTCCTACTTCTCAGTGTATTTACATCTAACTATAGATAATCCTAAAAGAGTATCAGTGCATTCAGGCGCTCCACATTCTCTATGATTTAGCATGCGCATTCCAAAGTTGCACAGCAGACTAGACAATGACTTAGTAGAATTTATTGCTGCCATAGTGTCCGTAGCGTAACTTTTTTCCGGCTTTGACACGTACTTAGTACAGTAACATGTTACCAACCCTGTCTTTTCACCAATATATTGTATATCCATGTTACCTCTCCAAACCATGAGAACGGCAGCATTAAAATCATTGATACGGGCTTCCTGTGTTGAACGTGGAAGATCATAGAGTCTACCTTTTGCTTTCAATTGTTTTCTAGCACCTATAGAAACAGCTACATCCCTTATTATCAAAGTATCTGTAACTGGACGTGGAAATGAAAATCTACATACTTTACGGAAGGAATTTTTAGTTTTTTTGTTGCGTAGACAATAGCTATTGCATTTATGCATTTGATGTGCAATTACACGACTATATAATTCTGGCGACACATGCGGTGATGGTAATCTGCAAGTGACGTATTTCCTAATGAATCGTGCTACATCTTCCTTCGAAGATTTATCGATTATAGGAGCATCTTCAATCCAAATTAAAAGATGAAAATGTTGTGATCCCCTGCTTTGATATTCTCTGCGCCAAAAGTAATGAGTGACCTTGCCAATCGGATTGTCGGGCGAACAAATGAAATCCAGCATAGCGTGGAATGCATTATCTATAAATCGAGCAGTTGAAACGGGATCAGAAGCAATGAGTTCGTTCGGGGACATTTTAGCCACCGATGGGCCGTTTACTTCACGAAGATATTCTATTAAATCTGTCCATAGCCACTCACTTGGACTAAGCGTGAGGAACCATGTAGCTGGTCCATAATGGTGTATCATACAGTTCAAATCGTTTCTCGGTTTTCGCCAATACCGTGCTGTATTACGTAATCTGGAAAATATAGTGTTCAAATTCGTTTGTAGCTGATCTTTAGAGAGTTGCTCAAGAAAACCAGCAGCTGTGTATTTTTCACGTGGATTTACGACGTTCATTTTGTGAAAAATTCCAGCGTTCAATTGCCGCATATTGGTATCGTGTAATAAATGAAAAATATATTGCATGTTCAATCTGAATTGCGAATGCTTGGACATCAGTTTGGACTTAATGAATTCATGATCAGTCAAATCAACCAATCTTTCTTCATGCTGTCCGTTCACCCCATAAGGATATAAATCTGGGAAACATTTCACATCTAAGTGTTCAGCACGATGACCCAACGGAATGTCATGAACTTTAAGCATTTGATAGAGTGCGGTAGCAGATTCATTAACCCTTTTGTCATACATTGGATAAATCGTAAACTGATCATAATATGAATCAGATTGTGACATTTGCGTCAATAATGCACGTTTGTGGTTTTCATCGATATTAAGTGTTTCACCTTCAACGTCCTCGATAGATTCGTTATTATCATCATTGGCAACAACTTCTTGAAATTCTGAATCTGGTCATTTGGCACTCAACAATAAATCGTGCGATTGTGGTAAAACAATTTCTGAGTATAGAGGATTATTGGCTTTCAACCATACTAAGGCATTCCATACTTTCTTCAAGTCAACTAACTTTTCCCAAACTATTTTAGATTTTGTTGGAACGCCCCGCACCAATATGTATAATTCGTGATTTTGATTTAAAGGTTCAGTCGAAGGACAGATTTTTTTAAAATTTTCTTGTAACGGCAAAGGAAGGTGAAATGTTCTCCTCTTTACTTTTGGAAACATATGTTTATGTAGCATATTTTTACGCATTACTGTATCCATTCTCACAACCGTTTGAAACGGTTTAGCTCTTTGAATGAGAATTCGTTCATAATCGTTCAACACTGCTATTTCTGGAACTGAACGTACAGCAAGCTTATTTAAAATACATTTTGGTGGTATGGAATCTTTGCGAATTTTATCGTGACAATATCGGAAAATAAAATGCATGTCACCAACTTTGTATCCAATATGATTTAACAATGTTTGCATTACATTTCCCTTATATGTTCTTTTAGAAATATCAAACTTACGAACCTCTCTTTGAAAACAGAGTTTCTCGCAGGAAACGCACGGGATGCGTGGTGTGTCCATAGACCGCTTTGTGAAAGCTTTAAATGCTAAATAATATCGAGATATAATCTCTTCTTCGTTCAAACTTACGTCAGTATTATTTTTTTGTAACGCTTCAGCTTCTTTCCGAGCTTGCAGTGTTATTCGTTCAAGTGTTTCAAGGTCATTATCGTTTAAGGCTTTGTCTAAATTATGTAATTGGTCTTTATAAATGCTCGCTATTTTGTATATCATTCTCTTCAAATGTCGTAAATCCGGAAAGTGAGGTGCCAAAATCTCAATGGCTAAAAAATTGGACTTACATAGTTTAGGGTTTATGTAACAACCATGAGAATGACCAACTTTTTCAGCATGCACTTTATTAGAACAGCTACTGATATGGTTGTTCAACTTATGTACCTTTTTTAATGAGCATTCTAACAATCGTTTGAAGAAATCCTGTAAATTACCCACACAGCACACGGTGCCTTAAAGGCGCCTGTTTTCGGCCTGTTTTAGGCCTGAGCGCCTGTGCGTCCGGATTTGTAACAAGGCGCCTTTAAGACGCCCCAAAGGCGCCTTTTGGGCGTCTTAAAGGCGCCTTTGGGACGCCGTGTAACTACACTGGCGCCATCTATACAAAGTTTCACAGGTGCCTTACAGGCGTCTATAAGGCGCCGACAAGGCGCCTTTTGAGGGACTGTCGACGGCCTTATAGGCGCCTGTAAGGCGCCTTTTTGGCGTCGTCAGTCGTGTACCTGCACTAACGCCATCTATACAACGTCGTCTATACTATGAGATGCATTTCAGTCTTAAAGGGTATTTCAGTGAAAGTGTATTACCGACTCCTAATTTGAAGACTGGACGTAGCGCCCTCTGCTTATGGACAGCGTGCAATTCAAGAACTACTCTAAAATGTATCGGAATGTTAAAAGATTTGTTTGGAGCGAGAGTTTGAAACAGGCGGCAGGTGTAGAGACGTGTACGTGCGTTAGAGGTGTACGAATTTCTTTTCGAATTTGTATTTTATCGGGTCTAAATTAGGCTGAAGGCATTGGGACGGTGTTGAAGACGGTTATCGATACGATTAAAATAAAATTAAATTTGATAAAAATATATTTCCATTTATTTCATTACAGTACACTACAAATTATATCATCCACTGCATTACACTATGTGTGTTTACAAATATTGAAAAACTACAATATTATTATTCTATTTGTTATAAATTATAAATTAAATTATTATATTTCTATAATCAAATTACTGGTGCGTGCATGCGCGAAATGACTATAGAATGCACTTACAATAAGTTGTGAATACACGTGTAGTTGGTTGGAATATACAAAGCAGAGTATACAAAGTATACACAGAATACACAGATCGCATACGCACTTAAAATATATGTACAATACATAAAATATATAAAAATATAACATACGTTAGAGTACTTAATACACATATCGGATTTTATCGGATTGTCACCACACAGTGGCAGACAAACGTATACATATACAGTTTTTAAAATCGCATAACTTTTTACAAAAAGTGAACTAAACGAGTTCGGTTTTTTTCGAAGTTGGAAAGATCGGTTTACTATGTATAATAGATATGTCGTTTATTCGTCGTTTTGAAAAATTGGAATTTTCGAAATAACAAGAAAGAAACGGTTTTTCAAAGTTTTTTATGTGAGTTTATAATGAAAATTTAAAAAATGCCCTTTCTAGATTCAAGTAAGATATACGCATACTGAAAATTTCATCTAAATCGGTTAGCTACAATCGCTGAGCTACAAACGCTTAAAGATCGGAGAATAAGGTCGAAATCGCTGGTACATGCCGAGGGCAGGGATTTTGAAATACTGTCATGTTAAGGTGTCATTCTGGTTAGTGCGCCGATAAATTAAGCGAATTTCAGGAATTTATTGCGAAGATAGGAATTATAGTAATGTAATAAAACTTGTTTCTATTGATTAAACTACATTTCTACAGCAAATAAAAAATATAAAAGTAATCAAATTATTGCTTTTAAAATGGTTTCTGAAGGCGATTTTGATGACATGTTTAAAAATTCATGCTTCGCTCGTGCAGGTGATTTCAGCAGCTGGACTTATCTGAAACCAAAAATACAAACAGATTCTTGATCAATATGACTGTCGCTATGGCCCGAACTAGAATAAATGATTTATCCATAAAATTAACAAAATGGCGGGCAAAATACAAGAATAAATGTATTTCGGCTATGTTTTATGTGCTATTTTCGATTTTAAAAGTAGGTTAAACTCAACTGAAATACTTAGTTGTAGTCCCGGCCAAAGGCATAGGTGTGCAGAATAAGCAGTTCAATTTATAAAGCAATCGGTTCGATAAATTTTGAAATTTTACCTGCACCATGTGAAAAAATGACGTTCCGAGGAAAACGCGT
Source organism: Andrena bucephala (assembly GCA_947577245.1). Classification (NCBI taxonomy): domain Eukaryota; kingdom Metazoa; phylum Arthropoda; class Insecta; order Hymenoptera; family Andrenidae; genus Andrena; species Andrena bucephala. The sequence continues at coordinate 80,316,194 of OX387716.1, read as the reverse complement.
TCAAAGTTTTCATCTATGGTGGTCGAGCAGCCTCTGCGCTCCCTACAAAATGCCTCTGTAGAAGCTAAAATAATTGGAATTTTTCAATGAAAATTTAACAGTACATTCTTGAGGATATGTACTTTCGAAAAATGTTTTAAAAAATCGATTTTTGTCAAACCGTCTAACCAGAATGATCCCTTAACACCCATCGACGTGGTTAGTATAGGTACACTGTCGGGGACAAAATTAAGTGGACAAGTACTGGAAATAGGTATCAATGAAGTTTAATCGAACTAGTACTAGTCTTATAAATTTAAGGTTTATTTATCACATATCCTTATAGTACATAGATTATTTTTTAGTGAATAATTGAAACCCATGTTTACATTTTTGTGTGAACAAGCCATATTTAACGAAATAGTAAGCTATTTGGCGAGAGACAAAAATAAGTGGACACTTGTTTACGATATTATAATTCTCCATAGAGAATTTATGGAGTATACTGGACGCTAAAGTCCCATTAGATATAAGCGAAATAACAAAATCGATCTTTTAAAACATTTACAGTCAGCATACGAAAATATTAATAAAGATTACATGGAAAATTTAATAAAGAGTACTCCACGACGTTTGGAAGCAGTAATTCGAGCAAAAGGCGGAAATACTAAATATTAATTTTATTATGTATTTTATTTATTATTTATTTTATTATGTGTCCACTTATTTTTGTCTCTCGCCAAATAGCTTACTATTTCGTTATACATGGATTGTTCACACAAAAATGTAAACATGGATTTCACTTATTCACTCAATAATCTATGTACTATAAGGATATGTGATAAATAAACCTTAAGTTTATAAGATAAGTTGGATTAAACTTCATTGTTACAGTACCTGACTGTATACAGGGTGTCCCAAAAATGTCGGAGTTCCTTGAAGGGGGTGATTCAGGGGGTGATTGCAAACAACTTTTTCCTTTGCGAAAATTCTCTCCGAGGTTTCGTTAACGAGATAATAACCAAAAGCACCGACCAATCAGAGCGCGCGCCTTCCGCCCGAGCTCCCGCGGTAGCGTTGGCTACGCGGTAGGCGGCCGCGCTTGTACTACGGACGTACGAACAAGCAAGTCGACATGCATCGAAGGAAACCGCGTTACACAGTTTTTTTTTTTAAGCAGAATCTTAAATAATAATTATTTGAAGCGAGAGGACAAGAAATACGTACATTTCGTTTTCAAATAACGCATAAACGAAAAGGTAATGTAGCAGAAAATGTACGACATGTGATCGTAATTCGTTATTGAGGTAAAAATCCGTAGTTTAATAACGGCCAACCCAACTAAATTTAAACAATAATATTAGGTGTATGAATAAATTCTTTCCGACTGGATTTACATAATCAGTACAAAGCTACTGAATTTCTATCGCGGTGGTATTTGTCATATTTTTTAAATCGAACTGTTATTGTACCCTAAAATCGGAAAGAATTTATTTCTACACCCAATAATCACCAATAAATTAAATAAAACTCACCCATTCGGACATTCCTTTCCTTCTTTTTCGGAAACCTTTTTTGTGTCACTGGGTCACTGTACCGATCCTGGTCATCGGTGGACGAAAAGATTTATGGCAGGGTAGCGCCCAGTGCTCAGCTGATCGCAGGTATTCGCAGGACACCACCCGAAGGTAAGGGTCGCAACGTCAAGTGCGTCCGGGTTAATGTACCGAATATTCACTTCACTGCACTGATACTAACACTGATCACTTAATTTATTTTCTACGGAACGTGTTGTTCCTACGTTATAAAAATTGGTGGCCCCGAAAGGGGCCGATTAATGTTAATTGAACAGTTGCTCAATATGGGCACCCTCAGCGTCTATGCACGCCTCCGCACGTACAACCACCTGCCTTTGGACTGCACGTAACGTTTCTGGCGTGATGTTTGCCACCGCAGCATGAATCCGCACGACTAGGTCTTCCAGTGAATCCACTGGCTGACGGTACACCTCATCCTGAAATGATTGTTGTACAACAAATACAAAACGTAAGTAAAAAAAGAATACCTATAAAAAATTAAGAGCACTAATCAAATTACCTTCAGGTAGCCCCAGAAGTAAAAATCCAGCGGGGTCATATCCGGTGACCGTGGGGGCCACGCAACAGGACCGCCGCGGCCGATCCACCTGTCCTGGAAGGTTTCGTTAAGGTAGTCGCGGGAAATTGTGGCGTAGTGAGGTCCAGCCCCGTCTTGCTGATACACCATGTTCTGTCGGACCTCATCTGGAATATGGGCCATAAGACCCGGCAGAACATGCTCTAAAAAGACTTTATACGCTGGACCGTCCATCCTGTCTGGTAGCATGTACGGCCCAACGATAAAATCGCCACAAATGCCCGCCCATACATTAATTTGCCAACGGACTTGTGCTGCGCGTGTCCGAAGCGCTAGCGGATTCTCGTCGCTCCACACATGCCGATTGCGGGAATTGAAGCAGCCTTCCCGCTTGAAGATTGCTTCGTCCGTCCACAATATGTATTTGCAGAACGACGGATTCCGCTGCACTTCTCCCAACAGCCACACTGAATATTCAACCCGCTGGTCGGCATCTCCGGGGTGCAAATGTTGCACCCGTATAAAGCGGTACGGGTGCAACATGTTCTCCCTCAGAGTTCGGTGTACCGTCATTCTGCTGGCACTAGAAGAAAATGCAGAAACATCCATTATTAGATAACATTTGTTTCCCTTAATTAATAATTGTTGCAGTTATCTTGTACTGTGACTTACTCTAGGCGGCGGCTCAAGTCGCGCACGCTGACGGTGGGGTCCTCGTCGATGGCGTGCAGGATGTTTTCTTCCACCGCAACGTTCCGCGCGGCTCGGGGTCTACCCACGTCGCTGCCTCGCGGCATCATCGACCCCGTCGAGTATAATCGGGACGCCAAACGTCTGATCGTTCCCTCGCTCGGGGTTTCGATGCGCGGGTACTCCACTGCCAACGCTCGCACGGTAGCACTCGCGTTCCCGTCGTTCCGCGCGTACACCCAGAACATAGCGTAATACTCTTCGGCGGAGTACATTTCTGGGCCGAGATTACTAGCTGACTGACAGGATTTTTTCCCAAGTAACTTCCTCTACCCCCAAGTAGTTTCTCTCATTCCATTATGAGTTTACCCCACCAGGACAAGAGGCTTTAGGTAAAAAGAAGCCAGCACATTTTCGGAACACACGTGTTTTGCAGAAGTGCAACGAAAACTTTCACAAAAGCCCGCGCTCCGTCCTTCCACTGACAATGTACCCATTGCTTCGAGATAGAAAACAGACACCACGTGTATCGGTTCGAAAGGGTCCGAAGGGAAGAGACGCAGAAAGTCTTCGAGTTGCTATAAAGAAGAAAATGCATACCATTCCTGTTTCCCCTTTCTGACACCCTGAGTTCACGTCTGCTACGAGGCGGAACCAATTAAGTCATAAATTATCCGAAACTGTAGGAAACCGTTCTCTACCGCCGACTTGCGGGACAATACGGTCATAAACCGCGACCCTGGCGAAATGCTCTGGCTGATGAGCCTGATTAATTTTGGAGAACTAGAAATTACAGAGTATTATCCAGCATCAATACGTCTCGCGGAGAGACACAGGAAAAGAAGGGTAGTCCGCTGACTGCGCGTAGTCCCGCCTGCTTCGTCCTACCCTCAAATTAAAGACGGATCTCTTATCTCTCGAGTATAAACACGCGCTCGAATTTCAAAACACAAGCACGCGTCGACGTATTCGGTGCGAGAGACTGTGGGCCTTGGGGAGGAGATATTGCTGTGAAGAGGGCCTCTTCAGGACAGTGGCCATTTGCGAGGGATGCAGGGCCAATCGGACCTCAAGCCCACAGTCTCTCGCACCGAATACGTCGACGCGTGCTTTTGTTTTGAAATCCGAGCGCGTGTTTAGACACGAGAGATAAGCAGGCCCGATTGGTTAGTTTGCGGCCAATGGGACTTCAAGCCCACAGTCTCTCGCACCGAATACGTCGACGCGTGCTTGTGTTTTGAAATTCGAGCGCGTGTTTATACTCGAGAGATAAGAGATCCGTCTTTAATTTGAGGGTAGGACGAAGCAGGCGGGACTACGCGCAGTCAGCGGACTACCCTTCTTTTCCTGTGTCTCTCCGCGAGACGTATTGATGCTGGATAATACTCTGTAATTTCTAGTTCTCCAAAATTAATCAGGCTCATCAGCCAGAGCATTTCGCCAGGGTCGCGGTTTATGACCGTATTGTCCCGCAAGTCGGCGGTAGAGAACGGTTTCCTACAGTTTCGGATAATTTATGACTTAATTGGTTCCGCCTCGTAGCAGACGTGAACTCAGGGTGTCAGAAAGGGGAAACAGGAATGGTATGCATTTTCTTCTTTATAGCAACTCGAAGACTTTCTGCGTCTCTTCCCTTCGGACCCTTTCGAACCGATACACGTGGTGTCTGTTTTCTATCTCGAAGCAATGGGTACATTGTCAGTGGAAGGACGGAGCGCGGGCTTTTGTGAAAGTTTTCGTTGCACTTCTGCAAAACACGTGTGTTCCGAAAATGTGCTGGCTTCTTTTTACCTAAAGCCTCTTGTCCTGGTGGGGTAAACTCATAATGGAATGAGAGAAACTACTTGGGGGTAGAGGAAGTTACTTGGGAAAAAATCCTGTCAGTCAGCTAGTAATCTCGGCCCAGAAATGTACTCCGCCGAAGAGTATTACGCTATGTTCTGGGTGTACGCGCGGAACGACGGGAACGCGAGTGCTACCGTGCGAGCGTTGGCAGTGGAGTACCCGCGCATCGAAACCCCGAGCGAGGGAACGATCAGACGTTTGGCGTCCCGATTATACTCGACGGGGTCGATGATGCCGCGAGGCAGCGACGTGGGTAGACCCCGAGCCGCGCGGAACGTTGCGGTGGAAGAAAACATCCTGCACGCCATCGACGAGGACCCCACCGTCAGCGTGCGCGACTTGAGCCGCCGCCTAGAGTAAGTCACAGTACAAGATAACTGCAACAATTATTAATTAAGGGAAACAAATGTTATCTAATAATGGATGTTTCTGCATTTTCTTCTAGTGCCAGCAGAATGACGGTACACCGAACTCTGAGGGAGAACATGTTGCACCCGTACCGCTTTATACGGGTGCAACATTTGCACCCCGGAGATGCCGACCAGCGGGTTGAATATTCAGTGTGGCTGTTGGGAGAAGTGCAGCGGAATCCGTCGTTCTGCAAATACATATTGTGGACGGACGAAGCAATCTTCAAGCGGGAAGGCTGCTTCAATTCCCGCAATCGGCATGTGTGGAGCGACGAGAATCCGCTAGCGCTTCGGACACGCGCAGCACAAGTCCGTTGGCAAATTAATGTATGGGCGGGCATTTGTGGCGATTTTATCGTTGGGCCGTACATGCTACCAGACAGGATGGACGGTCCAGCGTATAAAGTCTTTTTAGAGCATGTTCTGCCGGGTCTTATGGCCCATATTCCAGATGAGGTCCGACAGAACATGGTGTATCAGCAAGACGGGGCTGGACCTCACTACGCCACAATTTCCCGCGACTACCTTAACGAAACCTTCCAGGACAGGTGGATCGGCCGCGGCGGTCCTGTTGCGTGGCCCCCACGGTCACCGGATATGACCCCGCTGGATTTTTACTTCTGGGGCTACCTGAAGGTAATTTGATTAGTGCTCTTAATTTTTTATAGGTATTCTTTTTTTACTTACGTTTTGTATTTGTTGTACAACAATCATTTCAGGATGAGGTGTACCGTCAGCCAGTGGATTCACTGGAAGACCTAGTCGTGCGGATTCATGCTGCGGTGGCAAACATCACGCCAGAAACGTTACGTGCAGTCCAAAGGCAGGTTGGACTAATACGGTTGTACGTGCGGAGGCGTGCATAGACGCTGAGGGTGCCCATATTGAGCAACTGTTCAATTAACAGTAATCGGCCCCTTTCGGGGCCACCAATTTTTATAACGTAGGAACAACACGTTCCGTAGAAAATAAATTAAGTGATCAGTGTTAGTATCAGTGCAGTGAAGTGAATATTCGGTACATTAACCCGGACGCACTTGACGTTGCGACCCTTACCTTCGGGTGGTGTCCTGCGAATACCTGCGATCAGCTGAGCACTGGGCGCTACCCTGCCATAAATCTTTTCGTCCACCGATGACCAGGATCGGTACAGTGACCCAGTGACACAAAAAAGGTTTCCGAAAAAGAAGGAAAGGAATGTCCGAATGGGTGAGTTTTATTTAATTTATTGGTGATTATTGGGTGTAGAAATAAATTCTTTCCGATTTTAGGGTACAATAACAGTTCGATTTAAAAAATATGACAAATACCACCGCGATAGAAATTCAGTAGCTTTGTACTGATTATGTAAATCCAGTCGGAAAGAATTTATTCATACACCTAATATTATTGTTTAAATTTAGTTGGGTTGGCCGTTATTAAACTACGGATTTTTACCTCAATAACGAATTACGATCACATGTCGTACATTTTCTGCTACATTACCTTTTCGTTTATGCGTTATTTGAAAACGAAATGTACGTATTTCTTGTCCTCTCGCTTCAAATAATTATTATTTAAGATTCTGCTTAAAAAAAAAAACTGTGTAACGCGGTTTCCTTCGATGCATGTCGACTTGCTTGTTCGTACGTCCGTAGTACAAGCGCGGCCGCCTACCGCGTAGCCAACGCTACCGCGGGAGCTCGGGCGGAAGGCGCGCGCTCTGATTGGTCGGTGCTTTTGGTTATTATCTCGTTAACGAAACCTCGGAGAGAATTTTCGCAAAGGAAAAAGTTGTTTGCAATCACCCCCTGAATCACCCCCTTCAAGGAACTCCGACATTTTTGGGACACCCTGTATATATGTATATATAGCTAATGTTAAACGTGTGCTGTGGCTCGGAAAATACCTATAGCACTTGTACACATATGCGCTTTACCATGGATATACTTTGTTGATCGTAGCAGAATGTTGCTCCAGCTTTGATGGCTGGGGAAGGCAGCGACTCCCCTATCAATGTTGCGCTTCTTTCAGGCTCGTGAACGATGCTTTACTGCAGTATGTTTACCGCACTTCATTGGGAGAGGCGGCCACCAGGGTCCGCATTCATCGTCAGTCAGGCCGCACTGCTACTTTTTTTTTTTTTTTTTTTTTTTTTTTTTTTACGTGGGGAAAATGCATTACGCACACCCGGCGAGATGTTGTGTGCCGGGTTGTGTGGGACTCCTTGCAGGTGTCGGTCCCGCAAGTTTACCCACTAAAAACCACCACGACCCCCCCTCGATCATTTGAATTCTAAATTTTGGAAAGATATTACCATTGAATCGACAAGAAAACCTCGAAATCTGAATGTTGTTGTCATCATAAAAACATAGTTTACATATACCAGAAACATGGGACAAGTATTTTATTTGCATGTCGAAAGAGTGGAGTGAAGTAGAGGGAAAATTTTAACGGTATCTGAAGTTTCTAATTTCACACATTTATACACTATTTCCGCTACATTGAAAATTTGACGCGGACCTAAGTTGTTGGATGGCGTTTGAAAATCCCTAATTCGGAAGAGTTCCATGGATTGTCATAAAAATCTATCAATTGTAAAAATTTTCTGCCTATTATTTTATGCTCGTTTTCGGATACGATAATGTTTTCTATAATAATAATGCTGCCATCATTGAGACGACAGCAATTGTTGGGGTGCCGGATCTGTAAACTAAAATTACTGAAACTAATACGTTTAAACTGCTTTGCGTTATTAATACCTTGTATTAATGGACCACGAGAATGTTCCTTTTAGAAAATCGGATATACGTGCGAGAAATTCACAAGCTGTCGGCTGCGAATGAATTTGATGCGAGTGTCACGAGGCGAGCGTAAAACGCGTGACGCTAGCGTGAAAAAAATCGCCCCCCCCGGTCCCGGTGTAAACGACCGTAGCGCGAATCGTCGAATGCCGCTCGATCGCGTGCTCGACCATTCGAGCGCCGGTTAAGCGAACGCTCGATTATCTGGCCGGTGTTTTTCGATAGGAGGAAACAAATATTTCCCGTTTATCGGTTCATATCGCTCCCGTTCTTTCCCTACCGTTTACCGTTTCTTCTCCAGCCTGCACACAGGACGCACCGTTTTCATTTATAAAAGGACGTGCCTCGCAGGGGACGCGGAGTCCAGGAACAATTTCATCCTCGACGCAATGTCATTTATGCGCTCAACCGCCGCAACGAGACCGCAAAGTGATCTTCACAGAAGACACTTTTTGCACGGCTTTACTGTCTACCTGGTTTTACGGCGACGTGCGTATTACGCGCGGTCACTCCGGTCCCCGGGGAAACTGTGCGGATGAAGTATATGAATTACAGTAAAGCAAACTTGCCAGTGAGGTAAAAATAATACGAGGGAAGGATTGGGTACTGCATACGAAAATATTCCCGAGGGCTTCTTTGTTAATGGAGAGTTGAATTTTAGAATCACTGGCGCACCCAGAGGGGGGGCAAGGGGCCTTGGCATCCCCCAAAACAGGGTTTTGTAAAAAGGAGAGAAAAGACAACTGGATTTTATTCTTTAAATAAATTTTAGTGAATTCGCGTTAAAAACACTTTTATCTGCTCAACTCGGCTCCCCTCAAAATTAAATCCTGAGTGCGCCACTGTTTAGAATATACTTTCAAGATACTAAATTCTCTTTTGGAAGAATTTAGAGTGTTGAGATGGAAGTGGCCGATTATTAAGGCGAAAGCCAGCAGGTACTTTGTGTTATTTAATAGTTACCTTCCAGTAGGTGTGTGAACCCCGTTTGGAAGAGAAGTTTATCCGTCAGCTGGTCATCATAGTAGTCGGTGCTCGAAGATCCTCACAATCACTAAATCACTGTCACTGGGCGCGTAGCTTTAAAATTTCGGTGTACCATCGCGTTCACGACACTCAGCCCTGACAACCCTGTTTCAGCAAGGACCGATGATGTGGCGGCTAAATTCGCGCGAACGGACAAGACGAACGAAGAGAAAAAGGGAAACGATACACTAGGCTTCTACGCAGCTACGTATACGCGCTCGTAAGCGCTCGACGGTCGCTACACTAACTGCCCGCTTCCCTTGCTTGAATTGCGACTACCCCGACCGCCGTGCTTCCGCCAGCCAATCATCGTCGACTTGCGCGCTAGCGTACCGAGCACCCCTTCGTCGGAGTGGTGCTACCGAGCGTCGCGCTCGAAAACAATTAAAAAAATATAGTTTTGCAAATTTTTGCAGATCGACCGATTGATTAAAATAAACTAGAAAGTCTCTACTTTCCGTACATTCAACTCTTGTCGCGTGGATCGACGTGGAACATATTGTAAAACACTATTTTAATAGCGATGCAGAGAAAACTGAGTTCAAAAACCAGGTTTTATAACTTAAAAACTCAGAAATTACAGGAATAGACATAATGTTATAATTGTTAATTATATTTAATGTACAATACTGTCGTTTTGTCCTTTTTCCTTTAGTGAATTAGTCATATTTTTATATTATTGCTATTTTTAGTTAAATAATAAACTGTAATACAAATCAGGTATGTTTTCTAACAATTTGGACCCCATATGAACCCAAACCCGCCAAAAAATAATTTTGTCCAGCTAGCATGTAGTATACTCGAACCACTGTGCGTCGGCGTTCTTTTAATTCGCTTGGAAAAACATGCGAACAGACACGAGTCCAAGTAAAAGAACGTCTACCTGTACCGTCGTTAACCGCCGCCTCGCGGGACAATACGGTCATAAACTGCGACCCTGGCGAAACGCTCTGGCCGATCAGGCTGATTAATTTTTGGGTACCAGATATGGCATTTTCCTCCTCTAGTAGCTCGACTATGTTCGGCGGGCAATAAGCCGTGCTCCGCTACAGCATAATTAAATTATACTGATGTTCTGAGCACTAACCATGACGTAAAATTAATCTTATGGTCCGCACGATGACGAAAAGAAGAAGATGTTCTTATGTTAGGTCGAAGAATGTTTTCCCGGCAATGGGCTAGGAAACGAAATAACTCTGAACAAGTACCAGTACGCCTCGCGGTGAGACACAGGGACAAAAGGGGTAGTCCTCGGCCTGTGCGTGGTCCCCCCTTCTGCGGCTCCCTTATCACTCGAGTATGGGGTAAAAGACTCAATTACTGACACCTAACCAATTACTGTCACCTTAATCTATTTTACTTCAAATAACGGATAAATAAACTATAGTATACATTCTATAGTATAGATTATAGGTTGAATTACATAAGTCTTTTTGTGTACGACTTTACAACGTTTATTTATTCGTTATTTTAAGTAAAATAGCTTAAGGTGGCAGTATTTGGGTCTTTTACCCTAAACACACGCTCGAATTTCAAAACAAAAGCACGCGTTGACATATTCCGTCCGAGAGAAGGTGGATCTTGTGGAGGAGGTGTTTGCTGTGAAGAGAGCCTCTTCCAGAGAATGGCCGTTTGGGACGAATCCAAGTCCGATTAGTTAGAGAGCAGATTACATTAGGACCAAGCGACGCTGAAAACGCGCAGAACGGAAACAAAAAACTAACCGTATCCACGCGCGAAAAATATTTACCTGTGGGCGTCTGGTTGCCAGATGTGTAGCTTGGCTATAGCCCGACTCACCCAGTACCTCGGGGGAAAAACCCGAGAGTATGCCGAAAATCATAAAGTCCTTTTACCTGAGAACGGAGACATGATAGCTACGAAAGTCGAAATTCCCGACGAACGCTTCGAGAACAAGCGATTGCTTAGTCGCAAAGAAACGAAGAAATTTCGCTTCAAATATACCAAATTTCCAGCTTTAAATCGCCTGCTCCGCCAGAAGTGTTTAGCTTACGCGCCCCCCTTCAAAGCCAGATACAGCGTATGTCTCAACCGTAAAACCCTTGAAGGTAGAACAGCATGGGACCATCCGCCCTTGACTATACTTATACCTATTAAAAATCACGTTGACTGGAACAGTTTGTACATACTAATAATATGTATAAAGAAATGAAATGGATTGGCGTACGGTGGGGCAAAAGCCCACCAACACTTGGCATTAATTCCCCAATACCTTCTATATGATTCTGTTGGTCTTAATTTCATTCAGGAAGCGTGTTACTTGATAAATTGAAGTAATTAACATTCCTTTCACTGTTTTCTTATAGAAACTACGTCTTTTTGTACATTTAACAAGCACCCGACACGTTAGGGTCAAGTGGGGCTTGTAACTGTATTTCTGCAAAAGTAGACGTTATATTCACGTTGGAACAATGATGCAATGGAACTTCAAACAAATGTAATGAAGTTTTGCAAAGGTTGGGCTTGCTGTCGCGAGTAACACAGCCAGAACAACCAACGATACGCTATATTAGGTATATAATTAACAATTATATCCGCGATACAGTCCACAGTGTATTTGGACGCTAAACGAGGTGTGATATTCCCTGGACAGTTTAAACTTTATCCCACAAAAAAACGGGTTTTCAGCCACGTGATTTTTCCAATATTAGCGGGGTCGCGCCGCCGACGACCCTCGCGATTTCCTGTCTCCGCTTATTGTCACCCCCCTGTGGCTCAGGTCGTTGCCAACACGTGCAACGCAGATTTGCGGAAAACACGGTCGGTCCCTATGAGGTGAAAGTTTTAAGACTCAACCCCCTGAAACACAAACTACACTTACTTTCACGTGAACAACGTCATATTCGATTCTGAACAGAATCCCAGACATCGAGGTAAAAAGTGATCAATTTGGCGTGACATTAGGCACTCTAAAGGCCCCCATACACACTCCTTCTTGCCTGTTCGATTTACAGACTTGCATATACAGTCAAAAGTTGCGATGCAGCACAGAGCGCGTGTGTCAATTATCTGGCATGAACGCAATCACCGCGAGGTTGATTTATCCGGGTTCCGATTTGCCGCACATCAAAAGTAACGGGAAGTGTGGGCCGCCGGCAGACAGATTTAAAATTATTGACACGTGTAATTTGCTGAGAGGATTTATCGAATCGTACAAAGCAAATCAATGCATTTGGAAAATTAAATCTAACGATTATTTGGACAAAAATAAAAAAAACTGTTTATAAAATCTTAATAAATAAATTGCAGAAATTAGATCAGGATACGAATAAAGATGCAGTAGTAATTCTGCTCTTTTTATTAACAGCACTCTCTTCTCTGACCACTACTGTACTCGAGATCATTGCTTTTTATTAGCGTTTTTCTCCGGGTTTAAGAAAGGGAAAAAAAGACACGAGATTGGTGCCTCGTATACCTACACTTTTATTCATCTTTTGGCTGTTTAAAATCATGAAGGATGATTTAAAATCTTTACAACTTTCAGAATTATAAGCGTCGTTAACCGAACACATCCTTGTTCACTTGTCCCAAGGCTAGCGGCTTTTCCATTGGGCAGAAAAAAGAGAATCAAACGTTTTTCTAATTCTTACGAGTATCGCTATCGCCCTTACCACGACCAAAAATTTGAAAAAAAATCTACAGAATGGCAGACGGTTAAAGATAAAACATGTTTTCTCGTGCAGTTTTTGTAACTTTTAGGTGCCCAAAAAAAATAGATGTTTAGAAAATAATGACCTGATTTTTGTAGTGGCAGTAGCGACACTCATAAGGATTAAAAAACCTTTGGTTCAATTTTTTCTGCTTTTCTGCTGTAAAGAACTTCTCTGGCAAGTCTTCAGAGGTATATCCGTCGGCAGGATGAGGGTTGTGCCGCGTAGTGGGGGGTGGCAAGGTTTCCTTGGACCCTACAGGTAGCAAGGAATCTGCAGCAGTTATCGCAGAACCATTGCAGGGGACGCACACTAATTTCCGCTATTTTACATACGTTTTTCAATTTTTTTTTCCATTTTATTGTTAGTCTGTAGTGTATTCCTATTTTTTTCTCATTAGTTTACATAGTTTTAGTAATTTTATCGTATTTTTATAGTGTGTTTTATCGTATTTTTATAGTGTGTTTTATCGTATTTTTTATAGTTTCATTTATCGTATTTTTATAGTGTTTTTATCGTATTTTTAGTGTTTTTTTATCGTGTTTTCGTAGTATTTGTATTGTGTTTTTTTTTAGTATTACGTGTTTAAGTTAGTTGTCTTTAGTGTGTACCTTTGGCGTTTGGTTTTGAACCACATCCATATATTCTCCAGGTAAGTTCTATATCTCTATATTGCCTCCTTCGAAAATTCACAGACTTCTGAAGAATTTTCAACTGAATTGAGTAATCCTAATTCAGCTTCTTCATTGGCAGAGTGGCCTGTAACACATAAAATTTCACATCGAGCAATAATTTATTTACAGAACCTTTTTAAAAACAGCCAGAATTTTGGATTAAGAAATAGCATTATAACTCATTAAATCTATAGGTAATATCCCCGTATAATTCTTAAAAATTAGGAAATTCCCTTTCAGAAGAATGCAATTAGGGTCCTTCTCAACTTTTTAATGTCGCAGAAATAGCATATAAATGTGTGAACTTAGAATATGCTCATTCAATGTTTGTACTGTCTTTAGAATGTCTTTATGACGATAATATTAATGATTCAGGTTTTGATTTTTTCTGGTTTCAATTTCACTATACCTTTCAAGCTAAGAATACACGCTAGGAAATTTCTAAACATGCTTTGTTTCACGAATACCTGTGTATATAGGATTAGAAATGGCGCATACGGGTTGGCTCACCGTCGAATTCAAGGGCGATGAATCCGTGTCTGAAGTCCCCTCGGATTGGGTGGTAGGAGGATATTGTTATTGGCCACCTTATAAACCTAGCCGCATAACAGTGGCGATCAAGAATTGCGAGCTGCCCGCTGAATCGTGGGAGAAGCTCGCCGTATCAGTCTTTGCCGGTGGAATTTGTTGTACGTTGAAATTATTATTATATTTACTTATTAATTATTGCACTAATTAGTGACTAATTATTATACCCATTAATTACTAATGTGTTCATTCAGATGATTATGCCACGGCGAGGGCAAAGGCCAAAAAAGCAGAGGAAACAAGTGACCTACAGTCGGACGTGGATGCCGCAAGAAGAAAACGTAGACCACAAAGATATTCAAGCAGTGAGGAGTCAGGGCCGAACGACGTAGCGCTGATATCCTCACCTCAACCAACGTCACTGGTACCCCCACCTCCAAAAATGAGGAAACTAATTATACGATCAGGTGTGTAAATATGCTACATATAAATTACGATTACCTAATACAATCTTCTAATTCCCTTCCCGCTACTTTGCTCGGTGCCATCACATTATTTTTCTGTTGAAGTTATCTTCTGTCCTAGGCGTTTTGTGTCAAAAATCGTGTTGTTTCACAGATTTCCTTTTTAAAAATGACTCTTCTTCCGCAGTACTTAATGTACAAATTCCATCTTGCAACGATGTGGTTGCCAGCATCTGCCCTTGTGAAATAGTAACAATACATTTTTCACATTTTCCTTACGCTTTATTTGCAGTAATTGCGTTTTGGATGTGTCCATAATTCAGCTTCCTTACCTCGAGAATTATTATGTTTGCTTTCGTACTAGGCCCTTCCTTTGACGCAACCCCGCAGGTTCTCCCTTTCAAAATACGTTTGCACAGCAAGGTCTAAAGATTTCGAACTGCCGTAATTTTCACGGCCAATTACCTTGTCCTTAGAGGGGTTCTATATCGTAAGCAGTCCCGACAACGCTTGGGGATTATGTTTGCATGTCTTTGTACTTGAAACAGTACTTGTGTAATTCGTAATACTACTCTAATTAATGCAATAGAAATTTTCCATACAAATCCGATGTCATTTTTGCACGTACTAGCATTAGAAAATGTATGACAAGTCTGCCTTGGCAAAAGGACTCGCGCCTTCGTTAAAACCGGGCTTGCCAGAGGTAGGGAGTAGGGACGCAAACTCGTCCCTGGTTGCTCCAACTTGAGGTAACCCTGATTAAAGCACTGACGAGGGCGCGAGATACAAAACACATATCGCTCATTTGCTGCAATCTAGACGACACAACCCAAAATTTGCAGTTTTTGAGCTATTAGTATAGAAAAAGCGGTTGTTGTCTAAATATATAACAAAACTTTCCTACTCGTTTTCCCTTAAAATCGTGAATGTTGAGTTATATCGTTGTTGCAGCAAAACTCTTTAACAAAAATAATTTTGGTTTTTAGACGAAACAGCATCCCCCAGCACCAGCTATGGAAGCCAGGAGAGATCCTCTTTAGAACGCAACATCGAAATTGGTAAGTCAATATACATGTATATATAATGATAATTGTACTTTATGCGGAGATAGTTTTTTATCATAGAAAGTTACAGTGAAAAAATATAAAATGTAATAAATATTTTTCAGAAAACATAGATGCAGGCCCCAGTTGCAGCACCAGCAGCAGCAGCAGCAACACCGATTTCAAAACACTAATCGACCTAAACCACGCCATGATGGCTCAAAACAATTTTATGAGAAACTTACTCCTGGAAACGCTGGAGCGGGTGAAAAGCCTGGAAAGTAAAATTCAAACGCAACCAGCACCAGTGCCGGATCGGACATCATTTCTCATAAAATATAATCATTTGCAATTTCCATTGAACTCCGTAGAAAGAGTGAAAGAGTTGGAGGAAATACTAAAAGACGAAACCAATTTCCAGGATGCAGTAAGTAAAATATCATTATAGACTCTCCCCCCTCTCTCTCCCTCTCTCCCCCTCCCCCCTCTCTCCCCCCTCTCTCTCCCTCTCTCCCCCTCTCTCCCCCTCTCCCCCCTCTCTCTCCCTCACCCCTCTCTCTCCCTCCCTCCCTCCCTCCCTCCCTCTCCCTCTCTCCCCCTCTCTCTCTCCCTCTCTCTCCCCCTCTCTCTCCCTCTCTCCCCCCTCTCTCTCCCCCTCCCTCCCTCTCTCTCTCTCACTCTCTCTCTCTGTGCAGTCCAACCTGTAGGATAAGTCACTTTAATTTAGCCAAGCTGATAATTTTTTAATTATAGGTAAATGAATTGGCAAAATTTGGGGGAGCCAACATATATGATTTTGTAAAAAGGGTTTTCGGCTCCATCCTTACAAACGATTTGGCCCTGATGTTCAGCTGGTTGGGGAGGCAGGGGAAGCAACCAGTTTATAAATTAAAGTTGGCACAAGTCGTTATAGGTATGTAATTATCACCCAAATTTCACCATAGCTAATACTGATTAATGTAGAATTCAATATATATATATATATATATGTAACATCTTATTGAAATTCTTGTTTAAGATGCTGCGGAAAAGGGGAAAATGTCCACAAACAGGAAAGAAGCGGAGTCCTCCATCCAGAAATGGTTCAAGCGAGCCTGCGACCGGAAAGCGGCGAAAAATTAAATTTAGTCACGGCAGTGCCGCCCTTAGGGTTTGCGGGGCCCGGGCCAAAAGTTGATATTATTGAAAACGTCTAATTCAAAACTTAAGGGGTTAAACCACTGTAGAATTTAAAAAAAAAAAGAAAATTTTTTTTTTGTTCAAAAAATGGTTTAGGGTCTTAAAAATAATATACCAAAAGATGGAGGGTGGCAAAAATGTCTAAATGTCCAAATTTTCAATTCTACCGCAACGCTCTTGTGTATGTCCCGAGCGCCTTTTGTTATCACTGCACGCGCTGTAGTTTTGTTTTGGAGTACGGAAGCAGGAATAACAACAGTCTATAGAGAAGGGACTGTCCTCCGAATAGTCTAGAATGTTAAGAACGTCTGTGCAGCGTTAGTAAAGTGAGGATCGACCGTTGAAAAGGACGCTTTGCTTTCGTGTATAAGTTTTGTAATATTCGAATACGCGTTTTTCTCGAAACCACTTTTTTTTAACTGGCCGGAAACATAACTCGAACAAATCTTCACCGATCGATCTGAAAATTTAATAGTATATTCAAAATTGCTTTCTCTAGCGACGTACGTAGGATTTTTTTTTTATATTGCATATTTTTTTTTTAATAAACCATTTTGTGACGATTTTTTTCATGAAATTGCACCATTTCGCAAAAAATCAATATATCGAAAAAATCCTACGTACGTCTCTTGCTGTTGTTCTATAGAATCGAAAAGACTTTGGTTTTTTGATCCAGGTCAAAAATTGCGGGAGTTAGGTTTCCGGCCGTAGACCCTTTCAAAAAACAGGCACCGACTGAGAAATGCTGCGCAGCCACCATTTTGTCATGAACGAAGTTGAAAAAAATATTTTTTGTACTTCATTACTAGAATTATAAATCCCATTTTACAGAATTTCGATTGATCTCTTTATTGCGCAAAAAAAAATTCCCGAAATATGCCTATTTTTTCGTACTCTACAGTGGTTTAACCCCTTAAGCTTTAATCAGTTATAAAATCTTTTACAAACATCCAATGTTGATGCGGCGATTCCGCTCTGTAGAGGAAGGAATTTTATAGGTCCAGTAAAAATTTCACTTTATCCTTTATATTTAAATATGACTTTTTTCTGTTCGGAACGGGCGTTAAAAGTATTGAATTCGATTCCTGAATATTCAAAGTATCTTGCTGATGGTTTCGCTGATGTATATCATAACGTATAATTAAGTGATTAATAAGTTTTTCACGTGTATCAGCTACAAATCCGTGAAAAAGTAGTTTCTTGTTACCGAACTTAAGAACGGCCAAATTTTAAGTATTAAGTATTTCTTGCACGAGTATATTAATCTAAGAAAAATATTCTCAAATAAGTTAAAAAATAATTGTAAACTGTTTGTACATTGTTTTTGTAAACACACTGAATTATATATATGATACAAAACATGGTATGTAATAATAATAATGATAAAAAAAGAAATATATGTGTCCAACTGCGAACTTCCTTGTTTTTTTCAAGTATCTGTAAAGAAATTTTAAATAAATAAACAATGGAAATTAATTTTTATCGTGTCCGATTTCATTTTTATAACCCTCTGTTTTATTAAATTTATATTATAATTAATCAGTATCGATAACCGTCTTAACGATTTTTAAACAGCTGTATCAGCCCCAATTTATCGATAATTAAGACGCCTGTCAGTCCTAATCCAGGCCCGTTCCAGGCGCCTTTTAGGCGCCCATTTCAGGCGCCTTTGAGGCGCCTGTCAGTCCTAATTCAGGCGTTTTAAAGGCGCCTTTAAGGCGTCCCGTTTTGTAACATCAGGCGCTCCGAAGGCGCATATTGGACGCTCGTGGGAAACTCGCGGCGCCTTTAAGGCGCCTCGAGCGCCTGGGACCAGGCGTCTGAAAGGCGCCTTTAAGGGGGTAGACACGTCACGTGGTCTGGCCGATTCGCCAGGTCGGTATTACAGCAGGTTTTTTCTGCACTGAAATGGTATTACCCATAGATACGCGGCTGCCTGTGCACGCGAGAGGGAGCTGTTTGCTATTTCCATATGTTATTTTGAATGTGGAAAGAAATTCTCAGCTGTTGCGTTGTACTTTAGAAAGTCTACTGGTACTGCAAACGTAGAAAATTCATTGTACATTTACTTGAAATGTGCTTATGCTACAATATTCTACGTTGGCAGCAAGGAATTATAAGTGAAAAGGAAAAATAGATGAGGGCATGTCCCCAGAAAATGAAGTTTGTTAGGATAGACATTTTTTAATTAGCAAAACACTGAAACAGAACATGAAATACACATCCTATGCAGAAAGCAGTTATGAACAAACATATATAAAATTGTGTTTGATGATCAATCCAACGCGTGATTATTATGTGGTCCCTCCTCGAAGTGACAGAAAATATAACCTATGTATATGCTATAAGACAATAAATATTTAGCGGCTATTTCGTTGTATTACGCTACATTTGTGAACTTTTCATCATCCTTCCGAAACATTATTATTACGCCGCAACAGTATCTTTAGGAAATCGGGTATAGCATATAGGTTATATTCTCTGTCACTTGGAGGACCGGATTTTCTGTCCTCGAAGTGAGAAGTGACAGAAAATATAACCTATATGCTAGACCCGATTTCCTAAAGATACTGTTGCGACGTAATACTAATGTTTCGGAAGGATGATAAAAAGTTCACAAATGTAGCGCAAAAGATAGCGTATACATAGGTTACATTTTCTGTCACTTCGAGGAGGGGACCATAGACATATATAGACGGCGGAGCGTAAGCTGAGAGGGGTGGCAAGGTTCGCGGTAAGGGGAGCGATACGAGTAAATCGGATAACGCTGTGGTTATGCATGCCGAATGCATCCGAAGCTATCCGACGTGCCTGTATCTGAACCTATGCCTTTACCCTTCCAGGCCTTCCTTCCCCACGCCGATAGTCCCATCTTCTGATCCGTCTATATATGTCTATGGAGGGGGCCACGTAATAATCACGCGCATCCAGCCTGCGCATTTTTTTTATGAAAAAATTATTTAAATCGGACTATTTTTAACGAAACGGGCTTTCAATTCTGCAAACAAATTTTTCACGTAATTTCCTTAATTATGGTTTGAGTTGTATCATTTTTGGGGCCAATTTGATTGAGAAAGTATAAGGAATCGATTGACGCCACGATCGCAAAGATCTGATTAGAAATTGCAAAACTTCAGATTCATCAGTGCTTAGTGCGCAACATTGTATGGCCCCGCTGGTTTCAAGCGTCGAAGCCGACGAAACTCAGCGAGACACATGTGTAAAATAACATATTTGCAGTTTTATAATTGAAGATGTAGTGAACGTTACAGGACTGTCTTTATATATGGCTCTCACAAACAAAATCGCCTGACTTGTTAGACATGAAACCGGGCATACAAATGGTTGCGCATATCGCCGAAAGCATCAGAAAGAATATGTACAGTCTTCCAATGTTTCAATTGTTGAGAAGCCTTTGGGCTCAGTTTATCGGGAAAGACCTACCCACCCCACTGTTTTGCTTTCTCGTTGCGAGCGTGGACCTTCGGGTCCTAGTAGACCGCCCGTTGACAGCCGAGAACAATAAAACCGACGAGCTAGATAAAATACCCAGTACAGAAAAATAAAATGTTCGTGTTTTTGATAAGTATTGATGAAAGTATTACCGATGAATTTTTTAGGATTTCCCGATGAAAATTATATCAAACATGGAGCAATTCGATCAATTTTTATTGAACGTAGAGTGTGTTCTAATCATGAATTCATAAGAAAAAATAGACTGAATTGCTTCGTGTCTTGACTCACCAACAATCCATGAATGGTAACACTCTCATCAAGGTGTAATGAGAAATTTTCACCATTTCGTATTGAGTACTGGATGACTCAAGTCGCCGTCGACCGAGGGTGTACCGCTGGTGCGCTATTTCACTCGCACTCGGTTCACATCGTTCGGTCTCCTTGTCAAGCGGTTCGAGCGAGGGCCCTGATAGGGGTGAATTTATTTGGGAAACAAAAGTCGCGTCATTCATGACACCTACTCGCGAACAGATATACATATGTACGAGAAGAAACAATGCAATTGCCCGATGACTTGAAGCAACATTTCAATAGGTAAATGCATGAAACTCTGGGATCAGGAATTCCGAACCCAGTGGGGCATATGTAAGAACTGGCGAAATTCAAGAATAGTTCGTCGTCTAAATTTTACAAGCATTTATTTGACGTGAATATAAAGTTTGTTAGCAAAGTATTTCTCGATTTGAGTTCTGTAGAAGGCTGATTTACCTTCGCCATGGAAAGTCCTCTCTTGTCCTTCTCGCTGGCAATCATGCGACTCGCTGAGTTTCGTGGGCTTCGGCGCTCGAAACCAGCGGGGCCATACAATGTTGCGCGCTAAGCAGTGACAAATCTGCAGTTCTGCATTTCTAATCAGATCTTTGCGAAAGTGACGTCAGTCGATTCCTCATGTTTTCTCGATCAAATTGGCCCCAAAAATGATATAATTCGGACCAAAATTAAGGAAATTACGTGAAAAATTTGTTTGTAGAAGTGAAAGCTCGCTTTGTTAAAAATAGTCCGATTTAAATTATTTTCTGCCAATATAACCGGGAGAATGCCAAGAATCCAATGGTGTCACTTTCATATTGATACGATGAAAAATAAAAAAATTCTGTTTCTTTATAATCGATGACACATCGCCGAGCACGGCGATCTCGCGCGGCTCGAGACACAAAGGTTCTCGTCGGTTATTCGAACTTCTAAGATCGTATTCAGATTTATTGGCCGGTGAGTTTCGTAACTAGGGGTGTGCGGTTACCCGATTTTTCGGGCTCGGGACGGGCCGGCAACTTTCGGGCGGGATCGGGCGGGGTCCCGATACTTTCGTATTGCTCGAGATCCCGACAGTTTCGGGACCCCAAGACTCGATTCGGGCTACAAGCATAGCCGCCATGAGCGGACAATTTGATATCAGGTCGGCTCGGCAAAACTCGGACGCGATCGGACGATATCGTTACCAGTAATAGATTAAAATTATTACCTGAGAACATAGAAAAATTATGTTTCTTACACGTTAATTTGAAATAACAAAATATTCGCCTCCTGTATATTGTTGTTATTATGAAACATCCAGGAAATATTCCTTTTTGTATGCTTATAGTTCGTACGTTTTCTATTTTAAATCTGAACCTATCCAGAAAAAGATAATACCCTATATATTCCCTTTACATAAAGTACTAAGTATGAAGTATATTTTATTCAGATTTTAAAATATTGTCGATATAATAGTCTTCTTCCCAAGTTCTGAACATGGTGTTTATTTAAGTACGTATATGGATGTATTCAGTATTCACAGACTACTTGGTAGCAATGAAAATACATATATATGTAAATAAATAATAAGATACAAATTATGATTCAACAGGAGACAGAAAGGTAAAAACTTATCACTCTGGTATCGATATAAATGATATACATAATTCTTTCCGTCTCGGACCGCTCGTAATAGCTGGCTTTCGAGCCAATCGCGTCCGAGTTTTGCCAAGCCGACCTGAAATCAAATTGCCCGCTCATGGCGGTCATGCTTGTAGCCCGAATCGAGTCTCGGGATCCCGAAACCGTCGGGATCTCGAGCAATACGAAAGTATCGGGACCCAGCCCGATCCCGCCCGAAATTTTCCGACCCGTCCCGAGGGCCGAGAATCCGAGCCGCGGGACAATCCGCACACTCCTAATAGGGCCCTTTACACGGACGTTCCAGCGCGCGTTCCGGCGCGTCACACGCCGCGCGGCACGCAAAAGTACGTGAACGCCGGAGCGACGCTCCTTCGTGCACGCCAGAAGGTTATACTCGCCACTACTTAGAGACAGCGAGTTCGGCCTGATATTTCTACGTCGACTCCATCTACATGTTTCTACGTCGACTCCATCTACATGTTTTTTCCACGATCCACCGCAGTGGTGTATTGTGTACTACCTGTTCGATGTATATGATAGATTTGCGAAACGATCGGCAAGACACGATCGGCAAGACACGATCGCGATATATGTTCGCGAAAAGTATACGAATTCCTCGATATACCTGGCTAGTAGAGGATATCATAAATACTGTTACTGTAGGGTACACTGAAACATCTGTTTTTAGGAAGCTACATTTGGTTGACCTGAAGGTGCTACAAATTCTGGAAATGTTTTATGACTCAGTTATAACGACTGTAAAATTTTACAAGGGTACTTTAAAAAATGTCCAAATGTTTCCCCGCCAATGCGATGGCAAATGAAATTGCATTTAACACATTCCCTGTTGTGACGATCATAATTATTACTATCAACGGCAATAATTTACCATGTCACTGCTTGTTTTAATATAAAAACTAATATTGATAGACAATACATACACATAGGTATGCAAGTGATGTTATACGTAAGATAAATGATAAAGAGATGTAATATGCAAGATGTTTTGAAGAAGGGGGTAGTCTTCTGATTGCTCGTGATGCAGGTCAAATTTTTCACCCACGCTCTTGCGTGGCGCGCAAGAAAGCACCACAGTCCTGCCCGCGTGCTAGAAAGCACCACGCTCCTGCCCGCGCTCCAACCTTGACTCCAGAAGAGTTTACATAAGAGACAGAAAAGGTAGTTAGAAAAGGAAAAAACGGCACTTGAAATCAGGCTCGTCGCGCGCCTCAGGATTTCTAACAGTGCAGAAATCCTGAGGCGCGCGACGAGCCTAGCAGCCGATCCTGGCAGCCAAGACTCCAGAGGCAACGCCGTCGATAAGCCGTGCCTCGATGGGTTTCGAGGACTTCGACCCTCGAGACCAGGGGGGCCGTACAATCTTGCCCCCTAAGACGTGGCGAATAGAAAATTCTACATTTCTCACCGGATCTTGGCGAAAGTGACGTGAATCGTTTCCTTATGTTTTCCCGATGAAAATGGTCCAAAAACGACACAAATCGGATTGTAATTAAGGAATCTTTGTAATAAATTGATTTCCATAATTTCATTAAAAATAGTTCGATTTATATGAAAGTTGGTAGGCATAATTTTCATTTGAAAAACATGAGAAATCCATCGGTATCACTTCCATATCGATAGAATAAAGAATAAAGTATACAGTTTTTCTGAAACAGGTATGAATCCTTGGCCGACCGCAGCGAATCGAGGTCGGCGACCCACAGTCGAGGGTGAAATATTTATTACAGCGTATTAAGAAATTCTTTATTCTTCATCGTATCGATATGAAAGTAACACTAATGGATTCCTGGCGTTCTCCCCATTAAAATTATCACAAATATCATGCAAATCGGACTACTTTTACACAAACAATACAATTCATAAAAGATTGTACGGCCCCCCTGGTCTCGAGGGTCGAAGTCCTCGAAACCCATCGAAGCACGGCTTATCGACGGCGTTGCCTCTGGAGTCTTGGCTGCCAGGATCGGCTGCTAGGCTCGTCGCGCGCCTCAGGATTTCTGCACTGTTAGAAATCCTGAGGCGCGCGACGAGCCTGATTTCAAGTGCCGTTTTTTCCTTTTCTAACTACCTTTTCTGTCTCTTATGTAAACTCTTCTGGAGTCGAGGTTGGAGCGCGGGCAGGAGCGTGGTGCTTTCTAGCACGCGGGCAGGAGCGTGGTGCTTTCTAGCACGCGGGCAGGACTGTGGTGCTTTCTTGCGCGCCACGCAAGAGCGTGGGTGAAAAATTTGACCTGCATCACGAGCAATCAGAAGACTACCCCCTTCTTCAAAACATCTTGCATATTACATCTCTTTATCATTTATCTTACGTATAACATCACTTGCATACCTATGTGTATGTATTGTCTATCAATATTAGTTTTTATATTAAAACAAGCAGTGACATGGTAAATTATTGCCGTTGATAGTAATAATTATGATCGTCACAACAGGGAATGTGTTAAATGCAATTTCATTTGCCATCGCATTGTCGGGGAAACATTTGGACATTTTTTAAAGTACCCTTGTAAAATTTTACAGTCGTTATAACTGAGTCATAAAACATTTCCAGAATTTGTAGCACCTTCAGGTCAACCAAATGTAGCTTCCTAAAAACAGATGTTTCAGTGTACCCTACAGTAACAGTATTTATGATATCCTCTACTAGCCAGGTATATCGAGGAATTCGTATACTTTTCGCGAACATATATCGCGATCGTGTCTTGCCGATCGTTTCGCAAATCTATCATATACATCGAACAGGTAGTACACAATACACCACTGCGGTGGATCGTGGAAAAAACATGTAGATGGAGTCGACGTAGAAACATGTAGATGGAGTCGACGTAGAAATATCAGGCCGAACTCGCTGTCTCTAAGTAGTGGCGAGTATAACCTTCTGGCGTGCACGAAGGAGCGTCGCTCCGGCGTTCACGTACTTTTGCGTGCCGCGCGGCGTGTGACGCGCCGGAACGCGCGCTGGAACGTCCGTGTAAAGGGCCCTATTGACTGCATCACGCTTTTACTGTGGCTTGTGTATCCAGCTAACGCTTCAGTTTTGCTATGATTCCACGTTGGCAGTCCTCCCGAGTAGGCGCCATCTCGTGTCCACTAGCTCAACTAAATTTGTCACGTGACTTGCTCTGCATTATCGCCAATATGGCGGAACTCGTATTTGGGAATGCAATCACGGGGATACGTTTTTCGTCCTTATATGAACAGATTTTAGGCTGGGTGAGGTCTCATTCGAAAGAGGAAGGTTCGAGACAGCCCGCTCTGGTCATCGTTTGAGCCACAAAACTCTTTTAGTGACCTAAAAATACTTGGATTCCTGCGGGTGTATTTTGTCGACTTTTGCTCTACTTTGAACACTCATATTATTAGATATCAACACAATCTCGTCGAACCATGACCAGAGCGGGCTGCATCGAACCTTCCTCTTTCGATTGAGACTTCACCCAGCCCAAAATCTGCTCATATAAGGACGAAAAACGTATCCCCCCAAACCCATGTTTCGGGCACATTATGTGGATATTACAGCGCGCTGCATTACCCGTGTCTACCCCCTTAAGGCGCCTGTGTGCTGTGTGGGTATTCAGAATTTCAACATCTTTTGTTTTACAAAGATAACTACAATGCCATGCTTTTGTCGCCTTCTTCGATTGCAATACAGGTAGTACAGCAGTGCAATACGTTTATAGCTTTCCCTTCCGAATTCATTATGATTGATTCAGAACCGCTGAAAGTATGGTACGAACTTTCCGCAAAATATGATTCTGAAGAAGATGTATGTCTGGATTGTCCACACAAAGCATTAATCCTGTCATCAACTTCTAAACATTCTGCTGCGCGCGTTAAGGAAACTTCCACTTTTTCTTTACAATCTTTCAACAGTTTCGTCATTTTCAAAATGTACTTTTGCCTAATATGAAAACACCATTTTATTATACGTTCAGCTTCCAATCTACTTGCTTCTCCGGACGGCATGCTAATAACTTTTGAAAGTTTTCTAATATAAGTTTCTTTGTTATTTTTGGTTGCTATATTGTTATTTGTTACAGCAATATAACGATACTTTTTTATTATTTGCAGAGCAGCACGACGTTTTGCTACTTTATTATAATCATCTCCTTTACGTATTTCATGATAATATACCTTCCGCTTTTTGGACATAACTTCTTTATTTAGCTGATAAAATTTTTTTCGCTTTCCGCATATCACTTCTGTATTTGCGTCATACTGCATTTTTCTATTTTTTAATATACTGTTACGTACGCAGACTTATCTTTGACTTTCTAACCCTTTCGGGTGTCCGGAATGCACGTGACCCGGCGGGGTCACCGTTTCCTGCAGTGGTGTGATGCAACCGAGTTTTCCCCGAAAACTAATATTCAATGAAGGCACTCATGTCCCCACTACTTTCTAACCGAATTTCACCGTATAAAAGGGCCATGAATCTACACTCGGGGGCTCATTTCAAATCTAGTACGCATAGACGAAAGAGGCTTATTTACTTCAACTTAAACCAGACAGTACGTAGAGTTGCTGATAGGTGTTGTTACTATTAAACTCTTTGAGACCCCCGCATTTCTCAGTGCGTCAAAACCGAGAGGTGGACTTAGGTACCGCGACAATTAAACACTAAAAACATTTGTAAAAGACTGAACTTATAGAATATAATTAGTTATTTCTAACCCAGAGTTCTTTTATTTAAATTAACCATTATCTGAATTTCCTCTTCGAGATAAACCCACATAGATACTCCTTTACCGCTCAAGGTGTATCACTTTATAAAGTTACGAGGCTAAACTAACATTTCCTAGTGGCTCCCGGGGATACCAGACCCCGGTTCGTCCACGACAACCAACCTCCTAGTGGCTCCCGGGGATACCAGACCCCGGTTCGTCCACGACTTCCACCTTCCTAGCGGCTCCCGGGGATACAAGACCCCGGTTCGTCCGTGAAAGCTTACCTTCCTAGTGGCTCCCGGGAATACCAGACCCCGGTTCGTCCACGACAACCAACCTCCTTATAGCGGCTCCCGGGGATACCAGACCCCGGTTCGTCCGCTACTAACAAACTCCAAAAAACAAACTCAATCCTCGGCCTCACAGCCGCCATTCACATTGCCCTCAGCCTCGGCTCGTAACAAATTGGTGACAGCGGTGGGATTTATTCTCTTAGCTGGTTATTCAGATTTTGATGTGCTTTCGGCACAAGCCAAATCTTACGGCCCCGCGTCCGAGAAGGCCTATTAGAGTTAGGCCGGAATATCGCGAGAATATTTGTATTAAAGGTTGGACTACAACCTTGGTCGATGGTAGCAAAATCTGTTCACAGTGTGCTTTAACCACGCCTAAAGAAATATCAAGTACCGCATTAGAACATCGGTTTCAACGTAATCCGCCTGTAGTTCTTTGCGAATCTTGTAACGAGTTCTTGTACGAGACTCAACCAATTTTGTATTGCCCTCGTTGCACACTAAATTACCTCACGCACGGTCCGTGAACGGTTCGGATAATTTGAAGCAATCAAATTATCTGTAAAAGGAAAGAAAATCTTTCGCTTTTACTTTTAACGCCTGTTCGGGTCGTTACTTTATTAATTAATCATGCCCGGAAGCCAAGCCTCGGCCTCTCCGGAGGATATAGCTAATCTGACTTTGTCAATGGCCAATTCAATGGCATTACTTACACAGCGTAACTGCATACAGTACGCCGCAGCCTCAATTCCGGTTTTCGACGGTGAGACTCCAGCCCTCTCGGTTTTCGCGCAGAATGTAGAAAACGGGTTGGCATTGATACCGCCAAATACGGAGACTGAATATCTGACAATCGTATTAACAAAACTCACGGGTCCTGCGAGAATTAGTATTCGGGACAAGACATTTCCTGATACGTCGGAGTTATTAAAATATCTTAAAAAACGTTACGCTCCGGGACGTAATCTAGCGCATTTCCAAGGGGAAATCGCTCGACTTAAAATTCGTAACGACGAATCTTTAAGAAGATATATCGACCGAGTTAGTCATCTCGCTCATCGCTCTCGCGCAGCAATTCGGGATCGGTACGGTGCGAACGCCGATATAATAACGAAGGAAATGGACAAAGACATACTGGAGAATTTCATCGAGGGATTACCGGAACGCGTTGCGTGGCGAATGGCGGCATTGGGCCAAAAACACAAGGATTTGGACGAGGCGATTGAGGCCGTCCTCCTAGTAGATCGTCGCCTCAGGAATCGCCGTGAAACCCACGACGACCGATCGATAGATTATGACGACGAGTATCGCGGAAGAAGACGGAGCCGTGAACGGGATCACGGGCCGCGACCTCTGTACCCTCAGTCACCCTCTCCCTCGCGTTATCGCAGGCAATACTTTAGGGACAGGAGCGCATCTGGTTCGGAAAATAAATACGAAGATCGACCAAAACGCGTGACGGCTATGACCTTACGTAGGAGCGATTCACGTTCCCCATCCTATAATTCTGACGCGTCAGAACAGGGTAATTACCGCGATAGGAAATACACTGGGAGAAATAGTGATAGGCAAGAATTATACTGTTGGAATTGCGGCGTGAAGGGACACGACGGGAAGAGTTGTAGGGAAAGAAGCAGATTTCAGCGTAGAACTAGATCACCGATAACTTCGTCCGCCGGACCAAGTAAATCTTTAAACTTCGAGGACGCTCATCGCAACGGCGATCCGGTGAGTGTTTTAAAAAAGGATCGCCCAAAAACAATCCGGTTCACCGACGAGAAGAACGAAGATTATTCAAAGAGGCGCCAATACCGAGAATCAGAGTTGACGTCCCAGAATTGGAAAACGGACAAGGGGAGTTTCTCATAGACGGAGGGGCCTCCGTTAACCTAGTCGCCCTTAACGTATTAGGAGATAAGGCCGAAATCACTTCCAGAGAAAAGATAGAGATAACGAGTCTGTCTCCTTCGCCCATTCACACTTTGGGAACCACTACGTTGCATATCAATGGCATTCCAGCGTATTTCTATGTGATTAAAGATCTCCCCGTAGTCGCAGATGGTCTCATAGGAAGCCCTTTTTTGCTACAAGAGCAAGCAGCGATTTCCTACCATCACAAAACACTCGTCACTCACAGTCAACCGGTTAGGCCTATCAGATTTATTAACTTCCCAGAAATGGAGGAACAGTTCAACTCTTCCAAAATAAAGCACCGAATTCCTGGAAGGACAACGCAGCAGATAGCGTTGTTAGTGGCCAACCCGGAGGTCAAGGAAGGTTA
This sequence comes from Andrena bucephala, assembly GCA_947577245.1. Classification (NCBI taxonomy): domain Eukaryota; kingdom Metazoa; phylum Arthropoda; class Insecta; order Hymenoptera; family Andrenidae; genus Andrena; species Andrena bucephala. The sequence goes on along the minus strand of OX387716.1, from coordinate 80,287,131 downwards.
TCTTCCGCGTCTCAAGACACCAAAGAACGTTTTCATCGGCGAAGCTGTGGTATCTAATCAATATGGAAAATGTTACGTTTTAGCCACCAACACCGGAGACGAGGAAGAAGAAATAGATTTGGAGCCTCAATATTTACAACCCTACGATACCATGGACACCTCCGACGAAGACCCAATTTCATCGTATTTATCACAACCCATCAACGAACAAAATAGAGGTCAGAATATATGGAACACCCTAAAAACTGATCACCTTAATCCTGAAGAAAAACGACACATTGAGGACATTATTCAAGAATTCTCTGATAGGTTTTTCTTGCCGGGAGATAACCTTGATAAAGTTCCAAATTTCCATCACTCTATTCACGTAACTGACGAAATTCCTATTAATACAAGACAGTACAGATACCCACTTGTACATCAAGAGGAGATTCAACGGCAAGTAGGAGCATTGTTATCACAAGGCATTATCAAACCGTCTACATCACCATACAATTCACCCTTGTGGATCGTACCTAAAAAGGCCGATTCTGATGGCAACAAACGCTGGCGTATGGTCATCGATTTTCGGGCGTTAAATGAAAAAACCATCAGCGATAAATATCCACTTCCTCAGATTACTGAAATTTTGGATAAGCTGGGGAGTGCAAAATATTTTTCAGTTTTTGATTTGGCCAATGGTTTCCATCAAATCGAAATGGATCCAAAGGACCAAGCGAAAACGGCTTTCACCACTCCGTATGGGCATTACGAGTTTGCGCGTATGCCTTTTGGGTTGAAGAACGCACCACCAACATTCCAACGCCTTATGGACCAGGTTTTAACAGGTATGCAAGGAACTGAATTATTTGTATATCTGGACGACATCGTGGTTTACTCCTCGTCGCTCCGGGAACACGAAATCAAAGTTAGGAAATTATTGAATCGCCTGCGTGAACACGGACTCACACTCCAAACCAACAAATGTGAATTTCTCCGCAAAGAAGTTGCATACTTGGGACACATAGTATCAGCAGATGGGGTAAAACCGCATCCAGGGAAGTTGCAAGCAGTGAAGAACTTTCCTGTGCCCAAGACACAAAGAAACATCCAGCAATTCTTGGGTTTAACAGGATATTATCGCCGTTTTATTCAAGACTACTCACTGAAGGCAAAACCATTAATTCAACTTTTGGGAAAAGGAATTAGATTCAAATGGGCCGAAGAGCAACAGCGAAGCTTTGAAAAATTACGAGACGAGCTTTGTGAAGCACCAATTCTACAGTATCCAAACTTCAACCGACCATTTGTCATCACTACAGACGCCTCAGATTTCGCAAGCGGAGCAGTTCTAAGCCAAGGAGACATAGGTTCTGATTTACCAATAGCTTATGCTTCCCGAAGCTTAAATCAAGCCGAGAAAAATTATTCCGCCACGGAGAAAGAATGCTTAGCCATGGTATACGCAGTTCAATACTTTAGATCATACATTTTTGGTCAGGAGTTCACTCTAGTTACTGACCATCGACCTTTGGTTTGGTTGCATTCGGTCAAAGATCCGACTTCGCGATTAGTTAAATGGAAACTAAAACTTCTTGAGTATGAATACAAGGTCGTGCACAAAGCTGGAAAAATCAACAAAAATGCTGATGCATTATCACGAAACCCTACAGCAGTTTGCTTACCTCTCTCCTCTAAGGGGAAGATGATCTCTGACACCAACACCATAGGACATCGCATCAGGACATTATGCCGAAACCAAAAGGTGAAGCTAAACTACAAAGAACCCAGTTCCGAAGATTCTGATGAAGCCACTACACCAGTTGCTCGCCGAACACAGCGAAAAACTAAACCACCACAAACCACGTTAAAAAGGAAAATATTACCTCCTTCATTATCAACCGTACAACCTGCACCGGTAAACCGGGAAGAGGAGGAACCCATTGAGGAGGACAGAACTTTAACCGCAGATTCAAATCCTTTCTGTGACTCAAATTCCTTGGACGCTACATTAATACCCGCAGATCAAAGTCAACTATTTTCACAGACAATCATGGAAGGACCAAACGGTTCCAATCTCCCTATATCACCAGTATCATCATCCACGTTCAGTAATCCAATTATCACATCCACACGTATTCCTCTAAGAAACATGACGACCCCTTTACAAAATATATCCATCCCTTTACAAAATTTATCCCTTGGAACAAATACTCCCAGGATGGTGGATACCGTTCTGATAGATTCTGAATCTTCACCACCTGAAGATAGCAGTTCGGATCAAGAGGAACCACCCAATATCCCAACCATACCACAGTCAACCATATCAAGCAGTAATCTTCAAAATCCACCAGAAGATACCAGGAAACAACTGATTGAGGAATCACATAGCAGCCTCGTTGGAGGACACAAAGGTGTTACCAAAACATTCAATCGACTACAAACCAAATACCACTGGCCTGGTATGCGAAGAGACGTACAGGATTTCATCAGGAAATGTAAGAGCTGTCAGGAACAAAAATTAGTTAGAGCAAAAACACGGCAACCTATGATCATCACCGATACGCCTTTGGAGCCCTTCGATAAACTAGCTTTGGACACCGTTGGACCTCTTCCGGAGACTCCTGCTGGGAACCGTTACATTCTAACAATGCAAGACAGCCTCACGAAATATTGCATCGCAGTTGCAGTACCGTATATTCGAGCCACTACAATCGCAGATGCTTTTGCACGTCATTTTATTTCAATCTTTGGGACACCGCGTTCAATATTAACAGATAAAGGAACCAGTTTTGTGGGAAAGATAATGACACACCTCGCTGAAATCTTCAAGATAAAACAACTAACTACTTCCGGATACAGGCCTCAAACAAACGGTTCTTTGGAGAGAAGCCATATCGTCCTTACAGAATATTTAAAACATTACATGGAGTCGCATGAAGAATGGGATATCTTCATTCCATTTGCCATGTTTTCCTATAATACATCTGTGCACGAAGCCACTAACTTCACACCACACGAGCTGGTATTTGGAAAAATGGCTCGTTTTCCCAGTGCTTTTGATGTCGATCAAAATACAGAAACCTACGGGAATTATCTTACAGAACTAATCACTCGGATGACAAATATCCGCAACACTGCAGCGGATCACCTCAACAGAGCAAAGGAACGATCAAAACGGTACTACGACAGACGAGCACGCCCGCAACAATTCAAAGAAGGGGAATACGCCTACGTTATAAAGGAACCTCGATTAAGCAAATTCGATCCTCATTATATCGGACCATATAAAATAGTTGACGTATCAGATTTACATAACGTAGTCCTGAGTACTGATAATCGCAAACTAATTACTAAACATCAGGATAAATTAAAGCACGCATTTCATCCTGACGATTCTTCGGAATCAGAATGAAAATCATCATACTCCTTCCAGTCATTATGCCAGTGCCACACAATCTTTTCCGATCCGAAGAAGACGAGGGAGAAGAATTTTATGGACCCTGGGATGGAGTTAGACCTACGGATTATCCAGAAGTATACAGGAAGCTTTCGACGTTGTTCTGCGTACAACCATGGACTTTGCACATTTATGAAGCCGAGACTCACCGAATTTGCGAAATTTGCTGGGGAAAATTGCAACGACACGAGCAAGCGGTATTCACCGAAGGAGGATGGCATTCTGTCTGCGTAAATCAGTCGTTGCGAAAAAACTGCACTTGCGAAGTCTGCGGCAGCAGAATCGCTGCTCACCGGCCTGCAACCGAATGTTCGGAGTGCATTGAGGAATATTTCGAGATGGATCGCGAGACCTAGATACAAGTTGAAGCAGGAAAAACCGTCGACGTAATAACGCGATGGTAGACTCGCGTCGATATTAGTTATTTAAAAAAAAATAAATAAATAAAAAAAATAAAAATAAAATAAAAATAAAAATAATAATAATAATAATAATAGTAATAATGGTAATAATAATAATAATATAAATATATATATATATATATAAATAAATACATTATAATAATAAATACGTCAGAAATAAAGAAAACCAACCCAAGGGAAGCAATAGGCTGGAAACGGCAGGACTCGGGATAACACAACGTTCTGTTCGCAGGAGCGATAACGGACAGGAAGAACATGATTTGGATCTTCGTTCTCATTCTATCTGCTGCTTATGGCATCGGGGAGAAGGTCGGGGAAGATTACACCATCACTCCATTGAAATATAACACTGGGTTGTACTTCGAAAGACTGCAACCCTTGAGATTTTACCGTACGCAATGGAAACTGGTAACCTCTCTCGAGATAACAGATTATTTAAAGAACAGGCCAGCCGTGGAGGAGCATATCAAGCGTGCCAAAGACATTTGTACTAGAAGGGGACTCGACGCGTGCCCCGCAGACGAGCTTGGCCCAGCCATAATTAAAAAACTAGAAGACAGCCGCAGATACAGCGACATGCTAGGAGCAACCTTAGGAGGGGGTCAACGTAGACGGTCCCGAGGAACTCGTGTTACCAGGGGCGCACCCTTATCGTTCATCGGCACAATTAGTAAAGTCCTATTCGGCACTTTATCGGAAGACGACGAAGTCCATTATAATCAAGCACTCGATCGGTTATACTCACAACAAAGAGATATAGCCGAAATAATAATAAACCAAACCCATATTGTACGTTCAGAGTTTGACAATTTCAATTCACAAATTCAGAATGTCTCTGCACAGGTTCAGGCTTTGGTTCAAAAATCCACTACAATAATTGAGACATTACAAAAAACCCAATACGCCATTCGGAGGACGAGACTGGAAAATTTCCTACGGAACTGGATGCTCGTATTGGATTCAGCAACTGACGAATTCCGTTCTCATCTTATAATAATGGTGGACGCTATTTTATTTGCAAAACAAGGAATATTACATCCTGCCATCTGGTCACCCAAACAACTCTGGACCGCCGCTGAGAAGATCAAGAATGCCACCACCTATGAGTTTCCATTGACTCCTACCGAATTACTTTCTGAACAAATTAACGGTATTACGGAACTCAAGATCGTATGTACTGAGGGTAGAGCGTTATTCCAGCTGACGGTGCCGCTGTTAGATTCCGAATTTTTCAATCTGTACAGAATTCATTCGAACCCATCAACACAATCTTATAGATCGAAACAATTAACTCTTTATGTAAAAGCTACTGCCCCGTACATGGCAATGTCAATGGACGAACGTACCTATGCCACGCCGGATATACAATTTATACGAAACTGTTTCCATCACCACAAGCAAGTCATCTGCCAAGCCGCCTTGCCGATGTACAAGACAGAAGCCCAACCAATTTGCGAGGTGGAATTACTACGCAAACCAAACCAGGATACTTGGAAAAAGTGCGACGTTCAGGTATCACTACTTGCTGGTGAGATATGGGAACCACTAGAATCCAAGCAAGCCTGGTTGTACTACGCAAAGGCGGAGAAACGGATTCAGTTTTTCTGCAAGGGACGATCAGTAGGCACGGATTATATTCACAATGCTGGAATAATTCGCTTAAAACCCGGATGTGCAGCAACCACAGATTCCACGCAGGTGCAATCATTGAACACCTTGTCCACTATCGAGGAACATCTATATGCACCGGAAATCTCAATAAATCTAACGCAACTTTCACCGGAGTTTGGTGAACCTCATCTAAACATCCTGGAGGAATTAACTCATATAAACACTAAGAATCAACAAGGTAAAGAATGGAGCAGGACGGAAGCAGCCATTTCTCTAAAGAACATCGAACATCAAGCACAGCAGCTAAAATCACGCAGTACTTTTGAAACCCATTTAAACACAGGAGTCTACACCGGGGGAAGCGTGATGACATTGTTTATGATGGCCGGTGCAGTATTGGGAATCCTCAAATTGAAACCGCTGTGTAGAAGGGGATCAATGAATACGGCCAGTGTAACCGAAGACGGCGTTATCTCGCAGGAGTCGGTGGAGGTACTTGAAATGAAGGATACTAAGCCGTCAACACCCAACATGGTCCCGCGAAAGCCTCTCATCCCCAAATCGGCCCTGACTGTCATATAAAGAAGGAAAAATGCAATAATAGTTAAGATAGGCTAACTCTATAGGAATAGACCGTTTTTCTGAATAAAAGGACTCGGTCACCCCAAAAAACCTCAGAGTTTCACTGCAACGCTCAAAGGGTGAACATCGAAATGTGCTCCGACAAAAATACACAAACCGAAACCGACGAAGGTACGCGCACCATCTCCGTGCAAACCGGGGAGCAAGGCGCCTGGACCAAAGAAATCCGAGTCGGATATGTGATCTTTCCCACCGGAAAATTCGTTCCGGGCCAAGGAGAGGTAGCTCGAGCAAGGGGCAGCCAAACAAAGACTACCTGGGGCACTGACCATGGGTGTCAGGCGACCGAAGAGGACCTCACGGACCAGATGGCGAAAGAAATCTATAAAAACAATGGGACCATAGTCTCATATTATTGGGAAAACGACCTGATGCTGGCCCACTTGACGGACGACAACATTAAGGACTGGACCCCTGGTGACTTGCTGAAGGCGCAGTTCAATACGAGGCATTGCAGAGAGGACCCTATCCAGAGGAACGAAGATTGATGCCACCCATCACCCACGACATCGCCCCACAGTACACAACAATTATCACATACACACACCGCAATAGGCCGCCGAAGGTTTGGTTTCATCACACCTCTGCACGAGTGAGTAATATTTTGTTTGGTCGCGTGCATTTCCGACACCGAAAGGTGGAAAAGCATCGTAATAAACGATGTTTTATCTAAGGGGGGAGGTGTTACGTACGCAGACTTATCTTTGACTTTCTAACCCTTTCGGGTGTCCGGAATGCACGTGACCCGGCGGGGTCGCCGTTTCCTGCAGTGGTGTGATGCAACCGAGTTTTCCCCGAAAACTAATATTCAATGAAGGCACTCATGTCCCCACTACTTTCTAACCGAATTTCACCGTATAAAAGGGCCATGAATCTACACTCGGGGGCTCATTTCAAATCTAGTACGCATAGACGAAAGAGGCTTATTTACTTCAACTTAAACCAGACAGTACGTAGAGTTGCTGATAGGTGTTGTTACTATTAAACTCTTTGAGACCCCCGCATTTCTCAGTGCGTCAAAACCGAGAGGTGGACTTAGGTACCGCGACAATTAAACACTAAAAACATTTGTAAAAGACTGAACTTATAGAATATAATTAGTTATTTCTAACCCAGAGTTCTTTTATTTAAATTAACCATTATCTGAATTTCCTCTTCGAGATAAACCCACATAGATACTCCTTTACCGCTCAAGGTGTATCACTTTATAAAGTTACGAGGCTAAACTAACATTTCCTAGTGGCTCCCGGGGATACCAGACCCCGGTTCGTCCGTGAAAGCTTTCCTTCCTAGTGGCTCCCGGGAATACCAGACCCCGGTTCGTCCACGACAACCAACCTCCTTATAGCGGCTCCCGGGGATACCAGACCCCGGTTCGTCCGCTACTAACAAACTCCAAAAAACAAACTCAATCCTCGGCCTCACAGCCGCCATTCACATTGCCCTCAGCCTCGGCTCGTAACAATACCTTCTATGTGTGCGATATAATATTCATAATTAGAAAGTTTTTTGTCTTTCTCGCCTTTTTTACAATCTTTGCCTTTTTTCATATTCCACTCCTCTTTCTTAGCTTTATAAACAGCTTTTCTTTTTAAACTAATTTCCTCTTTATTCCTTTTATAATAATTAGATTTTTGCATATTCCACTACTCTTTCTTTGCTTTATAAACAGCTTTTCTTTTTAAACTAATTTCCTCTTTATGCCTTTTATAATAATTAGATTTGTATTCTTTTCTATTGCATGGTACGTATACATTGCTGATTTTTGACTTCGAAACAAATGGTGGATCTGTCTGAATTATATTTTTTGTATTTATAGTGACTTCTTTGTCACTAAGTGGTACATTTTGAACTGGAGATATTTCATCATTTTTTTCATGAGTAATGTCACTTTGACCAATTTTAAATGCAGGATAATTTCCACAAGAGAGATTTTTATTAATTGTATTACCAATTGCAGATTCATATTCATATATACAAGGTGTTAATTGTTGATCCTGAATGCAAGGAAAATGTTCTATACGATTAGATTGAAACATTTGGATCAAATGTTGACGCATCAACGCATGATTGTACGTTACTTTGTCTGGTAATATTTTGAATAATAACGAGACAGCAAATGCAATCGCAAAAACTCCGCAATCCCGAGTGTTAGGTTGAGCTTGTACACGTGGAAATTCAATATATTCTTCGTCAATTGTACCGTCATGTTTGTTCAAAAAAGGGTATAACTCCTGCAGAAAAATTTTATGATGACTATGCAACTTCGAGAAATTAAAAGAATCAAATATAAACTCTTCTTTCATCATGTTTATAGAAGCTACAAACCCAGTGTCCCCCTGCACTGGTTTTAAAATCTTCGCTTTGGTGTAAAATCTGTATGTGATCCTGATTTTCAGGAACTGGTTGAATTGTACCAGGCATTTGAATTCTCCACGTCTCGCGTGGTTTATAATTAGAGTTAGCTTCTAATAATTTATGAAAATATTCGATATGATCATCTGCTAACCATTCACCTTTACTGATAATTTGCATGTTATTAACACTGAGCGGTGAGATATTAATTCTACGATTCATTACAGACATGACGAATTATACTTTTATTTATATATATAATAAAAGGTGGTTTGGTTATGATTCAATAATAAATATATAATATATATATATATAAGCGTGGCGGTTATGCGCTCGCGGATGACCAACTTTATTGAAAGTGGTTATACTCGAGACACGGCGCACTGCAGCCGTTCGAGTGATGTAAGATAAGGCGCATAAGTATGCAGCCAATAAAGCTTACTCGGAATAGCGCACAGCAGCTGCTCGAGTGTACTTTATGTATTTTTGGAATACTCCAACCTATAAAAAAACGAGAAATTTGTAATAAACACTAATATCATGCGTATTATTATAAATAAATGTAAAGGTCACTTACCAAATATAATATTTTTACTTTTGTTTCTGATGAAAGGTGATTAAACAGTGGCCAGCAGTGCGAGTAAATAGCTTTTGTTTATTAGCTTATAAGAAACACTGAGTGGACCACTCGTAATACTAACATAATAATACTGAACGAAAATAATAGTTAAAATATTCACGCCGCCTGGGAAGGAAGCATGAGGGCAGACATTGCCCACTCAGAAGAGGGGAAAAGAAAGGCAGTCCACGCGCATGCGCACCATACTTCCAGGCACACATTTTCGCAAACACATGGGGATGAGATTGCATGCTTTCAACACTCCGCCCCAAGCTCATGCGCCATGCAGCACAAAATGAACTATGCATCTCACTCATTCATTCATGCCTAGCTCCTTTCGGAATTTTATAAACTTATCCCTTGCTAAGGCTTTGGTCAAAATATCCGCCGTCTGATCTTCTGACCGTCTACCATCTATTTTCTTATTACTATAGAGATCTTTGATAAAACTGTACTTAATGTCTACGTGTTTTAACCGCTTGTTATCCTGTTTGGACAATGACGCAATACAGGATTGGTTATCTTCGTACATTTTTAAAGGCTTATTCGTTTCTATCCCGAATATATTCAAGAGTGGTTCCAACCATAAATATTTCAAGGCACAGGTAGCGAGTGATATATACTCCGCCTCGGTGGAGGACAATGCCACACAAGTTTGCTTCTTGGTCGTCCAACAAATGGTGTTTCCGTACAGTTTATATAAATGGCCTGACGTGGATTTTCTATCTTCGGAATTCGCCCAATCCGCATCAGCATACGCGGATAATGGAGACTCTGCATTTCCTTCCGATTTAGTGTATAATAAACCGTAATTTAAGGTACCCTTGAGATAGCGCAATACTCTTCTCAAACCCTTCCAGTGTGATTCTTTGGGATCAGACTGAAAACGGCTAAAAAAGTTTACAGTGTAACATAGATCGGGTCTAGTAGTTTGCGTCGCATATAGCAGGCACCCGATCAATTCCCTGTAAGGTATCTTTCGGCCCAAAGCTAAGTCTTCTGTTCTCTTCGTGGGATTAACCTCCATAGGTGTACTTATCGGTTTACAATCAGACATATTGAATCTTTTGAGCAATCTCTCTGAATATGAATATTGACTTAAAAACATACCTCTATCAGTTCTGATTATCTTAATCCCTAGAAAAGAACGCAGTTATCCTAAATCTTTCATCTTGAATCTACTTTTCAAAAAACTTTTAACTTCCTGCATTTTGACAGTGTCATTTCCTGCCAAGATGATGTCGTCCACATATAATAATATATACATTTTTACATTTCCACATTTAAGAACATAAAGACATTGGTCTGCGATCGTAGGTATAAAACCTAAACTCTTAATGAATTTATCGAATGTCAAATTCCAAGCACGAGAGGCTTGTTTTAAACCGTATAAGGACTTATTTAACTTGGCCACTTTACCTAATTCGTTTGCAAAACCCTTGGGAATTTTTATATAGACATCCTCATGTAGATTTCCATGAAGAAAAGCGTTCTTAACATCTAATCGACAAGTCATTAGGTCCTTGTGATTTATGACCACCAACAGGATTCTCAATGTCGTCAAACTTGCAACTGGTGCATATGTTTCGCAATAATCAAAACCCCTTTTCTGTACATATCCTTTAACCACTAATCTTGCCTTAAAGGTATCGACATTGTCAATTTCGTTGTGTTTCACCTTGAAAACCCACTTCGTGTCTATTGCTCTTCCTTTTTCAGGTAGATTACACAACGACCATGTGTCATTTACGATTATCGCGTTGACTTCTTCTTGAACAGCCTGAAGCCACTCATCTTTGTCATCTCTTGAAAGGATGTCTTCATATGTGTCCGGAACATCGTCCACGTATGTTTCTGCATTGAAGGCCAATGCCGCGTAGTCATGCATCCAGACGGGTTCTTTCCTTATACGCGTGCCTCTGCGTGTCTCGTCTTCTCTTCATCCTGGAGGTTCAGCGAATTCTTCTGCCGATTCGTAGTTCTCCAATGAGGCCTCATCTTTTTCCTGTGTGTCATCCGGTGTTTCCTGGAATTGTGGATGTACTCCTGGTAGCCATTGATCTTCAGGTGATGTTTCAAATTGGGTTTCATCGAATCTCACATCTTTCCCGAGAAGTATACGATTAGTTTCCGGACACCAAAGCCGGTATCCGTTGACACAATATCCAACCATGATACATTTTTTAACTCTTGAGTCGAATTTTCCAGCAACCAGTTCCTTGGGTAAATGAAGGTATGCTAGACAACCGAAAATTTTTAGTTTATGCAACTTCGGCTTCTCTCCATACCACAGGGTTGCCGGTAAGCTGTCCTTTATTGCGGTAGTTGGCATTCTGTTAATCAAATACACACCAGTCAAAACAGCTTCTGACCAGAATTCCCTTTTTAGTTTACTATTTAGCAACAAACATCTGGCCTTTCCACAAATGTTTCGGTTCATGCGTTCAGCCACGCCATTTTGTTGTGGCGTATATCTTATAGTAAGTTCGAACTGATTTCCTTTTTTTTTAAAGAAGTCTTTTATCTCGTTGGATAAATATTCCTTACCGTTATCACAACGAAATCTACTAAGCCTGCAATTAAAGTGCGTTGTAGCCATAGCCTCGTATATTTTGAAGTATTCAAAAACATCCGATTTGTTTTCCATTGGGTAGACAGCGGTAAAATGCGTGTAATCGTCTATAAATGAAACTATGTACTTCTTCCCATCATATGAAATTGGATTGATAGGTCCCATTACATCACTGTGTACGAGCTGTAAGGGACGTGTGGCTCGAGTACGGCGCTGATTGTGCGGCAATTTTGTTTGTCTGCTTTCCACGCATATGCTGCCAATTTTCGAGGATTGCCTTCCATCGTTGATTTCCATTCCTTCAACGTATCGTGGTAACGTCCTCAAGGCTTCATAGTTGAGGTGTCCTAACCTCTTGTGCCAAACGTCTATTCCCTCGCACAGGAGCGCCGTCGCTGAGTTCCAGTGAAACTTTAAATCATACAATTCCATTTCATTTAATTCCGCAACCGCAATTATTTTTTTGTTCCTTTCGATAGTTCCTTTACCGTTTTCAGAAACCACACGGTATCCGTTCCTCTCTAGCTTGCGCACTGAGAGAAGGTTACGTGTTAAACCAGGAACTCTCAAGATATTCTGAACTTTAATTCTGATTTCTTCATCGTTCACTAGACTTATAACGTTAATCTCACCAAATTCCTTTGCGAGCAAGATTGCATCTGATTTTGCTGCTTTGATTCTAATTGGTTTCTGTAAGACTTTAATATTTTCTAACCTTTCTTTGTCATTTACCAGATGCTCGGTTGCTCCAGAGTCCAAGAGCCAGTCCGTTGTGGTTTCATTTATCGCTGAGAAGCAAAAACCAGACGCATTTTCCACTGTCATTGCACTCGATGCAGATGCAGTTTGATTCCCTGAATTCTTGGAATTGTTCTGGTTAGCTTCAGCTTGTCTCTTCCTACAATCGGCCCGCTTGTGACCTTGTTCACCACAGTGGTGACACTTGAAAGCAAATTTCTTTTCTCCGCCTGAAACAAATTTCTTTCTCGTTTCATTTTTCTTGTAACCTGCCTTGTTCGATTGCGCGTTAAATGCGTTGAATTTATCCGAGTCTACTTGTTTTCTCTTGTTCACATCCACTCGTTTGGTTTCTTGATCGAGAAGTCTATTCTTCACGAAACTAATAGTTAAATCTTCCATCGAGAGGGTCTCAATCGCGGTTACGACTCCTTCATATTCCTGAGGCATTGTAAGTAATAAATGACATACTACGTCCACTTCTTCTACTGTCGCACCAGTTGATCTGAAGTCTCGAAGTCTTATTCGAATTATACTTCAATAATAGCAGTTTCTTTCGCAGGAGCATTTTGTTTGCTATGCTCTTTCTTTCAAAAGTGCTACATAAAGATTTCCACATATCAAACGCACTTACTTGGTCCTTTACATATTCCAAGTGACTGTCCGCTATTCGTTGAATGATCTGGGAGCGACATTTTTTGTCACGCTTACATAGTTCCTTCAATCGCCTTTCCTTTTCGGCCAGTTCAGCAGGTGTGTCCTTTTCCAAAAATGTAATCATTTCCGAGTAAACTCTTTCCGTGAAGTCCATCAGTTCCAATTCGCTCTACAACGTTTCCATTCTGAATTTCCAATTTCCGAAATTCGTTCCGTCGAACAAAGGGACACGATATTTAGGTTCCGTTTCTTCCAACATTTTTGATCGCACCTCTGACTGTCTAATCACTCAAAGAAGAACGTCTGGATTATCAAAGCTACTCGCCACGTGCTGAATTTTAGGTTAACTGGGCCCATAACCTGATGAAAGGTGATTAAACAGTGGCCAGCAGTGTGAGTAAATAGCTTTTGTTTATTAGCTTATAAGAAACACTGAGTGGACCACTCGTAATACTAACATAATAATACTGAACGAAAATAATAGTTAAAATATTCACGCCGCCTGGGAAGGAAGCATGAGGGCAGACATTGCCCACTCAGAAGAGGGGAAAAGAAAGGCAGTCCACGCGCATGCGCACCATACTTCCAGGCACACATTTTCGCAAACACATGGGGATGAGATTGCATGCTTTCAACAGTTTCTCCTACTACGGAAAACAATATGTTCTTCAAAGGGTCTGGATACTAAAAAGATACACAATTAGCAAAAATCTGCGCAGACACTTATTTAACACGTGTAATGAAACAACAATAACCTATTCGTTAAAAATATGTTCGTTTCATTATGCGTACAGCTTAATTAACAATAATGTCTGTATACATGGAATGAAACAATGACCTATTCGTTAAAAATATATTCGTTTCATTATGCGTATGCACGTAATGATATACACGTAATCTGTATACACGTAATGAAACCTATTCGTTGAAAATATGTTTGTTGCATTATGCGTACAGCTTAATAATTAATAATAATGTCTGTATACACGTGTAATGAAACAATAACCTATATTCGTTTATGTTCGTTTCATTATGTGCACAGCTTAATTAAATAATAATAATAAAGCACACTTACATGTAAGAAAATAAGGAAAAATTTTCGGAAGCTGGGACCACAGACCAGGTATAGAATAGACCTCTCACTCTATTGTCTTCGGTGTCCCCCGATTTTGGGGCTCTAGAACCCCATTACCATTTCCGTGTCGCAACCAACGTTAACGGCTAAGCATGAAATAAAAGTGCAGCGCTATAAGCGGTAGGAATGAAAGTTGGAATAGCAGTGAGAATTTATATACAAGGTGTCCCGATGATTTTATATATATATATATATAAAATGACAAGAAAACGTAATGTTACTTAAGGATGTATTGGACCTATTTTCAAAATAGTTCCTAGTTGATGAAAATTCGTGAGATTATTCTTTTTAACCTTACTGATGTGCTCCAAAAATTTTAAACGATTTCACTAAACGGTTACTGTGTTATAACGATTTTAATTTTCACTGATTTTACACGTACTCTTATGGAAAGAGACGATCTTGACGAATAAATCATCTGAAAAAATGTTGAAGAAATACTACCAATGTTTTAAATTTTTTTGTACATGCAGTATATGGGTAGATGAAAATATCTGCCGAGTTTCAATTGTTTTCTCTACACCGTTTTAAAGAAATAAATTATAACTTGAGAAAATTGTGAATTCTGGGCATTTTCACTGCCAAAAGTTTAGCAAATAATGTTTGAGAAAGCATTTGTAAATTGAAAAATACCTTCCCAGGATTAAAAATAAGACTCCAACTGTCGATCGATCGAATTCGTTACATCTAGATCTAGATTTACTATGCGTAAGACGTAGCTATTCAAGTATTTCAACTTTTGTCTAATATTATACATCCAATACATCCTTAACGCGAAACGTAATGAAGAATTTCAATCGATAGATCGATATTCACTAAATACTTACTGTTATGATTGTATGGTTGACAATGCTCTTGCATTGTCGAATGTTTCGAATGTTTAACTAGCATCTGGGCCACCTTCAGCTTGTTGTGGTTCTTCTTCGCGCCTTCAGACAGGGATCGGCGGGCTTATGGAGGGGGAAATACCTACAGGAGCCTCCTGTAGGTGTTTCCCCCTCCATCAGCGAAGCTTACTAACGTATCCCTGTCTTCAAACGATCAGTAAATATCATCATGTCGAAGCAAGACAATGTAAGTAATAGAATTACTATTTTCATATACACTTACTGACAAAAGTTAAGAAACAAAATAATCGTTTAGGATGTATTGTATATTCTTCATCTTCTGAGATACATACATTAGAACCAAAATTAGCACAAAGAGATAACATTTCATACGTCAATATACAATAAATGTTTTTCCGAATATACGTGTCTAAAGACTACAATTAATTTTGGTCGCAGAAACGAAACACACGCCTTGTGACAAAAGTTAAGAAACATACGTGACAAAAGTCAAGAAACATAATTTATAATCACTTTTAACAACAAATTTACTTGTTTGTCGCGGTCTACCGGTTCGTGGCGCCGTTTTAATAGTTCTGTGTTCTTGAAATCGTTTTATAATCTTCGTGATAACGCAACGATTCACACCAAACACTTTTGCAATGTCTTTCTTTCACGGTTTCAGTTAAATGTTGCCTTTTTGCCATATTCAATCCAGGTTATAATACAAACCACTTTCGATGATATCAGGGAGGAGACTGACCGACGGTCAGTGACCGTCTCCAAACATGTTTGTTTACATTGCGAACTTGACTTATTTCGAGAAGTACACATGTTTCTTAACATTTGTCACAAGACGTGTGTTTCGTTTCTGCGACCAAAATTAATTGTAGTCTTTAGACACGTATATTCGAAAAAACATTTATTGCATATTGACGTATGAAATATTATCTCTTTGTGCTAATTTTACGGTAAATCCTAAACGACTATTTTGTTTCTTAACTTTTGTCAGTAAGTGTATACTCGTAGCAGATTATTATTATTATTCATATATATACTCTAGTCCTGTTATCTGTATTCGTTAGTTTTATTCGTGAGACATTTATTATTCGTGATTCGTGAAATTCATTCGTCACAAGATCCTTTGTCATGGAGCATCTAGTTCGGGGGAAATCTGAATTTATTCTCTGTCACGAATAAAACTAACGAATAAATTCCCACGATAAAAGTGATGAATAAATGTCACGAATAAAACTAATGAATGTGCATGTAAGCAACAACATTTTGAAAGCCTTGAGTAAGCACTTTGCCTATGTTAAGTATAAGTGGAAGCCATATTTATATAGCAAATAAAGCAACAAGAAGATATTAGACACGTTGAAGCATATTCTAATAACTTGTAACGCCAACGATTTTAAATATGAAACACATCTGAGTTAAAATATGCTTCTATTAGAGGTCCTTATTTCACGTGTATTTACATACACGTGTACACGTGTAGTAAACGTATCCGAACTTGAATCCGTGTAATTTTTAATACACGGATACCCGTGTAGTTCTGTTCACGGATATCCGTGTATATAGTTCTGTTCACGAGCAACGTGAACGTTGCCATGCCGACGTGACAACAAAGTATGTATTTCTATTTAGTTGTATTTTACGAGGCGGTATTTGGCGACCATACATCCGTGTACTTATAATCCATGTACACGTGTATTAAGAACACGGATTTTTAATTCCTTAATACACGTTACACGTGTCCCGTTTACACGTGTATTTAGACACACGTGAAAAGCCACGACCTCTAGCTTCTATGTATCCAATATGTTCGTGTTGTATTACTTGTTATTTATACAGTTACGGTCTACGTCCACTGATACTTAACGTAGGCAAAGCACCTATCCAAGACTTTTATAATGTTGTAGTTTACATGTTCGTTTATGTTTAACTCAGATATGTGTGATATTTCTAATCGTTGGTGTAATAAATTAATTTTAAAATATACTTCAACGTGACTAATATCTTATTGTGGTATATACGCAGCTTTTATGAACTCTTGATCTTTTTGACTAATTAATTGTTTATTAATTTTTGTAGAACATACAGGAGGCCACCCTACTGCCTGGTAAGTTTTATTAATGATAAACCTGCACAAGAATTAATTAATTATTAATAAAAAAATTTATATATACATTTATCAAATTTATTTTTCCGGACTCTGAAGATGATGATACAATTATGGCAGCTGTGGATACTTTGACCACAGTAAACGGTATTATTAATTCTTAATACTTTTTTAATTAAAATTAGATATCTTTTTATTTTATCTTTTAATAATGTAAAAATTGTTCACTTTAGCCCATATCAAGGAAGGCCCATCCTTTCTGCTGCCAGTGGCAGCCGACACTACCGCGCCGCCGCCACCAACAACCGCCTGTCCACAGCAGCCTGCGCAGAGCCCGGCCACGGCATATGGTATTAATCCTTAATACTTTAATTAGATAAAAAATTAGTAGAAAATTAACCATTGCAGAATTTTATTGAAACAAGTTTAAAAATTAAGATAGAATTTCATAAGAATTAACCAGATTTGAGCATTAATTAATTATTTACATAACGACGTGCGTTACGAAAAGTAGCACGTTTCAATTTTCTTACGAAAAGTAACACGCTTTGGTTTGCCACGAAAAGAAGCACGTTCCATCGTTTCTGACGAATATTAGCACGTTTGATCTTCTGCCGCGAAGACTAACACATTTGACTGCCTCGCCACGAAGAATAGCACATTTCGTACTGTTGCGACGAAAACTAGCACGTTATACTGTTTCGCCACGAATAATAGCACGTTTGGGAATTTATGGCGAAAACTAACATATTATCCGGTTTGGCCACGAAGAATAGCTCGTTTTGAATTATACTGCAGACTGCAGAAACTATCGCGTTTCAGCGCGTGGCCAGTTTAAAAAAATTCAACTGTTGAAAATATTGTTTAATAAATAATAATTCCATCTAATCTCCAAAAGACAACACATATGAAAATTTTAATCTACATAATTTAAGTAAGGGAGGGTGCGGGAATTGCGAACGCGGGGTAAACGCGAACATGCTACTTTTCGTGGCAAACCGCTCTAACGTGCTACTTTTCGCAGCGAAAGACGAAACATGTTATTTTTCGTGGCAAACCGCTCAAACGTGCTAGTTTTCGTAGCGAAAACCGAAACGTGATAGTTTTCGTGGCAAAACGCTCAAACGTGCTAGTTTTCGCAGCGAAAGACGAAACATGCTATTTTTCGTGGCAAACCGCTCAAATGTGCTAGTTTTCGCAGCGAAAACCGAAACGCGATAGTTTTCGTGAGAACGAAGGCAAACGTGCTACTTTTCGTAAGAAAATTGAAACGTGCTACTTTTCGTAACGCACGTCGATAACAGATCAAATAATTTACATAACAGATCAAATAAAATTGACTCCAATTCTTTTATTTTTACTAATTACAGGACGATATGCAACCCCCCGCCACAAAAGAAGTGGCCGCAGGGATAGAGCCCAGCAGCAATACTGGGCGGCCCTTCAGGTGGTGCGGGAGCAGGCTCGGAGCCTCCGCGCGCAAGCGAGCACGCTCCAAGCGCTGGTCCTGGCACAGTGCCGTGGCCGGGGCCGTGGTCGCGGTCGTGGCGGCCGTAATTTATAAAAAATATATTATATATATTATAAATGTAATTTATAAATAATATATTATATATATTATAAATGTAATTTATAAATAATATATAAATATATATTAAATATTAAACATATATATATGCATTTGATTTGTCGGTATGGGTAGTAGGGTGGGCCAAAAAATCAAATTTTCGAAACTCGAAACAGCCTAGGAGAAAAAGTTGCGTCTGGGGTTGCGTCTAATAATGCAATAATAACTTATATCGTTGTAATCGCGAGAGTTCATAGAATAATTTGACGTAACAAGCAACCGAATAACTATTACTGTTTGAACTCAAAAGATGTTCTAAGTTGAAAATTTGCATTTTTTCAAAATCGAATTTCTCGAATAATATTTTCCGATGCTCAACAGTGAAATATGAAAATATATAAGGATATAAGGGTAAAGGATAAAAGGTATAAAAGGTATAACGGTATATAAGGATATATAAGGGTAAAGGGTGCAAGGGTAAAGGGTGCAAGGGTAAAGGGTGCAAGGGTAAAGGGTGCAAGGGTAAAGGGTGCAAGGGTAAAGGGTGCAAGGGTAAAGGGTGCAAGGGTAAAGGGTGCAAGGGTAAAGGGTGCAAGGGTAAAGGGTGCAAGGGTAAAGGGTGCAAGGGTAAAGGGTGCAAGGGTAAAGGGTGCAAGGGTAAAGGGTGCAAGGGTAAAGGGTGCAAGGGTAAAGGGTGCAAGGGTAAAGGGTGCAAGGGTAAAGGGTGCAAGGGTGTTACATGCCCCTATCGGTTCATCCCGTGCTTGCTGTCCTCGCGTCGCTTTCCGTCGAATCGGCGATTCAGCGGAATCGCCTCGCGCGCGGCAGGCAGGTCGCCGAACCGCGGAATGTATGGTCGTAGGCACAACGTGACCATCGACAGCCCGGGCCTCGATATTTCCTAAGAAGGAGCGATCGACAGGTGCCGACGGGGCGATTTCCTCCGAGGGATTTCGAAAACGCGAGGCACGGACGGTAGCAGCGGGACGAGTTTCATTTCATTCAATTTCGGGAGCTCGAAGTAGGCAGACACGACGAGCCAGAGGGCCGTCCAGATACCGCGACCGCGTCTCCGCGTCAAGTCCGCGAATTACGAACGGCCGAAAGTAATTCGTGCAAGGGGTACCTCCATCCGACATACCGTGAACGGCCCAGCCGGGAGAGCCCTTGCGCGTCACTCGTGATCGACGTAGGAACGCGTAGAGAGCAGACGATTAGAGACCGCGGACAGCGACGAGGTGACCGACTTCCGAGTGCCATCCGAGAGCACAGAAGCGAGCGACCACGACCTACGTTTGGGTCAGCGACACAGCGAGCGACCGACATACGAGCCGGAGAGCGTGCCGTGCGATACAGCGAGCGACAGCTGAGACGGAGCGCCGTCTCAAGGTAGGATAATTCCGTATTATTCTTGTAACAATACATCTTGCATCATTGGTTTTCCCTTATATCCCTTGTACTCTTTGATTTAACCTCTTATTACCCTCCAAATTCCCGGTAAGTGTAGTCAAGGCGTGCTTTAGCACCTTGATAGAGCAGCGAACCCGGTAAATCATTCCAACCGCTCGGGGTGATTTACAAAAGTCGCTTCAGGACGTAACAAACTGGTGTCAGAAGTGGGATTCCACTTCTTCTTTTCTAAATCCGTTCTTATTAGAATAAAAGTGCGTGCCGTCGCTACGAACCGCGACCAGCCGCAATCTTATCTGCTCGTAACTTGACTACACTTCCTACTACATTGCAATGACGGGTGGAATTTTGAGATCACCACCCCCGCCACATTCTTCCAATTCCCATACCACAGATAATGTTCCACCCCCTGTTCCTCCCACCTCACCACCAGCCCTAAACAGCCGACCATCTTTTGGTTCTCGGACGAACGACCCAGAAATGTCTGTAATAGACGTGTGGCGTTCCCGAGAAGATGAAGAGAGAGTATATCGGGCACTTGACGGCATTCCCCGTTTCGACCCTGATTTTGTAACATTAGAGGACTTCGCTGCCTCGATACAGCGGGCCATACAGCGAATTCCACCCGGTCAGGAAGAACGATTTCTGACCGAGCTCATATACAAATTAAAAGATCCTATTAGATACTACGTCGAGGGGAAAGGTTGTCAAAGCGTGACCGATCTGCTCTCCCTTCTACGGGTCCGATATTCCCCATGCCGCGGTTATGAGGAGCTCAGATTGGAACTAGAACGTATAAGCATGTTTCCCCGGGAGCGCCTAATAGATTTTATTCACCGCGTAAGCCGCCTGTACCGACAGGTGATCGTAAGAGCGAAAGAATTAATCGGAGAAAACGTCGAAAGGACCATTAGGGACGTGGAGCGATTGGCTCGGACCTCGTTTATCACGGCAATACCCCAAAGAATCTCGACTAAAGTAGCTTTATCAAATCCAGAATCATTGGATGACGAACGCAGTGATTTCGGATGAGGGCCATCAAATCATCAAACATTTCGACAAACTAAAACATGTTTATATTAAAGATAAGCTACCTTGACGCTAATAGAGCGTATTCAATGTGGTTTCAGTTTAAAGCGGACCGGCGGGGGAGCTTATTTAGCCCACTTTCATAACTAAGGTCCCATATTTCGTAAATCTAATTTCATTTATTTTGTTATTATTTTTAGTCCCTTTAGTTCCTTTAGAATAGAATTCCCACCCTTTTCCGTAATCTCACTTGTTTTCAAGCAAGACTATGAAAACAATAGAATTCCCACCCTTTTCCGTAATCTTACTTGTTTTTCGTATTTGCAGTAGCCATTTACTTAAAACTAAAGAATACCCTCGCGAAAGATATCTCAGATATACCCTCGCTAAAGATATTTCTGAGAAGCACTCCTACTGGTGTACCAACGACCACCATGGACGGACATGGCCTGCTTTTGTTCACGTTCCTCTGGACGAGTACCACTACCAAGGTCATCGACGGGGAATACTCGAAAACTCCTCAACGGCAAACGATACGAGGAACTGCTATTCAATATACTAGGAAAACCACAGCTTCCCTGCACCAAGCGATCAGTACCATTGGGATTCATCGGATCGCTGAGAAACGGACAATCGATTCGGATTTCGGAGTTCGTCAATGACACGCGTATGTGCGGTAGTAACTCCGTGATCCCGCCTAGGAAAGGAACAATCGATTCAGATTTCGGAGTTCGTCAATGACACGCGTATGTGCGGTAGTAACTCCGTGATCTCGCCTAGGAAAGGGACAATCGATTCGGATTTCAGAGTTCGTCAATGACACGCGTATGTGCGGTAGTAACTCATCATCGAAATCATCTCGCCGAATTATTAGATACCGCGATCACGTCTCCGCGTCAAGTCCGCGAAATACGTACGGCCGATAGTAATTCGTGCAAGGGTAACTCCATCCGACGCACCGAGAACGGCATAGCCGGGAGAGCCCTTGCGCGTTAATCGTGATCGACGTAGGAACGCGTAGAAAACGACGATTAGAGACAGCGAAGCATGACGGACCCCAGGTCACCGACTTCCGGGTGCTACCTGAGAGCACAGCGAGCGAACCATGGGCGATAGAATTAAGGAAATAGCGTTACGTGTCCGTCAATTAGACGATCGCGAAGCAAAAGTAGAATTAGAATCAGCTTTTTCGTCATGGACGTTCCTAATGACCAGGCACGCGGACGAATATGTAACCGCATTAATTGTAATTACGGACGCGCTCACGTTCGCGAAACTTGGTATCTTACATCCGGCCGTTCTGTCCCCTAGTCAGCTAGCGCAGACTTGCGAACGAATTTGAGGAACTCCAACACTCCTTACGAATTCCCGCTGACTCCGGAAGAATTGAATTCCGAACAGCTACAAGGGGTGACCAAATTAAACGTAGTTTATTCACAGGGCCGAATCATCTTGTCACTGGACATCCCCCTATTAGACCAAATTCCTTTCGATCTTTATTACATTCAACCCTGCCCTTCATTCCAAACTATATCGACCAACGTCTCTACCCCAATATTCATAAAACCAAGGACAGCATATTTAGCAATCAGCAGAGTCAACTCTCAATACTTCATGCCAGACGAAAACTACCTCACAGGATGCAGGAAACACCATCGGATGTATGTGTGCGAACTCAGCGTACCACTCCAGGACTTGGGAAAAGCCCCAAGCGGCGAGACAGATGCCTTACTAAAACCACAAAACATCAAGTGGCCTAGCTGCAACATTCAAGCCCTCCCCGGAAGCCGAACTTTCCTCAAGAGAATGATCGCACCCAACACCTGGTTATATTCTGTCAAGAACACCCTGGCACTGCAGGTACGGTGCAATAAGCATTCGGCCGGATATGAAGTGCTCCAGGGGGCAGGAATATTACAATTGAGGAGGGATTGTGAGGCCAAACTCGGGACTGACCAGATTTGGGCATCCGGAGTCGACACTGAGACATTAACAACGATATACAAACCATCTATTGGCATCAACATTTCGGAAATTCTACAAACCCTCACGGAACATCATGTAAAATTTTAACTGACTATCAACAAAAGGAACCTCAAGGAACCCTTCAAGATGCCCATGCGAAAGCTAATGCAATCGCATTGGACGACATAGAGGGACAAGCAAGAGAAATAGCAACACATCACCGGACAGAAAATCTATCTACATACGTCACCTTTGGACTGCCAGGATTGGGAGGAACCTTCATAATCATCATTACTGTCTGGATTGGATACCGTTTTCTGAAGGCACGCCGGATCCAACATCGCGAGCCACTAAGGAAGGAGGCAAGGGTTGATATAGAAATGGCACCACCCCGTCCTCCTCCTCAAATAATTTCCAGACCCCGACCTCTTGCTATCACATCTTTTCCTTCCGACCTACCCGTTATACCATCCACAAGGACAAGAGAGAGAGCCCTCGTAGAACGAGCGAGAAGTTTCGCGGGTTCCGAGCCATACTTCGAAGTATTTTAGACCTTAGTTTGCTGATCGCAGCAAAAACCCCCGCGCGTTAGGCTAAGTACCGATCCCCACGAGGCGCCCTGCTGTGAAAATTTAGGTAGTAGGGACAATAGCATATAAGATAGCACTTAAGCAATGCGAGTAGCAGTCCTTATAACAATTTTTCAACACGAAACATATTGAAAACGGATCGAACAATGTACGCGCCAAGGTTCAACGATACCAAGTACCAGCGTATGTCACTCGCGGAAGTGATCCTTCCCCAATATCTACAAGCGCCATTCGGAAGGAGATACTGTGTCCGGCCCACACAGAGTATCCTCGGGGGTGACGGATGTGTGTGGACACACCGGACCAACAGAACGCTTACCCTCTGCGAAGCCTGTGCGTGGCTAAGGCCACCAGGGGACTTTGCCGACTACAACAGGACCCCGGTGCACTGGTTGGCAGAGGAAGTGAGGGCACTTGCTCTAACGAAGTGTGCTAAATGCCGACGACGACACCTGCAATGGTCCATTCCGGACAACTGTACGGGCTGCTTAAGGGCAGTCTTGGACATCAAGCCGCGGTATCTGCCAGCCTTCCCAATCTTAGAGGCGCCCCGGCCCCTGGAACCGCCCAAACCCCGGGACGTTCCATGGGTAATCCCAGCAGGAGCAGAGTGAGGGACCACAGCTCCTCAGCGCTAGGTAATTACGCAACAATCTGTAATCACTCTAGAGTGACGCGACCGGGTCGTAATTTTTTTCGCTTTCGTTAAATTCGCAGCAGGGTGCCGCCCGGACAGCAGCGTCCCAGGGCCGTCAGGATCCCTACCGCCCACCCTTTAATTTTTTTTTTATATATATATATCTATTATTGTATTTCTTTTCAATGTAACAATATATTGTTTCCCTTTTCGCCTAATTGTGACTCATTCAGGGTTATCCCCTTGCGTTCCCCTTAGTCTTACAAGTTGTTAATAGCGCTAATGGTTAAGTATAATTTTAAGTCATCCACTAAAGCGTACGCGACGACAGCTTCGCACGTGCTCATGAAATGGCCTCTCGAGACCATTTCATGTCTAAGTGGGGAGGTGTTACATGCCCCTATCGGTTCATCCCGTGCTTGCTGTCCTCGCGTCGCTTTCCGTCGAATCGGCGATTCAGCGGAATCGCCTCGCGCGCGGCAGGCAGGTCGCCGAACCGCGGAATGTATGGTCGTAGGCACAACGTGACCATCGACAGCCCGGGCCTCGATATTTCCTAAGAAGGAGCGATCGACAGGTGCCGACGGGGCGATTTCCTCCGAGGGATTTCGAAAACGCGAGGCACGGACGGTAGCAGCGGGACGAGTTTCATTTCATTCAATTTCGGGAGCTCGAAGTAGGCAGTCACGACGAGCCAGAGGGCCGTCCAGATACCGCGACCGCGTCTCCGCGTCAAGTCCGCGAATTACGAACGGCCGAAAGTAATTCGTGCAAGGGGTACCTCCATCCGACATACCGTGAACGGCCCAGCCGGGAGAGCCCTTGCGCGTCACTCGTGATCGACGTAGGAACGCGTAGAGAGCAGACGATTAGAGACCGCGGACAGCGACGAGGTGACCGACTTCCGAGTGCCATCCGAGAGCACAGAAGCGAGCGACCACGACCTACGTTTGGGTCAGCGACACAGCGAGCGACCGACATACGAGCCGGAGAGCGTGCCGTGCGATACAGCGAGCGACAGCTGAGACGGAGCGCCTTCTCAAGGTAGGATAATTCCGTATTATTCTTGTAACAATACATCTTGCATCATTGGTTTTCCCTTATATCCCTTGTACTCTTTGATTTAACCTCTTATTACCCTCCAAATTCCCGGTAAGTGTAGTCAAGGCGTGCTTTAGCACCTTGATAGAGCAGCGAACCCGGTAAATCATTCCAACCGCTCGGGGTGATTTACAAAAGTCGCTTCAGGACGTAACAAGGGTAAAGGGTGCAAGGGTGAAGGGTGCAAGGGTGAAGGGTGCAAGGGTAAAGGGTGCAAGGGTAAAGGGTGCAAGGGTGAAGGGTGCAAGGGTGAAGGGTGCAAGGTAAAGGGTGCAAGGGTAAAGGGTGCAAGGGCAAAGGGTGCAAGGGTAAAGGGTGCAAGGGTAAAGGGTGAAAAGGTAAAGGGTGCAAGGGTATAGGGTGTAAGGGTAAAGGGTGTAAGGGTAAAGGGTGCAAGGGTAAAGGGTATAAGGGTAAAGGGTGTAAGGGTAAAGGGTATAAGGGTAAATGGTAAAAGGTGTAACGGTATATAAGGGTATATAAAGGTATAAGGGTATAAGGGTATAAGGGTATACGGGTATATAAGGGTGTAAGGGCATAAGGATGTAAGGATATAAGGGTATATAAGAGTATAAGGGTATATAAGGGTGTAAAGTTATAAAGGTATAGAAGGGTGTATATATAAGAGTATAAGGGTATAAGGGAATATATATGAATATAAGGGTATAAGGGTATAACGGTATATAAGGGTGTAAGGGTATAAGGGTAGGTATATAAGAGTATAAGGGTATATATAAGGATATATACTCTGCGGAATGATCCCGAGAGTCGACGAACGAAACATGTGTGCGAAACTGATAGGTGTGTGTGTATATGTATTATGTCGACGACGACAAATTTTCGACTGAAGAAGAAAAATTTTCTCTTACCATTTCTGACAATTTCATGAGACGATATTACGATATCTCTAGCATGCGTGGACCGATTTTTTCAGAATTGGTCTTATTCGAAAGCTTATATGCGGTTTACATAAGAAAAATGCTTTTAAATTTAAAAAATATTGCAGGGGTGATGAGGTATTATTGAAATAAGTTTCAGAATAGCCTGGCGACGAGTAAAGGATAGCGGTAGCGACAGTCGACATATATATGCAGGGTCTCGGAACATGGATAAACGGCAGGGGCAGTCGATCGACATTTATACAGTCTGTTTTATACAGGGTGTCTTTCATGTATACAGGGTGTCTTTCTTGTACTTGGCGTCGAGACGCTACCGCGTCTCTAGATAAGTAGAGGAAGTGCAGTATATTTGGAATACCAGTTTGTTTAAGACGAATAAAAAATGACGACAGAGGATGGGAACAAATTAAACTACATAATATCATAGGGAAACTAATAAACTTTCATATTTCTTAGTGTCAGTAAAAATAAAAAACAAAAAGTAACTGAAATTTTGGTTTGAATGAAAAATGACAAGAAGTATCGATTTCGTTAAGGTGCAGGTAATTTGGAATACCGATATTCCAATTTACCTTCACTTTATAAACTTAAACAAAACATGTAGATAATAAAATTAGTTTATTTTATGACGTAATCAGGCTAAGAAATCACAATTAAGGAACAATTTTATGTAGATATCTATAAGATAATATTTACACAAATGCTAAAAAAGGTTATATAGGTGACAGACGAAACTGACGCGGTGGTAGTCATTACGCGTGAAACAAAAGCATCGGTAGGCTTTGGAATATTCCAAATTACCTTCACCTTCGGTATTCCGAATTAGAAACATGGCATTGAAACCTAAAATTTCATGTCACACTTTGTATTCTCGAAATTATCGCAAAACTGGCACGGAACCATAGAAGGAACATGCAAATGAGTCGATTAAGTGTTTAACACTAATGTTTTGACATATTTTAACCATGATTGGAACGATTGAATACGCGCTGAAAAAGTTTTGCAGATTGACGTTTGCTTCCTCTGCAGATTAAGGGGGTAGACACGGGTAATGCAGCGCGCTGTAATACCCACATAATGTGCCCGAAACATGGGTTTGGGGGGATACGTTTTTCGTCCTTATATGAGCAGATTTTGGGCTGGGTGAGGTCTCAATCGAAAGAGGAAGGTTCGATGCAGCCCGCTCTGGTCATGGTTCGACAAGATTGTGTTGATATCTAATAATATGAGTGTTCAAAGTAGAGCAAAAGTCGACAAAATACACCCGCAGGAATCCAAGTATTTTTAGGTCACTAAAAGAGTTTTGTGGCTCAAACGATGACCAGAGCGGGCTGTCTCGAACCTTCCTCTTTCGAATGAGACCTCACCCAGCCTAAAATCTGTTCATATAAGGACGAAAAACGTATCCCCGTGATTGCATTCCCAAATACGAGTTCCGCCATATTGGCGATAATACAGAGCAAGTCACGTGACAAATTTAGTTGAGCTAGTGGACACGAGATGGCGCCTACTCGGGAGGACTGCCAACGTGGAATCATAGCAAAACTGAAGCGTTAGCTGGATACACAAGCCACAGTAAAAGCGTGATGCAGTGAATGCATGCATTTTCGGACGACTTTAGGTTAGGTTATATGCATTTTAGGTATACATTGACTAGGAACTGCTGGGAATTGTCTACATTTACTAAATTCACGCTTTTACTGTAACACATACATCACCGCTGCCGAATATATGTTATAATTATATGGCCACATTATTTCAAATAAAAAAAGAGATTGAAATTTTTTAATAACACTGGAAGTAGTGATTTACTGATATCATATTTTCAGAAAATATAATTATTGCATTTATTATTATTCTTCCGACTATTGTATATAACATATAACAAGGAAAAGTCTCCAAACCGGTCAACAGTTGACTCCTTGATTTTTTTCGTAATTCTTTACGCTCCTATGCAGAGATGGGCATTATTTAATTAAAAGAATATACTTCCGAATGGTCCCAGTGGTCGATCGACACGAGATTTGGGGGAGGGTGTGTGTACCCTAAATCTAAAATTCTATTTAGCTTCGGGTATTTATTAGTTTCCTTTGTTTATTCGAAGGCCTTTCATCTTTGGCTTCGAATAATTTTTCATCTTTCATTATATCTTTATCCTAAGGTCGTATTCAAATATATTGGCCGGTCGATTCGTTTTCGCGAACAGCGATCGAGGAGAAATCAGCTATCACCATCTGACGATCGTGGATTTGTCAGTTGGAGTTCCCTAGCCACCGAAGGGTATGGTGGGGTAACGGGAATGCTGCTCGGCCCCGTCTGAACGTAGACGTGTGGCTGTTATTTATTCTTATTGTCAGCGTAGTACATATGTAGTTGTGTGCGTCACGAAGTAATGCGTAGACCAATACGAGATGAAGCTATCGAAAAAGAATCAATGTTCTGACCAATAAAGCTCCTGAATTTTTTCAGAGCTAAGGCCTAAGGCACACCTATTCTGATGCGTGTATTTCTACGTTTCAGCTCGGTTTGGCCTATACATGACAGAAGCTTGGCGCTATCCCCACCACTTCTGGCTCACTCGTGTTCTGCGATGACGAGAGAATACGCGTTACGAATAGGAGTGTGCGGATCGTCCCGCGGCTCGGATTCTCGGCCCTCGGGACGGGTCGGAAAATTTCGGGCGGGATCGGGCGGGGTCCCGATACTTTCGTATTGCTCGAGATCCCGACGGTTTCGGGATCCCGAGACTCGATTCGGGCTACAAGCATGACCGCCATGAGCGGGCAATTTGATTTCAGGTCGGTTTGGCAAAACTCGGACACGATCGGCTCGAAAGCCAGCTATTACGAGCGGACCGAGACGGAAAGAATTATGTATATCATTTATATCGATACCAGAGTGATAAGTTTTTACCTTTCTGTCTCCTGTTGAATCATAATTTGTATCTTATTATTTATTTACATATATATGTATATTCATTGCTACCAAATAGTCTGTGAATACTGAATACGTCCATATACGTACTTAAATAAATACCATGTTCAGAACTTGGGAAGAAGACTATTTTTATATCGACAATATTTTAAAATCTGAATAAAATATACTTCATACTTAGTACTTTATGTAAAGGGAATATATAGGGTATTATCTTTTTCCGGATAGGTTCAGATTTAAAATAGAAAACGTACGAACTATAAGCATACAAAAAGGAATATTTCCTGGATGTTTCATAATAACAACAATATACAGGAGGCGAATATTTTATTATTTCAAATTAACGTGTAAGAAACATAATTTTTCTATGTTCTCAGGTAATAATTTTAATCTATTACTGGTAACGATATCGTCCGATCGCGTCCGAGTTTTGCCGAGCCGACCTGAAATCAAATTGTCCGCTCATGGCGGCTATGCTTGTAGCCCGAATCGAGTCTCGGGGTCCCGAAACTGTCGGGATCTCGAGCAATACGAAAGTATCGGGACCCCGCCCGATCCCGCCCGAAAGTTGCCGGCCCGTCCCGAGCCCGAAAAATCGGGTAACCGCACACCCCTAGTTACAAAACTCACCGGCCAATAAATCTGAATACGATCTTAGAAGTTCGAATAACCGACGAGAACCTTTGTGTCCCGAGCCGCGCGAGATCGTCGTGCTCGGCGATGTGTCATCGATTATAAAGAAACAGAATTTGTTTATTTTTCATCGTATCAATATGAAAGTGACACCATTGGATTCTTGGCATTCTCCCGGTTATATTGGCAGAAAATAATTTAAATCGGACTATTTTTAACAAAACGGGCTTTCACTTCTACAAACAAATTTTTCACGTAATTTCCTTAATTTTGGTCCGAATTATATCATTTTTGGGGCCAATTTGATCGAGAAAACATGAGGAATCGACTGACGTCACTTTCGCAAAGATCTGATTAGAAATGCAGAACTGCAGATTTGTCACTGCTTAGCGCGCAACATTGTATGGCCCCGCTGGTTTCGAGCGCCGAAGCCCACGAAACTCAGCAAGTCGCATGATTGCCAGCGAGAAGGCCAAGAGGGGACTTTCCATGGCGAAGGAAAATCAGCCTTCTACAGAACTCAAATCGAGAACGACTTTGCTAACAAACTTTATATTCACGTCAAATAAATACTTGTAAAATTTAGACGACGAACTATTGTTGAATATCGCCAGTTCTTACATATGCCCCACTGGGTTCGGAATTCCTGATCCCAGAGTTTCATGCATTTACCTATTGAAATGTTGCTTCAAGTCATCGGGCAATTGCATTGTTTCTTCTCGTACATATGTATATCTGTTCGCGAGTAGGTGTCATGAATGATGCGACTTTTATTTCCCAAATAAATTCACCCCTATCAGGGCCCTCGCTCGAACCGCTTGACAAGGAGACCGCACGATGTGAACCGAGTGCGAGTGAAATAGCGCACCAGCGGTACACCCTCGGTCGACGGCGACTTGAGTCATCCAGTACTGAATACGAAATGTTGAAAATTTCTCATTACACCTTGATGAGAGTGTTACCATTCATGGATTGTTGGTGAGTCAAGACACGAAGCAATTCAGTCTATTTTTTCTTATGAATACATGATTAGAACACACTCTACGTTCAATAAAAATTGATCGAATTGCTCCATGTTTGATATAATTTTCATCGGGAAATCCTAAAAAATTCATCGGTAATACTTTCATCAATACTTATCAAAAACACGAACATTTTATTTTTCTGTACTGGGTATTTTATCTAGCTCGTCGGTTTTATTGTTCTCGGCTGTCAACGGGCGGTCTACTAGGACCCGAAGGTCCACGCTCGCAACGAGAAAGCAAAACAGTGGGGTGGGTAGGTCTTTCCCGATAAACTGAGCCCAAAGGCTTCTCAACAATTGAAACATTGGAAGACTGTACATATTCTTTCTGATGCTTTCGGCGATATGCGCAACCATTTGTATGCCCGGTTTCATGTCTAACAAGTCAGGCGATTTTGTTTGTGAGAGCCATATATAAAGACAGTCCTGTAACGTTCACTACATCTTCAATTATAAAACTGCAAATATATTATTTTACACATGTGTCTCGCTGAGTTTCGTCGGCTTCGACGCTTGAAACCAGCGGGGCCATACAATGTTGCGCACTAAGCACTGATGAATCTGAAGTTTTGCAATTTCTAATCAGATCTTTGCCATCGTGGCGTCAATCGATTCCTTATACTTTCTCAATCAAATTGGCCCCAAAAATGATACATCTCAAACCATAATTAAGGAAATTACGTGAAAAATTTGTTTGCAGAATTGAAAGCCCGTTTCGTTAAAAATAGTTCGATTTAAATAATTTTTTCATAAAAAAATGCGCAGGCTGGATACGCGTGATTATTACGTGGCCCCCTCCATAAACATATATAGACGGATCAGAAGATGGGACTATCGGCGTGGGGAAGGAAGGCTTGGAGGGGTAAAGGCATAGGTTCAGATACAGGCGCGTCGGTTAGCTTCGGATGCATTCGGCATGCATAACCACAGCGTTATCCGATTTACTCGTATCGCTCCCCTTACCGCGAACCTTGCCACCCCCCTCAGCTTACGCTCCGCCGTCTATATATGTCTATGGTCCCCTCCTCGAAGTGACAGAAAGTATAACCTATGTATACGCTACATGACAATAAATTTTGAGCGGCTATTTCGTTCTTTTGCGCTACATTTGTGAACTGTTTATCATCCTTCCGAAACATTATTATTACGTCGCAACAGTATCTTTAGGAAATCGGGTCTAGCATATAGGTTATATTTTCTGTCACTTCGAGGACAGAAAATCCGGTCCTCCAAGTGACAGAAAATATAACCTATATGCTATACCCGATTTCCTAACGATACTGTTGCGGCGTAATAATAATGTTTCGGAAGGATGATGAAAAGTTCACAAATGTAGCGTAATGCAACGTAATAGCCGCTAAATATTTATTGTCTTATAGCATATACATATGTTATATTTTCTGTCACTTCGAGGAGGGACCACATAATAATCACGCGTTGGATTCAACATCAAACACAATTTTATATATGTTTGTTCATAATTGCTTTCTGCATAGGATGTGTATTTCATGTTCTGTTTCAGTGTTTTGCTAATTAAAAAATGTCTATCCTAACAAACTTCATTTTCTGGGGACATGCCCTCATCTATTTTTCCTTTTCACTTATAATTCCTTACTGCCAACGTAGAATATTGTAGCATAAGCACATTTCAAGTAAATGTTCAATGAATTTTCTACGTTTGCAGTACCAGCAGACTTTCTGTTTAAAAAGTACAACGCAACAGCTGAGAATTTCTTTCCACATTCAAAATAACATATGGAAATAGCAAACAGCTCCCTCTCGCGTGCACAGGCAGCCGCGTATCTATGGGTAATACCATTTCAGTGCAGAAAAAACCTGCTGTAATACCGACCTGCCGAATCGGCCAGACCACGTGACGTGTCTACCCCCTTAAGTACCACAATGAGATGGGGCATGTTGGTGCTGAAAAGACAGCGGACAATATATTGAACTGTTATTGGTTTCCGGAGATGAGGCGGAAAGTAAAAGTACATATCCAAAATTGTTTGAAGTGCATTGCCTTCTGTCCCAACTCGGGGCGACAGGAGGGCAAGTTGCACGAAATTCCAAAAGGTAATAAGCCTTTTGATACAATACATATTGATCATTTGGGACCAATGTCCAAGACAAACTCGCTCCGCAAGAAACATATATTGGTGGTAGTCGATGCTTTTACGAAATATATTAAATTGTATGCGACTAGTAGTACGAGTACAGCAGAAGTGCTTAAATGCCTCAAAATCTATTTTGCTTCATATAGTAGGCCGTTACGCATTGTGTCAGATAGAGGTAGCTGTTTTACGTCACGTGAGTTCGAAAATTTTGTTATTGATCAAGGTATAAAGCATATTAAGGTTGCTACAGCGTCACCACAAGCGAATGGGCAGGCCGAGCGAGTGAATCGGACGATTATACCGATGATAGCCAAGCTCACCGATGAGCGTAATTGCCATTGGTACGAAGCCTTGGAAGATGTGAAATATGCCTGCAATAATACTTTTAGTAAATCGACTGATGAGACTCCTAGTAAATTGTTGTATGGGGTACAACAACGCGGTCAAGTGGTTGATTGCCTTAGGGATGCGTTAGAAGAGACGCATAAAACCGGTGTCGAAAGGGATTTGATAGGAAAACGGGACAAAGCGGCCGAGCGTATTAAGCAACAGTTTGCTGTGAACAAACGACTTTACGATAAGAAGCGGAAGTCAGCAAATGTATATAAAATAGGTGATAGGGTAATGTTAAGAAATTTCGATAATTCTAGCAGTGCGTCGAAGCTGATGCCGGAGTACAAGGGTCCCAACGAAGTATCCAGAGTTTTAAGAAATGACCGTTATGTGGTCAAGGATGTAGAAGGATTTCAAGTTTCTCAGATACCGTATCTGGGAACTTGGGCGGCTTCGAACATGCGTCAGTGGTTGGCTCCTGAATAATGTGTAAATACGCTATTGTAATGTTTTGAGTATTAGCGACAGTTAGGTTAATTATTTTCTTTGTTTCTTATTTTGTACCAAGTAGGATTATGTTTTGTATTTGCGTGTTTGTCTGTTTATATTAAGAGTTGTGACTGTCAGTAACGTAAATATTTGTAATGGCGTGTCAACGGGACGGTTAATCGGGGCGATTAACTGTCAGGATGGCCGAATTGTAGGCTGCGGCCCTGAACTAGCGCCGGGCCTGGGGTTTTTCCCTACGCCTGGTCAGCGTATTGTTGGTTCGGCGAGTACGCTGGACTCGCCGAACACGCGGGCGAAGACGATGCGACCGTTTATGGGTCGCTAGAAGCAAGGGAAAGTGGGAGTCGGCCCGAGGGCGGAAGGCTATTCTGTGATCGGTTGCCATCGGGTCTACTTCGCCTCCGCACAAGTATATTCTATTTATTTTAATTAAAGTATCTGTTTTAAAAACCTGTTCACTCAATTTCCCGCTCAACCTCAGCCATCCCTACAGTTGGCAATTCCGAAGTTTCGAAGACGGTTTTTCCGAAACAACTGGTTCCATTAGGCCCAGCGTGTAATAAAATTTTACATCCTTTACGACAATGTATACCTGAGGTTCCCGTTCGCTACGCATAGCGAGTTCAATATAGTGTATTTAGTTTTTACTAAAACTGCCGAAATTGAAGAATTCTAATTATCCGTATTTCAGTTTGGTCTGTAGTTTATATTGAATAATTTACGCCAAAATAGATCAACAACCTATAAGAAAAAGGAGTAAAAATGACTTCATTTTTATATATTTTTTTTAACAAATTGACGTATTATTCGTAATTTGATCACGATTGGCTGAATTTGTTATGAAAAGATGCATCAGTTTCGTCTCAAAGATTTTCTCTATGGTGCCTACTTTCCGAGATATTGCGGCGGACGAGTCTTTTTCACTCCCAACTTTGAGGGCCGCGCGCAGTCAAAGAACTACCTCTTTTGTTCCTGTGTCTCTCCGCCAAGTGTATTGACGATATAGTAAACGCGTGTGATTTTTTAATGCAGAAGGGAGGTAGTGGGATTGGAAAGATTAACAACAATACAGGACGCATTGAAGAAAAAAAAGGAGATGTTAATAATAATTACTGTAAAGTACTATTACAGTACATCATATAGTCAATGCATATCGTTAAAAATGTAATGTGTATATACATACCAAAAAAAAAACATGACTCATGTATGAAAGAAGCTAATTCCCTTTAATTCACTAAAAAAGTTCACCTGCAAAGATTGTGAAATCATCTTTGCTAATTCCAATTGTACCTTTAATTCACGAAAAACAGTAAAAAAGTTCACACGCAAAGATTGTGAAATCAACTTTGCTAATTCCAATTGTATTCTCGTTCTCCGCGCGAACACTGATTCCTCTGCCACTTTTTATACTTGACATTCCTTTATTGGCCACAAATCAATTCAGAGCTCAGATTTTCAGCTTCGGTTTTAAGGAATTAGCGGGCGTTGTATAAGAAAAAAACTATGAAGTCGACTTAAAACAAAATGATTCGTATTCTCCGCAGCTCTCTTACAGCGTATTCGGACGGTTGCAATGGTGCGCACTGGGTGCGAATTTTCGCCAATTGGCAGCGAAAAAGTTCGCATTCAGTGCGCACTAGTGCAGGTTGCCGAATGTGCTATTAATCTATTACCGACTTGGATTCGTTTAACTTAGTCTCTACCAAGTTTTTATTATCTTCCATCGTAAAACGATCTTCATACGCCATTTTTAACAGAAGATGTCCCTCTTATAAAAGTTTTTGTGTCATAGTTTTTTTCTTATACAACGCCCGCTAATTCCTTAAAACCGAAGCTGAAAATCTGAGCTCTGAATTGATTTGTGGCCAATAAAGGAATGTCAAGTATAAAAAGTGGCAGAGGAATCAGTGTTCGCGCGGAGAACGAGAATACAATTGGAATTAGCAAAGTTGATTTCACAATCTTTGCGTGTGAACTTTTTTTACTGTTTTTCGTGAATTAAAGGTACAATTGGAATTAGCAAAGATGATTCCACAATCTTTGCAGGTGAACTTTTTTAGTGAATTAAAGGGAATTAGCTTCTTTCATACATGAGTCATGTTTTTGGAGGGGGGGGGGGGGGGGATTTCATCACTTTTTTCATAATTTGTTATCAATTATTAAGTGCCCTATTTCCTATCGGTCTTCATCCTCAAATCATACATACAGCTAAATCTAACGTAGAAGTACAAATAATACTGTTTTTTGTTCTCGAATTTTTCATGTATTTGAGGGGGGTAGGGCAGAGGAGTGACATTATAAGATTTCTGGAAAAGGTTGACGGAAAGGACCCCGTGGAGGTGAAAATTGTACCCAGTCAGCAATAATCAATAAAAATATTACCCATAACCAGAAATCTAAACGACTTGATATCAGTCACTCGCGGTTTTACGAAAAAGACAAAAAGCCGCTGCGTTTGGGTAGCTAGTCGCATCACGAGGTCCGTAAATACACACTTTATTTCGAGAAATGATTCGTTACGAACGAATAGAAAAAAAAATAAAACATTGAGGCGTGTTCTCAAACAAGAAAGGATGACTTTGGGCAGCATTAAAGATTGCAATGGAAAAATGTATAATTTCGAGGAGAAAAAAAATTTGGAACATAGTATTATATTATTATAAATTAAACGATTTTAAATTGGATATATATTAATTATAATTTTAATGGAACTATTTATTTACAATTGTTTATTTACAAAATACGCCCGCTCGGCCACGACCACGGCTCCTGAGTCTTCACTAAATCTCGCAGGGTACTCGCCTGCGAGCGGAGGTTGACGGCTTGCGCCCGTACCGCCTGGAGGATGGCCCAATGCTCTTGACGGGCCCGCACCCTCCAGCCGCTCCTCTTATGACGCTTCGACGTGTATCCTCCTGTAATTAGTAATAAACGTCAGCAATTATATTATAATAATTTTCAAATTATTGGCACGCGCAGATAAAAATGTTCGCCTCCCCTGATTTAGGCTAAACCGAACAATTTTTATATTGTAAAAACATAAAAAGGTATTTAATTAAAGTATTAAGAAATAATACCATGTGCCGTGGCTGGGCCCTGTGGTGGTGGCGGCGGCGGCGCCGTAGTTGCGACTGCCAGCGACAGCCAACCGGCCTGGGCTCCCCTGATATAAGCTAAAGTCAACAATTTTAATTATATTGTTAAAAGATAAAAAGTATTAATTAATAGTATTAAGAATTAATACCGTTTGTCGCCGGCTGCTGTGGTGGTGGTGGCGACGCCGCCGTTCTCGGCACCTTGTTCGCTGCCGGCATCATTCGAGTCTGGAAAAACGAATTTGAATAAATGTATATATAACATTTTTTTAGTATTTAATTCTTCTGTAAGCTTATCGTTAATAAAACTCACCATCAAGTAGGGCTGTCATGTTTTATTCTGGGTTCGTTTGGTAATAGACTAAGGCTTGATATACTGGAATATATATATATAATACTTTATTGGCTTACAAAGCACGTGCTCTATTGTTGCACGTAGAGAGCGGCCATGTCATGTCCACCGACCGACTACACCGGGGCCAGGCTTGCACCTCAGCGCAGGCGCATACAACTAGTGTAGCTCGTGCTACCAACCTGACATCCTTCTTCTTATAAAATAAAATAAAATACAATCTTCTCATGGAAATAAACTAAAATACAATCAACTCTATTAATATCGAATGTAGGCCTTAGTGTGCTTTTGTTAAGCGCTTGTTTTACCTACCATCCTTTCTCTTATAGAATAAAATTTATATTTAACCCTTAACCTACTTTGTACAGACATAATCTTTCAAATGCGCGGGTGGTTTAACAGCCCTTCCCGAACGCGTACACATGTTTTGTTCGCTTGCTATCGAATCGTTCTTGTCCTTCGTGGGAGATACATTCTTATCACCACCTACATTAGACTTATTATTAGTATACTTAATACAATTTGACGTGTTGCTTGCAGTTTCTTCTTGGAGCAATTCTTTTTTTTCTATGGATATAGGGAAAGTTTCTAATAAACTACACACTTGCTCTTCCATGTCAGCCTCAAAATCATGCTTGTCGTCCTTTAAGTACGCACGCGACAGAGCATCCGCTATTAATAACTCTTTCCCTGGTTTATATTTTACTTCTATGTCATATTTTTGTGTGCCTAAACGAATCCTCTGTACTCTAGCTGGACATTGATTTATGGGCTTTTTGAATATGTTTTCTAATGGTTTGTGATCGCTTTCTACAAGTACCTTTTTTCCAAAGATATATTGGTGAAATTTGGAACACCCAAACATAATGGCTAACGCCTCTTTCTCTATTTGTGCATACCTACACTCTGTATCTGTTAATGCCTTACTTGCATATGCCACTGGGAGACCCTCCTGCAGCAAAACTGCACCTAATCCATTCTGCGAAGCGTCTACGCTCAATGTTACAGACTTATTTACATCAAAATATCTCAACACTGGAGCATTTGTGAGCAGATTCTTTAATTCTACGAAAGCCTTTTCTGCATTAGAGTCCCAAATCCAGGTAGCATTTTTTTTGTTAAATTTCTTAAAATCGCGTTTGCTTCGGACAAGTTGGGTATGTATCTTCCTACGTACGCTACCATTCCTAACATAGTTAGCAATTCATCTTTGTTTTCTGGCGTTTTCATCTCAATTATTGCTTTTATTCTGTCCTCATCCACTTTTATTCCCCTATCAGAAAATATGTGTCCTATGTATTTCACTTCTTGTTTGCCAAATTGACATTTCTTTAGGTTGAATTTTACATTGTATTCCCTCGCTCTGTCCAACACTTTTTTTAACCTTGCATTATGCTCATTTCTATCCTTACCCCATACCATAACATCGTCAATCAGTATGAGAACTCCCTCTATATCGCCAAAAATTTGATCAAAAATGTATTGAAATATTTCTGTAGCTGGGGATATGCCATACGGCATTACGTTAAACTTATATCTACCAAATGGAGTTATCATCGTCACATATTTTGAGCTGTTTTCTGTTAGCTTAACCTGCCAAAATGCTCTATCAGCATCTAGTGTGCTGAATACCCTGGCACTGGGCATTCGTGCACAAATTTCTTCAAAATTTGGTATGACATGATGTTGACGCAAAATGCATTCATTTAAGTAAGTAGGATCAAGGCAAAGTCTTATTTTACCATTCTTTTTTCTCGCGATAACTATAGGGTGAACCCACTCTGACGGTTCTATTACTCTTTCTATTATGTTGCACTGTTCCATCTTCCGCAACTCTTCTTTTAGTGGTTCTAGTAGTGCAATAGGTACATTCCTGCATGAAGCTATTCTCCCTTTAACATTTTCTTTTAACCTTATTTCATATTCAAAGTTTTTTATAACCCCTAGCCCAGTGAAAATATCCTTATATTCTTTTTCTATATCTTTACCTATATCAGTCTCAGCAACCATGTTCATCGTGTGAACTCTTTTGATTAAATTTAATTTGGTTAGTGTCGGTAAGCCTATGATCGTGGGATGATTTCTACTGTATCCACTGACTACTACAAATTCTAATTCAGTCTCTTCCCTATTGTTAAATCTGCAAAGCAATCTGCATGTGCCTTCAGTCTTTATACTGTTACCTCCATATGCAGTTAGTCTAGCTACTATTTTACTTAGTTTAAAATCTTTGTCTACCTTACACTTTAGATCAGTCAACGAGATCAAATTGCACGGTGCTCCCGAATCTAATTTAACAGTCGCTTTATATTTCTTATTTACTACGATAGTTTCATACCACTCCGCATTATTGTCCTTATTTATATTAATCGACGCTACATATAACGAATTTACCTCTTCCTCTCTATCTACACTATTTACAAGTTTCTTTTTGCATACCGCTGCAAAATGGTTTTTACCTTTACAACTCATACAAGTTTTCCCGAAGGCAGGACAGTCTCTTGGTTTGTGCTGTTTACCACATCTCGTACAGGCCAAATTCCGTTGTTGCTTGTAGTCTGCTGATTGTGGCTGCAGTTGGCTCGAATACCTGGAACTCTGCGATCGTTGACCCATCTGCGTCACTGCCTCCTCCCTTTGCTTGAATGGCTGCTGCTTGTTCACTGGCTTTCCTCTGGTTCTGTTTGGTCCTCCTTTGTTTTTTATAGCATGAATGTTGCTTTCATTGTCTATGATCTTCATTTGGGTTTCCGCCAACTTTGCCGCTTTGCATATGGTGGCGCACTTTTCAAGGTCTAAATTTTCCTCTCTCAATAATCGATTTTTTATACTACTGTTTCGTATGCCGCAAATGATGCGGTCTTTTATTAAGCTTTCCTTTAGCTCGGCAAAGCCACAGGAGGCACTCAGTTTTTTAAGCTCTGTAAGGAATGATGCAAAGCTTTCTCCATTCGCCTGCACACGTGTGAAGAAAAGGTGCCTTTCCACACTTTCATTTGCTTTCGGTGTGCAGAATTCTTCGAATGCTTTATATACCTCTTCTAGTTTGCCAGCCTGTTCTTCTGTTAAGCCGAATGTGTTAAATTTTTCCATGGCCTCTTCACCTGCTGTGTGCAGCAAAACAGCTACCTTTCTTTTGTCGGGTTTAGAATTCAGATCCGTTGCTTCTAGGTAGATCTCGAACTTCTGACGCCATCTTTTCCAATTCTCCTTGAGATTTCCTTCGAACGAAAGTGCTGTCGGGGCACGCATTATACTTTCCATTTTTGTTTCCTCTGTTCTCTCAGTTTCTTCCAGCGAGTCGTATTCACTCCCCTCCGAATCCGTGCTGTTCAGGGTATGTGTCTCTGCCTTGTCTATCGTCTTCCTTGTTCTCTCCTCACCGTTCTCTTGATCGGACATTTGTGCTTTTTTAACCCGGTGAATATACCATTTTCCTTTTTACTTGTTAACTGCCGACTGCGCCATGTCATGTTTTATTCTGGGTTCGTTTGGTAATAGACTAAGGCTTGATATACTGGAATACATATATAATACTTTATTGGCTTACAAAGCACGTGCTCTATTGTTGCACGTAGAGAGCGGCCATGTCATGTCCACCGACCGACTACACCGGGACCAGGCTTGCACCTCAGCGCAGGCGCATACAACTAGTGTAGCTCGTGCTACCAACCTGACAGGGCGGCCTCCCGCATTTTCTACAAAAATTAATAAACAATTAATTAACCAAAAAAATCATCCAAAGTTCATAAAAGTGGCGTAAGATAGAAGAAAGTCATACGTTAAGTATCAGTGGACATAGACCGTAACTGAATAACAAATAATATAGCGACTTACCTTGTTAATTGAGACAATAATTCAATGTCCTATATGGTGGAAAAACTCGTGACATTTCAAAACTTTTGATAACTGACACAGGCAGGTTATGATTGATTGACAGCTAGGTGACATTTACTAGCGAGCCGAAAGCAGCGGCTTTTTGCCTTTTTCGTCAACTGCGCAACCGCATTTTCAGCAAAACCATTCCGGATAACTTCAGCTTACGAAAGGCGACATCTACCTGCGTCAATTGGAGAAGTAAAACGAGAATGGCGACATCTACTGGCGTCAAGTACTAGCGCTACGTGCTGTCTGACTGTCTCGTAAAAAAAGTATCATTTTGCTAACTATTAATTGAGAATAATTCTTTTATCTTTTAGAAAAACAGCTTGATACATTAAGTAAAACGACAAATGGGTTCGAAAAAAAATAAGTATTCGCTTAATCATGTTAAAACACCGGGACTATGTCATTAGACAAGATAAAAGACCAAAATAGCTACGGAGACCTGTCAATTTCGCTATCATTCGTGTATAGCGACGTGGTCGCTCAGTGTGCCTATAGGTAGAGGGGGAAGGGGAATTAGCTTCCAGACGCGACCGCGTCTGTTGATAAAATCCGATATGTGTATTAAGTACTCTGACGTATGTTATATTTTTATATATTTGATGTATTGTACATATATTTTAAGTGCGTATGCGATCTGTGTATTCTGTGTATACTTTGTATACTCTGCTTTGTATATTCCAAACAACTACAGGTATATTCACAACTTATTGTAAGTGAATTCTATAGTCATTTCGCGCATGCACGCACCAGTAATTTGATTATAGAAATATAATAATTTAATTTATAATTTATAACAAATAGAATAATAATATTATAGTTTTTCAATATTTGTAAACACACATAGTGTAATGCAGTGGATGATATAATTTGTAGTGTACTGTATTGAAATAAATGGAAATATATTTTTATCAAATTTAATTTTATTTTAATCGTATCGATAACCGTCTTCAACACTGTCCCAATGCCTTCAGCCTAATTTAGACCCGATAAAATACAAATTCTCAGGATGTACTATATTCGGGTCCATATGACTCCCCACTCCCCGCATAGATTTTCAAAAAGAAATTCGTACACCTCTAACGCACGTACACGTCTCTACACCTGCCGCCTGTTTCAAACTCTCGCTCCAAACAAATCTTTTAACATTCCGATACATTTTAGAGTAGTTCTTGAATTGCACGCTGTCCATAAGCAGAGGGCGCTACGTCCAGTCTTCAAATTAGGAGTCGGTAATACACTTTCACTGAAATACCCTTTAAGACTGAAATGCATCTCATAGTATAGACGACGTTGTATAGACGGCGTTAGTGCAGGTACACGACTGACGACGCCAAAAAGGCGCCTTACAGGCGCCTATAAGGCCGTCGACAGTCCCTCAAAAGGCGCCTTGTCGGCGCCTTATAGACGCCTGTAAGGCGCTTGTGAAACTTTGTATACATAGCGCCAGTGTAGTTACACGGCGTCCCAAAGGCGCCTTGTTACAAATCCGGACGCTCAGGCGCTCAGGCCTAAAACAGGCCGAAAACAGGCGCCTTTAAGGCGCCGTGTGCTGTGTGGGGTTTTAATGCTGTGGGGGTGCGCACTAGTTACGGGACGTATTATATATGAATTTATAAATGCAAATATTGAATGTTCTTCTTCGAATTTATATGCGGTACTTATATTGTTCTCTAACAATTGTAAAGAAAGAATAAATATTTTTGGAAATAAGTAGATTTAATTATTTAATGAACTGCACAATTTGGGTTGGTGTGTAGTGACGGCCATGTGACGTCACGAGTAGGGAATTGTTTGGTAATTATGGCGCTGTTGGCTGAGCCAAGCTAGTGATCCTCCAGGGAGTGATCGGTATAACCGCAGCCATTTTTCAAGATTTTGACCAAAACCAGAAATAAACATAACCTAACCGTTCACTCTATCTCTTTCTATCAGTATTTCTGTCTCTTTCTATCAGTATTTCTGTCTCTTTCTTTTTTACAGTTTTTTTCTCTGTCTACTTCCGCTTTTGCTCCAAATCACAGCAACCAATCAGCGACGATACACGTTGTTCCGATCACTCTCTAGAGCAGGGCTCTCCAGCGTAGGGGGCCCTCACGCGCCTGCTTCTCCTTCCAATCTTTTTTTCGCGCAGCGTGCCTTCCGTTGTCAAGGAGATCGAGCGACGCTACGAAGGCTGCCATGCCGGGCTAGCGTCTTCGCGGTTAGCGTCGGGCGGTATCTCTGACAACGCAGACGAGAGTGGGAGAATCACGAGCTTACGCGTAAGAGACCTTGGAGAGCCCTGCTCTAGAGGATCACTAAGCCAAGCTAGTGTAGCGGACTGTAGGCCGGGAGAAAGTTTTATTTATTTCTTAGGCCTAAAACGGTCGGTTGCTCGAGTGCCTCTTGCGGGTGGTCGAGCTTGAAGGGGCTAGGGCAATATAAGTGACGATTGCCAGAGCCCCAGTGAAATCCTGAGGACAGCGTGTCCTCGTTCGCAACCTTGAGGCGCGTGGGAAATTTGTTTTCCCCGTCCGTTATTTTCGGGCGTTCGTTAAGCGCCGAAGAAAAGGGCAGAACCTTCCGGGACATCGCGCCGAACGCTTCGTGCTCCTTAAATGTTTCGGTTTATAAGCTATTTGTATCAACTTTAGTTATTCGTTAAATATATGTGGTTATTGTTACATATATACTGTGCCTCAGTTATCATTCACACCCCAGTATCCAAACTAGTGATCCTTTTAGGGAGTGATCGGCATAACTAGAGCACTAAAGAGGTGAGTATGCGCATCCGCCATATTGGGTCCTCTGGAGAGAGAAAATTATTGAGTATCCGCCTTTTTGAGTATGCTCAGATTCACTATATAAACAAAAATATGCGTTGCTGATATTGATACATTGTAGCACGACACATTATTAGAGTATTTTATTACATATAAGCTTATATTTGGTTTATAAAGCAAATTTGACAATACTGAAAAAGGCGGGTTCTCAATAATCATCTCTCTCCAGAGGACCCAATATGGCGGATGCGCATACTCACCTCTTTAGTGCTTGTGTTGCGTACTTTGGCGGTGATTTTAAGAACGGAACGCGGGTTGGTGCCCGTGGAGCGCTGAACCGCTCTGCTCGTCAGAGTGCGCGAGTGTTATGAATAAAATGAAACTATTTGTCTGGTAAAACTTGTGTATATATATATATATATATTCTTAATAAATTTAAGCGATTGCTTTCTAAGTGAGAACAGGACTTGTACATTCAAGCGTCAAAATCGTTCTGCCTTCTCGGAGTCCTCCGTCGTTGCTCCTTCCCTCCTCGAGCGTGGTGCCCCTTCCATCCTTGCGCGTCCTCCCAGTCCTTCGGCCAATCAGGATGAGGGATGTGCCGGATTCAAAGGGTAGGCTGTCCCGCGGATGTCCGTCCGCCCCCGTAAATCGACGTCCATCTTTCCCTCCGTCTTCGGGTGATGGTGGGAACTCGGTGGAAGCGCGCTTTTCCGTTACGCAGCGGGGTGCACACGTGGGAAGAGAAAGTTGGCTCGGCTCCGAGGATCGAAAAAACAACCCTTGAAGGAAATTTATGACTGCCTT
Source organism: Andrena bucephala (assembly GCA_947577245.1). Lineage (NCBI taxonomy): Eukaryota > Metazoa > Arthropoda > Insecta > Hymenoptera > Andrenidae > Andrena > Andrena bucephala. The sequence goes on along the minus strand of OX387716.1, from coordinate 80,242,339 downwards.
AGCGTCGCCAACACTTCTGGAGTCAATCAACACTCCAAAAGACTAACAAAAGGCAAGGCCTTCTCAAGAGATTACGTGACTTAGAAGAAACTCGCGATTCGTTTCGGGGTCTGTTAATAGGTATCCTCTTCCTGCTTTCGAGCTCTACCCAAGATCTTTCCCACGAATGCCACCCGCATTGCGCATCCTTTATAATACTTCTTAATCATATGCAAACATCTACTTTCAAACTTCGCTCCTGATTTACCTATCGATTATATACATTTCCGTGACTACGTTCGCGTAATCACGCAACACTTGTTAGTGCTTTAGTATAACCGCAGCCATTTGTCACGATTTGGAGCAACACTGGAAATAAATATAACCTAACCGTTCACTCTATCTCTTTCTATCAGTATTTCTATCTCTTTCTATCAGTATTTCTGTCTCTTTCTATCAGTATTTCTGTCTCTTTCTTTTTTACAGTTTCTTTCTCTGTCTACTTCCGCTTTTGCTCCATTCGCAGCAACCAATCAGCGACGATTCACGTTGTTCCGATCACTCTCTAGAGGATCACTAAGCCAAGCAGACGGCAGAATCTGCTGCCGATCTGACATCAGGTTCTGCACCTCAAACGCAGCCAAATGCGGACACAGACGACTACGATTCTGACGTCAGATTCTGCTCCCCAGATCTGGTTATCAGGGAACACAACAATGGTAAGAAATTTACTTATTTCCTTTATTATCTATTTTGTGCATGAAAATGTCAATGAAAATACAGTTGAAAGTGAAGTATAATAAAGAATTACAAAATTTGAAGTTAAGCAAAATTATTAATTCTGTAGGTTTACAAAGCAGTGTATAAAGCATTATACAAACATTGTAGAGGAATGTTCACTCACTAAAGAAAATGTGGATTAATATGGAGGGAAATCAGCAAGATGCTTTATCGAAGGAAAAACAAGCACATCTCACAACTGGTGGTGGTCCGACACTTACACCTGTTCATGTAGATCCATACATCGCTTTTATTTTGCCAGACATGTTGAGAGTGGCACCGATAATATTTTCGTCAAATATTTCTGAGGAAGTGATACATGGTTGAAGTAACTTTTTGAAATTAATGGAAGCATGACAAGATTGGATTAAATAAATAACGGATGTTATGATGTTTCAGAACGACAAAAGGCACTGTTCAACAATAGTAGTATTTTTGAAAAAACATTAAGAGACTGTAATGGTCACGTTCCACAGGCTGGTAACAGTTCTGGAACAGGCGCGAGCCATATCAATGAAATGTTCATTGATCCAATATCAGTTACAGAAAACTGTGATAATGTTACTGCAAAACGTTCACTCTATACAGGTTCCGTGGAAAATGAACTGAATAACATTGGTAAACAACATGACGTATCTTTCTAGGTTGAGAAGAGCATTTATAGTAATAATATAATCTGTTCATAATTTCATTCTTTTTCGTTTCTATTGTTTTCAGTTACTGTGCCAAAGAAAAATACCAAAACTGTACAGTTGCAGAATGTAAATAAAAGTATTCAGATGAAGTTGAAACTAGAACGCGTGAGACGATTAATTAAACAAGAGGCTGAATTAGCGGAACTAAAATTGCAACACGAAAAGGTGAAGCACAAGATGGAAATACAGTACCTCAGAAAGAAGTGCGAGGTAGAACTTCGTGCAGCTGCTGCTGCGGCAGAGTTGTCAGTTGTGTTATTTAAAAAAAATAATAATGTATAAGTTTATATGATTGTAACGATAGTAATTATAGTACAGGTTGTGCTATTTAATGTTTTGCACGCAGTTATCTCCTATAGTTTTCATTGTTGAAAAAAATTTTCAAGTAAAACTCACTTAGTTTCGAACAGGACATCATGTCGACGTGCGTTACGAAAAGTAGCACGTTTCATTTTTCTTACGAAAAACGACACGTTTCAGTTTGCCATGTAAAGAAGCACATTCCATCGTTTCTGATGAATATTCCCAGATAGCACAAAGACGTCTTTAAGACGTTATAAAGACGTTCAGGCCAGGCGCTCAAGACGTCTTAAGGGGGTAGACACGTCACGTGGTCTGGCCGATTCGGCAGGTCGGTATTACAGCAGGTTTTTTCTGCACTGAAATGGTATTACCCATAGATACGCGGCTGCCTGTGCACGCGAGAGGGAGCTGTTTGCTATTTCCATATGTTATTTTGAATGTGGAAAGAAATTCTCAGCTGTTGCGTTGTACTTTTTAAACAGAAAGTCTGCTGGTACTGTAAACGTAGAAAATTCATTGAACATTTACTTGAAATGTGCTTATGCTACAATATTCTACGTTGGCAGTAAGGAATTATAAGTGAAAAGGAAAAATAGATGAGGGCATGTCCCCAGAAAATGAAGTTTGTTAGGATAGACATTTTTTAATTAGCAAAACACTGAAACAGAACATGAAATACACATCCTATGCAGAAAGCAATTATGAACAAACATATATAAAATTGTGTTTGATGTTGAATCCAACGCGTGATTATTATGTGGTCCCTCCTCGAAGTGACAGAAAATATAACATATGTATATGCTATAAGACAATAAATATTTAGCGGCTATTACGTTGCATTACGCTACATTTGTGAACTTTTCATCATTCTTCCGAAACATTATTATTACGCCGCAACAGTATCGTTAGGAAATCGGGTATAGCATATAGGTTATATTTTCTGTCACTTGGAGGACCGGATTTTCTGTCCTCGAAGTGACAGAAAATATAACCTATATGCTAGACCCGATTTCCTAAAGATACTGTTGCGACGTAATAATAATGTTTCGGAAGGATGATAAACAGTTCACAAATGTAGCGCAAAAGAACGAAATAGCCGCTCAAAATTTATTGTCATGTAGCGTATACATAGGTTATACTTTCTGTCACTTCGAGGAGGGGACCATAAACATATATAGACGGCGGAGCGTAAGCTGAGGGGGGTGGCAAGGTTCGCGGTAAGGGGAGCGATACGAGTAAATCGGATAACGCTGTGGTTATGCATGCCGAATGCATCCGAAGCTAACCGACGCGCCTGTATCTGAACCTATGCCTTTACCCCTCCAAGCCTTCCTTCCCCACGCCGATAGTCCCATCTTCTGATCCGTCTATATATGTTTATGGAGGGGGCCACGCAATAATCACGCGTATCGAGCCTGCGCATTTTTTTTATGAAAAAATTATTTAAATCGAACTATTTTTAACGAAACGGGCTTTCAATTCTGCAAACAAATTTTTCACGTAATTTCCTTAATTATGGTTTGAGTTGTATCATTTTTGGGGCCAATTTGATTGAGAATGTATAAGGAATCGATTGACGCCACGATCGCAAAGATCTGATTAGAAATTGTAAAACTTCAGATTCATCAGTGCTTAGTGCGCAACATTGTATGGCCCCGCTGGTTTCAAGCGTCGAAGCCGACGAAACTCAGCGAGACACATGTGTAAAATAACATATTTGCAGTTTTATAATTGAAGATGTAGTGAACGTTACAGGACTGTCTTTATATATGGCTCTCACAAACAAAATCGCCTGACTTGTTAGACATGAAACCGGGCATACAAATGGTTGCGCATATCGCCGAAAGCATCAGAAAGAATTTGTACAGTCTTCCAATGTTTCAATTGTTGAGAAGCCTTTGGGCTCAGTTTATCGGGAAAGACCTACCCACCCCACTGTTTTGCTTTCGCGTTGCGAGTGTGGACCTTCGGGTCCTAGTAGACCGCCCGTTGACAGCCGAGAACAATAAAACCGACGAGCTAGATAAAATACCCAGTACAGAAAAATAAAATGTTCGTGTTTTTGATAAGTATTGATGAAAGTATTACCGATGAATTTTTTAGGATTTCCCGATGAAAATGATGTCAGATATGGAGGAATTCGGTCCATTTTTAATGAACGTAGTGAGTGTCCTAATCATATATTCATAAAAAAAAATATACCGAATTGCTATGCGTCTCGACTCATGTTCGTGGACATAAACTCACCAATCCATCGGTGGTAACACTCTTATCAAGGTGTAATGAGAAATATGAACATTTTCATAGGTATTCAGTACTGGATGACTCAAGTCGCCGTCGACCGAGGGTCTCTCGCTGGTGCGCTATTTCACTCGCACTCGATTTACGTCGTTCAATCTCCTTGTCAAGCGGTTCAGACGAGGGCCCTGATAAATGTGAATTTATTTGGGAAACCAAAGTCGCGTCATTCGTGACACCTACTCGCGAGCAGATATATGTATGTACAAGAAAAAGCAATTCAATTTCCCGATGACTTGAAGCAACATTTCAATAGGTAAATCAATGAAAAGGTGGGATCAGGAATTCCCAACCAAGTGATGCATATGAAAGAACTGGCGATATTCAACAATAGTTTGTCGTCTAAATTTTACAATTAAAGTATTTGTTTGACATGAATATAAAGTTTGTCAGCAAAGTCTTCCTCGATTTGAGTTCTATATAAGGCTGACTTTCCTTCGCCATGAAAAGTCCCCTCTTGTCCTGCACGCTGGCAAGAAATCGATGCTCGAAACCAGCGGGGCCATACAATGTTGCGCGCTAAGCAGTGACAAATCTGCAGTTCTGCATTTCTAATCAGATCTTTGCGAAAATGACGTCAGTCGATTCCTCATGTTTTCTCGATCAAATTGGCCCCAAAAATGATATAATTCGGACCAAAATTAAGGAAATTACGTGAAAAATTGTTTGCAGAATTGAAAGCCCGTTTCCTTAAAAATAGTCCGATTTAAATTATTTTCGGTCAATTTAATCGGGAGAATGCCAGGAATCCATTTGTGGCACTTTCATATTGATACGATGAAAAATAAACAAATTCTGTTTCTTTATAATCGATGACACATCGCCGAGCACGGCGATCTCGCGCGGCTCGGGACACAAAGGTTCTCGTCGGTTATTCGAACTTCTAAGATCGTATTCAGATTTATTGGCCGGTGAGTTTCGTAACTAGGGGTGTGCGGTTACCCGATTTTTCGGGCTCGGGACGGGCCGGCAACTTTCGGGCGGGATCGGGCGGGGTCCCGATACTTTCGTATTGCTCGAGATCCCGACAGTTTCGGGACCCCGAGACTCGATTCGGGCTACAAGCATAGCCGCCATGAGCGGACAATTTGATATCAGGTCGGCTCGGCAAAACTCGGACGCGATCGGACGATATCGTTACCAGTAATAGATTAAAATTATTACCTGAGAACATAGAAAAATTATGTTTCTTACACGTTAATTTGAAATAATAAAATATTCGCCTCCTGTATATTGTTGTTATTATGAAACATCCAGGAAATATTCCTTTCTGTATGCTTATAGTTCGTACGTTTTCTATTTTAAATCTCAACCTATCCAGAAAAAGATAATACCCTATATATTCCCTTTACATAAAGTACTAAGTGTGAAGTATATTTTATTCAGATTTTAAAATATTGTCGATATAAAAATAGTCTTCTTCCCAAGTTCTGAACATGGTATTTATTTAAGTACGTATATGGATGTATTCAGTATTCACAGACTATTTGGTAGCAATGAAAATACATATATATGTAAATAAATAAATTAGATACAAATTATGATTCAACAGGAGACAGAAAGGTAAAAACTTATCACTCTGGTATCGATATAAATGATATACATAATTCTTTCCGTCTCGGTCCCCTCGTAATGGCTCTCGAGCCGATCGCGTCCGAGTTTTGCCAAGCCGACCTGAAATAAATTGCCCGCTCATGGCGGTCATGCTTGGAGCCCGAATCGAGTCTCGGGATCCCGAAACCGTCGGGATCTCGAGCAATACGAAAGTATCGGGACCCCGCCCGATCCCACCCGAAATTTTCCGACCCGTCCCGAGGGCCGAGAATCCGAGCCGCGGGACGATCCGCACACTCCTATTCGTAACGCGTATTCTCTCGTCATCGCAGAACACGAGTGAGCCAGAAGTGGTGGGGATAGCGCCAAGCTTCTGTCATGTATAGGCCAAACCGAGCTGCAGCGTAGAAATACAGGCATCAGAATAGGTGTGCCTTAGGCCTTAGCTCCAAAAAAATTCAGAAGCTTTATTGGTGAGAACATTGATTCTTTCTCGATAGCTTCATCTCGTATTGGTCTACGCATTACTTCGTGACGCACACAACTACATATGTACTACGCTGACAATAAGTATAAATAACAGCCACACGGCTACGTTCAGACGGGGCCGAGCAGCATTCCCGTTACCCCACCATACCCTTCGGAGGCTAGGGAACTCCAACTGACAAATCCACGATCGTCAGATGGTGATGGTTGATTTCTCCTCGATCGCTGTTCGCGAAAACGAATCGACCGGCCAATATATTTGAATACGACCTTAGGATAAAGATATAATGAAAGATGAAAAATTATTCGAAGCCAAATATGAAAGGCCTTCGAATAAACAAAGGAAACTAATAAATACCCGAAGCTAAATAGAATTTTAGATTTAGGGTACACACACCCTCCCCCCAAACCTCGATCGGCCACTGGGGCCATTCGGAAGTATATTCTTTTAATTAAATAATGCCCATCTCTGCATAGCAGCGTAAAGAATTACAAAAAAAATCAAGGAGTCAACTGTTGACCGATTAGGAGACTTTTCCTTGTTATATGTTATATACAATAGTCGGAAGAATAATAATAAAAGCAATAATTGCAAATAATTGCTGTAACTTCCACATTCTGAAAATATGATATCAGTAAATCACTACTTCCAGTGTTATTCAAAAATTCCAATCTCTTTTTTTATTTGAAATAATGTGGCCATATAATTATAATATATATTCGGCAGCGGTGATGTATGTGTTACAGTAAAAGCGTGAATTTAGTAAATGTACACAGTTTCCAGCAGTTTCTAGTCAATGTATGCCTAAAATGCATATAATCTAACCTACAATCGTCCAAAAATACATACATTGACTGTATCACGCTTTTGCTGTGGCACATGTATCCAGCTAACGCTTCAGTTTTGCTATGATTCCACGTTGACAGACCTCCCGACTAGGCGCCATCTCGTATCCACTAGCTCAACTAAATTTGTCACGTGACTTGCTCTGTATTATCGCCAATATGGCGGAACTCGTGTTTGGGAATGCAATCACGGGCTGACGTTGTTTGTCCTTACATGAGCAAATTTTGGGCTGGGTGAGGTCTCATTCGAAAGAGGAAGGTTCAATGCAGCCCGCTCTGCTCATCGTTTGAGTCAGAAAACTCTTTTAGAGACCTACAAATACATGGAATCTGCGAGTGCATTTTGTCGATTTTTTCTCTACTTTGGACACTCGTATTATTACATATCAACACAATCTCTTTGAACCATGAGCAGAGCGGGCTGCATTGAACCTTCATCTTTCGAATGAGACCTCGCCCAGCACAAAATTTGCTCGTATAAGGACAAACAACGTCAGCGCGCAAACCCATGTTTCGGGCCAGATTGTGTCGGTATACAGCGCGCTGCATTACCCGTGCCTACCCCCTTAAAGACGTCCACGAACGTCCAGAAGACATCTTAAAGACGTCCACGAACGTCCAGAAGACAAACTTTATGACTAAAGGCGTCCATTTTCACAAAACAGTAGGTCTTTAAGACGTCCAGAAGACGTCTTAAAGACGTATTTTGCAGATGTCTTTAAGCCATCTTGATTAAGTCCGAACCAGACGTTTCTAAGACGTCTTTAAGACGTTTTTAAGACGTTCGTCGGTACTGGTTCGATTTAATAAAAATTGAAGAAAGTAATAAATGGTTTTCAAAATAAAATCGAACTCGATAACAATTTATTTCGTTTACTTAAGTTTTATTTGTAGTATTGTTATGGATACAGGATATGGGTATGCAGAATATATGCACTTCGAATAGATACAATAACATGTCAGTACATACAAGCCCACACAGCACACGGCGCCTTAAAGGCGCCTGTTTTCGGCCTGTTTTAGGCCTGAGCGCCTGAGCGTCCGGATTTGTAACAAGGCGCCTTAAAGGCGCCTTTGGGACGCCGTGTAACTACACTCGCGCCATCTATACAAAGTTTCACAGGCGTCTATAAGGCGCCTTTTGAGGGACTGTCGACGGCCTTATAGGCGCCTGTAAAGCGCCTTTTTGGCATCGTCAGACGTGTGTGGGGATCGGCGGTTCCCCCTCTCCGTACATGTTCAGGAGTGGGGATAGTCCGCGCATCGGCGAGCGTTGCCATGCGGCACGCAGAACGTTACACTACGTGATACAGAGCGAACCTCTCTGTGAACTGCACACGTGCCTAGTTCTCGTACACGTGGTGCAGTTGTATTATAGTTGCCCTCTATCCAGATATTGTCTGGTGGGTATTCCCATCATCATCCGCCTCTGTGGAGATGATGGTTTATAATTAAAGACATAACATCAACTGCAGTGTAACCAGTTATTTAACCAGCCTAGTTGTCAATTGAACACAGCGGAAGTAGGCCGCTGGGGAGAACGTATATTGTACGTTACCAGAACCCATCCAATTCCCTACACGTGTACCTGCACTAACGCCATCTATACAACGTCGTCTATACTATGAGATGCATTTCAGTCTTAAAGGGTATTTCAGTGAAAGTGTATTACCGACTCCTAATTTGAATGTGGCGATCTGACTCTGGATCGACTGCCGTGGGATCACCCAAGGATAAAGAAGGGGTCACCACCCTAGATAGGGAAAGGAAAGAGCGTTTCGTCCCGGGTCCGCCAGAGGACTCGTCAGTAAGGCTTACCTGGCGGAACCCTGCCTTAGACACGCTGGGTATCAGGACTGGGACAGAACTCTTATATATACCAACCGGAGGGCGGTAGAACACCACCGAGAAACTCTCGAGCCGGGTAACCCTCTGGTGGCGTGTCGATGAACCTTACCGGATCCCTACATGAAGACTGGACGTAGCGCCCTCTGCTTATGGACAGCGTGAAATTCAAGAACTACTCTAAAATGTATCGAAATGTTAAAAGATTTGTTTGGAGCGAGAGTTTGAAACAGGCGGCAGGTGTAGAGACGTGTACGTGCGTTAGAGGTGTACGAATTTCTTTTCGAAAATCTATGCGGGGAGTGGGGAGTCATATGGACCCGAATATAGTACATCCTGAAAATTTGTATTTTATCGGGTCTAAATTAGGCTGAAAGCATTGGGACGGTGTTGAAGACGGTTATCGATACGATTAAAATAAAATTAAATTTGATAAAAATATATTTCCATTTATTTCATTACAGCACACTACAAATTATATCATCCACTGCATTACACTATGTGTGTTTACAAATATTGAAAAACCACAATATTATTATTCTATTTATTATAAATTATAAATTAAATTATTATATTTCTATAATCAAATTACTGGTGCGTGCATGCGCGAAATGACTATAGAATGCACTTACAATAAGTTGTGAATACACCTGTAGTTGGTTGGAATATACAAAGCAGAGTATACAAAGTGTACACAGAAAACACAGATCGCATACGCACTTAAAATATATGTGCAATACATAAAATATATAAAAATATAACACACGTGTTAGCGTCACCAAATTTAAGGGTGAGGCCGAAGGCGGATAGCCCCTTGCAGGCTCGCCTTCAAGGATTTATGACAGGGACATAGCCTGCCCTAGGGATGCCGATCTTTCCCACAGAATCGATTTTTCGATTCAATTCAGATCATTGTGCAAAGAATCGATTCGTAAAAAAATCGGAACCTAAAGAATCGATCCCATCGAGATCGATTCATTATAATAAAAACTAGCTGTGGCGCTGCAAAGGTTTGGGTAGTTGGTCCTTTGGCCTGGAGAGGCGTGGTGGTGGTCGGACCGCCACAAGTCCTATACAAAGAGGAGATATTGTTGCGTATTTTCGCGGTGATTTTAAGAACGGAACGCGGGTTGGTGCCCGTGGAGCGCTGAACCGCTCTGCTCGTCAGAGTGTGCGGGTGTTATGAATAAAATGAAACTATTTGTCTGGTAAAACTTGTATATATATATTCTTAATAAATTTAAGCGATTCCTTTCTAAGAGAGAACAGGACTTGTACATTCAAGCGTCAAAATCGTTCTGCGTTCTCGGGGTCCTCCGTCGTTGATCCTTGCCTCCTCGAACGTGGTGCCCCTTCCATCCTTGCGCGTCCTCCTAGTCCTCTGGCCAATCAGGATGAAGGATGCGCCAGCTTCAACCGGTAGGTTGTCCCACGGATGTCCGTCCGCCCCCGCGAATCGACGTCCATCTTTTCTTCTAATTTCGGGTGGTGGTGGAAACGCTGTGGAAGCGCGCTTTTCCGTTACACGACGGGGTGCACACGTGGGAAGAGAAAGTAGGCTCTGCCCCGAGGATCGAGCGAACAACCCTTGAAAGAAATTTATGACTTCCTTCGTGTCGCCAACACTTCTGGAGTCAAACGACACTCCTACAGACTAACAAAAGACAAGGCCTCCTCAAAAGATTACGTGACTTGGAAGAAACTCGCGATTAGTTCCGGGGTTTACTAATTGAGACTCTGCCTAAGATCTTTCCCACGTATGCCACCCGCATCGCGCATCCTTAAAAATACTCTCCTTAATCATACGCAAACATTGCCTTTCAAATTTCGCTCTTGATTTACATACCGATTTATACATTTCAGTAGCTGCATTCGCGTGATCATGCAACACACCAGCGAGCATCGCAACAATATAATAAGAGGCGTCACTCGACAAGGACAGAAATAACCTACGGAAATCACTAGGCAACCAATTTAAATGCCCATTCGGCAATGATCGGTAAACTTCGGCAGTGATCGGTAAACTTCGGCAATAATCAGCCAATTGCAGTAAGGTACATTTAGTCGATTTGAATATCCCGCTCAAATAGACAACCAGTTTAAATGCCAAGGTCAAGTAAGGACTTCAAAGGTTCCGCCCGGAGTGACATCTCTTATTATATCTCCTCTTTGTCCTATATAGCCCAACGAGATTCAACATAATTATATAAATGAAACACTGGAAATGAATTTAACAAATTTTATTTAAATAAATGAACAAATTATGAAGAGATACCGAATTCACTACAAACACAAGTAGGATACCTATTATGCAATACCCCAAGTATTATTTTCCAATGATTTAAGGAAAATCAATTTATTTAGTCTTTCTCCAGACAATCTGTTCCTGCTGGGAGTAACTATATTCGCAGCTATGGAAAATAAACGTTCAGACAGGACTGAGGTGCCAACTATACAAAAACAGTGGTAAGCTAAAGTTCTTAGCTTTTTGTAAATTGTGTCTTTATGGCACTCCCAATATTTTAACGGGTCACATGTCTTCAGATCTTCGACAGGCTGGCTTAAATAATTTCTAAAATCCATGCCTACAACATTCCGATTTTCTTGTTCTTCTGGGTACTTTGCTTTAACTAATTGTTCATGAAATTGCCAAATATTATTAGCTGATGTTGCCTCTTCTGCACTATGAGAATCAGATTCTTCCCTTCTGTTTAAGGAGGAACTTCAGTAACATTCAAAATAAGCGAAAATCTTTGAAAATTAGGGACATCAATCTTTATGCAATAGTAAAAACCTCCGCAAAATTTTAGAAAAATTTATTCGATAGTTTTCAAATTATTTAACTTTCAATTTAACATGTATTCTTATGGGAAAACAGAATATTAAGAATATAACAACAAAATTAAGAGTGAAATAATAGGCCAAAGTTTTTGAAATCTTGTATACAGAAAGATCAAACACTGAACAAAATTGTCAGAAAAATTCCGGATAATTGATTCGATGGTTTTTGTTTAAATGAAAGAAAATGACACGGAAAACTGGTTTTTCTTCGATTGTCGGCTGAGTACCTGTGAAAGTGCGGCAACGCCGCAATCAGCTCTAGAGGCGGGAATATTTGAAACATATTACTGCGTTTTGTACCATATACATATTCGTGGCAGTTTTTGCGATCTTTAATGAAAATGCGTACTTATCAGTATATATATAGACATGTGAATATAATTTTTATGTTCATCTTTTGTCAAAAAGTAGAAAATTTCCTTGCAATATATATAAACCAGATGAAATGGCACTAGTGTATTCGTGGGAAAAATGAAGCACAATTTATTTTTAACCCTCTAACTCCCAGAGTTGCACCAGAAAAGACTCGTTTTAAAAGTGCGTAAAATTTGATCACCCGTTTATATTTAACTTTTGAAATAAGGATTCAAGGGTACATATAGATGTTAGAGGGTTAAACAAAGTTCAACAAATTTTTGAATTATGAATTTTATATGATAATAAAAAAAGGAGTAAAGATAATATTATGAAACGGGCAAATTCGTATGCAAGAAATTAAAAAAATCGATATAACAATATTTTCATAAATAGTATTTTATTCATGTTTAACGTGTTATTTCCTTAAATGTAATTTTGCAGAAATTTACCATTTTCTGTATTGTAGTTTCTCGTAGGTTTTTGATTTGGTTGGAAGAAAGGAGTTTTTTTACTCCTTCTTCACTTGATTGAGCATACGTTGTTTGTAATATCTCCAACGAAATTCCAGCCTTTACCAATTTCCTTCGTGTAATTGGGGTAAGAGTTTTCATATCGCTGAAATTCCAATATTCGGTTTTCTCACCAAAATTTTCAATGTTTTTGATTAATATGCTATTTGTGACATTACATTGTTTTAAAATTTTGTGCAATATAGCACAATCATGCATAGCATTATGCGCGCCAGTTGTTGAAATATTAAAATGTTCCGCCAACCCCGTAATTGTACATTGCCCTTTGGTTTTTCGGCCAGTAATATTTGAAATTACTGTTAATGTGTCAACAAAACCATCGACAACAGCGGCAAATTCTGTTTTCAACGAACACTCATTTATCGCTGCTAATAGCCTTGGCCCATCAAAGCCTAAATTATGGGTGGCGATGTAGCATTTCTTTTCAAGCAACATCAACCACTGCAGAAATTCTGCAATCGCCGCTCTCATAGGAATTGAGGATACTTGTATTCCATTGTAAAATAAATTGCCGTGTATATTCATTAACCCATTGACCGATGTCACTGAAGATGCAATTGGTCTTGTAGGATTGATATATTTCTCGAAATACTTATTTCTGCATTTTGCACCTATCTGCAGAATGCATGATTTTTTATCAAAACCTGACGTTTCCAAGTCTAAGAGGACAATTGCAACCTGACTTTCTTCGTCATCTTCTTCTTCGGAATCGCAAGGGCGATCATCAACCAATTGCACAGCTGGGTCCATTAAAAGAGAACAGTTTGGTTTGTACATTGTACCTTCCACATTTTCCTTTTGATGCCGCAACGCGGTTCTCATTTTTTGTAATTGCATCCTCCTCTTTTTATAAGCTGCAGTGTTCATCACCTGCCGTTTTTTTCTTAAAATTTTATTACGCCTTGCAATGTGTCTCAAATGATGCTTTCCGGGAGAGAGTTGTAAAGGCCTTGCAATCGCCTCAGTAAACCCTGCTCCAAGATTTTTCTGGGCCACTGTAAGCGCAAAGCGGTGATCTGCAGATGCACTCATGCTGTAGCATCTTGATTTCGGAGCGAAGCTGGCCATTGATGCGTTTAAACTTTCGTTAATATTCGTAGAAGCCGCAGAAGCGAATTTCTGTGCATTTGACGCAATTTTACTAAAAATATCTTTTAGCGCTGTTGTTAATTGCGGATCTGAAAATCCATCAGGGACAATCCGGTGCTTATAGTTTTCTTGATCTTGCACATACCCACACCATGCGCCACATTTGCTGTGATCATTGGTTGCATGGTAGGGTATGCACAAGATGGCAGCCGCCATTTCTTTACTATTTCCTTTATTTTGACTCACTGCATAGGTGAAGCATCGGTGCAACCAAAGAATCGCTTCTTTTGTAAGGTCTTTATGATTTTTTTTAATATCATAGAGCTGTTTTTTGACTCCTTTAGCCGCATGATTTGTATCTGACTCCTTGATTATTGGATGAGAACTAGCAGCCCGACACTGTGCAATGCTGGAACTATCGTCGTCTCCTATAAATACCCCGACCTCCAGATTTTGTGCCTTAAGTACTTCACTCTCTACGATAAGTTTCTTCGCTACATGAGGTTCCATGTCTTTGGCTGATCCGAAGTAATTTTTCCGGCAATCGTGGTCATCAGGGTTCCCACCATTGGTATCGCATTTTTTGCATTTGCGATTACACGTTGAATAGTCCAGTACCAGCCCCGACATCGCTCCTACGATCGCTCCGAATCCATTCAAGCTATCATAATCGCGTCCTGATCCTCTTCTACTCCAACCCATATCGTACGAAACTATAATTCGTACAACATCATCAAACGAAACGGGATACTCATCTACCCCGAGCTCAGTGGTTTGTTTATTTGGAATGAGGAAATCAGACTGGAAGTTCTCTGATCTGGAAGAAAATGATATGAAATAACTAAGTATGCTTTCAATTAAATGTATTGAGGTTTTCCATAATTGATGTAATTTTTTGTTTCATGTTACAATGTATTACAGTGTGTTCAACAATTTACAAAACATGTTTTTGAAACATGCGAACAACACGTATGATGATCAACCATTTAAACCCAGTTCTAAACAGGATTCATTTGAATATATATACAATATCTTTCAAAATATATTACAAAATATATCAGTAATTCATTATGTGTCCTTTAGACACGCTAAAATAATTAATTAATTACAAATCTAAATCCACTTTCAAAGCAACATTTTATGCATATTTAGATTATGAAAATTAAAATATACAATTCATTGGCTGTTTCTTAACGTCATTAAACGTTACTCAAAAGCCAACAATAATTTTCGGCCCCAATCAAATGATTCAGTAATAGGGTAAACGCACCAATAAATGAACACTTAAGGCCAATGAATGAACACTTTTATAAAATTATATTTGCAGCGGGATTGATTCCACGTGCTGCCAAAAATGATTCGATATGGAGCAATTAATTAAAAGAAGTCTCTAATTAACTAGTTGCTTATTTTAATAACTTATTTTACTCATTTTAGTAAAAAATGTCCATTCACTGGTACGTGTTCAGTTACTGGTACATTTACCCTATAAATAATATAAATAATAAAAATAATATAAATAATATAAATGATTCAATGATTGAAATATACTTGGACAAAGCAAAGGCAAGGGAAAACTTTCAACATATGCTCGTAACATTAAGGCGATTATTACAATGATTTTTCAATGGAGGTTGCATTTTGAATAGTCAGCATTCGTTCTACAGCTGCTGCGTCTTCACAACTTTTTTTTGCCACTTGCTCTGCTGCTTTTCCGACTTCTTTCTCGTAAACTTTGAAAGTATTGTAGTTGAAGCAGGGGATGTTTAGACACGCGAAAAATTTATTAATATGAGTCCAGCCTATGCCGCCATTCAGGATACCTGAAGATATGAAAAATTTTCTTTATAGGACATTTTTAGTCATTGCTTATAATTATTGTGTATGTTATAATTCTTGCTAGGCAAAAACTAAGAATACATATGATTTGTACCCATTGTTGCTTTGTAATTTATGTCGAAACGTGATGCATTTCGTTTGCCTGGAGGACATTGCTGTTTGCCAGTAGTCACTTCATTTAGAAGCAAGCACTTGTGGCATCGAATGTTCAAAACAGAGCCCAGTCCTCGTCGTATTTCGCGTTCGATGTTTGCCAGTGATAAGCATTCCTTACAAGAAACGCACCACAATTGTTGTCCCAAAATTGAAAGCTCAACAATTCGTCGTCCGTCCGACAGAGACTCATTATTTTCCTCCTTTGCATCTTTGGTGTTCTCGATAACATTTTCCGAATCATTGTTCTCGATAACATTTTCAGTACCATTATTTTTCTCGATTATCAAGGCAGGTGGTGGCACATTTAGTTTTTTGGCAAGCCCCAATGCATGTCCACGGAGTTTAGCGTTGTATACAGAAGTTTTCACTGCTTTTCCTTTCCAACGACGAGCTGATTGTATTTTGAACATTGTGTAACGCGTAAAATGCCAACACAAATTGTAGGTTATGCGACACACGCGACGCGATTGAAGCTCGTGAATACTACCAACTGCTGCACGAGAATATTTTCTCATTGAGCAGCGTTGCCACGATCGCAGGAAATTTCCGACTCATGAAGATTATGTATATATAAGGGTTTTATTAATATTGTTACGGTACTGCGTGGTAACATGTGGAAAGAGCTTAATGTTGGAAGGCTTTACATAGCCAAGCTTAGACGCGCCAAATTCAAATTGTTAAACGAAGCAACTGAAACTATGAACAAATCATTCCAGCGAGTACTGCTTGGAGACGCTCGCTAAATAATATTGATTAAATATTGGTTTCGGTTGCTGTGCTTCAAAAATCACCGATACCACGTGAAACGCTCGTTCTTAGTAAACGAAGAACCAATCAGATAATTTGTTAAATAATTAATTAAGAAACCATTTGTGTAATTGGATAACTTTATTAACAAAACATGTACATTTCAATTCTGAACGACGGCTTCTTGGTACATCGGCATTCGTTGATCAACGACCAAAGCTATTAGACGTATCTTTAATTTGTCTTTAAAATATAAACCAAAACCAAGTTACAACACGAACAAGTCTGAGTCAATTTATTGAACCTAATTATCACTGGAAGAAGCTGGAGGCTGACACCAAGAGGCGAACGTGAGCAGAGTGCATTAGCGCTCCACGGGCAGCGATCCCATCCCCATCCGCATCCGCATCCTTATCCTGAAAATCCCTGTTACAACACGTAACAGTTTTGGTGACAGCGGTGGGATCTCCAAATTTTGCCGGCTCGCGGGCGCAAGATTGAACAGTCGTTGGCCAGTTGGTGCAAGCCTCTTTCCTGGGTTTTGGGCACGTTTCCCCAGGAACACGGGTGAATGCCAGAGGAGTGTGGTGTTGGACGTCCGTGCCAGTCATCCCGAAACCACATGCACCCAGCCACAGGATCTCCCCATCGAGCAACGTGGACACCAGAATTCATCTACGCGGAACGGAGTATCCACGAGGGATCCAGCATCCACACAGAACGGAGAATCCACGAGGGAACCAGCATCCAAGGGATCTTTCCACGGAACCAGGAGCAGCTGAAGCAACGCAGTCGTCGCTCGACGTGCCGGCAGATCTTCGGAACGGGGAAGACGAGCGAACCAGCAGTCAGTCGAGTGAGTCGAATTTAGTTTACTAATCTACGTCATTGTACCTGTGAGTTCATAGCAAATTGTATATTTCAATATCGCCGTTAGAATCGTTACATTTGTTAGTTTAAAATGCCGCCGTACGCACGAAAATTTTTAAAAAGTCACAAGAACCGTCTGAGTAGTGGTGATTGTTTCGTAGTGGAGGATGTGGTGGCGGTGCCTAATCTGGGTGCCTCCGGCTCCACTGCTCCATCCCTAGATGTAGTGCCGTTCCCAAATTCCACTCCCTTAGAAAGTAGCGTATCTGATTCGGGTAACGATACTGGCTTCATTGACGCTAATCCACCGGACCTTTCGCGTGGGCCGTCGGACGGAGCTTCGCGTATGCCACTCAAAATGGTCGCTGATTTTATCCCTTACTTCGACGGGAAACCCGGATCTGTAAGCAAGTTCATAAATCAGTGTAGATTAGCTGACTCTCTCGTAAAAAAGGAAGATAAGTACTATTTACTGGCAATTATGCGCAACAAGATGCAAATTCGCGATTATAATAGAATTGTTGGGGATGCGGTGCTGAATACGGTGGAGGAATTAGTTAACTTAATGAAAGTCGCGTATGAGGACAGTTTTAACGTCAAAGCCGCGTTGGACGATCTAAGAAACATAGAGCGCAAGGACGGGGAAACGATAGAAGAATTCGGTACTAGGGTGTATGAAATGCTAGATAATGGAGTAGAAATAGCTCAGGAGAAGGCGAAGTCTGACCAGTTTAAGGGTGTAAAAGCAGTATCAGGATTCTTAGGGGGTCTACGCGATGACGCAATGATGATGTCCATCATTAACCAGGAGGTGAAAGGGCTAGCAGACGCTATCCGTTTAGCTACTAGGTGCGCTAGGCAGAAGAAGAATGTGAACAACAGTGTGAGCCACAGATTGTCTGCAAATAGGTCTACGGTTGTCGCGGTAAATTCAAATGAAAATATTAGATGTTTTAATTGCAACCAATTCGGCCATTATCGGTCAGATTGCCAGCTAGTAGGCAATAACAAGTATGCCCCTTCAACTCGTAATTTCAAAAGGTGCAATTACTGTAGGAAAACAGGTCACCTTGAGGCGCAATGCTATAAACGGGGTTCTCAACCTTCACAAAACTCGTTTGCATTCGCGACACTCGAGGATCGGCGTAACTCAAATCACGGTAGAGAACGGCGGGACTCTAATTCTAAAAGAAAGCGGCGCTATTCACCTATTAGGGATGACCGGCGAAATTTCGATTCAGGACAAAATCAAAGTGATTCTTCCTCCGGGGCAGACCAGTGTGACCTAACATCTTTAAAAGCTCACCAAAATTTGAACTCGAAGGGGCGTCAGCAAAAAGGCGCGGTGCCGACCAAACCCCTCATTGCACGCGCCGTGTCTATCGTGTATGCCACAGATTCGATGTAGTCGATGCCGCTCGACCCCCTGTTGTCTCTCTCGGGAGCGATCATTTTTCTCAGGGCTCCGCTAAGTTCCTGGTGGACACCGGTTCGCAATTGAATTTAATAAAACGCGCAGGATTAGTCTCCGACTTACAAATTAAAAGTGGAAGGGTTTTTGAACTCACGGGTATTGGTGCAGGGATGATCAAAACGCAGGGCGAGGTTGTTGTTATAATCCATAACACCCCCATCCATTTTCAAATAGTATATGATGATTTCCCCCTTAAGAGTGACGGGCTGCTAGGTATCTCGTTTCTGCAAAAACAAGAGGCAACTATTGAATTCAAAGAAAATTTATCTGGGGTGTTGAAATTTGGTAAAGGAGAACCCTCCCTCGGTGTTAATTCCCCACTCAATTTACCCCCTCGAACTAAGACTTTAATCGCAGTACCTGCCAAAGGTGATAACCCCTCGGGTTATGTACGGAGATTAGACGCCGGACCCGGTGTTTTTATAGGCGAGTGTCTGGCTAGTCAGCGAAATGGCTCGGTAAAACTATACGCTATAAATACCACATGTGACCATATCGTCCTAACGGTACCTCCCATTGAGTTGGAGGAATTTGATTCTAAGCCCTTTCCTGGTTTACCGCAAACAATCAATTACGACTTCGACGTTGACAAATCCAAAGATCGCGCTCAAAGATTAGCTCAGCTGATTAAGCTGCTCGAGCTAGACCACTTAAACGAGATTGAGAAGAGTAGTATTTTAGAAGTCATAAACAGATTCGCATACCAGTTTTATCTTCCGATGGATAATCTAGGTTCTACTAATGTTACACAGCATACCATAATTACTACTGATGAAGTTCCCATAAAGACCAAACAGTACAGATATCCTCTAGTCCACAAAGATGAGATAAATAAACAAGTAGATTCTTTATTAAGCAGCAAAATAATACAGCCCTCATGTTCACCGTATAATTCACCGGTATGGATAGTTCCGAAAAAGTCTGACTCGTCGGGAAAACCTAAGTGGCGAATGGTCATCGATTATCGGAAATTGAATGAAGTAACCGTTTCTGACGCCTACCCATTACCCAATATTACTGAGATTTTGGATCAATTGGGAGGGGCTGAGTATTTTAGACTTATTAAGACCATAGACTTAGCCTCAGGGTTTCACCAGATACCCGTTGACCCGTTATCTAAACCGAAAACTGCCTTTTCAACCCCACACGGTCATTTTGAGTTCAATAGGATGCCGTTCGGGCTAAAAACGCGCCCGCTACCTTTCAAAGAGTTATGGATTTGATATTAACCGGGTTACAAGGTATCGAACTTTTCGTCTATATGGACGACATTGTCATCTATGCGGATTCACTTGAAGAACATAATCGGAAATTAAAAGTACTTTTACCGCGACTACAAAATTCCGGGTTAACTTTACAGCCACAAAAATGCCGATTTTTACAAAAGGAGATAGTTTACCTGGGTCATGTAATTTCGAGCGCGGGGGTGAAACCGGATCCCGGAAAAGTCTCAGCCGTAAAGCAATTTCCCATACCTAAAACAAAGAAAAATGTGAAGCAATTCTTGGGCCTCGTGGGCTATTATAGGAGATTCATCCCCAACATGGCCAAAATTGCCAAACCCCTGACTAGCTTACTAAAGAGAGATATTCCTTTTCGTTGGACCTCAGAGGTTCAAAGGTCTTTTGGGGAGCTGAGGGATATAATTTGTTTGGAGCCCCTGCTGCAATACCCTGATTTCACAAAACCTTTCCTTGTAACCACTGACGCTTCGGACTATGCTGTAGGTGCTGTATTGAGTCAGGGTAGAGTCGGTAGTGATCTTCCAGTTTCTTATGCTTCACGAACTCTGAACGCCGCTGAAATGAATTATTCCACAATCGAAAAGGAGTTGTTGGCTGTGTTATTTGGAGTAGAGCATTTCCGACCTTACCTGTACGGTCAACAATTCACCTTGATTACCGATCATCGCCCTCTAGTGTGGCTCCATAACGCTAAAGATCCCACATCCAAATTAATGAGATGGCGAATTCATCTAAATGAGTACGATTATAACATAGTTTACAAACCGGGGAAAGCCAACTCTAACGCGGATTCACTCTCGCGAAACCCCGTTGATCCTTGCCAAAGCATCGTCCCTCGATCACCGAACGCACCGACTGACGATACGATCCATTCTGACTCTGCGGATCCGGAGAGGGTGCTTGTCTGTACAGACATGACACCGTTTCCAGATTCAATGGTGGATGGAACAGACGACAAAAATACATGTAATGAAATAGAAGTAATGGTGGCATCTGTCTTCTTGGCGCGCGAGAAGATAGAAGCTGATAATTCTGAGGCATTGAATTTACAAACTGATGTGTTAGAACCACTTACATTTGAAAGAAAACTTGAGAATTCTAGAGGGTTCTCCCAGTCGGACATGGTGTCGCCGTTTCAAACCTCCTGTCGGCAAACGTTGACTCCAAGCCTCTGGATCGCGCTTCAGGAGACTAGGGCGGCGGCCTGTGTTCGATATGAGCCCGGGGCTCGCAGTGCTCCTAAGAGACCCTGTGACTCGTCGACCCCTGCGGTGACTTGCATGGGGCTCCAGAGCGTTGATCGTCAAGGTAGAGGGGCACCTTGTTGTTGTTATTGTTGCACTATGGATGAAGTGATACGAAAAGAAACTGTTATGCCTGGAAGTGGAAATCCAGAGGCTGAAATGTCTGAGGATGACATACCGAATTATTCTGTGATCAAAGCTGCTCAGTAGATTCTGAAATAAACGAGCCACGTAATATGGAGATTAGTGAAGTTATGGCTAATAATGTGAACATAAATAGACAAACAATTCACCTTTCCCTTCTGCCAACCATCCTGTACGTAAAGGATCATTTATACATGCGGAGGGACAATCTTGCTCATTTTTTACCACTTAATGGCAATATTACTTCCGAAGTTACGATTGATTTGTTGAGACGAAATAGATTTTCCTTGCAACAGATGCGACAATATCGGCTTGAGGTTGGCGATGCTATGGCACTCCCTGGTGATCAATTTTCCTTTTTGCTTTTACTCTTCAAGGATAATTCTGCGGAACGTTTAAATTTTGGTTATATAGAAGCCTCCCTAAGGGCACTTAAAAACCTCATGAGTTCATTAAAAACTTGGACCTTTAGTATTTCGAAAGATCTTGATAGTTTTAACGACCCTGAATGGGAACAGGTAGAGGATTTATTTAAGCTAATTTTCACCGATTCTCAATTTTTGATTACTGTATGCACTGGCGAAATTATAACACCAGCCAGGTCTGGTCGTTTAAAGATAATTAAAGAATCTCACGAGTCTTCAGCCGGTGGTCATAGGGGTGTGGGGAAACTCCAGAAGTATGTGAGGGAACTTTATTATTGGCAAGGGATGATGAGGGAAATTTCAGAATTTGTCCGTTCTTGTCCCACCTGTCAGAGAAATAAGATCCATTCTGTTAAGGAAGTTTGAATAATCCCGCGCTCGTTCGTGGCACACCAGGCACGGGCCTGGTCGTGTCAGGCACTGATTGGCCGAAGTACAATCGGTAATCTCCGCCTTACGTCGGGAGCCGAACATACTGCCCGAGTGGTTGGAGAATCGCGCTCCGGCGGTCTTCTGGCAAGAAGACAAGCAGTAAGACACCAACCACTGTAATTTTCTGTTAACGTAGTTCACCGAATAAAGCCATTGTTCAGTATATTTCGCCTTCGTCATTAACCATTAACACATTCTACAAAAGTTAAACAACCCATGTGCATCACGGACACGCCAATGCGAGCTTTCGAAAAGGTCCAAATGGATATTGTAGGGCCTCTACCTTTAACTAAGAATGGGAATAAATATCTACTTACCCTGCAGGATAACTTAACCAAGTACTCTGATGCCATTCCGTTAGCCAATATAGAAGCAACAACTGTAGCAGTAGCCCTGGCCGAACAGTTTATTAGTAGATTTGGTTGTCCGAGGGTTATACACACTGATCAGGGAAGGAATTTTGTCGGTCAGGTGATGAAAAGATTTTGCCAAATATTCCGGATACAAAGGATAACTTCCACGACGTTCCACCCTCAGTCCTTAGGTTCCCTTGAAAGAGCACACAGAGTTTTCGTCGATTATTTAAGGCATTATTGCACAAAAGGTGATTGGGACGAGTGGATTCGATTCGGTATGTTTTCATAC
This sequence comes from Andrena bucephala, assembly GCA_947577245.1. NCBI lineage: Eukaryota > Metazoa > Arthropoda > Insecta > Hymenoptera > Andrenidae > Andrena > Andrena bucephala. The sequence continues at coordinate 80,219,516 of OX387716.1, read as the reverse complement.
AATACTTCAGTCCATGAAGCCACGGGGTTTACTCCACACGAATTGGTCTTTGGAGTGAGAGCGGTAATTCCGTCTGAGTTTGCCAGGGAGAGAGTACCGCGCACCTTCGTCCAATACCTCGACGATCTTTTCGTTAAAATCACTACTACTCAGACACTTGCTGCCGAAAACTTGCAGCGGGCTAAAGAGAGAAGCAAAAGGTATTACGACCGTGAGGCAAACCCTCGTAAATTTAACGTAGGCGACGACGTGTACTTACTAAAAGAACCACGAACCAAATTAGATTGTCATTAGCTAGGTCCTTACAAAATCAGTAGAGCAATCAATGATTTAACTGTCGAAATAATGTTGGGTTCCAATAAATTCAAAATTGTACACACAAACAAACTCAAGTTAGCATGTATTAGACTGGGTTGCTCCACTGATAATACATAGATATAAGATTTCTGTGTTAAAGACATTCCTTTATAAATCTTAATTTAATTATTACTATACTGTTATTAAATGTTACGTTCAAATTTTGCATGTTTATCAAAGTACTAATTGAAGTATATGTACTTGTAATCGTATTACTACCTAGGGAATTGAGAATTTAAGATTAAGGTTAAGGTTTTATTCTCTCCCTTGTGCATTCTTTTCCAAAAGAAGACGTTTCAATATTCAGTCTCATACTGCCAACGAACTTTAAATCTGTCATTGCAAGTTTAGAAAAGTTGTTTTATGAAAACAACTTTTCTTCATAAGGGGGAAGGAATGTTACGGTACTGCGTGGTAACATGTGGAAAGAGCTTAATGTTGGAAGGCTTTACATAGCCAAGCTTAGACGCGCCAAATTCAAATTGTTAAACGAAGCAACTGAAACTATGAACAAATCATTCCAGCGAGTACTGCTTGGAGACGCTCGCTAAATAATATTGATTAAATATTGGTTTCGGTTGCTGTGCTTCAAAAATCACCGATACCACGTGAAACGCTCGTTCTTAGTAAACGAAGAACCAATCAGATAATTTGTTAAATAATTAATTAAGAAACCATTTGTGTAATTGGATAACTTTATTAACAAAACATGTACATTTCAATTCTGAACGACGGCTTCTTGGTACATCGGCATTCGTTGATCAACGACCAAAGCTATTAGACGTATCTTTAATTTGTCTTTAAAATATAAACCAAAACCAAGTTACAACACGAACAAGTCTGAGTCAATTTATTGAACCTAATTATCACTGGAAGAAGCTGGAGGCTGACACCAAGAGGCGAACGTGAGCAGAGTGCATTAGCGCTCCACGGGCAGCGAACCCATCCCCATCCGCATCCGCATCCTTATCCTGAAAATCCCTGCTACAACACGTAACAATATAATTAAGATATATACCCTGATAACCAGATCTGAAGCGCAGAGCCTGACGTCAGATCCGTAGTCATCTGTGTCCGCATTAGGCTGCGGTCTGAGGTACAGAGCCTGACATCAGGGCCTGACGTCAGATGAACAGCAGATTCGCATCAGATCCTGCCGTTCGCCTGACACGTATAACAGCGCCATCTGAGGGTCAGAATTGGCAAACAATTCCCTACGCGTGACGTCACATGGCCGTCCCTACACACCAACACGAATGCAGCGTTATTGCTGTAGGTGTATCCCTACTCCCCCATAATCAGCTAGTAGATTCTACAGTTTATTAAATAATTAATTCTACTAGTTTCAAAAAGGATTTATTCTTTATTTAATAATATACAGGATTGGTGATTACAATTGTTAGAAAATAATATAAATAGCGCATATAAATTCGAGGAAGAACATTCAATTTTTACATTTATAAATCCATCTACGTCCCGTAACCAGTGGTACCTATTAGGTGCGATATCAGAAAATTTCCTTTATTTTCGACTTCTTTTTGCTGTAGAATCACCACATACCGTATTATGTTAGCGCTGAAAACAAATAGAACCTTAGTATAAAATTAAAGGTAACGTATGAATAAACAGGTATACATGCGATACTTACTTCAGCTCCATCTCCGCACAGCACACACCCCAGGCGATCATGCATGCTCCTGCGAACATTAACATTTATAATAAAACATGTGTTTAATTCTTATCTACTAAACAAGACGCTAAACATTCGCAATTCGTGCATAACCATACTTTTCTGTCTTGCAGATAATGTGAAACTCGATTTTCGCGACGTAGATAATTGGAAATTATTCAATTGCATAATTACGTTTGCCTTCTGGATACGTCGAGATGATTTGTCTGGATATTGATGGATGAAATTACTTGGAATATTCTTCAATTTTGCCAGCACTGACTGCCATTGCCAGTGACTACCACCTCGAAAACGAACGCAAACTGGACGTAGAGTCTTGACCAACGGTCTTGACACGACGCTCGGATTGGCTGCGCCATAGTGCCGAAACTCGTGATTGTCAATTGGACTCTATGTCCAATTTGCATTCATTTTCGAGGTATGAGATGACAGTCACTGGCAGTGGCAATCAGTGCCGGCAAAATCGAAGAATATTCCAAGTAATTTCATCCATCAATATCCAGACAAATCATCTTGACGTATCCAGAAGGCAAACGTAATTATGCAATTGAATAATTTCCAATTATCTATGTCGCGAAAATCGAGTTTCACATTATCTGCAAGACAGAAAAGTATGGTTATGCACGAAGCGCGAATGTTTAGCGTCTTGTTTAGTAGATAATAATTAAACACATGTTTTATTATAAATGTTAATGTTCGCAGGAGCATGCATGATCGCCTGGGGTGTGTGCTGTGCGGAGATGGAGCTGAAGTAAGTATCGCATGTATACCTGTTTATTCATACGTTACCTTTAATTTTATACTAAGGTTCTATTTGTTTTCAGCGCTAACATAATACGGTATGTGGTGATTCTACAGCAAAAAGAAGTCGAAAATAAAGGAAATTTTCTGATATCGCACCTAATAGGTACCACTGGTTACGGGACGTATATGGATTTATAAATGTAAAAATTGAATGTTCTTCCTCGAATTTATATGCGCTATTTATATTATTTTCTAACAATTGTAATCACCAATCCTGTATATTATTAAATAAAGAATAAATCCTTTTTGAAACTAGTAGAATTAATTATTTAATAAACTGTAGAATCTACTAGCTGATTATGGGGGAGTAGGGATACACCTACAGCAATAACGCTGCATTCGTGTTGGTGTGTAGGGACGGCCATGTGACGTCACGCGTAGGGAATTGTTTGCCAATTCTGACCCTCAGATGGCGCTGTTATACGTGTCAGGCGAACGGCAGGATCTGATGCGAATCTGCTGTTCATCTGACGTCAGGCCCTGATGTCAGGCTCTGTACCTCAGACCGCAGCCTAATGCGGACACAGATGACTACGGATCTGACGTCAGGCTCTGCGCTCTCACGGCAGACCCTGCTGCCAATCTGATGTCAGATTGGCGTCAGATGGTTATCAGGGATATGATCAACACTCACCAAATACAACACATTGGCACACTTTTCACTGCTTTTCATATACGTAAAAAGGAAAATTAGAGTTTGATTATTTCATTTCTAGCAGTTGCATTTCAGGTACAGTCCAACAAACAAGTTAATGATAAATCATAAAATATTCAATAAATTGATAAAATAACACAAAAAATAAGAGCAAATACAACCGAATTTGCGATAAAAATACACTATTGCCATTTCTGACTGGTTTTCATCACAGGAAAAAGCCTTATTAATATCTTGGAAATGGATTAACTTTTGGCTAAGATTGTCACTGAAGTTCTACCTTAACTAAGTAACAGAGATCTCAGTATCAATATCGGATAGCATACTTATTACTTTTCCTATTGCCTGAGAACAAGCTATTTTGTCTCTGAAATACATTTTTTTGAAACGTGGGTCCAACAAAGTTGAAATGGCTAATAAATGTACCTGCTCTATATTTCTAAATCTTTTGTTAATTTCGTTTAAGATAAATGTTTTTGTAGTATGACCAAGTTCTGTATTTGGTTGTACAGTCTCTACAGATTTAGTGAGACTGTAAACCATAGGTATAATCTTACTGCAGGTTACATAATTTTGCCCTGAAATTTCTTTGGTTAGTATCTCAAATGGTTGAAAAATGTATATCAGATCTTTGAGACTGTCCAATTCTGCAGCAGTTAACATCAAAGGGGCTTTCGAGTTCTTTATGAGTATTTGAGCTACTTTGTCCGATAATTTAATAAACCTCTCTAGTTGATAGTAGGTAGAGTTCCATCGAGTGCAAACCGATTGAATCAGTCTTAAAGGTGTTTGCATATCATCTTGAGCTTTCCGTAATTCGTCAGAGGCCTGTACACTATGTTTGAAATGTTTTACAATTGCCTTTACTGAGTTCAACAGTGCCTTGACATCATCTAAGCCATTTTTGTCATCAAATGGTTTATTAGCCATTAAATTTAGTGTATGTGCAAAACATGGTAAATGCTTATTTTTTCCATATAAATCTACCACTGCTTTTACGATATTGGCTCCGTTATCAGTCACCACAGCCTTAATTTTCTCTGACGTTATGTTCCAATTACTACAGATGTTTTCAATAACTCTACCTACATACTCAGCATTATGTCCTTCATCGAGTTCTGTAACGCCAAATGTAATGGATTGTAGTTTTGCTTTTTCAACAAAATGACCGGTCAAACCAATATAGCTCTTTGTGTTTAAAGTATCCGTCCAAATATCAGTTGTTAAAGACAAGGCAATAATTTGTTTCATGTTTTCTTTAATTTTTAGTGATAATATGTCGTATTTTGCGTCAATCATTTGGGTAACAGTCATACGACAAGGAACTTTATAGAGAGGTGCGACAGTTTTCATCAAATTCAGGAAACCAGTTTTAATCGTAGTATTTAATGGTAAATCATCCTTTGCAATCATGTAAATAATAGCATTTGAAATTTTTCCTTCCTTTAAACCTTCACCTGCAGCAAAAATAAACATTACGATTGAAAATTTTATTAATAATAATATAATTATATATTTTTAACATAGTAAATCATTTGTACATTCATATGCTTTAATATTTGATATGCAATCTTCAATTAGGGGTTGGGTCAATGATTTAGATGTTCCAGGTGCTGAAATATCAGATATCGTCGATGCTGTATCAACTTTATCAATATCCACCACAGATACTGTTGGAAGCCCAAGAGTTTCATTTGCTTGGCTTATTTCTTCCATTTCGACATCATCAATAACTTCATCGTTATTTCTGTTCGATTTTCCGAAAAGTCTGTTTATTGCCTGTAAAATAATTAAATAATGTTTGAATGCACTCGTACTGAATCAATTGCAATACATTATAATGATAACCACTAAAATAATGAAAGCAGGTTGGAAATGTAATAAGCCAATCCTCAAGAAACAAAGATAGAGGCAAAATTTAAAAACACCAAATATCTTGGTTTATTAATATACACTGCTGGTCAAAATTAAAGAAACACTCGCAAAAAATATGTAATAAAAGGATTATAACGCTTAAAGCTTCTAGTTTTTGAATCAAGCACTCGAATTTTTTTGTTCATCCGTTATAATTGTGGCGGTTCGAGTGACGGCTCCTCTCCACTAGAGGGCCACTCCAGCGATCCAACTCCCGACGCTCTCTCGCGAGTGGTCAGAAACCACTCCCTTCATATATAAGCAAGGTCCGTCCCAGTCCTAACATCCCAGCGTATAAGGCAGGGTTCCGCCAGACGCCTTACTGATGAGTCCACTGGCGGACCCGGGACGAAACGCATCCTTCCTTTTCGTTGGGCGCACAGTTCGCCCAAATTGGTGACCCCGACGTGATTGTGCAAACGTCTCTCTCTGGGCTCGAAGCAACCAACGCTCGCCCACTATCTCAGGCTCCGAGGCTTGGAGCGACAAAGGTCGCTCGCCTTCTCTCTCCAAGTCTACGAGAGCAACGAGAAGAGGCCCCGCTGCCTCTTCCTTACCGGCTCGAGCACAGCTGTCCTCTCCGACGTGGTGCATCGGCAGAGCGACCAAGCCAAACGCCGTCTCTCTCTCCTTGGGCTTCGAGCAACAAGCTCGCCCACTCCTTCAAGGCTCAAGCGACAAGCTTGCCTTCTTCCTTACCGGCTCGAGTTAACACAGCCTCGCCGCTTCTCTCTCTGGGCTCCGAGCAAAACAAGCTCGCCCACTCTCCGGCTCGAGCACAGCTGTCCTCTCCGACGTGGTGCATCGGCAGAGCGACCAAGCCAACGCCGTCTCTCTCTTGGGCTTCGAGCAACAAGCTCGCCCACTCTTCAAGGCTCAAGCGATAAGCTTGCCTTCTTCCTTACCGGCTCGAGTTAACACAGCCTCGCCGCTTCTCTCTCTGGGCTCCGAGCAACAAGCTCGCCCACTCTTCGGCTCGAAAGCAACAAAGCTTGCCACTCTCTCTCCAATCTTCCTCTACGGAATCCTCGAGCAATAATCGCCATCAACAACACCACATTCGGTCTCGATCCCTTCTCCTCCCTCGAAGGCCTCTGGGGGGGAGTGGATGTGGCGGTTCGAGTGACGGCTCCTCTCCACTAGAGGGCCACTCCAGCGATCCAACTCCCGACGCTCTCTCGCGAGTGGTCAGAAACCACTCCCTTCATATATAAGGAAGGTCCGTCCCAGTCCTAACATCCCAGCGTATAAGGCAGGGTTCCGCCAGACGCCTTACTGATGAGTCCACTGGCGGACCCGGGACGAAACGCATCCTTCCTTTTCCTTGGGCGCACAGTTCGCCCAAATAATACTGTTTTTTCAAGATGATGCGCAGAAAACTAAGTTTCACTAAGTATGCACGGGCCACAAATTTTTTTTCTAGTAAATTCAATGGAGGGCTCTTATAGAGCAAATATTTCTCTTTAATCTCTTTTTTTTTGTTCTGTTGTATGATTTTTATCGACCGAGTTATTCGTGATCAAAGCAAAAAATGGTACTTTTCACTTTAAACGCCTATAACTTGCAAATGCGTGATTGCAAAAAAATTTTCATAAGTGTTTTGAGAACTCGGTCAATAAAAATCATACAACAGAACAAAAAAAAAAACGAAAATAAAGTGAAATATTTGCTCTATAAGAGTCCTTCATTGATTTACCTAAAAAAAATTTTGAACAAAAAAATTCAAGTCCTTGATTCAACAACTAGAAGCTTTCCAGCAGTTTAGTTAATAAAATACCATCAACATACATACCTGCATTTGTTCACCATCATCACCAGAGGGTCTTTCACTTTCCATTTGCCGTTTTGAATAGAAACATTTATGTTTTCGTATCAAATGATTACGCAGATTGGTTGTATTACCGGAAGATTTTACATTTAGCAAACAATGTTTACACTTTCCGCCCAATTCACTTTTTATGAAGTGCATCCATATATCACTCTTTGAACATTTATTTGCCATTGTAATTGTATATACCTGAAGATGTTTTCCAAACCTAGGTATTGTTCTTTGTCTCTCACAATATCAAATGTAATGCTCTAAAGGGCTTACACCGATAAGATTCTTTTAAAAAAAACATGAAATGTATGATTGATTTTTCTACTTTGATATCTGTGTAAGATTTGGATTACGTTAACGTTTAGAGAAAATAGAGGCTATCTTTTAGTCATTTGAACTTGGTCAATGTTTATGCAATTATAGCACAGTGTTGCACTGTACATTAATATTACAATTGTCAAAATTGAAAAATTAACATTTACTTACATGTATAATATTTCTCGAACAAACTAAAACGATTGCTTTCACGAAAGGCAAAAGCATACTGTTTGAAACAGTTGAAATGCTACGCGCGGGTTGCCGCTCAACGCGTCCACACACGATGCGAACTGTGCACATATGTAGGTTGGATCGTTGTGTGTGTGTGTCGGGTGGCGTGATGACCGTGGTGTTTCAAATGTTTCAATAGTAAACTATTCACAATAAAAAATCAGAATTGGGTGGGTTCAAAATTCCGTTCACAACCTTAAAAGATAAAAAAATAAGTATGTGAAAAACGATGGTTTGGTTTGGTTTATTTCTTCCATTCATTAAATATTGTTGCACGGCCTTTGGGGATTCGGATTTCCTCGTGAGAAAGGGTTTAGCTGGATAAGCATAGTGAAAAGTACCCTTGAACCGATTTTAGCTGGCAATGCACCTTTCAATAGTGTAGCACAGGAAAACATTGTACACCAAGTTTCAACCCTCTATCTCAACCAAGAGGGAAGTTATAGGGTAAATTCGAATTTTCGGTTTTTGCCATATTTTCCCTATTTAATGGTCAGCAAAAATTCTAAAAAAAATCTGAAATATTGTAGACATGATTGTGTATGATTGTGAATTTTTTCAGATTTTTTCGTTGCAACTGCTAAGTGTAAGAAATAAAAAACGCAAAAAAATGTCGGAAAATGCAGATTTCGTGTTGAAGTTTTCGAGCGACTAGATTTTTAATTTTACAGTAGTTAGATATTGACATGACTATTATCTACGATTTTTTTCAGATTTTTCGGTAAGGTGCGCCATAGTTAAAAAAATCAGAAAACGATATTTTCGGGATTTTTCGCGTGAAAACGTGATAAGTACTTTCAATTTTTGCATTTCCGACATACAGTGAATGCATTATATGATTTTTAATATCTCTACATTCGACAGAGTAATATGTAAACGGAGGGAATCAAGTTAATATGATTAATTGGAAGTGTATACGCACCATATATCATATGGTACGAAAGAATCATTCAGCGCCGCAGTTAGCGGAGTGGTTAGAGTATTAGACTCCAAAACCGCTGCATAATACTCTCTTTTGTCGTAGGTTTCGCACCCCACCAAGGTCCAATTTTTTTTTTCATGATATAAAATTTTTTTCATCGTTGATTACATGACAATACACGATATTCATTTAAAAATGTTTCTAGAATATTTTACAAATATTTTATCATAAGGTTTCCATAAAAATAATTCAAATGCACCGCCGCGCCGGCCGGTTTTCTGCCTATGTATTGTTCTAGCTCCGGATAGTTTATAATTATTTTGTCAATGGAATAGATGTGTGTTCTGAACGTGTGGAATGATACGTATTCTGAATCCACTGGTTGGATTCGCCATTCTTTTATCAACGTACACCGTTCTCATTCGATTGTGGTCGCGGTCCGTTCACTTAGTGTCCGATTCCCTGATCAATAAAATAATATAATATAACATAATATAACAATAGTATAGCATAACAACAAAAATATAACAAAAATGCAATGCAATGCAATGCAAGTATATTATAATGTAATAAAGCATAATAACAGCTGTACACTACAGCTAGCTTATGGCAATATTTTTACGTTTATTTTTTTAAATCAGCCATTAATCGGACGCACTGCGACCACAATCGAATGAGGACGGTGTACGTTGATAAAAGAATGGCGAATCCAACCAGTGGATTCAGAATACGTATCATAAGCCAATACCACACATCTATTCCATTGACAAAATAATTATAAACTATCCGGAGCTAGAACAATACATAGGCAGAAAACCGGCCGGCGCGGCGGTGCATTTAAATTATTTTTATGGAAACCTTATGATAAAATATTTTTAAAATATTCTACAACATTTTTAAATGAATATCGTGTATTGTCATGTAATCAACATTGAAAAAATTTTATATCATGAAAAAAAAAATTGGACCTTGGTGGGGTGCGAACCTACGACAAAAAAGAGTATGCAGCGGTTTTGGAGTCTAACACTCTAACCACTCCGTTAACTGCGGCGCTGAATGATTCGTTCGTACCATATGATATATGGTGCGTATACACTTCCAATTAATCATATTAACTTGATTCCCTCCGTTTACATATTACTCTGTCGAATGTAGAGATATTAAAAATCATATAATGCATTCACTGTATGATGGAAATGCAAAAATTGAAAGTACTTATCACGTTTTCACGCGAAATATCTCGAAAATCTCGTCTTCTGATTTTTTTAACTATGGCGCACCTTACCGAAAAATCTGAAAAAAATCGTAGATAATAGTCATGTCAATATCTAACTAGTGTAAAATTAAAAATCTAGTCGCTCGAAAACTTCAACACGAAATCTGCATTTTTCGACATTTTTTTGCGTTTTTTATTTCTTACACTTAGCAGTTGCAACGAAAAAATCTGAAAAAATTCACAATCATACACAATCATGTCTACAATATTTCAGATTTTTTTTAGAATTTTTGCTGACCATTAAATAGGGAAAATATGGCAAAAACCGAAAATTCGAATTTACCCTATAACTACTCTCCTGGTTGAGATAGGGGGTTGAAACTTGGTGTACAATGTTTTCCTGTGCTACACTATTGAAAGGTGCATTGCCAGCTAAAATCGGTTCAAGGGCACTTTTCACTATGCTTATCCAGCTAGACCCTTTGAGCCCAGGTTGATGCCCGTGGAGCGCTAAGGTACGCTGCTCGCTGAACGAGGATTTTTAGAATTAAATTCAAACAAGGGAATAAACTTTAATATTACTAAACAAAAACTGAATTTGGATTTGATACAAGTTGGAAATTCACAGGATACGCCTTACAACGCGCTTTACAAAGCGCATCGGTTTTACATATTTTGTTAACTACAAAATGTCCTTAGATACTAGGAGCCAATTATTAATAATAAGATAAATTCCTTCTCGTCGTTACATTTCCTCTCGGATATCGATTTCTTACTTATCAAGCGTTTAACACCTTTGCGCTGCCTTTACACATTTAGGAGAAGGGACAAAAGTGGAGTTCAAATGATCAAACATCTGCTTCCAAGGAAGTATTGATTAATTTATAATCTTGAAGTATATTTATTAAAAGAATCTCTAACTGTATTCAAACTCCTCGGACTTGTGCTAACATCACTTTTGCTTCCCTTTCCTATTACATTTGTGTGGTCTGATTCAAATTTCGCACTTCCAGAGTTTGCGCTACACGCCGCTAGGGATCCACGATCTCTGTGGTTGCGATTCGATCTTCGAATCGATCCCTGTCTTGAGAATCGATTTAAAAAATCGAAATTCGCGACAAAAAAGATCGATCTTTGAAAGATCGATTTTAAATCGGCATCCCTAGCCTGCCCGCGGTATTGTTAGAGGGTACGTGAGACTAAACAGACCTGGCGACGGGCGATGGCTGATGACCACGGTGGGTCTCGTAGCCTTCGGGTGTCGAAGGATTGGTTGTTTAGAGTAAGATAAAGTCTACGGGACTGGCAATCGGCCCGACGCCGTATTGCCAAAGAATAGGAACTCTGTTCCTGGAGGATCTGGCCACGGAGTGGGGAAGGTTTTGCCTTCTGGTAAGAGGACTGTGATGAACCACACGGCACTTACCCCAGAACTGTCCTGGAGCGTGCTTCCTTAGTTTCTTTCCACCTTTGAGGGTAAATTTATTCTAACATCAGAAGTGGGATTCGTTAATTCAGGCTTGCTTAAGAGACCCGGTAGTCTTATTTATTCGCGTGTTGTGTAATCGTGTTTAGTGGTTCTAACAAGGAGAGTAGTTTAGGTGTCCGCCTCCGATCATTTCGATTTTTGGATATGTTATAGAGGACCGAAAAATAAGAAATACGTGTTTTTTTATTTTTCCCCGTTTTCATATTTGGGGGGTGAAAACTGCGTTCAAAGTTAGGGTTGAAAAATCATTTTTGTGGAATACCTCGAGAACTATTAGAGATAGGGCAATAGTGTCAATGGACGAATTTTGTGTCTTTGAATGCGAAATATGACTGACTCACCAGATTTTCAAAAAGTCCATTTTTTCCACAAAAATGATTTTTCAACCCTAACTTTGAACGCAGTTTTCACCCCCCAAATATGAAAACGGGGAAAAATAAAAAAACACGTATTTCTTATTTTTCGGTTCTCTATACCATATCCAAAAATCAAAATGATCGGAGGCGGACACCTAAAATACTCTCCTTGTAAGTTATGAAAAAAAAAACATGAAGAACGCGAGTGCGGCGCTTGCACCGGAAAACACCGGCGTGATACCTAACATAGAAAACACAAGTGCGACGCCTCATCCGGAAAACCGCAGTGTGCCACTTAACAGTGAAAACACCAGTGCGACACCTAACATGGAAAATGCGGGCGCGTCGCTTAGTGTGGAAGACATTTTGCGACAAGTGTTGGAGAAGATGGTGAGTGCCTCCGCACCTGTTAGCGCAGGCATTTCGAGCTCTCATCCTTTGATAGACGTTATACCGGAGTTCGATGGCCGTGATTTAGGCGATGATGCCGCAGTGTGGTGCGATTTGGTCGAAGACATTACAAAGGACGTTACAAATCAACAGAGACTGTCTCTGGCCACACATGTGCTGAAAGGTGCGGCTAAAAGATGGTATCAGAAATGGAAAGGCAATCCACGAAATTGGGATAAATTTCGCGATGACTTTTGTGCCGTGTTCGTTTCCGAAAAGAAACTGCACGAACGCTTGCAACGCGCTTTATCGTATACGAGTGACGAAGCTACTACGTATGCTCAATACGCGAGGAAAAAATTGACTTACTTTGAAGAAACGCGTGTGTCCATTACCAACGGACAATTTGCAACAACGACGGCTTTGATTGCTGGTATGGCACAACTTATAAAGCCATCGACAGAAAAAAATAGGGACAGTAGATATAGGGACCGAAATTTGAAAATGGTAGCAGAAAGGTCATACAAACGGCGTTGTTATCCGTGCGACGAGTACGGACATCTGATTAGCGATTGTCCCAAAAGGCGTAAACCTAGCACGAGTGCGGAGGGGCTTTCCCGCCGATCTGGAAGAGAATCTTCAACCCGGAAAACTGTATCTACCTGCAGCTACTGTGCAAAAAGGGGACACGAGTAATCCTAATGTTGGGTTAAGCAGCGGGCCGTTCGCACTAAGGGAAATAAAAAAAACGAGGTGAACGTTTGTACAACGGAAAAGCACAAGTTGACACCAATTCTCCTGCGTGGAACCATGATTCACTGTTTATTGGACAGTGGAGCTGATTGTTCGTTGATCAAGGAAGGGGTGTTCAAACGGATTAACGGCAAAATGCACCCGCAGATCACGACAATGCATGGGTTAGGAAATGTACCCATCAAAACGATCGGCTGTGGAACAATGGTCGTTCAATTTGAATATGCTTCTGTGGAGTTGGACCTCTTCGTTGTGCCAGATTCGGTCATGATGCCAGATGCTATCATTGGGAGAAACATTTTGGAGCATAATGACCTGCAAATGGTGACTGATGTGACGAGATTGATGCGGTTACCAGGGTTGCCGAAAGAAGTAGAAGATACAGCGCAGGGCGGATCACATTGTTACTTTGTGCTTACTGTGGATGATGCAGCACGGGGACCCCTGGAGGATGTGCTGAAACGGTATCAACACATGATTGCTGCAGGTAACAACGCGAGACAGGTCACGACGACCGAAATGAAAATAATAACCAAGGAGGACAAGGTAATACACTATCGTCCTTATCGTTTGTCGTATGCCGAACGCGAAAGGGTACGGGTAATTATTGACGATTTGTTATATAATGAAATAATACGTGAAAGTATTTCATCGTTCTCGAGTCCTAGTTTACTTGTAAAAAAGAAAGATGGTACTGATAGGTTGGTCGTGGACTTTCGAGCACTGAATAAGATAACTTTACGAGATCGCTACCCGTTACCTTTAATTGATGACCAACTCGATCGGTTGGGGAAGGGGAAGTATTTTACAACATTAGACATGGTATCTGGTTTCCACCAGATACCAATTGCCGCGGATTCAATTCATAAGACCGCTTTTGTGACGTCGGATGGGCATTTCGAATATTTGCGCATGCCTTTCGGTTTGACGAATGCCTCTGCTGTGTTTCAACGAGCCATTAATGCTGCCTTGGGGCCTTTAAGAAATAAAATAGCGTTGGTATATCTAGATGACATATTAATCCCTTCACTAACGATCGAAGAAGGTCTAGAGAGACTTGAACGTGTGTTACAAGCTCTGTCTCAAGCAGGATTTACGTTAAACATTAAAAAATGTAAATTCTTTCAAACGACTGTCGATACCTCGGGCGAGAAATATCAGCCGAGGGAATCCGTCCGTGCAAACTAAAAGTAAATGCATTGCTCCAGTCGCCGCCTCCTACAAATGTGAAGCAAGTTCTGCAATTTATGGGATTAGCGTCTTATTTCCGTAAATTTATACCGGAATTCCCGGTTCGTACCGCGTGCGTGACAAAATTGACAAAAAATAATCAACCTTGGGAGTGGGGTAAAGATCAAAACGACGCGAGACAGTATGTTTTAGATAAATTAAGTAGTCATCCGTTGCTAATAATTTTTGATCCAGAACGGGAGTCAGAACTTCATACTAATGCCAGTTCGATTGGTTACGGTGCGATTCTTTTCCAAAAAGTAGCGGGCGATTTTCGTGTAGTAGCTTATTATAGTCGGCGCACGACCCCCGAGGAATCCAGGTATCATTCTTATGAGCTGGAAACTTTGGCGATAGTGAACGCGCTAAAGCATTTTCGTGTAGTTTAAAATTATAACGGATTGTAATGCGGTAAAGGCAACGAGTAATAAAAAAGATCTGCTGCCGCGTGTTGCAAGGTGGTGGATCTTCTTGCAAGATTTTTCGTTCGAGCTTGAATACCGCAAGGGTAAATGTGTGGAACACGTGGATTACTTGAGTCGTAACCCATGTCGTGATTATCGAGTAAACGTAGTTCACGAGGGTTCGTGGCTCGAGGTTGCCCAAAGAAATGACGATGAGACGAAGATTATGTGTGATAGAATTGCCGCTAAAGACGCGATATGCAGCGATTTTGAAGTGAGAAATAATATCTTGTGTAGAAAGATACGAAAGGATAACGGTCGGGTAATATATCGAAGCTATATTCCGAAAGGATATACAGGGTGTCCCACCTAAGACTGGACAGCCGGTTTTCTCCTAAACTATTGGAGATAAAAATATAAAAAAAATAGGGAATTGCATGGTTCGAGGGGGCCAATTAATTAGCGCGAACGAATTTTTTTATCGATTATTATTTTAAAAGATACGATGGTCAAGTTCGGTTTTTCAAATGGAACTATTTTCTTTGAACACCTGAGTTGATAGTGCGTTCCAAGACAAATTCAATAAGCTTTAATGTATACACTTTATTTTCACTGGTTTTTAAGATATTGCGCTTGCAAATTTACTGATTTTCACTGGAAGAAAACTGTCTGGTATAGCACGGACCGGGGACGGTTTTACTGGCTCCACGGGTGGCACTGCCTGTTGAAATAGATACTTACCTGCCAAAGGTCTACGCCAGGAATGGCAGGCCCAAAGGCTGGACAATTCTTTTCCGTCAGAAATGCTACTTAGGTAGGTACATCTGCGGAATCGAGAAGCGCACCGTTACTTTTATTTCGCACTTGCTTCTACGCTCGGATGGCCGGTTCTTTTGGGAGGGATGCAAGCTGGATTGGTGAAATATCCATTACAGCGTATTAAGAAATTCTTTTCTTCATCGTGTTGAAAGGGAAGTGACGCGAATGGATTCCTTATGTTTTTCTGATGAAAATCATACCAAATACCTATCATGCAAATCGGACTACTTTGACTCAAGCAATTTGTATTCCTTATGTAAGAGTTGTCCGATTTACACGACATTTGCCATGATTTTCATCGGAAAACCCCAAGGAATCCATCGGCGACACTTCCATATCCATACGATAAGGAATAACGAATTGTTTTATTTCTTAAAAAGGTAGGTACAGGCTGATTCTGGTGCTGCGCCCGTCACCCCGTGGCGAGGACAACACCCCGCAGTGCCCATCGAATTTTGTGGCTTTTTTCGGAAAAAGGTACGAATCCTGGGCCGAACGTAGCGAATTGAGGTCGGCCCTCCGCAGTCGAGGGTGAATTATCCATTACAGCGTATTAAGAAACTCTTTTCTTCGTCGTATCGAAAGGGAAGTGACACCGATGGGTGCCTTATGTTTTTCCGATGACGATCATACCAAATTTCATGTAAATCCGACTATTTTTAACCAAGTCAAGTCAACTTGAAATGATATAAATCGATATTCCATGGAATTTCCTTCATTATGGTCCGAATACGTCGTTCTTGGTGTCAGTTTCATCGGCGAAACATAAGAAATCGATGGGTGTCGTTTTCGCAAAGATCTGATGAGAAATGCGCGAGTCGAAGATTTCTCACTTCTTATTAGGCACTCGAACCCCTATGCGGGTGGAAAGCCATAAAATTCGGTCAGGCACTGCGAGGGGTTGTCCTCGCCACGGGGTACCAGGCCGCCGCATCTCCTTGACAGGCGCTGCTCCTTAATTACCCTGTATCTGGTTCGGAAATAAAATAATTCTTTATTCTTTATCGTATGGATATGGAAGTGTCGCGGATGGATTCCTTGGGGATTTCCGATGAAAATCATGCCAAATATCGTGTAAATCGGACAAATTTTACATAAGGAATACAAATTGCTTGTGTCAAAGTAGTGCGATTTGTATGACATTTGGTATGATTTTCATCAGAAAAACATAAGGAATCCATTGGCGTCACTTCCCTTTCGATACGACGAAGAAAAGAATTTCTTAATACGCTCAAATGGATATTTCACCCTCGACTGCGGGGGCTCGACCTCAATTCGCTACGTCCGGCCCAGGATTCGTACCTTTTCCCGGAAAAAGCCATAAAAATCGGATGAGGCACAGCGAAGGGCTGTCCTCGCCACGGGGTACCAGGCCGCCGCATCTCCTTGACGGGCGTTGCTCCATAATTACCCTGTATCTGGTTAGGAAATAAAATAATTCTTTATTCTTTATCGTATGGATATGGAAGTGTCGCCGATGGATTCCTTGGGGTTTTCCGATGAAAATCATGGCAAATGTCGTGTAAATCGGACAACTTTTACATAGGGAATACAAATAGCTTGTATCAAAGTTGTCCGATTTGCATGACATTTGGTATGATTTTCGTCAGAAAAACATAAGGAATCCATTGGCACCACTTCCCTTTCGATACGATGAAGAAAAGGGTTTCTTAATACGCTGTACTGGATAATTCACCCTCGACTGCGGAGGGTCGACTTCAATTCGGTACGTTCGGCCCAGGATTCGTACCTTTTTCCGGAAAAAAACCATAAAAATCGGGTGAGGCAATGCGAAGGTCTGTCCTCGCCACGGGGTACCAGTGCATCTCCTTGACGGGCGTTGCTCCAGAATTATCCTGTATCATTTGGGCAGTGTATGACCCGACTACCCTCCGTGTAATTGGTCTGCGCGAAGTGGGGCGCAAGTTCGATCATTATCAGTACTCCTGCCCGAGAGGAATACGATTTACTTTAATTATAGTACATGTGTGTTTTGTAATAAAATGTTTCTATCGTCTCCTGAATTCAATAACTGGCATCCAGATATCTACGCTCCTACAATCCACCGTCAACACGGCTCGTGGAGAGACACAGGAAGAAAAGGGGTAGCCCGCTGTCGACGCGTGGTCCTCTCGAGTATAAATACGAGCTTCAATATCAGAACAAAAGCAAGCGTTAACGTATTCCGTGCGAGAGAAGGTGGGCATTACTGTGAAGAGGGCCTCTTCAAGCGAGCAGCCGTTTGTGAGGAATGCAAATCCGAATGGTTCTGATACAATCTGCTCCCTATGATTGAAATTTAGTCTAGCAACTTTCACTCCTCCTAACCTAACCAATCGAACTTGCATCCCTCCCAAAAGAACCGGCCATCCGAGCGTAGAAGCAAGTGCGAAATAAAAGTAACGGTGCGCTTCTCGATACCGCAGATGTACCTACCTAAGTAGCATTTCTGACGGAAAAAAATTGTCCAGCCTTTGGGCCTGGCGTAGACCTTTGGCAGGTAGGTATCTATTTCAAAAGGCAGTGCCACCCGTGGATCCAGTAAAACCGTCCCCGGTCCGTGCTATACCAGACAGTTTTCTTCCAGTGAAAATCAGTAAATTTGCAAGCGCAATATCTTAAAAACCAGTGAAAATAAAGTGTATACATTAAAGCTTATTGAATTTGTCTTGGAACGCACTATCAACTCAGGTGTTCAAAAAAAATAGTTCCATTTGAAAAACCGAACTTGACCATCGTATCTTTTAAAATAATAATCGATAAAAAAATTCGTTCGCGCTAATTAATTGGCCCCCTCGAACCATGCAATTCCCTATTTTTTTTATATTTTTATTTCCAATAGTTTAGGAGGAAGCCGGCTGTTTAGCTTTCCCGCGGACACCCTGTATAATAGATATGTCGTTTATTCGCCGTTTTGAAAAATTGGAATTTTCGAAATAACAAGAAAAAAACGGTTTTTCAAAGTTTTTATGTGAGTTTATAATGAAAATTTAAAAAATGCCCTTTCTAGATTCAAGTAAGATATACGCATACTGAAAATTTCATCTAAATCGGTTAGCTACAATCGCTGAGCTACAAACGCTTAAAGTTCGGAGAATAAGGTCGAAATCGCTGGTACATGCCGAGGGCAGGGATTTTGAAATACTGTCATGTTAAGGGGGTAGACACGGGTAATGCAGCGCGCTGTAATACCCACATAATGTGCCCGAAACATGGGTTTGGGGGGATACGTTTTTCGTCCTTATATGAGCAGATTTTGGGCTGGGTGAGGTCTCAATCAAAAGAGGAAGGTTCGATGCAGCCCGCTCTGGTCATGGTTCGACAAGATTGTGTTGATATCTAATAATATGAGTGTTCAAAGTAGAGCAAAAGTCGACAAAATACACCCGCAGGAATCCAAGTATTTTTAGGTCACTAAAAGAGTTTTGTGGCTCAAACGATGACCAGAGCGGGCTGTCTCGAACCTTCCTCTTTCGAATGAGACCTCACCCAGCCTAAAATCTGTTCATATAAGGACGAAAAACGTATCCCCGTGATTGCATTCCCAAATACGAGTTCCGCCATATTGGCGATAATACAGAGCAAGTCACGTGACAAATTTAGTTGAGCTAGTGGACACGAGATGGCGCCTACTCGGGAGGACTGCCAACGTGGAATCATAGCAAAACTGAAGCGTTAGCTGGATACACAAGCCACAGTAAAAGCGTGATGCAGTCAATGCATGCATTTTCGGACGACTTTAGGTTAGGTTATATGCATTTTAGGTATACATTGACTAGGAACTGCTGGGAATTGTCTACATTTACTAAATTCACGCTTTTACTGTAACACATACATCACCGCTGCCGAATATATGTTATAATTATATGGCCACATTATTTCAAATAAAAAAAGAGATTGGAATTTTTTAATAACACTGGAAGTAGTGATTTACTGATATCATATTTTCAGAAAATATAATTATTGCATTTATTATTATTCTTCCGACTATTGTATATAACATATAACAAGGAAAAGTCTCCAAACCGGTCAACAGTTGACTCCTTGATTTTTTTCGTAATTCTTTACGCTCCTATGCAGAGATGGGCATTATTTAATTAAAAGAATATACTTCCGAATGGTCCCAGTGGTCGATCGACACGAGGTTTGGGGGAGGGTGTGTGTACCCTAAATCTAAAATTCTATTTAGCTTCGGGTATTTATTAGTTTCCTTTGTTCATTCGAAGGCCTTTCATCTTTGGCTTCGAATAATTTTTCATCTTTCATTATATCTTTATCCTAAGGTCGTATTCAAATATATTGGCCGGTCGATTCGTTTTCGCGAACAGCGATCGAGGAGAAATCAGCTATCACCATCTGACGATCGTGGATTTGTCAGTTGGAGTTCCCTAGCCACCGAAGGGTATGGTGGGGTAACGGGAATGCTGCTCGGCCCCGTCTGAACGTAGACGTGTGGCTGTTATTTATTCTTATTGTCAGCGTAGTACATATGTAGTTGTGTGCGTCACGAAGTAATGCGTAGACCAATACGAGATGAAGCTATCGAAAAAGAATCAATGTTCTGACCAATAAAGCTCCTGAATTTTTTCAGAGCTAAGGCCTAAGGCACACCTATTCTGATGCCTATTTCTACGCTTCAGCTCGGTTTAGCCTATACATGACAGAAGCTTGGCGCTATCCCCACCACTTCTGGCTCACTCGTGTTCTGCGATGACGAGAGAATACGCGTTACGAATAGGAGTGTGCGGATCGTCCCGCGGCTCGGATTCTCGGCCCTCGGGACGGGTCGGAAAATTTCGGGCGGGATCGGGCGGGGTCCCGATACTTTCGTATTGCTCGAGATCCCGACGGTTTCGGGATCCCGAGACTCGATTCGGGCTACAAGCATGACCGCCATGAGCGGGCAATTTGATTTCAGGTCGGTTTGGCAAAACTCGGACACGATCGGCTCGAAAGCCAGCTATTACGAGCGGACCGAGACGGAAAGAATTATGTATATCATTTATATCGATACCAGAGTGATAAGTTTTTACCTTTCTGTCTCCTGTTGAATCATAATTTGTATCTTATTATTTATTTACATATATATGTATATTCATTGCTACCAAATAGTCTGTGAATACTGAATACGTCCATATACGTACTTAAATAAATACCATGTTCAGAACTTGGGAAGAAGACTATTTTTATATCGACAATATTTTAAAATCTGAATAAAATATACTTCATACTTAGTACTTTATGTAAAGGGAATATATAGGGTATTATCTTTTTCCGGATAGGTTCAGATTTAAAATAGAAAACGTACGAACTATAAGCATACAAAAAGGAATATTTCCTGGATGTTTCATAATAACAACAATATACAGGAGGCGAATATTTTATTATTTCAAATTAACGTGTAAGAAACATAATTTTTCTATGTTCTCAGGTAATAATTTTAATCTATTACTGGTAACGATATCGTCCGATCGCGTCCGAGTTTTGTCGAGCCGACCTGAAATCAAATTGTCCGCTCATGGCGGCTATGCTTGTAGCCCGAATCGAGTCTCGGGGTCCCGAAACTGTCGGGATCTCGAGCAATACGAAAGTATCGGGACCCCGCCCGATCCCGCCCGAAAGTTGCCGGCCCGTCCCGAGCCCGAAAAATCGGGTAACCGCACACCCCTAGTTACGAAACTCACCGGCCAATAAATCTGAATACGATCTTAGAAGTTCGAATAACCGACGAGAACCTTTGTGTCCCGAGCCGCGCGAGATCGTCGTGCTCGGCGATGTGTCATCGATTATAAAGAAACAGAATTTGTTTATTTTTCATCGTATCAATATGAAAGTGACACCATTGGATTCTTGGCATTCTCCCGGTTATATTGGCAGAAAATAATTTAAATCGGACTATTTTTAACAAAACGGGCTTTCACTTCTACAAACAAATTTTTCACGTAATTTCCTTAATTTTGGTCCGAATTATATTATTTTTGGGGCCAATTTGATCGAGAAAACATGAGGAATCGACTGACGTCACTTTCGCAAAGATCTGATTAGAAATGCAGAACTGCAGATTTGTCACTGCTTAGCGCGCAACATTGTATGGCCCCGCTGGTTTCGAGCGCCGAAGCCCACGAAACTCAGTAAGTCGCATGATTGCCAGCGAGAAGGCCAAGAGGGGACTTTCCATGGCGAAGGAAAATCAGCCTTCTACAGAACTCAAATCGAGAAAGACTTTGCTAACAAACTTTATATTCACGTCAAATAAATACTTGTAAAATTTAGACGACGAACTATTGTTGAATATCGCCAGTTCTTACATATGCCCCACTGGGTTCGGAATTCCTGATCCCAGAGTTTCATGCATTTACCTATTGAAATGTTGCTTCAAGTCATCGGGCAATTGCATTGTTTCTTCTCGTACATATGTATATCTGTTCGCGAGTAGGTGTCATGAATGACGCGACTTTTGTTTCCCAAATAAATTCACCCCTGTCAGGGCCCTCGCTCGAACCGCTTGACAAGGAGACCGAACGATGTGAACCGAGTGCGAGTGAAATAGCGCACCAGCGGTACACCCTCGGTCGACGGCGACTTGAGTCATCCAGTACTGAATACGAAATGTTCAAAATTTCTCATTACACCTTGATGAGAGTGTTACTATTCATGGATTGTTGGTGAGTCAAGACACGAAGCAATTCAGTCTATTTTTTCTTATGAATACATGATTAGAACACACTCTCCGTTCAATAAAAATTTATCGAATTGCTCCATGTTTGATATCATTTTCATCGGGAAATCCTAAAAAATTCATCGGTAATACTTTCATCAATACTTATCAAAAACACGAACATTTTATTTTTCTGTACTGGGTATTTTATCTAGCTCGTCGGTTTTATTGTTCTCGGCTGTCAACGGGCGGTCTACTAGGACCCGAAGGTCCACGCTCGCAACGAGAAAGCAAAACAGTGGGGTGGGTAGGTCTTTCCCGATAAACTGAGCCCAAAGGCTTCTCAACAATTGAAACATTGGAAGACTGTACATATTCTTTCTGATGCTTTCGGCGATATGCGCAACCATTTGTATGCCCGGTTTCATGTCTAACAAGTCAGGCGATTTTGTTTGTGAGAGCCATATATAAAGACAGTCCTGTAACGTTCACTACATCTTCAATTATAAAACTGCAAATATGTTATTTTACACATGTGTCTCGCTGAGTTTCGTCGGCTTCGACGCTTGAAACCAGCGGGGCCATACAATGTTGCGCACTAAGCACTGATGAATCTGAAGTTTTGCAATTTCTAATCAGATCTTTGCGATCGTGGCGTCAATCGATTCCTTATACTTTCTCAATCAAATTGGCCCCAAAAATGATACAACTCAAACCATAATTAAGGAAATTACGTGAAAAATTTGTTTGCAGAATTGAAAGCCCATTCATTATTACATGGCCCCCTCCATAGACATATATAGACGGATCAGAAGATGGGACTATCGGCGTGGGGAAGGAAGGCTTGGAGGGGTAAAGGCATAGGTTCAGATACAGGCGCGTCGGTTAGCTTCGGATGCATTCGGCATGCATAACCACAGCGTTATCCGATTTACTCGTATCGCTCCCCTTACCGCGAACCTTGCCACCCCGCTCAGCTTACGCTCCACCGTCTATATATGTCTATGGTCCCCTCCTCGAAGTGACAGAAAATATAACCTATGTATACGCTATATGACAATAAATGTTGAGCGGCTATTTCGTTCTTTTGCGCTACATTTGTGAACATTTTATCATCCTTCCGAAACATTATTATTACGTCGCAACAGTATCTTTAGGAAATCGGGTCTAGCATATAGGATATATTTTCTGTCCCTTCGAGGACAGAAAATCCGGTCCTCCAAGTGACAGAGAATATAACCTATATGCTATACCCGATTTCCTAAAGATACTGTTGCGGCGTAATAATAATGTTTCGGAAGGATGATGAAAAGTTCACAAATGTAGCGTAATACAACGAAATAGCCGCTAAATATTTATTGTGTTATAGCATATACATAGGTTATATTTTCTGTCACTTCGAGGAGGGACCACATAATAATCACGCGTTGGATTCAACATCAAACACAATTTTATATATGTTTGTTCATAACTGCTTTCTGCATAGGATGTGTATTTCATGTTCTGTTTCAGTGTTTTGCTAATTAAAAAATGTCTATCCTAACAAACTTCATTTTCTGGGGACATGCCCTCATCTATTTTTCCTTTTCACTTATAATTCCTTACTGCCAACGTAGAATATTGTAGCATAAGCACATTTCAAGTAATTAAAATGTACAATGAATTTTCTACGTTTGCAGTACCAGCCGACTTTCCGTTTAAATTTTTATAAGTACAACGCAACAGCTGAGAATTTATTTCCTTATTCAGAATAGAATACGGAAATAGCAAACAGCTCCCTCTCGCGTTTACCGGGCAATCGTCGATCTATCGGTATTACCATTTCTGTGCAGAAAAAACCTGCTGTAATACCGACCTGCCGAATCGGCCAGACCACGTGACGTGTCTACCCCCTTAAGGTGTAATTCTGGTTAGTTCGCCGATAAATTAAGCGAATTTCAGGAATTTATTGCGAAGATAGGAATTATAGTAATGTAATAAAACTTTTTTCTATTGATTAAACTACATTTCTACAGCAAATCAAATATATAAAAGTAATCAAATTATTGCTTTTAAAATGGTTTCTGAAGGCGATTTTGATGACATGTTTAAAAATTCATGCTTCGCTCGTGCAGGTGATTTCAGCAGTTGGACTTATCTGAAATCAAAAATACAAACAGATTCTTGATCAATATGACTGTCGCTATGGCCCGAACTAGAATAAATGATTTATCCATAAAATTAACAAAATGGCGGGCAAAATACAAGAATAAATGTATTTCGGCTGTGTTTTATGTGCTATTTTCGATTTTAAAAGTAGGTTAAACTCAACTGAAATACTTAGTTGTAGTCCCGGCCAAAGGCATAGGTGTGCAGAATAAGCAGTTCAACTTATAAAGCAATCGGTTCGATAAATTTTGAAATTTTACCTGCACCATGTGAAAAAATGACGTTCCGAGGATAACGCGTTCAAAGTTTTCATCTATGGTGGTCGAGCAGCCTCTGCGCTCCCTACAAAATGCCTATGTAGAAGCTAAAATAATTGGAATTTTTCAATGAAAATTTAACAGTACATTCTTGAGGATATGTACTTTCGAAAAATGTTTTAAAAAATCGATTTTTTCAAACCGTCTAACCAGAATGGCCCCTTAACATCCATCGTCGTGGTTAGTATAGTATATACAGCTAATGTTAAACGTGTTCTGTGGCTTGGGAAATACTTATTGGCATTTTCTTATTTCCGCTACGCAATCTGGTAGCGAAAATTAAAGCACTCAAATCGGGTTAGGTGTCACATGTAATTGGCAATATTGTGAATTTCGACTGTTTGATGATCGACTTTGTAATATTTAACAGATTATTTAATGACAAAAACATTATTGCACTATTTGAATACCTGTGTGAGACCAGTCCTGTAACGCGATTGACCCGATTGCAGAGCTTACAACCGTAGATAGCGCTTTCACAGAATTTACCAATACACATATGCGCTTTACCATGGATATACTTTGTTGATCGTAGCAGAATGTTGCTCCAGCTTTGATGTCTGGGGAAGGCAGCGACTCCCCTATCAATGTTGCGCTTCTTCCATGCTCGTGAACGATGCTCTACTGCGGGATGTTTACCGCACTTCATTGAGAGAGGCGGCCAGGATCCGCATTCATCGACAGTCAGGCCGCACTGTTGCTTTTTTTTTTTTTTTTTTTTTTTTTACGTGGAGGAAATGCATTACGCACACCCGGCGAGATGTTGTGTGCCGGGTAGTGTGGGACTCCTTGCAGGTGTCGGTCCCGCAAGTTTACCCACTAAAAACCACCACGACCCCCTTGATATCATCTAAATTTTGGAAAGGTATGACCAGTGAACCAACAAGAAAACCTCGAAATCTGAATCTTGTTGTCATCATAAAGACATCATAAAGACATAGTGTACATGTACCAGAAACATTGGATAAGTATTTTATTTGCATGTCGGAAGAGTGGAGTGAAGAAGGGGGAAAATTTTAACGTTATCTGCTGTTTCTAATTTCACACATTTACACGCTATTTCTGCTACATTGAAAATTTGACGAGGACCTAAGTTGTTGTTGTTGTTGCGTGGCGTTTCGAAAATTCCTAATTTGGAAGAGTTACACGGATTGTCATAAAAATCTAGTAATTGTAAAAATTGTCTGCCAATTATTTTCTGCTCGTTTCCGGATATGATAATATTTTCTAAAATAATAATGCTGCCGTCATTGAGACGGCAGCAATTGTTAGGGTGCCGGATCTGTAAAATAAAATTACTAAATCTAATACGTTTAAATTGGCTTGCATTATTAATATCTTCTATTAATGGACCACGAAAATGTTCCTTTTGGAAAATCGGATATACAGACTGATTATTTACTGCTTCTATACTAAAATGTGACTTCTCTAGGTGCCGTTTCACGATCTGTTGCAATGGTTTCTCACTCTTCCTAATACATTTTTTAACACTTTGCAAAAAGTTTTCAAACGGAAAGCAACTAAAATCATCAAGAGGTCCGTGATTTTTTACATCGTCTACCAAGTGTAAGAGATTATGAACGTTATGTGAGACGTGTTTTGTGCCATATAATATTCCGAAGGTTGTAACAAAATACCGTAATAATTGTGCTGCATAATCGAGATGAATGAAATATTTTGTGTGACAAGATGACAAATGCGACGTGAAGTGAAAGAAAATTTAAATACCTATCGTCATCTATATTTTTTAATAAAACTACTGGCCCGGTGTACAATAAAAATTGACGGAATTCAGTTGCTTTCCACCGTTTTAGAATATCCAAGCTTCGAGGTTTTCTCATAAATTCTCTGGTCATGCAGGTGGATATGTTTATTAATGCCAGTGATATTTTGCATCGGGATTGAAGTGATATTTTGGTCCTGGGTTTGCCACAACACCACAGAGAAAGTAATTTTTTAACTACACCCAGACAAATCAGGTGCATGTAGTCTAGCGGAAACGAATTAATCATATGGATGCCAGGAATTTTTTCTATAATTGATGTTCCCGTATGGTGGTCTTTGTCAGTTTTTGATCTGAAATCAATATCTGTCCTTAAAAGGAAATTATTTGTGCCAGGAAAGCACGTTCTCTTGTCTATACTGTTACCTACAATGTGGCATTTGGTGCAAGAGGAATAGCCGGCATGGCCTTTTGTATATTTAAGAAACGACTTGGCAGGTACGTCGCATATAAATGATTTTATTTTTAAATGATAAAAATGGTCGTTAATATAAATTCCGTTATTAATTAAATCTATGGCTTCTTTGGCGAAATCTTCTAGAAAAATGTTGGCATCATTAGGTTTTTCATACCCATGATATGTGCCAATCATAGATACTTCATTGTATCCTGCAAATCAAGCTAAAATGGGGTAGACTTGACTTTTGGAACTTTTACGGAGCGGTAAACCGTCCACATTGATATTAAGATAAATTGTGTTATTTTCGATACGGGATAAATCTACAGACTGAACTAGTTTTAAAATTGTGGATTCTAAACCGAAATGATAATACTGACCTGGATCGACACATTTAATCTCTACATTCCTGGGAGTTTTTAAAAGGGTCTTGGCATCCGAGGGTAAATTACTTGAAATTGATTTCTTTAAAATGGATAATAAATCGTTAATGGCTTGATGAGAAATATTATGTTTTATAGCCCACTCTGCTAATAACTTTGATAAATTGGGACTATTGGTGGTCTCAGAATTTTCGAATGTGGTGAAATTTTCAATTTCATCCACATTCTCAAGGAATCCTACATCACTCTGAGTGATATTAACAGTAGGTTGGGAATTAATGCCAGGTGAAATGGCGTTTGTAGTGGTACTGAGATCGGAAGATGTTGATTGAGAAACTGATTGTGAACAACTAGTGCCAGGTAGGAGTGAATATGGGAAAGTAGCATCTGATGGTGTTGTGGCTCGGATTTCCTGAAGGGGACTATTTTGAGATCTCTTGGCATGCATATAGTACTTCTGTAATTTTATTTTGCCAGTCATTATTGCGGTAAAAAAGGAAATAGATAGAACTGACTGGTATAGTTGGGAAGAGAATAGCGTAATGGAAGAAAATTAATATAGAACTTACGTGTAATAAAACCGACCCTTGTAGATCCTTGAATGTTAAAGAAACACAACACTTTGTAAAACTAATTAAATGTACGTCGTTTAAAATGTCACGCTTTGCCTTCGACGGTTCAGCAGTAACTACCGTGTCGCGTGCAGTGATGCCAGAATCGTGGGTTTTCGCCCACGGGCGCTACCCCCACTCTACGACCAAACGTACCCCCCCCCTTCCTAACGCCTGTAGCGCACCAATCAAGCATACCCGTCCCTCCACCTGGCCGGCCGCGGCGCGGCGCTCTCCTGCGAGAATTCGTTTTCCCGACATCGAATAAAAGTATATAAAAAAAAAATTTATGTTAAACGATTTTATTAAAAATGCGCTAAAAACTAAAAAATGATTCTTTTCTTGTACTGCAATTTCGATGGTGTTTTTTCACTTTATAATAAAATCGACGAGCAGGATATATCATAACAGAATATGAATCAATTTAATACAGGATCGAGCCACGAAATGAATTTGTTGTGACATATCCTGCTCCACGATTTTATTTAAAGTGAAAAAACTTCATCGAAACTGCAGTACAAGAAAATAATTATTTTTTAGTTTTTAGTGCATTTTTAATCAAATCATTTAACATAAAATTTTTTTTTATATATATTTTTTATAGGGTTTAGTGTTTATGAGTTTCCCCTCAACTCGATCGCAAGGGTTGAGGAATGAGATGAAATTTTGCAAGATGAGCAAAATTTCCAAGATGCAGGCCCCAGTGGCAGCTGCACAGAAAACAACAATCCTGCTGATGAGTATTTACAGGCGTTAATTGAGCAGAATACCCAAATCATGGCTCAGAACCGTTGGATCCTATCTCAAATGAACTTGTTGAAAGTCTTATTAATTGAAACGAGGGAGCGGGTGAAAGTCCTGGAAAAGAAATCGGGCGCAGCATCACTGATTGAGAAGGATCAATTCCTCGACGAAAAATTTAGTTATTTAGAGTTTCCCCTCAACTCGATCGCAAGGGTTGAGGAATTAGTTGAAATTTCGCAAGATGAGCAAAATTTCCAAGCTGCAGGTCCCAGTGGCAGCAGCAGCAGCGGCAGCAACGCTACTGATGGGTACTTAAAAACCATAATAGAACAAAACCGTGCAATAATACAACAAAATAATTTGCTGATCACATTATTGATAGAAACGATGGACCGGCTCAAAACACTGGAAAATAAAACAACTGCACCTGTGGTTGATAAAAAACAATCATTTCTTCTCAAGTTTCAAAATTTGAACTTTCCAATAAACTCTGTTGAGAAGGTGAAAGAACTGGAAGAAATTTAATAAAATGAATATAATTTCCAAGACGCAGTAAGTAAAATATCATTGTTAATATTATAACAAAGCACCGCTCGGTTAAATTAAAATGAGTTTACGTTATTCTTCAATCTAGTAGTTCGATGTATGTTCCTACATATTTAGCCGGGTCCAGACCTGAATGAGTATACGCTGAGCAGGCTGAGCGCGCACGAATATTCTGATGTGGACGGGTGAAACGGTAGCCAGGGCCGCATGCTTCTACGTCAGAAAGGGTGAGCGTCAGAGATGGGCATTATTTAAATAAAAAATTATCTAAATAACTTTTTAAATAAAAGAGACTTTATCTGTATATGTCATAAATAAAAATCACCCAGAATTATTTATTATTTGAAGCGCCATAAATAAAATTTTGCATCGACGGGAATTTATCCGAAGAACCATAAATAAAATTTTGAATCGACGGGAATTCATCGGAAGCGCATAAATAAAATTTTGAAGCGATAGGAATTCATCCGTAGCTTCGGCCAATTTTCTCACTTTCATTTATATTTGTAGCGGAGAAGCATAAATAACTCTGGGTGTGGCTTGGAGGCCCTCGGGCCTCAAGCGCCTTGCTCGAAGCCGCCGGGTCCTCGTCCTTCTCTCTCTCTCTCTCCCCCTCTCCCTCTCTTTGCCTATTTGCCTACATACCCCATACGCGCAATTACCGCAACCAATCTCATTCGATGAAATTGCAACTGTCTTAAATCCTGAAATTCATGTTATACGTCGTAAAGTATTTTTTTAGTTACAATTAGTAATTCAGTTTCTAACATGCAATTAAATTATGCGTCATTAAAATCATGCACAACTCTGGTTAAGGACATCGCAATACGGAGCAAATATTCTAGGCCGTAGAATCGACGGTATTGTCAATATTGCAGTTGAAAGTGTAGACACGCGTACCTGACCGTGTTAATATATGGGACGATATTACGCATAAAATTAATTTGCAGGATTGAAAGCCCGTTTCGTTAAAACTGGCCCGATTTAAATATTTTTTTATCAATTTAATCGGGAGAATGCAAGGAATCCATTGGTGTCACTTTCATATTGATACGCTGAAAAATAAAGAAATTCCGTTTCTGTATAATCGATGACACGTCGCCGAGTACCTAACTCCGCGCTGCAGATTAGACGGGTCAACGATACAATGTCGCTCGCCTCGAGGACCCGGCGGCTGCGAGCATGGCGCTTGAGGCCCGAGGGCCTCCAAGCCACGCCCAGAGTTATTTATGCTTCTTCGCTACAAATATAAATGAAAGTGAGAAAATTGGCCGAAGCTACGGATGAATTCCTGTCGCGTCAAAATTTTATTTATGCGCTTCCTATGAATTCCCGTCGATTCAAAATTTTATTTATGGTTCTTCGGATAAATTCCCGTCGATGCAAAATTTTATTTATGGCGCTTCAAATAATAAATAATTCTGGGAATTTTTATTTGCTGAGTTTCGAATAAATTTTCTGCCTTTTATTCGAACACAATTTTTTATTTAAAATAATTTTTTGCCCAACTCTGGTGAGCGTGAACGCATATGCTAGTGTGGACGTGTCATTCGTGGTGACTCGGCGCATGCGACCCGACTCGCGAATGCCGGCGAAGGCACATGGCCTGAGCCGACCGTTGTCGGTTTTCTTCCACACATCAAAGGGAGTTTGGAGTGCATTGCGTTCATCGTGGAAGATAGAGGCAGAGATGTGATACTTTTCTAAAATCTTCGATGTCTCGGATTTTCATGATATTGAAATACATATATGGTAGTCCATATGAAATTAGGGAGGGTTAAGTCCTCATTTTTACAGATTCGAAATTGTTTAAAAAATACAAATCTTCAAAGTTCCCTGCTTTCGGTGATTTTTACGCAACCCGCCTACAGAAATTAATTTTAATGACCTACATTATTGAAGGCATAGACTTGCGTCTTTTTTTTAATCGTGAAGGATGGATCTATGTGAATAAATTTAATCCATTGCTAATATTGTCATAAACAGATAATCAAAAATTTAAAAATTACATTTTGAATAATAATAATAATGCAATTACCATATGATAGACTTTAAAGCTCTATTTTACTGAATAATTTGTCTTTCTTTTCTTCACTACACCCTGCATTGTTCTTAATTCATACAGCCTGACCGACTCGCTGTTGTGTTAAAAAATCACACGAGATTACTCGCGGGGGGCAGCAATATGCCTCGTGGAGGGACGCAGGTACCCTGATAACCAGATCTGGCAGCAGAATCTGACATCAGAACCGTAGTCGTCTGTGTCCGCATTTGGCTGCGTTCTGAGGTGCAGATTCTGATGTCAGATGCCTGATGTCAGATCGGCAGCAGATCGACAGCAGATTCTGCCGTCTGCTATGGTTCTGACGTCAGACTCTGCGCTCTCATGCCAGCGCCAGACCCTGCTACCAATCTGATGTCAGACTGGAGACAGATGGTTATCAGGGTAGAAAATGGGGTGTCCGCTGACTGCGCGTGATCCCACGTGACGTCTTCCCTTCGAATTGGAGACTGATCGCTTATCTCTTCAGTATAAACACGCGCTACAATATCAAAACAAAAGGACGCACTGACATATGCGCTGCGAGAAAACGTGGGCCATAAAGAGAAAATATTACTATGAAGAGGTGAAAACGTTGCGTCTGCAACGAATGCAGGTCCGATTGGTCATAATATAATCTCCCCCCTTCGCCTCACCGTTTCTCGCAGTGCATACGCCTGTGCCTGTTTTTGTTTTGATACAGTAATTCGTCGTTATTGTCCCATTTTTACCCTGCGTAGTACACCCGGTGACTATCCCCACCATTTCTTGGAATCCTTCGGTCGAGAGTGAGAGAACGAAAGAGTCGACGGGAACTTCGTGTCAACTGTTTCATTCCCTTTCGCTCGCTCTTCGGAATTCTCAATCGCGGCATCGGCCGCACGGAATAGTGTCCGCATCGCTTCGTACGCCCGCTGCCAGCCCCGTTCGTCGGGTTTATTACGACGAATTACTGTATTGGAGCGCGTGATTACTCGGAAGATATGGGATCCGTCTTCAATTTGAAGGGAAGACGACGCAGGCGGGAACCAGGCGTCTCTCCAGCCTGCAGGTGGCGTATTGATGGTGGACAATACTTTTTAATTGCTATATTGGTGACATCTTTTTCATATCCATGAAAGTAATTGTAGTTTTAATATAATTATGAAACACACATTGGGAACACCGTTCCTCGAAAAGGGGGGACCTACCCTCAGTGAATTCGTTCGTAGAGGAGGAACCCTCTCACCCTTGACGAAGTAGAGGAGGGAAATGCCACATCTGGCATTAAGGGGGTAGACACGGGTAATGCAGCGCGCTGTAATACCCACATAATGTGCCCGAAACATGGGTTTGGGGGGATACGTTTTTCGTCCTTATATGAGCAGATTTTGGGCTGGGTGAGGTCTCAATCGAAAGAGGAAGGTTCGATACAGCCCGCTCTGGTCATGGTTCGACGAGATTGTGTTGATATCTAATAATATGAGTGTTCAAAGTAGAGCAAAAGTCGACAAAATACACCCGCAGGAATCCAAATATTTTTAGGTCACTAAAAGAGTTTTGTGGCTCAAACGATGACCAGAGCGGGCTGTCTCGAACCTTCCTCTTTCGAATGAGACCTCACCCAGCCTAAAATCTGTTCATATAAGGACGAAAAACGTATCCCCGTGATTGCATTCCCAAATACGAGTTCCGCCATATTGGCGATAATACAGAGCAAGTCACGTGACAAATTTAGTTGAGCTAGTGGACACGAGATGGCGCCTACTCGGGAGGACTGCCAACGTGGAATCATAGCAAAACTGAAGCGTTAGCTGGATACACAAGCCACAGTAAAAGCGTGATGCAGTCAATACATGCATTTTCGGACGACTTTAGGTTAGGTTATATGCATTTTAGGCATACATTGACTAGGAACTGCTGGGAATTGTCTACATTTACTAAATTCACGCTTTTACTGTAACACATACATCACCGCTGCCGAATATATGTTATAATTATATGGCCACATTATTTCAAATAAAAAAAGAGATTGGAATTTTTTAATAACACTGGAAGTAGTGATTTACTGATATTATATTTTCAGATTGTGGAAGTTACAGCAATTATTTGCAATTATTGCATTTATTATTATTCTTCCGACTATTGTATATAACATATAACAAGGAAAAGTCTCCAAACCGGTCAACAGTTGACTCCTTGATTTTTTTCGTAATTCTTTACGCTCCTATGCAGAGATGGGCATTATTTAATTAAAAGAATATACTTCCGAATGGTCCCAGTGGCCGATCGACACGAGGTTTGGGGGGAGGGTGTGTGTACCCTAAATCTAATATTCTATTTAGCTTCGGGTATTTATTAGTTTCCTTTGTTTATTCGAAGGCCTTTCATCTTTGGCTTCGAATAATTTTTCATCTTTCATTATATCTTTATCCTAAGGTCGTATTAAAATATATTGGCCGGTCGATTCGTTTTCGCGAATAGCGATCGAGGAGAAATCAGCCATCACCATCTGACGATCGTGGATTTGTCAGTTGGAGTTCCCTAGCCACCGAAGGGTATGGTGGGGTAACGGGAATGCTGCTCGGCCCCGTCTGAACGTAGACGTGTGGCTGTTATTTATTCTTATTGTCAGCGTAGTACATATGTAGTTGTGTGCGTCACGAAGTAATGCGTAGACCAATACGAGATGAAGCTATCGAGAAAGAATCAATGTTCTGACCAATAAAGCTCCTGAATTTTTTCGGAGCTAAGGCCTAAGGCACACCTATTCTGATGCGTGTATTTCTACGCTGCAGCTCGGTTTGGCCTATACATGACAGAAGCTTGGCGCTATCCCCACCACTTCTGGCTCACTCGTGTTCTGCGATGACGACAGAATACGCGTTACGAAATACGAATAGGAGTGTGCGGATCGTCCCGCGGCTCGGATTCTCGGCCCTCGGGACGGGTCGGAAAATTTCGGGCGGGATCGGGCGGGGTCCCGATACTTTCGTATTGCTCGAGATCCCGACGGTTTCGGGATCCCGAGACTCGATTCGGGCTACAAGCATGACCGCCATGAGCGGGCAATTTGATTTCAGGTCGGTTTGGCAAAACTCGGACGCGATCGGCTCGAAAGCCAGCTATTACAAGCGGACCTAGACGGAAAGAATTATGTATATCATTTATATCGATACCAGAGTGATAAGTTTTTACCTTTCTGTCTCCTGTTGAATCATAATTTGTATCTTATTATTTATTTACATATATATGTATTTTCATTGCTACCAAATAGTCTGTGAATACTGAATACGTCCATATACGTACTTAAATAAATACCATGTTCAGAACTTGGGAAGAAGACTATTTTTATATCGACAATATTTTAAAATCTGAATAAAATATACTTCATACTTAGTACTTTATGTAAAGGGAATATATAGGGTATTATCTTTTTCCGGATAAGTTCAGATTTAAAATAGAAAACGTACGAACTATAAGCATACAAAAAGGAATATTTCCTGGATGTTTCATAATAACAACAATATACAGGAGGCGAATATTTTATTATTTCAAATTAACGTGTAAGAAATATAATTTTTCTATGTTCTCAGGTAATAATTTTAATCTATTACTGGTAACGATATCGTCCGATCGCGTCCGAGTTTTGCCGAGCCGACCTGAAATCAAATTGTCCGCTCATGGCGGCTATGCTTGTAGCCCGAATCGAGTCTTGGGGTCCCGAAACTGTCGGGATCTCGAGCAATACGAAAGTATCGGGACCCCGCCCGATCCCGCCCGAAAGTTGCCGGCCCGTCCCGAGCCCGAAAAATCGGGTAACCGCACACCCCTAGTTACGAAACTCACCGGCCAATAAATCTGAATACGATCTTAGAAGTTCGAATAACCGACGAGAACCTTTGTGTCCCGAGCCGCGCGAGATCGTCGTGCTCGGCGATGTGTCATCGATTATAAAGAAACAGAATTTGTTTATTTTTCATCGTATCAATATGAAAGTGACACCATTGGATTCTTGGCATTCTCCCGGTTATATTGGCAGAAAATAATTTAAATCGGACTATTTTTAACAAAACGGGCTTTCACTTCTACAAACAAATTTTTCACGTAATTTCCTTAATTTTGGTCCGAATTATATCATTTTTGGGGCCAATTTGATCGAGAAAACATGAGAAATCGACTGACGTCACTTTCGCAAAGATCTGATTAGAAATGCAGAACTGCAGATTTGTCACTGCTTAGCGCGCAACATTGTATGGCCCCGCTGGTTTCGAGCGCCGAAGCCCACGAAACTCAGCGAGTCGCATGATTGCCAGCGAGAAGGCCAAGAGGGGACTTTCCATGGCGAAGGAAAATCAGCCTTCTCCAGAACTCAAATCGAGAAAGACTTTGCTAACAAACTTTATATTCACGTCAAATAAATACTTGTAAAATTTAGACGACGAACTATTGTTGAATTTCGCCAGTTCTTACATATGCCCCACTGGGTTCGGAATTCCTGATCCCAGAGTTTCATGCATTTACCTATTGAAATGTTGCTTCAAGTCATCGGGCAATTGCATTGTTTCTTCTCGTACATATGTATATCTGTTCGCGAGTAGGTGTCATGAATGACGCGACTTTTGTTTCCCAAATAAATTCACTCCTATCAGGGCCCTCGCTCGAACCGCTTGACAAGGAGACCGCACGATGTGAACCGAGTGCGAGTGAAATAGCGCACCAGCGGTACACCCTCGGTCGACGGCGACTTGAGTCATCCAGTACTGAATACGAAATGTTCAAAATTTTTCATTACACCTTGATGAGAGTGTTACCATTCATGGATTGTTGGTGAGTCAAGACACGAAGCAATTCAGTCTATTTTTTCTTATGAATACATGATTAGAACGCACTCTACGTTCAATAAAAATTCATCGAATTGCTCCATGTTTGATATAATTTTCATCGGGAAATCCTAAAAAATTCATCGGTAATACTTTCATCAATACTTATCAAAAACACGAACATTTTATTTTTCTGTACTGGGTATTTTATCTAGCTCGTCGGTTTTATTGTTCTCGGCTGTCAACGGGCGGTCTACTAGGACCCGAAGGTCCACGCTCGCAACGAGAAAGCAAAACAGTGGGGTGGGTAGGTCTTTCCCGATAAACTGAGCCCAAAGGCTTCTCAACAATTGAAACATTGGAAGACTGTACATATTCTTTCTGATGCTTTCGGCGATATGCGCAACCATTTGTATGCCCGGTTTCATGTCTAACAAGTCAGGCGATTTTGTTTGTGAGAGCCATATATAAAGACAGTTCTGTAACGTTCACTACATCTTCAATTATAAAACTGCAAATATGTTATTTTACACATGTGTTTCGCTGAGTTTCGTCGGCTTCGACGCTTGAAACCAGCGGGGCCATACAATGTTGCGCACTAAGCACTGATGAATCTGAAGTTTTGCAATTTCTAATCAGATCTTTGCGATCGTGGCGTCAATCGATTCCTTATACTTTCTCAATCAAATTGGCCCCAAAAATGATACAACTCAAACCATAATTAAGGAAATTACGTGAAAAATTTGTTTGCAGAATTGAAAGCCCGTTTTGTTAAAAATAGTCCGATTTAAATAATTTTTTCATAAAAAAAATGCGCAGGCTGGATGCGCGTGATTATTACGTGGCCCCTCCATAGACATATATAGACGGATCAGAAGATGGGACTATCGGCGTGGGGAAGGAAGGCTTGGAGGGGTAAAGGCATAGGTTCAGATACAGGCACGTCGGTTAGCTTCGGATGCATTCGGCATGCATAACCACAGCGTTATCCGATTTACTCGTATCGCTCCCCTTACCGCGAACCTTGCCACCCCCCTCAGCTTACGCTTCGCCGTCTATATATGTCTATGGTCCCCTCCTCGAAGTGACAGAAAATATAACCTATGTATACGCTATATGACAATAAATGTTGAGCGGCTATTTCGTTCTTTTGCGCTACATTTGTGAACTTTTTATCATCCTTCCGAAACATTATTATTACGTCGCAACAGTATCTTTAGGAAATCGGGTCTAGCATATAGGTTATATTTTCTGTCACTTCGAGGACAGAAAATCCAGTCCTCCAAGTGACAGAGAATATAACCTATATGCTAGACCCGATTTCCTAAAGATACTGTTGCGACGTAATAATAATGTTTCGGAAGGATGATAAAAAGTTCACAAATGTAGCGCAAAAGAACGAAATAGCCGCTCAACATTTATTGTCATATAGCATATACATAGGTTATATTTTCTGTCACTTCGAGGAGGAACCACATAATAATCACGCGTTGGATTCAACATCAAACACAATTTTATATATGTTTGTTCATAACTGCTTTCTGCATAGGATGTGTATTTCATGTTCTGTTTCAGTGTTTTGCTAATTAAAAAATGTCTATCCTAACAAACTTCATTTTCTGGGGACATGCCCTCATCTATTTTTCCTTTTCACTTATAATTCCTTACTGCCAACGTAGAATATTGTAGCATAAGCACATTTCAAGTAATTAAAATGTACAATGAATCTTCTACGTTTGCAGTACCAGCCGACTTTCCGTTTAAATTTTTATAAGTACAACGCAACAGCTGAGAATTTCTTTCCTTATTCAGAATAGAATACGGAAATAGCAAACAGCTCCCTCTCGCGTGCACAGGCAGCCGCGTATCTATGGGTAATACCATTTCAGTGCAGAAAAAACCTGCTGTAATACCGACCTGCCGAATCGGCCAGACCACGTGACGTGTCTACCCCCTTAAATAAACTACTAAATAAACAGTTTTCAAATTTTTTTATAACAAGTTGAAAAAAATTGGAAAAAAAACATCAAATGAACGTATAATATATTCAATTATAAATCATTAGAATGGAATAATTTTTTCATTTTATGTTTTTTGGCGGCATTCCGATATCTTTTATAGTGTAAAAGTTACACAACACGAATGTCACTAACTATCCCTATCCCGACCACTGTGCGGCGTCCGGCCGGCTGCCGGCCTGCACAGTGCGGCCTGTGCAGGCCAAACTGACAGGCCGGCCGGACCGTGTGTGGTGACCTTTAAAGCGGTCTTCTAGAAATCACAGTTGGCCACATGTACCTGAAAACTGTAGATATATTCAAGTGGACGGTGAGCAAACTCGCCCGAGTGCTAGCGGTGTGAGATTGGCCATTTCCAGGTTTCCCGTTTCAGATGAGAAACATTGCCGACTCCGTGGAAACATCAACCTGTGTATTCATTGGGAGTTTTGTCACCTGGTTATCATCATCAGGTGACACTCGTATCATGTGTTGTATCGGATTTGCAATTCATTGATAATATATTCTCATAAACATTTAATGAAGATGGATATATGTATACAGTGAGCCGCAATAATATTCGGACACCGTGGTACTTGGAAACATATTGCCGTGTATTTGTAGTAATTTTGGAAATAAAGGATTCGTGGTTTTTTTATGATTTAGTAGACTTATTCTAGTTGCTAAAAATGTAAGATTTTTTTTATTTAATTTATACACTTTTCTTTTTAATCGAGGGTAAACGAAATAATGCCTAATTTTGATGTCGCAAAAATATTCGGACATTACGTATGCTTTGTAGTTTGGTCGTCCTGTTAAGCCAGTTAGGTTGCACGGTGGCAATGTTTGTAAACACAAGATGTAAGCACTACCTTGTAGACTTAGTTTCATTGCAACATTCATTAATACCGCACTTATTTTTTGTGAAAATGGTACGTAAAGGTAAAAATACGTCGTTCGATACACGCCAACTCGTTATTTATAATCGCGAAAAAGGAAAATCGTATCGGGAAATCGGTACATTACTAAATTTGAGTACGAGTACTGTCGCAGACATTATACGGAGATATAATCGTGAGGATAGGATTGAATCTGTTGCTCAAACAGGTCGTCCAAAGTTACTCGATATTCGTGACAAACGTAAAATTATTAGAAAAGTGAATAAAGATCCTAAATTAAGTGCACCAAGGTTGGCGGCAGAATTGTTTGAAGAGACTGGAAAGAAAGTTCATTCTGACACAGTTCGTCGAATGCTCCATGAAAGTGGATACAACGGTAGAGTTCCCCGAAAGAAGCCATACATTAACGATGTGAATCGAAAGAAAAGATTATTCTTCGCCAAAGAATACATTTCTAAAGAAGAAACGTGGTGGAAAACTGTAATTTTTGCGAATGAGAGTAAATTAAATATTCTTGGGTCCAATGGCCGAAAACTGATATGGCGTAAAGCCAATGAAGAGCTTCACACTAAAAATCTCAGACCAACAGTGAAACACGGTGGAGGAAGTGTGATGGTTTGGGGTTGTATTTCGGCTGCTGGAATGGGCGAATTAGTTTTCATTGATGGAATTGTAGATAAAAATAGATATTTAAATATTCTAAAACAAAACTTACATAAAAGTGCTATTAATATGAACATTCGTAATAGTTTTAAATTTTATCAGGATAATGACCCCAAACATAAATCACGTATAGTTCAAGAATATTTACTGTATAATTGTCCAAAGGTATTGCACCCACCTCCACAGTCACCAGACTTAAATCCGATCGAAAATTTATGGGATTACTTAGATCGTCGAATCAGACTAACACCCATAAAGTCGAAAGACGAATTAAAATTACGATTAACCGAAGAATGGTCACGTATTCCGTTAGAATACTTAAATAAAATTATTTCTAGTATGCCCAAACGTTTAAACCATGTACTTAAACAAAAAGGCAATCCAACAAAATATTAAAATTTATGTAATTTTGTTAAAGTATATGTATATTTCACATAAAAGCATTATGCTTTGCAGAGTGTCCGAATATTTTTGCGACGTCAGAATTAGGCATTATTTCGTTTATCATTGATTAACAAAAGAAGTGTATAAATTAAATAAAAAAATCTTACGTTTTTAGCAACTAGAATAAGTCTACTAAATCATAAAAAAACAATGAACCCCTTATTTCCAAAATTACTACAGATACACAATCATATATTTCCAAGTACCATTGTGTCCGAATATTAATGCGGCTCACTGTATACACATTACATTTTTAACGATATGCATTGACTATATGATGTACTGTAATAGTACTTTACAGTAATGATTATTAACATCTCCTTTTTTTTCTTCAATGCGTCCTGTATTGTTGTTAATCTTTCCAATCCCACTACCTCCCTTTTGCATTAAAAAATCACACGCGTTTACTATATCGTCAATACACTTGGCGGAGAGACACAGGAACAAAAGAGGTAGTTCTTTGACTGCGCGCGGCCCTCAAAGTTGGGAGTGAAAAAGACTCGTCCGCCGCAATATCTCGGAAAGTAGGCACCATAGAGAAAATCTTTGAGACGAAACTGATGCATCTTTTTATAACAAATTCAGCCAATCGTGATCAGATTACGAATAATACGTCAATTTGTTAAAAAAAATATATAAAAATGAAGTCATTTTTACTCCTTTTTCTTATAGGTTGTTGATCTACTTTGGCGTAAATTAGTCAATGTAAACTACAGACCAAACTGTGAAATACGGATAATTATAATTCTTCAATTTCGGCAGTTTTAGTAAAAACTAAATACACTATATTGAACTCGCTATGCGTAGCGAACGGGAACCTCAGGTATACATTGTCGTAAAGGATGTAAAATTTTATTACACGCTGGGCCTAATGGAACCAGTTGTTTCGGAAAAACCGTCTTCAAAACTTCGGAATTGCCAACCATAAACGATTAATGAATTTTCGCTTCGCTCTGTAGTCTGAACTGTTACCTCCGAGAGCTCGCTTCGTTTGGAGACCCGCGCGCGCCGGTGTCCACGGCCGCCTCGCGGGACAATACTGTCATAAACGGCGACTCTATCGAGACGCTCTGGTCGATTAGCCTGGCTAGTTTTTCCGAAACAACTGGTTCATTAGGTCCAGCGTGTAATAAAATTTTACATCCTTTACAACAATGTATACCTGAGGTTGCCATTCGCTACGCATAGCGAGTTCAATATAGTGTAAAACTAAATAGTTTTTACTAAAACTGCCGAAATTGAAGAATTCTAATTATCCGTATTTCACAGTTTGGTCTGTAGTTTACATTGACTAATTTACGCCAAAATAGATCAACAACCTATAAGAAAAAGGAGTAAAAATTACTACATTTTTATATATTTTTTTAAACAAATTGACGTAGCATTCGTAATCTGATCACGATTGGCGAAACGCGTTTCTTTTAACGGGCTAACAATTTCACGGTCCCAGGTTTATCTAACATGAGAAAGACCATGATTCTAGTGTTCATTAATAAAATATCTACAATGTAGCATACGGATTTGAGAAGAAAAAAATTTATTGTACAAATACGAGCAAGGTGAATATCATTATTAATTTTTTACCTAACAAGGCAAACTTAAAATGATATGCTACATTTTAGATACCATTAAGAATATGTGTAACAAGTTTCAAATAAATCGGACAAATAGTTTTCGATCTGATGGAAGTTCATTCGGCCCGCTCGCTTCTTTTCAATCCGCCGTGTTCTTTCGGGCCGCTTGAAAAAAATCAAGTACTTATTTGGTTATATACGAGCCGCTCGGTTCTTTCGGGTACCTGGCTCGGCTTGGAAACCGGGCCCCGGATTGATTCGGATTTCAAGGTACCCGAATATTCAGGTACTCGAACAGCTCTAACTACAAGTCAATATTTTTCTTACATCGGGATAGAAATGAGTATTTTGATCGTTCGTGCTACCTCATCCCGCTCCCCCGCACGTACCGCAATGGCCTTTAAATTGTGTTAAAATATGCAACAAACATTATGTTGCAAAGCCTACAGTGCTAGCAAAAAAGACAATTTAGGGTTATTCGATTTACGAGTTTCTCGGTTTTTCGGGCAGCTTACAGCACTGGAAAGGGTCGATTTTTACGACGAGGGGCGCGTCGAAAGCGTTCGTGTGCGCCCTGTGCAGCGATTTCTACTTGCTGAAAGGTGCCTCGCAGCTCCAAGAGTAAAAATCAAATGGCGAAGAAATATGGACACCAATAGTTTCCTTGTGTTCTCCCGATTAAAATTATACAAAATGTCATGTAAACCGTGCGTGCGAGGGAGTCTGGCCGTCGGTCGGCGTTCTTTTAATTCGATTCGAAAAACATGCGAACGGACACGGATGAGTGCGTTCGCATGTTTTTCGAGTCCAAGTAAAAGAACGTCTACCTGTACCGTCGTTAACCGCCAACTCGCGGGAAAATACGGTCATAAACCGCGACCCTGGCGAAACGCTCTGGCCGAGCAGCCTGATTCATTTTTGGGTACCAGATATGGCATTTTCCTCCTCTAGTAGCTAATCCCTGTATGTTCGGCAGGCAATAAACCGTGCTCCGCTACAGCATAATTAAATTATACCGATGTTCTGAGCACTGACCATGACGTAAAATTAATCTTATGGTAACCAAAAGAAGATGTTCTGATGTTAGATCGAAGAATGTTTCCCCGACAATTGGGTAGGACACGAAATAATTCTGAACAAGTATCAGTACGCCTCGCGGTGAGACACAGGGACAAAGGGGTAGTCCTCTGCCTGCGCGGGGTCTTGCCCGCGTCGTCCTCCCCCCAACCC
This sequence comes from Andrena bucephala, assembly GCA_947577245.1. Classification (NCBI taxonomy): domain Eukaryota; kingdom Metazoa; phylum Arthropoda; class Insecta; order Hymenoptera; family Andrenidae; genus Andrena; species Andrena bucephala. Next base: position 80,176,912 of record OX387716.1, on the reverse strand, counting down.
CTTCTATGGCTCCCTTATCTCTCGAGTATAAACACGCGCTTGAATTTTCAAACAAAAGCACGCGTTGACGTCACAGTTGTGCTAATTGAATTACACTGTAATTTAATTACATAATTTAATTACATTGTATTTCAATTACATAGTAATTCAATTACGTTGTAATTCAATTACAATAATTCAAACTTTTCAATTAATTAAATTCCTAATTACTGTTATTGTGCGTGTGATTGAATTACGATGTAATTGAAATACAATGTAATTAAATTACAGCTCAAAACTCTGAAGAAGTGAGAAAAAAGTGGAAAAAATGTAACAAAACAGTTTATTTCTCTTTATATATTATAAATTTATGAATAATACCATATTATAATTGCAATTACGAATTGCGATGTATTTTAATTGAATGCGAGATCTGAATTACGAATTACAATGTAATCGAATACGATGTAATTGAATTATTTTGTAATTATAATTCACGGAGTAATTCTATTGTAATTCTGCACAAGTCTGGTTGACGTATTCCGTGCGAGAGAAAGTGAACCTTGGGGAGGAGGTATTTTCTGTGAAGAGGGCCTCTTCCAGAGAGTGGCCGTTTGGGACGAATACAAGCCCAATTGGTTAGGGAGCAGCTTACATCAGGACCAAGCGACGCCGAAAACGCGCAGAGAAAAAGGGCCCGAAAAATCACCTGAAAAAGAAGTAACCGTATCCACGCGCGAAAAATACTTACCTGTGGGAGTCTGGTTGTCGGATGTGTAGCTTGGCTATAGCCCGACTCACCGAGGACCTCGGGGGAAAAACCCGACAGTATGCCGAAAATCATAAAGTCCTTTTACCTGAGAACCGAGGCACGATAGCGGCGAAAGTCGAAATCCCTGAAAAACGGCACGGTGTCGATTGCCCCTTATCGACATATCTGGTAGGCAAATGTTTCCCAACGAACGCTTCGAGTAGTAAGGCTAGGCCGGTTCTAACGCAGGTCCTCTGAGGGGAGCGCGGGGCGGGGGGAAGTGAGGGCGCGCGGGGGAGCGCGGCGGAGGGAAACATGGGCGCGGGGCCTGCGGGGAGAGGAAGACAGGTTGCGCGCGCACGAGCCGCGGAGTGGGGGAAGCCGCGATGATGGAGGGGATCAGTCCGGACCGAGCCGCCGCGGAGACCTCTCCAGACCGGACCCACCGTCGGAAATTTTTCAGACCTGGCCCAGGGAGGGGACAGCCCCTGAAAAAATTTCTGGGGGCGGGTCCTGTCTGAAAAATCTTTTTTCAGACTCGATCCGCTCCCTGAAATTTTTTTCCCCAAAATATTTTTTCTAAACCATTATATAATGGAATTTTCCCCCCAACACAGAGAAATAATAATTTATTTTTATCGGATGAAGTCGGGAAAGATCGGCTTTTTCACACCGCGTATTCCGAGGAGGGAAAGAGACAGAGCATTACTTTAAAAAGCTAAATTCGAGAGAGGGAAAGAGACAGCGCTACATGGCGGTACAATCGCATTTTATTCTACAGCTAACAAGTTTTCGAACCGTTCCGATTCAGCGTCGCAGCGTATCGCGCGATCGTGTGTAATTCGGCTCCTCTGGAGCGGCCGTGTGGGGTGACGTCATTTGGCAGCGCGAAGTACGAAATAGAATTATGCGGTGTCAGCAAATCTTAAAATTATGTGACGAGGAGAGGAGGAGGACGGGTAAATAAAATGGTGCAATGAAATACGTTTAAGAATATATATTGTTACAAAATATAAAATTTAAAAAAAGAATATGAATATAAAAAATTAAGACAAAAAGAAAATATAAATATAAAAATAGAATATAAATATAAAAGAATATAAATAGAATTTAAGAATAAAATAAGAAATATAATAATAATATACAATAAAAATAATAAAAAATAGAAATAGAAAAATAGAAAAAAATAGAAAAATAAAAGAAATATGTAAATAATAAAATATATAAAATGATCGAAAAAATACAAAAAAAATCAAAACTATTGGGGAGGTGGCGATGGTACGGGGGGCGATGGCGGTGATGGGGGTGATAGCGGTGATGGGGGTGATGGCGGTGATGGTGGCCTTGGGATGTGATAGAGGGCCCACCTCGGCCCAACCTGGGGCTCCTGCCGCAGCCGCGCGGCTATCCTAAGCCTCACGTCCCGCGGCTCAGGGTGGAGTGGCACACCCTGAGGCCCAGCCTCCGCCAATAATTGGGCTAAGAACGCCAAGCGCGCCCTCAATAGGTGCGGATCCTAGAACACATACCCAAACGTCGATATAATATTAGCACATTAAACATCATAAACATCACACGCACAAAATAAATGTAAAGTATTACATACATGCTGAGGCGGAGGCGAAGGCGACGGCGGCGACGGGGACGACGGCGGCGACGGGGGCGACGGCGGCGACGGCGGCGAGCCCCAATCGGGGGACCATTGCGGTGACGGTGGTGGTGACGAGCCCAAAAAGATAGAAACTCACGATGTAATATTGACACTCGATATCAAAGGTTAAACGCGATAAATGTTAAAATATTGCAAAGTACATACCTCGGGGTCACACTCCGGCGCTATCCTTTGCAGCCCCATTGTCACAAAAAAAAAATTCTTGGCAAAAACACTGTCCTGTGGCTGCAAAGCTTTGAAGACAACTGGTCCCGCAGCGCTCATACAATTTGTCACCCATGCCTAAAGTTGCATATGTTGCAAAGTAGGATGCCTTTGTTCTGCACTGGCCACCCTCTCCTTCTATGTGCTCCACCTGCATTTTCGCTGACCATCTTCGCCATCTGCATCTTCTTCGCCATCTGCATCTTCTTCGAATTACTCACTGGCCATCCCATCCTTCTTCATTTGCATCATTTCACTATACCATACCATACCACTCTGAACGTAAATCGAACGTGAATTGTACCACTCTGAACGGCTTTGAACGTGAATCGAACGGCTTTGAACGTGTATTGAACGGGTATTGAACGTGAATCGTACCACTCTGAACGTAAATCGAACGTGAATCGAACGGCTTTGAACGTGAATCGAACGGCTTTGAACGTGTATTGAACGGGTATTGAACGGCTTTGAACGTGTATCGAACGGGTATTGAACGGCTTTGAACGTGAATCGAACGGGTATTGAACGACTTTGATCGGGTATCGAACGGGTATTGAACGGCTTGGAACGTGAATCGAACGGGTATTGAACGGCTTTGAACGTGTATCGAACGGGTATTGAACGGCTTTGATCAGGTGTCGAACGTGAATCGTACCACTCTGAACGTGAATCGTATCACTCTGAACGTGAACCGAACCGCTTCTACATAATAATTATAACTATCGTCTTAATCTAGCATACATCGCATATAGGAGGTTGGGGAGGGTGAAGAAAAAACATTTATGCATTAAAAATAGATTATATTTTATTTATGAATTTCTCTCTGGCGTTTAGACCACCAGTTGAATATTTTAAGTACATTTTGCAAGGCACAATGCTTTGCGTGTCTGCTACATCGCAGAGTATTAACTACATTTAGCTTATTTAGAGATTTAATATCCTCGTATTCAATGTCCAGCGTTTCGATGACCACGTCCGCTCTCGTATTTTCATCGAGGAAATCCGCAAGCCAGTCGCGTTTCTGCAACCCTTTAACGTATACAATATGGGATGCGTCATCTTCTTCGTCGATTGCATCAGCTACAGCTTTCGAAATTAGCTGTTTAGCCATACTGTACGGAACGTCTCCATCGTCCCACCGTAGTCCATGATGTTTTGCCACCAACCACCGGATGCTTGATTTGTCGGATTTTGTAAGAAGATATTGCGGCGTCGAACTCCCGAAAATATAGTGCGAGAGAATTGTTCCCTTTCGTAGGACAGCCACTTCCTTCACGATAAATCTTCCATCAACGATGAACCCTTGCAGGTCAACAAATGTTGGTACAGCCATTATCGACACAATTTAGAGGTCCGCTCGCTTCCAAGACAGACGGAAGAATGCAGTCCTTCTCGTAAAGCAACTCGATTTTCACGATGAAATTTTGGTATGATTTTGGTACATGAGAGGGCAGGCAAGTAGCATGGCAATTTAATTGATTTTGCGCACCACGTTTGTCAGCGGATTGTATTCAACCACCCGATCGTGCAGAATCAGGCAGTAGGCCGTAGTATTTACCGGCACATTCTCTTTACACTCGAATTCTATGCGCACGTCCACGGTGCCATTCTTGATCGACTCATTTTTTCGCGAGCAATCAATTACCACGAGGGGGCCAAATTGTAAAAATTCAGCCACGGTGAATAATGTCTCGTTGCAACTATGTCCATAATACGATTTATGGAATTGCGTATACATGTGATACAAGATGGCGTGCTTATTCTTGTCAAAGTCCAAGTTCATGTCATCATATGGGTAAAATTCCGAGTTGAGAAAAAGTTTTACATTGGCCAATTTACAGTTGTTGAACTTAGTAACATCTTCAGTCATCACATTCTTTCGACCAGTCTGTAGAACAAGGATCACGCATCGCGGCTTCTCCAGCTGCGCAGATGCCTTCACGGCCCACGAATGCTTGGTCGTGCTCTGTAAGAGAGGATACTCGTACAGATCCCACGATTGAAAACAAATGCTCAGGTTTTGCCCACTTTCCAAAGCACGTAGCAACGATAGCTTATTAAGGTCGTTCAGCGTCACATGAGGCATCCGCCATTGCACTTTAAGTAATTCAATTTCTGGTTCCAACATCGGTGATACTATCAGAGCATTGTTGTCGTTGCGCGATCGTATTAAAATCAATTCGTGACGCGCATTAATAATTATGCGTTTGTAGTCCTCGCAAAATCCCAGCAAATATTTGAGTGGGACGCAAAAATTAAAATAATTTTTCACTATTAGCCCATCGCGTCGTTTCAAGCCCCATCCGGCATTCTCCATATTTTTGTCTTCGTCAGATGTCAGCGATACATAGTTCTTAAGCGTGCTAGTTATTCCAACGTTTCTGTTACGATCAATCTCCACACCGTTCAGCTCGTATCGAATCTCGTCGAATAAGAACGCCACACAATTATTTCCCAACATCACCGTTAACGCATCGTTTTGTTTATTTATCTTCAATTTCCCCTCCACATAGAGGAAACTTTCACACGGTAATGTGTACAAATCCTGCTGTTGTATGGGTATTCTTATCTCATCGCTGTATCCAAACGTTGTGTTGACATATGGGTTGTATGTGTGAGTCTCGAGCTTGACGATGCGATCATCAAACGTCGGCTTCCCTCCAATGCTTAGAATATCAGCCATTTTTTTCAACTTATATGCGCACAATGAATCCCAATGATCTCAAAAATGCAATGTTCGCAGCACTGAGCCACTTCTTTTTAGCGTGATCGGAGCTGTTGCAGTTGTTGTTGTTGTTGCAAGCAATTTCACTTGGAAGAAACGAGTTTCTGGAGTCGTTCAACACAAGCATCTCTTTCGCACCACACGTATTATCGTCGTCGTCGCACGTGCAGTCTGATGGTAATCTCTTCACCTCGAAAATCTAGCAACCGTCCGTCTTGATCCACAACGCGTATCGTTAGATCCGTAATGACCTGTGCGGTGATTGGAAGGTAAATGATCTGTGCGGGCGTTTCCGATATCTTATATCCTGGTGGAACTCTAGGAGAAAATTCATGTATCGTATGTACACGTTTGCCATTGTTGTACGCGCCAGCGGTCACGTTCATAATGTTCACGTTCATGATATTAATTGGATCGTCCGATTCGTGCCACCGCCCTGGTTCTAATATCCGATTCGTCGAGAAGCCCAGTAGCGATCCAATGTTATTGCGCTTCGTACAATCTACGGCGAACGAGCAGTACAGCTCGCTTTTCATGGTGTTGTTGTTGGGACGCAACACTATAGGATACACATCGTTGTCAACATTGCTGGTGTCATCGAGATTTTTAGGATACCGCTCGAGTAATCGCTGTCTCAAATACTTGGCAATGGCGTCTAGTTCGTAGGAGCCGTGCGGAATCCTAATAATTTCGGGACTGGTGTCAACACTGCTGATTTTGATGCCATAGTTTACGACGAAGTAGAAGTTATCGTTGCTCCAGTCGATGTTCGGTATTGTATGATAAGTTTCAAAGGTTGCTAGGCCAAGCTCGTAATCATCGTCGCTCAAATCTATGGGTGGAAAGTAGCTCACCGCGAGGGTGCTACTCTTGCCGGTTAGAGTGAATGTTAGCGACATATTCTGAGCTGCACGGCTCGACTAGTACTGAATCATAATGGTGGGAAGTCAATCCTTAAATTTGGTGTCGATCGTTTGTAGAAAGCGTAGACATAGTTGTCCGCAATTGCTCTGATTGTACTTCTGATAAGGCGTTCGATTGTATTCGATTTTCACAGCATCTTTATCCAGATATTGTACCAATTCCTTAGGCGGCCGAAGATTCCCAAAGCTGTCGAAATATATAGCTCGACACCCTCTCTTCGCATATGCAACCCAATGAGTCCCCGGCCCCTCGTCATTGTCCAAATTTACGATACCGCTCTCGTTTCGATGTACTCCTCCGGCTGGTAGTGCATTGCGCATAAAAACACCTCTATAGAATGGAATACGCATACGTTTTGCCAACTCCTCCAATTGCGCATCGGTAGTTCGGCCCATAGGTATTTTTATTTTCTTTTCGGCGTTTTTTTTTTTTTTTTCGTTTCGATATTCCCTGTCCACGCTTGTATGGCGTGAGATAAAGTCCACGGCCTTCCATGGAGCGATTATGACGTTGCATTTCCTGCAACTGATGCTGCGCCGCCTTATTATCGTTTACCGCCTTGGCGATCCCCGCCGCTCCGCCAGCTAACGATCCGAGAACACCTAGCAGCGGGAGAAGTGGTAATATACCACCCCGTTTTGCAACCGGAAGAATCCGCTTTTGCGATGCTCTCTTTGGGGTCCTTTTGCGGGTTTTTGTTTTCATCCCCATTCCGATTTTCGTCTTGGCCTTCATAGTTGCCCAAATAGCTGTAGCAGCACCTCTTTCGCCCAGAGTCGAGTCTCGCGCAACGATGCGTTTTCGCGCTTTGTCAGCGAGAACTTTATCTGCCGCGTGCCGTTCACCGAGGTCGTTGCTACGCGAATACGCAATATCGTGTTCGCGACACGCTGCGTCCAACGGATTGATGCCTCGATCACCTCTAGCCAATCGTTTTATCAGATGAGTTCCTGGACCGCAAAACTGGTATCCCGGGATATGTAATTCGACAGGTAGCGCGTTTATCGCCCGATTTAACAGACCACAATCTTTCTTTACTCTCGTTGGTGACATTCGCTACAGTTTTTAATCAATGGTGCTGGACCGTCGATATGCGTTCGCTGCCAAGGGCGGTTATAATGTTCCAAGCACCGACGATGCTGCTGAACCTCAGAATCGGCTTTTATATGCTCCGGGAGTCGGTCCCACAACTGGTCAATGTGTCTGCCAAACTCGCGCAGTAGAATAATCTTTGGTATGTATTTCAACTGCTCAGAGGTTAGGTCTCGAAAATCGCAATTATCCGACAGGATCAGAAGCATTTTGAATACTGAGCTGACGTGTTTCGGCGCGGACCTATAAATAGGGCGCGTCGCTGCTTCGACGTATCAAAATCATTTTTCACAGTTCACGGAGAGGATGCGATTCGTGCGACAACCTGTAACGATACGCGTGGCAAATTTTGACGATAAATTGCAAATGATGCCCCCGAAAACAATACACAGACATGGTAGCATGCTACCAAACACTATCCGGTGCCTAATTTGCGGTCCATCAAATTGTGAAAAGACCAACGTGCTGGTGAGCTTGTTGGAAAGTCCACACGGCGTCCGCTTTGAGAACGTGTACGTGTATTCCAAGTCGTTGCAACAGCCGAAATATCAGTATTTGGAGAATTTATTGACTCCGATAGATGAAATTGGCTACTTTACGTTTTCGAATAACAGTGACGTCATCCCGCCGAGCGAATCGCTTCCGAATTCTATTTTTATCTTTGATGACGTGGCATGCGGCAAGCAAGATACGATAAGGGAGTACTTTGCAATGGGGCGCCACTCGAACGTTGACTGTTTCTATCTCTGTCAGACGTACGCAAAGATTCCCAAACATCTTATACGCGACAATGCGAATCTGCTGATTCTGTTTAAGCAGGATGGTACCAACTTGAAACATGTGTACAACGATCACGTAAACACTGACATGACTTACGAGGATTTCTGCGCTTTGTGTCGTAATTGTTGGCAACGGGAGTATGGTTTCGTGGTGATAAACAAGGATAGCGCGATGTCCAATGGACGTTATAGAAAGGGATTTAACGAGTTTGCCGTACCGTGAGGTGGTCAATTGTCATCAACACGTCGGCGGGAAAGCAACATCTGCGGTACAACGATGATTGATATCGATACTCTGGAGATTAAGGATCGCGAGAGAATAGCGAAGGAAATTGCAAAAACCAGCGAAGCCATTCGCCGGAAATATCAGGCTTTGAAGACTGACAAGATGGAGGAAGATGTCGCGTTGGAGAGATACTTCAAGCCTATCGTCGAACCCTTAAGGGGGTAGACACGGGTAATGCAGCGCGCTGTATATCGACACAATCTGGCGCGAAACATGGGTTTGCGCGCTGACGTTGTTTGTCCTTATACGAGCAAATTTTGTGCTGGGCGAGGTCTCATTCGAAAGATGAAGGTTCAATGCAGCCCGCTCTGCTCATGGTTCAAAGAGATTGTGTTGATATGTAATAATACGAGTGTCCAAAGTAGAGAAAAAATCGACAAAATGCACTCGCAGATTCCATGTATTTGTAGGTCTCTAAAAGAGTTTTCTGACTCAAACGATGAGCAGAGCGGGCTGCATTGAACCTTCCTCTTTCGAATGAGACCCAAAATTTGCTCATGTAAGGACAAACACCGTCAGCCCGTGATTGCATTCCCAAATACGAGTTCCGCCATATTGGCGATAATACAGAGCAAGTCACGTGACAAATTTAGTTGAGCTAGTGGATACGAGATGGCGCCTACTCGGGAGGACTGCCAACGTGGAATCATAGCAAAACTGAAGCGTTAGCTGGATACATGTGCAACAGCAAAAGCGTGATACAGTCAATGTACGTATTTTTGGACGATTGTAGGTTAGATTTTATGCATTTTAGGCATACATTGACTAGAAACTGCTGGAAACTGTGTACATTTACTAAATTCACGCTTTTACTGTAACACATACATCACCGCTGCCGAATATATGTTATAATTATATGGCCACATTATTTCAAATAAAAAAAGAGATTGGAATTTTTTAATAACACTGGAAGTAGTGATTTACTGATATCATATTTTCAGAATGTGGAAGTTACAGCAATTATTTGCAATTATTGCTTTTATTATTATTCTTCCGACTATTGTATATAACATATAACAAGGAAAAGTCTCCAATCCGGTCAACAGTTGACTCCTTGATTTTTTTTGTAATTCTTTACGCTCCTATGCAGAGATGGGCATTATTTAATTAAAAGAATATACTTCCGAATGGCCCGAGTGGCCGATCGACACGAGGTTTGGGGGGAGGGTGTGTGTACCCTAAATCTAAAATTCTATTTAGCTTCGGGTATTTATTAGTTTCCTTTGTTTATTCGAAGGCCTTTCATCTTTGGCTTCGAATAATTTTTCATCTTTCATTATATCTTTATCCTAAGGTCGTATTCAAATATATTGGCCGGTCGATTCGTTTTCGCGAACAGCGATCGAGGAGAAATCAGCCATCACCATCTGACGATCGTGGATTTGTCAGTTGGAGTTCCCTAGCCACCGAAGGGTATGGTGGGGTAACGGGAATGCTGCTCGGCCCCGTCTGAACGTAGCCGTGTGGCTGTTATTTATTCTTACTGTCAGCGTAGTACATATGTAGTTGTGTGCGTCACGAAGTTATGCGTAGACCAATACGAGATGAAGCTGTCGAGAAAGAATCAATGTTCTGACCAATAAAGCTCCTGAATTTTTTCGGAGCTAAGGCCTAAGGCACACCTATTCTGATGCGTGTATTTCTACGCTGCAGCTCGGTTTGGCCTATACATTAGTGATGGCGATCTTTTGTTGGATCGATCTAAAATCGATCTTTTTAGGGAAAATAAGATCGATTTTTCACCGATCTTTTTTAATTCCGATCCATCACGAATCGATCCCTTTTTCTTTAGGATCGGTTAAAAAAAATTAATTTTATATTTAGTAAGTGCCAGACAATGATGGCTACGTAAAATACACATCGTATAATACATGCATATACACATGTATTATACTCGAATATTACTGATCGTAGTCATATTGGATACGTTCAGCAGACTCAACTGTTGAGTGATCTCATTAGATTTTACTCTGAAGTTGTACGTTATATAAACTCTATACTTATTTCCTAGTCCTTCTTGTTTTAATTAACTTATTGCCCAATTGTCCAATTAGTCAGTTACATTTTAATGTTCAATATTTGATATTTGATATTTTTGTAATTATTTATAGCTGAATAAATATTTGAAGAGTCTAAGGATACAATTTTCGCGATGGTCATTATAACAAGAAACTACTTGTGTATGAAAATTTATCATTAAAAGTACTATATTAGTACTATAGAAATGTGATCGATTAGGGCGAGAATAAAGTTAATTTAAGTATCCCTTTTAGGATCGATCTTTGAAGATCGATCTTTTATTTTCACGATTGATCGATCTTATAACCCAGGCATGGAACTAAAGTGAACGCAGCGGCCGTTTTTCGGAGGCAACGCCTCCTTTCTCCTGCCGCGCGTCTTGGCCCCCGCGGCGGGCCTAGGAGCTTCGAGCGCCTCAGACCCGTACCATATGAACCGCGCGTGGCGCATTGGGGCGACACCCGTATCAATAGATTTCCGCATCACCCATGGGGTACTATTATCGATGCGTTTTTTTTTGTCAGTGGTATCCCCTGTAGGCCTATTCCACTGTGTCACGCGATAAAAATGGATAGGAAAAACGCGTTTTACTATCAAAATTTTAAATACGTTTGGGAAAACTTAATTTTTAGACGTGCGCGAAAAAAGACGTGCGCGGACCGAGACGGAAAGAATTATGTATATCATTTATATCGATACCAGAGTGATAAGTTTTTACCTTTCTGTCTCCTGTTGAATCATAATTTGTATCTTATTATTTATTTACATATATATGTATTTTCATTGCTACCAAATAGTCTGTGAATACTGAATACGTCCATATACGTACTTAAATAAATACCATGTTCAGAACTTGGGAAGAAGACTATTTTTATATCGACAATATTGTAAAATCTGAATAAAATATACTTCATACTTAGTACTTTATGTAAAGGGAATATATAGGGTATTATCTTTTTCCGGATAGGTTCAGATTTAAAATAGAAAACGTACGAACTATAAGCATACAAAAAGGAATATTTCCTGGATAAACATCATAATAACAACAATATACAGGAGGCGAATATTTTATTATTTCAAATTAACGTGTAAGAAACATAATTTTTCTATGTTCTCAGGTAATAATTTTAATCTATTACTGGTAACGATGTCGTCCGATCGCGTCCGAGTTTTGCCGAGCCGACCTGAAATCAAATTGTCCGCTCATGGCGACTATGCTTGTAGCCCGAATCGAGTCTTTCGCCCGAAAGTTGCCGGCCCGTCCCGAGCCCGAAAAATCAGGTAACCGCACACCCCTAGTTACGAAACTCACCGGCCAATAAATCTGAATACGATCTTAGAAGTTCGAATAACCGACGAGAACCTTTGTGTCCCGAGCCGCGCGATATCGCCGTGCTCGGCGATGTGTCATCGATTATAAAGAAACAGAATTTGTTTATTTTTCATCGTATCAATATGAAAGTGCCACAAATGGATTCCTGGCATTCTCCCGATTAAATTGACCGAAAATAATTTAAATCGGACTATTTTTAAGGAAACGGGCTTTCAATTCTGCAAACAATTTTTCACGTAATTTCCTTAATTTTGGTCCGAATTATATCATTTTTGGGGCCAATTTGATCGAGAAAACATGGGGAATCGACTGACGTCACTTTCGCAAAGATCTGATTAGAAATGCAGAACTGCAGATTTGTCACTGCTTAGCGCGCAACATTGTATGGCCCAGCTGGTTTCGAGCGTCGATTTCTTGCCAGAGTGCAGGACAAGAGGGGACTTTTCATGGCGAAGGAAAGTCAGCCTTATATAGAACTCAAATCGAGAAAGACTTTGCTAACAAACTTTATATTCACGTCAAATAAATACTTTAATTGTAAAATTTAGACGACGAACTATTGTTGAATTTCGCCAGTTCTTACATATGCCCCACTGGGTTCGGAATTCCTGATCCCAGAGTTTCATGCATTTACCTATTGAAATGTTGCTTCAAGTCATCGGGCAATTGCATTGTTTCTTCTCGTACATATGTATATCTGTTCGCGAGTAGGTGTCATGAATGACGCGACTTTTGTTTCCCAAATAAATTCACCCCTATCAGGGCCCTCGCTCGAACCGCTTGACAACGAGACCGAACGATGTGAACCGAGTGCGAGTGAAATAGCGCACCAGCGGTACACCCTCGGTCGACGGCGACTTGAGTCATCCAGTACTGAATACGAAATGTTCAAAATTTCTCATTACACCTTGATGAGAGTGTTACCATTCATGGATTGTTGGTGAGTCAAGACACGAAGCAATTCAGTCTATTTTTTCTTATGAATACATGATTAGAACACACTCTACATTCAATAAAAATTGATCGAATTGCTCCATGTTTGATATCATTTTCATCGGGAAATCCTAAAAAATTCATCGGTAACACTTTCATCAATACTTATCAAAAACACGAACATTTTATTTTTCTGTACTGGGTATTTTATCTAGCTCGTCGGTTTTATTGTTCTCGGCTGTCAACGGGCGGTCTACTAGGACCCGAAGGTCCACGCTCGCAACGAGAAAGCAAAACAGTGGGGTGGGTAGGTCTTTCCCGATAAACTGAGCCCAAAGACTTCTCAACAATTGAAACATTGGAAGACTGTACATATTCTTTCTGATGCTTTGGGCGATATGCGCAACCATTTGTATGCCCGGTTTCATGTCTAACAAGTCAGGCGATTTTGTTTGTGAGAGCCATATATAAAGACAGTCCTGTAACGTTCACTACATCTTCAATTATAAAACTGCAAATATGTTATTTTACACATGTGTCTCGCTGAGTTTCGTCGGGTTCGACGCTTGAAACCAGCGGGGCCATACAATGTTGCGCACTAAGCACTGATGAATCTGAAGTTTTGCAATTTCTAATCAGATCTTTGCGATCGTGGCGTCAATCGATTCCTTATACTTTCTCAATCAAATTGGCCCCAAAAATGATACAACTCAAACCATAATTAAGGAAATTACGTGAAAAATTTGTTTGCAGAATTGAAAGCCGTTTCGTTAAAAATAGTCCGATTTAAATAATTTTTTCATTAAAAAAATGCGCAGGCTGGATACGCGTGATTATTACGTGGCCCCCTCCATAGACATATATAGACGGATCAGAAGATGGGACTATCGGCGTGGGGAAGGAAGGCTAGGAGGGGTAAAGGCATAGGTTCAGATACAGGCGCGTCGGTTAGCTTCGGATGCATTCGGCATGCATAACCACAGCGTTATCCGATTTACTCGTATCGCTCCCCTTACCGCGAACCTTGCCACCCCCCTCAGCATACGCTCCGCCGTCTATATCTGTCTATGGTCCCCTCCTCGAAGTGACAGAAAATATAACCTATGTATACGCTATATGACAATAAATTTTGAGCGGCTATTTCGTTCTTTTGCGCTACATTTGTGAACTTTCTATCATCCTTCCGAAACATTATTACGTCGCAACAGTATCTTTAGGAAATCGGGTCTAGCATATAGGTTATATTTTCTGTCACTTCGAGGACAGAAAATCCGGTCCTCCAAGTGACAGAAAATATAACCTATATGCTATACCCGATTTCCTAAAGATACTGGTGCGGCGTAATAATAATGTTTCGGAAGGATGATGAAAAGTTCACAAATGTAGCGTAATGCAACGAAATAGCCGCTAAATATTTATTGTCTTATAGCATATACATAGGTTATATTTTCTGTCACTTCGAGGAGGGACCACATAATAATCACGCGTTGGATTCAACATCAAACACAATTTTATATATGTTTGTTCATAACTGCTTTCTGCATACGATGTGTATTTCATGTTCTGTTTCAGTGTTTTGCTAATTAAAAAATGTCTATCCTAACAAACTTCATTTTCTGGGGACATGCCCTCATCTATTTTTCCTTTTCACTTATAATTCCTTACTGCCAACGTAGAATATTGTAGCATAAGCACATTTCAAGTAAATGTACAATGAATTTTCTACGTTTGCAGTACCAGCAGACTTTCTGTTTAAAAAGTACAACGCAACAGCTGAGAATTTCTTTCCACATTCAAAATAACATATGGAAATAGCAAACAGCTCCCTCTCGCGTGCACAGGCAGCCGCGTATCTATGGGTAATACCATTTCAGTGCAGAAAAAACCTGCTGTAATACCGACCTGCCGAATCGTCCAGACCACGTGACGTGTCTACCCCCTTAAAGCATATTGCGGAGAATACCACAGCGACAGAAGCTGACACATCACCGCTGATGAGCACAGACGTTGAAGAAAATGAAACATTAACGCCTAAAACAAAAATCACATCGCGTAAGGCAAAGAGGAAACGACACACGTTATCGGAATATTCACCCGTAACCTCCACACCGGTTCAATCGAAGCGGAAACGGCATGATGCTACATCAAACCAGTCTCCCGTTCCTCCCGTGCCAATAAATACAATTCCTCGTGTACAGTCGCTCTCAACCATTGATGATGACGTTTTCGAAACTGGTCCCAACGAGTCGTTGGCAACATCTGTTAGGCAACAACTCCAAACACCCGAGGGACAAGAAACGTTTCGCAGTCATTTCGGTCCGCTGGGGCAAAAATACATGAGCGCAATTCTAAGTGGTGATAAGAATACAAAAATTGACTATGTGTACGGCGTATACTTTGACGATAGTAGACCCATGCTTGGGGATAAGGCTTTCGATATTGACAAGGATGACAATATAATCATAGATGGCGTAAAATACAGAGGAACAGAAGGCCTTTACGAACTGATTTTCATGAGAATTCCTGACGATACTGTATGCACCCATGCCGATAAACAAAAATACAAAAGTATACTGCTGGCGACAAACGCCCACAGACGCGATCATGTCGCTAAAAAGCCCCCATTGAGCAACAAGGGATACAAGTACAAACATGTAATTTCACCGCTACTCCCTAGCGCATCGGCTAGTAGAGCAGGGAAAGGTCTAAGGGCACCGCGAGCCATGGTGGTAAACGATAACAAGATCGATTACGTGCACTGGGACGATCCCAACGAGCTGGTGGATCGGTTGCGTTTGCTGGAAGCGTCGCGTCAGGCGGGCAACAACTCTCATGATCCTGAAATTCTATCTATTCACGAGGAACTCCGCGAGATAGGCCTCATTATATAAATTAAACCGCACGCCGATGATGTGCATAGTATGCGTCGAGATGCCGATCAACAAATTTGGGGTATCGCTCGAGAAGAGTGGAGCAGCTAGAATGGACTATTACAAATGGAACGGTGTGCTTCGAAATTACATGCGAGATAACGCTCTTTGCGTGGTTGGTGCCGATTTTGATGCAAAATCACACAAGATACGACGCGTAGCTCAGCCGGTGGCTGACACCGATGCCGTCAATAAACTATACATGGAAAAGAGCATTAAATTTTTGAGAGAGCAGCAGGAAGAATTAGAGAGGAAGCTGGTCGTGTTTCAGAAAGATATGCTGGCGTTGCAAAACAGCGTTCAAAAGATATCGCAGGCGTTGAATTCTATCCCACAGCCGAACAACGAAATTCGTAATGTTAAAGAGGCTATAACCGCTTTTGCTACGGAGCAGCAACTTGTCCAGACTTTTCTGGGGCCGACGGGAAGCACATGATGCACGTACACGATAATTATCGCATCATTCGTGTCCAAGGCACCTCTGCGATCAAACATGCGGCCATTATCGAAATCCAAGAGTAAAGAAATCCATAGTCACAAAAAGCGACAACTCGTTGAGAAATTGCACGCTCCAGCTCGAAGACATTTCCCACGGAGGCGCGTCATAGTGCATGGATACGATGATCTGTGGCAAGCTGACATTGTAGACATGCGTCCATACTCGCGATTCAACCAGGGTCACCACTACATACTCACCGTCATCGATGTGCTGAGCAAGTATGGGTGGGCGTTACCGCTCAAGACTAAAAGTGGCGCTGAGATGACTAAAGCGTTTGCAAAGATATTTAGAGACCGATATTCGAAAAATTTGCAAACCGATCAAGGAAAAGAATTTTACAATACCGATGTGCAGAAACTCTTTGCAAAGCACGACATTAATCATTATTCGACGTATTCGGTGATGAAGGCCTCCGTCGTGGAACGTTTCAATAGAACTTTGAAGAACAATATGTGGAAAATGTTTATGCTCAATGGAACCTACAGATGGACCGATGCGCTACCGCGTCTACTTGCAGAGTATAACGCACGAAAACATAGAACCATCGGAATGCGTCCTTGCGATGTTACCCCTGCGATCGCCGATAAGCTGCTAGCCACCGTGTACAGCAACATAAAGATCGCTGCTGCAGCGAGATTCAAGTTGGGCGAGTTTGTGCGCGTGAGCAAATTTAAAACCATCTTCGATAAAGGCTATACGCCGAATTGGACAACGGAGGTGTTCGAGATAGCCAAAGTACAGGCAACTAATCCCGCGACGTATCTGCTGGTCGATTCCTGTGGAAAGCCTGTTGCCGGAGGATTCTACGAACACGAGCTGCAACGCGTCACCGATCCTGATGTGTATCTAGTGGAAAAAGTGTTGCGTAGAAAGGGGGATAAGGTGTACGTCAAGTGGCTGGGCTTTGATAAATCACACAATTCTTGGATAAATAAAAATAATGTATTGTAAAATAATAATACATGGTTCAATAAATACACTGATACATATGTAAATGTGCAAACAATTTTTTATTTTTACACATTAATCCTGCTATTTATGCGAATGAGTTAATAAATACAATAATAATTTCTATACAGTTGCGAACAATTTTATATTACGCAATAATTCCACTATATAATAATTTCTATACAGTTGCGAACAATTTCTATACAGTTGCGAACAATTTCTATACATTTGTGAACAATTTGATATTATACGATAATTCCACTATTTATAATAAATACAATAATTTCTATTTTACAATGGGATATTATAATGTCCCCAGGGCAGAGTGTCGGTCGAATCGGGTACGATATGCCGCTTGTCGTCGTACGGACTTAGAGCGATTTTGGATTCCGAAATGGTGTACACTTTATGCAATTTAGACCGTATGCATGATTGTCTGCGAACCATTTCGATCTCCCTATGCAAACACTGCGCGTAGTCGTCGAAAGTTATCGTTCTGGCTATGACGTTGGTCTTGACGCCTTTCGCCTTTTTCGTATCTTTTTTGCCGGCTACGCGAAGTGCATACATTTTCGCTCTAAGACCTACGAATTCGGTCATTATCGCACCGTTATTTTTGTCCTTCATCAGCCCTGGAACCTTCTTATTTACACGCGGCATATTATATGCATTGTTGATGTGATAATCGCTTGTGTCGAATCTATCGATATTGTGTTTCATGGTCTCGTAGATATCGTCGCATCGAATGTGATAAATGAGGCTGTCAGTGTCGGTGTATAGAATTTTACAATTTTGAGCGTGCAGGGGAGACATGTACTCGTGGTGAAATTCATACAAGCAAATTTTTTATATGTCCAGAATGCACATACCCACGTATATCGGTTTGTTGAATTTCACCTCGAGTTTTCGCAATTCAACAGCTATTAAATTTTCCGAAAAAACACTTCTGCTGTGGAAATTCGGTTTCGCGATCATTGCCTCCGCGCCATATCGCCCTTCCCAATGTGTCAAAAGTTTTACATCCACGTGATTTCGTACATTTTCCATAGTTTTACCGAATACCGCGTTGTTCATCAATTTGTACAAATTTTTTTCAAAATCGTTTGTCGCGGCTGTTCTAAACCGTGTATTGAGTTCGATGTAATCGCGGAGCCAGGGAGATTGAGCGAATTGAAGCACGCGGTGTATCTTTGTAATACGAAGACCGTGACGCGTGCACTGCTGCAGGTTGCGATAATGAATAACGTAACGCTGCTTATCATATACCGTCGCGAGTAACTTGTCCTGCCTGCTGCCAGGTGGTTTCGCACGCGTCGGACAGAACGGTAGATCGGCATGAATGTTGTGCAGACGTTGCGGATATTCCAGATCTACCTCGAGAATGTATCCCGTGGGCGAATCAGAAGCGATCGAAGACACGTCAAAATTTGCGGCATCTTCGACCCATTGAAATTTAGCGTGTGGCAGGGGCTGGCACATTGCCCATCCATACAAATTGTTCACGTCAAAGTACATCAAGTACGATGACTCTTCCAATGCGTCGTAAGATGACATGTACTTGTTATTGGCATGCGCGTATCTTCCGGAACATTGACTTAAGCCCCCGCGTATACCACGTTCGATAAACAAAACCATATCGACGTCTGTGAGCAATTCAAAGGTAATTTTGGTGTGTTTTAGCATTGCATCCCATGTGAAACCAGGTAGAGTATAATAATGTGCCGAATCTAATCCGTAGCTCTTGATACAACTTTCGCGAAAATTTTCAAAAATATCTGCCAATAACAAGACATCTGTTTTCAAATACAAGTAGCTGTATTCGCCCAAGGTTCTAATCCCAAAACGCTGCCAGACGGTCTCGGCGTGCGCGTAATCGGCCTCGGATACAGTTTCACCCGTTAACGAACTGTAGAATGATTCGCGCGGCGGTAAGCATGGATCCTGCAGCTTGTTCGCGCAATCAAGGTAAGACACCTTTTCGCGTCAATAAATTGAAATCCTCGGTGGATAATGTTTCAAATTTGGATCGTAAAATTTATAATTGATCTGTGCTCAGAAAAGATGCTAATTTGTCGAGACTGGTATTGAGAAATTTGTAAGAATCGATGAATCGTAATTTAATATAATTTCGCGAGTCTGATTCAGCCGGATCTTCGACATTTTTTGTAAATGAAATATACTTTTCTTTCGTTATGGGTAATACGTCAACGTGACCTTCAAAAGCGGTAGCTATTTCCTCGATAATGAAATGCGAATCGTAGCCGGATAAATTATGGAAAACTATGGGGATGTAAAACGCGTTTTTATAATTTAAATTGCACTCCGAATGTGCTGGGCCTCTGAACCGTCCGGAGAGATGACAATGATCGCGAACTCGTACATCGCTAGCTTCGAATGGTTCTTCGCAAATATGACAGTGTGTTGCATCGCGAAATGTCGTCCACTGTTCAGGAGTTAAATCCAGCATGGGAACATTACTAGACAAGATGGGTTTGGCAAAGTTTGCAAAATTTTTTAGTTCGTCTACGAACCACGAAACACAATCCGCGTCGCGGCGACATCGATACGTCGACAGCGATGTATCATACGAGCAATGCATATAATAGGCTATACTATGAACTTTATGGTGTTGATACGTGTGTAATTTGTTATCTACATCATCCATTCGGTGACTGTCATCTGTTTTCTCGATGATGCATTCGAGATCTGCATACACCACGAAGGGGAGCCGCTCCTTCATACCGTGGTTGCCGAAGCTGAGGAGATTGTTGCCTTCGCTGGGCAGTAGGATGCCGCAATCGTTCATCTTACTGCAGTCCAGCGAATGGGCCTCCAACTTCTCGGCGGATCCGAAATAGTGCATACATCTACAAAAACACAAAAAATTTTTTTATTTAATTTTGTTTCGCGAGACATTTTAACATTTCACATGTTTTATATACGTACCGATCACAGATGAATTTCTTTTTTTCGTGTCTGCTCAGCTGCGCGCTCACCAGCCTGGACAAGTTCTTGATTAGCACAAAGTGCCCTACATCGCCGTGCTCTTGATTCGGCGTGTAGAGCAGGTTGACGTGCCGATCCCTCTTTTGGCTGGTGAGACGCAGCGGGAAGACTGTCGATCCCTTCGGCTTCTCCATCTCCATCTCGAAACTGTACACGTTGATGGAGATGTCGTTCTGCCGTTCAAACTTCCCGATATGCCCCAGAGACATCGGAAATTCAATGCCCTGGAGATTTAATACGGACGCATAGCTGGGGTATGAACTTGGGCGCGCGGTGTCTCGTTTGGCAGGATGGAGAGCGGCGACCACTGCCCACGCGAAACACGCATTGTCCGGGGATTGCACGTTAATTGTTGCTTTCTTCAACAATAAATTCTGCGGCAACTTGATGTGGCATCCCGCGCGCAGCGGATTGTACTTGTTGACATTGACGGTTAGGCTGAGGATTCGCGTCAATGCCCATCCGCTGTCGCGTTCCTGGAACTCTTCCAGCGATGCCAGGGTGGGTTCGACGACGCATCGCTGATACCACTCCTGCAGATCGGATGTGCGGAAGAGTTCGCAGTTTCGGGTGTTGATGCTTTTGCAAGCATGCTTGTCACCCGCCACAAATTCACCGTTGAACACTGTGTTCACTTTGAGGTTCCGCTGTTTCCTCAAAGCGCCCCGCACATGCTCCAGCACAATGGTCGCCGCATCTTGAAGGAAGTTGCGCGGTTCGATATAGTTCGAATTTAGCACTGCACCAGTTAATACACGGCTATCGAACGCAGCGTCTATTTCGCGCCACAAAAGTCCTGTGCTCGAATGTCCGGCACCTTCGCGTACGAAACGTCCGCGCAACGAATATTTTAGGCCTTCGAGACGCGCGATTCGAGCAACCACGGATTGCCGAACACCGATCGATAATCGCGGGCGTTTTACGCGGCTCTGTTCTTCCAACGATTCGATACATTCGTTGCACCGTTCTTCCCACGCGAGGTACTCTTCCCGGGAAATCAATCGTGCAGATTGATCCAATAATTGGCGTTCTGCTTGCGCGAATTCTCCCATGGCTGTAATCTGTGCAACGTGTTACAGCAAATTGAGGCTTTGCACAGTTTAGAGCGCATATTTATATCCTCATCATGATTTTCTATCTCTGTCTTACTCTTTTAGCGTACCCCCTCCCCCCCGAATGCATTGCATGCAAAAAAAAATGGCGATCCATCCTAATATGGTTCTATGCAGTTTCTGTCGATGCAGCATAATTCTTTCTATGATTCACGCGTATGACGAATTAGCGCGCGAGATCGTCCAACAAATTTTCTGCTGACACCTATTTTCTAAGAATTGATGTTTCTGCTGGCACCTATTTCTAAGAATCGTGGTTTTTTTGCTGACACCTATTTCTAAGAATCGCTGTTTTTGCTGACACCTATTTCTAAGAATCGCTGTTTTTGCTGATTTCGCAGAATTCTAAGATTCAACGTTCTCAGAAGTATCATGTTACATTAGCATTGCAAAAAAAATGACATCATCTCGCGCGATACGCTGCGACGTTAAGATTGAAAAAACATTATGGAAAATTTGAAAGTTTTAAAATAAAATGCGGCGGTGGGGGAAGCAATCGCACCACTATTTAAGACGGTTCCCGAACGCTGTTCCATCAATCGCTCAGTAACCTCAGTGACTTTCGACGGAACAAATAGTGCTCTGAAAAAAAAATGTGCAGTACCAGTGTCGAAGAAAAAATGTGCAGTACCAGTGTCGAAGGAAACGCCAGACGCATGAATTATTACGTTCCGATCATGCCGGATGATGGTGTGGTTCAATGCGGGGAGGATACAGTTGCTTGGTAAGGCTTAATTTTCATATATTATCAAAATTTTTATTCCTAATACGAGCGGATAATTTCATAGCTTTGATTGTTCTCTTAGCCCGCGCCGAACATCGCGTATCATGGTCAGAAGATACGCATTAACATCCATGGGCAGTAAATATTTGGAAATTGGAATCCGCGTACGGCCTACTGTCGATGTAGAAATGGTTCTCGGCGACAATCGGGGGATGTTTCTCGCGTTACCATTGTATGCATGGTATGCGCTATGCAGCAATCGTGCGATCATTGAAGAACGTTCACGATTATCTGGATCACATTCGATGCAGTTGAATCAATTAACAATAGATTTTTGCGAGATCTATAATTCTCCGATTGTAAAGATGACGCTACATAATAAGCCGCTGTATTTCAAACCGGATACAGTGACATTTTTATTAAATCTTGAGCCATGTATAGACTATGTGTATCACCGGCTACATCAAAATGTAAGAGATGTGCAGATGAAATTTGAAAGTTTTGTTAACGTGCTACAGCAGAGCGATGTTGCCTGTGAAACATTAGATGCGCGTCGTGCTGCTAAAATCATATGTGATAGCGAACATTACTGTGAGGATTATCATGTAGATTGCGAACTGGTAGCATGCACCATCAATGATATTCTAGCTAATGCTCGTAGGAAAAAATGTTAAATAATATTCTTTTAATTTTAAATAAAATTTCTTAAACATGAATTATTTCTACATTTTATTTACCCGTCCTCCTCCTCTCCTCGTCATTTAATTTTAAGATTTGCTCACACCGCATAATTCTATTTCGTACTTCGCGCCGCCAAATGACGTCACCCCACACGGCCGCTCCAGAGGATTCAAATTACATACGATCGCGCGATACGCTGCGACGATAAGATTGAAAATCATTTTTGAAAAAAATTGATAGCTTTAGAATAAAATGTGGTGGTGGTGGTGGGGGTGGGGGGGGGGAAGCAATCGTGCCTCTATTTAAGACGGCTCCCGAACGCTGTTCAATCAATCGCTCAGTAGCCTCAGTGACTTTCGACGGAACAAATAGTGCTATGAATAAAATTTACAGTACCATTGATGAAATACTCGCTGGGTGTGAGGATTATTTCGTTCCGATCGTGCGAGATGATGGTATAGCTCCATGTGGGGAGAATATATATAATGACTGGTAAGGCATAATTTTCACACCTTCTCAAAATTTTTATGTTTGTTCCTAATACGAGCGGATAATTTCGTAGCTTTGATTGTTCTCTTAGTCCGCGCCAAGGATCGCGTATCATGGTCAGAAGATACGCATTAACATCCATGGGTAGCAAATATTTAGAAATTGGAATCGACGTAGGACCTACGGTCGATGTAGAAGTTCTTCTCGGCGACAATCATGGAAATCATCTCATATTATCATGGCATACATGGGGTGTGCTATTCGACAGCCGTGAAGCCATCGAAGAATGTGCACGATTACCTGAACCAGACTCAATGCGGATTGATACTTTAACGGTGGAATTTTTTCGGATCTTTGATTCGCCAATTATAAAGATTACACAATGTGATAATGCACTGTATTTCACACTAGATACAGCAACATTTTTATTAAATCATCAACCATGTATAGAGTATGTGTATCCGCGGATGTATCAAACTGCTGAAGATGCGAAAGTAAAATTTGAAACTTTTGTTAACGTGCTACAGCAGAGTGATGTTGCCTGTGAAACATTAGATGCGCGTCGTGCTGCTAAAATCATACGCGATAGCGAACATTACTGCGAGGATTATCATGTAGATTGTGAACATGCCTCCACAGGCATGTAGTGCAGTGTTTTTGTATGCTTTGTGCTTAATATGTTTAATGTATCAATGTTATATCAACGTTTTGTGATCTAGGACCGCGATGAACTATGGTGGTTGGCGCGGCTACTTGCGGAGGATCGCCCCATGTTCGGCCCCGTGAGGGATGCACGGCTGCGGCACCCTTGGGTGCCGTACCTCCGGATGGGGCACCTGCAGCGGCCGCGGTCCCCATCGCCACCATGGATCGACATGAGTAGGCCGCGGCCGCTGCCTCCCTCGCCACCGTCACCACCGTCGCCGCCGCCGCGAATCGGTGCGCGGGGGCTGCCGTACATCGATCAGCGGGGGCTGCCGCTGTTCGATGTGCGGGGCTTACCCCCTACACCACCACCATCGCCCCCCTCACCATTGCCACCATCGCCCCCCTCATCATCGCCACCATCGCCACCATCGCCACCATCTTCACCATCGCCACCATCGTCACCATCGCCACCATCGCCCCCCGTACCATCGCAGTGATTTTTTCTTTCATTTTATATATTTTTTTCTTTTAATTTTATATTTTATATTTATATTTATATCTTATATTTATATTCATTTTATATTTTTTTCTTTTTATATTGTATTTTTATATTCTTTTATATTTTTCTGTTTTCTTTTATTATATTCATATTCTTTTTTATATTCTATATATATATATATATATATATATATATATATATATTTTTGTAACAATATATATTCTTAAACTTATTTCATTGTACCATTTTATTCACCCGTCATCCTCCTCCTTTCCTCGCCACCTAACTCTAAGATTTGCTGACACCGCATAATTCTATTTCGTACTTCGCGCCGCCAAATGACGTCACCCCACACGGCCGCTCCAGAGGAGCCTAATTACACACGATCGCGCGATCGCTGCGACGCTGAATCGGAACGCTTCGAAAACTTGTTAGCTGTAGAATAAAATGCGATTGTACCGCCATGTAGCGCTGTCTCTTTCCCTCTCTCGAATCTAGCTTTTTAAAGTAATGCTCTGTCTCTTTCCCTCCTCGGAATACGCGGTGTGAAAAAGCCGATCTTTCCCGACTTCATCCGATAAAAATAAATTATTATTTCTCTGTGTTGGGGGGAAAATTCCATTATATAATGGTTTAGAAAAAATATTTTGGGGAAAAAAATTTCAGGGAGCGGATCGAGTCTGAAAAAAGATTTTTCAGACAGGACCCGCCCCCAGAAATTTTTTCAGGGGCTGTCCCCTCCCTGGGCCAGGTCTGAAAAATTTCCGACGGTGGGTCCGGTCTGGAGAGGTCTCCGCGGTGGCTCCGTCCGGACTGATCCCCTCCATCATCGCGGCTTCCCCCACTCCGCGGCTCGTGCGCGCGCAACCTGTCTTCCTCTCCCCGCAGGCCCCGCGCCCATGTTTCCCTCCGCCGCGCTCCCCCGCGCGCCCTCACTTCCCCCCGCCCCGCGCTCCCCTCAGAGGACCTGCGTTAGAACCGGCCTAGCCTTACTACTGCTTCGAGAACAAGCGATTGCCTAGACGCAAAGAAACGAAGAAATTTCGCTTCATAAATACCAAATTTCCAGCTGTAAATCGCCTGCACCGCCAGGACTGTTCAGCTTACGCACCCCCTTTCGAAGCCAGATACAACGTAAATCTCCACCGTAAAACCCTCAAAAGTAGAACAGCATGGACCCATCCGCCCTTGACTATACTTAAACCTATTAAAAATCACGTTGACTGGAACAGTTTGTACATACTACTAATATGCAGAGTTGTGCAGAATTACAATTGAATTACTCCATGAATTATAATTACAAAATAATTCAATTACATCGTATTCGATTACATTGTAATTCGTAATTCAGATCTCGCATTCAATTAAAATACATCGTAATTCGTAATTGCATAGTACAATGTAATTGAATTATAATTACGAATTAAGAGGTAACCAAATTGAGAGCTAATGAGAGGTGGGAAAGAAATATGTAGGTAAATGTTTCGAATAGAAAAAAATTACCATGAGTGCAGAATATGGTATTATTCATAAATTTATAATATATAAAGAGAAATAAATTGTTTTGTTACATTTTTTCCACTTTTTTCTCACTACTTCAGAGTTTTGAGCTGTAATTTAATTACATTGTATTTCAATTACATCGTAATTCAATCACACGCACAATTACAGTAATTAGGAATTTAATTAATTGAAAAGTTTGAATTATGTATATGCACAAAACCCTTATGTTAGAAAAAGTAATAATATTTACTTAAAAAGGAATACTGGACATAACCCATGTTTCTCAACGATCGCCGTTAAAAAGTATCGAGGCAATTTTGAGGTACATATAACTTGCAGCGACAAAGTTTTTTCTTAATATACAAAGAAGATTTTCACCAATTTTCACACTGATTAATAAGTAATTGTAGAAGATATGCCGATATATATGAATCTCGCGCGGCACCAGCAGTCAACGCGAGTGCTAAATCTGCTATGTAGAGCATTAGACGCGGCTGTTGACTATTGGTGGCGCGCGAGATTTATATATACCGGCATATTTTCTACAATTCTTTATTAATCAGTGTGAAAATTGTTGAAAATCTTCTTTGTATATTAAGGAAAAACTTTGTCGCTGCAAGTTATATGTACCTCAAAATTGCCTCGATACTTTTTAACGGCGAACGTTGAGAAACATGGGTTATGTCCAGCATTCCTTTTAATTAAATATTATTACTCTTTTTAACATAAGGGTTTTGTGCATACATTTCGCGCCTTCGCTGGAGTTTTCTGAAGTTATGTTTTAAGTCTCATAACGATCCCTTAATATTTACTCAAGTTATCGCAATTTATGTTTACAGAAATAATGATTTTGGACGATGAAAAATTCCTTGTTTATTATTTTTCAGCTTGAATAGTAATGATTCGATAAACAAGCTGTAAATAGAAAAAATGTGTGTCGTGACGAGCTTTACAACAACATATTTTTTAAAATTCAGTTTAATAACATTTAGTTTTCCAATCTTTCTTAGCGTTTGGACAATAATTGATCTCATTTTCCAGCGCTAGTCCCCTTATTGCATCCGACCCTGCAATTAACAATTACTTCCGCGATACAGTCCACATTGTATTTGAACGCTAAACGCAGTGGACAGTTTAAACTTTTGCCCAAAAAAAAAAACGGGTTTTCAGCCCACTGTACGCTGTACGCGAAAACGCCTAGACCTGACCTGTGATTTTTCCAATATTAGCGGGCTCGCGCCGCCGATGACCCTCACGATTTCCTGTCTCTGCTTATTGTACCTCCTCCCCCCCCCCCCCCCGTGACTCTGGTCGTTGCCAACAATGCCAACACGTGCAACGCAGATTTGCGGAAAAGACGGTCGGTTACTGCGAGGTGAAAGTTTTAAGACTCAACCCCCTGAAATACAAACTCCCCTTAATTTCACGTGAACAACGTCATATCCGATTTTGAACAGAGTCCCAGACATCGAGTGAAAAAAGTGATGAATTTGACGCGGCATTAGGCACTCTAAAGGCCGCCATACACGCTCCCTCTTGCCCGTTCGATTTACGGACTTGCATGAAGTCAAAAGTTGTAATGCAACACGGAGCACGTGTGTCAATTGTCCGGCATGAACGCAATCACCGCGAGGTTGATTTTTCTGGGTTCAGATTTGCCGCAAATCAAAATTAACGGGAAGTGTGGGCCACCGGCAGACAGATTTAAAATTATTGACAGGTGTAACTTGCTGAGAGGATTTATCGAATCGTACAAAGAAGATCAATGCATTTGGAAAATTAAATCTAAAGTTTACTTGGACAAAAATAAAAAAAAGCTGGTTATAATATCTTAATAAATAAATTAAAGGAATTAGATCAGGATACGAATAAAGATGCAGTAGTAATTCTGCTCTTTTCAGTAGCGGCACTCTCTTCTTTGACCACTACTGTACTCGAGACCTTTGCTTCTTTTTATTAGCGTTTTTTCCCGGTTTAAACGGCCGATTTCGTGATCTCTTTTCTAGGCGACGAAAAAAGATACGACATTGATGCCTCGTATACCTACACTTTTATTCATCTTTTGACTGTTTAAAATCTTTACAACTTTCAGAATTATAAGCGTTGTTAACCGTACACATCCTTGTTGCTTTGTCCCAAGGCTAGCGGCTTTTCCATTGGGCAGAAAAAAAAGAACCAAACGATTCTTTAATCCTTACGAGTGTCGCTATCGCCCTTACCACGACCAGAAATTTGAAAAAAAATCTACTAAATGGCAGTCGGTTAAAGATAAAATACGTTTTCTCCTGCAGTTTTTGTAACTTTTAGGTGCCCAGAAAAATCGATGTTTAGATTTTGGTAGTGGCGATAGCGACACTCATAAGGATTAAAAAAGTTTGGTAAAATTTTTTCTGCTTCTTCTGCTTTAAAGAGCTTCTCTGGCAAGTCTTCAGAGGTATATCAGTCGGCAGGATGAGGGTAGTGCCGCGTAGTGGGGGGTAGCGAGGATTCCTTGTAGCCTACAGGTAGTAAGGAAACTGCGGCAGTTATCGCAGAACCATCCACGGAGGCGCACGCTAGTTTTCACAATTTCAAATTTTTAATACATACATTTTTCTCTTATTTAGTTAGTCTGTAGTTTATTCCTAGTTTATCATTCTAATACATACTTAGTTCTAGTATTTTTATATCTTTTTTATAATATTCGTATCCTATTTTTATAATATTTTTATAGTATTTTTATCGTGTGCTTTTTTTCATTATTATTGTGTAGTTTTCTTATTCTTATTGTGTGCTTTTTTTATTATCGTGTGATTTTTGTATTCTTATTGTGTGCTTTTTTATTATTGTGTTTTTTTTATTATTAGTATTAGTGTACGTATTGAAAGTTAGTTTAGTGTATTTCTTCGGCGTGTGTTTTGCAAGAAGGATATGAATTCTCCAGGTAAGTTCTATATCTCTAAATCTATTACATATGTCTGAATCAAGTGTTGCCTTTTGTTTTTTCTACATTACAGTCAGTTTATTTCTATTTTCTTCATTCAATTTAATAATGACTGGCAAATTGAAATTGAATAATAAGTACTATATGCGCGCCAACAGATCACTTAATCGTTCCGTTCAGGAAGCCACATTATTACATCATTAGATGCTATTTCTTCACATTTAACATCTGTAATCCACTTTCTTAGTACCCCACTAGTGATGTTTAACCTGGGACTAGTTCACAATCATTTTCACATTCAACATCTTGTGCGTATCTTCTTATTACCAATATACTCATATGTTTCACTTGGCACAAGTTCGCAATCTTCTTCCAATCTCACCGAAAGTAATGTAAAATTTTCTCCGAATTGAGAAGAAATTCAGAATTTTGCCTCCTTCTAAAATTCACAGACTTCTGAAGAATGAGCAACTGAATTGAATAGTCCTAATTTAGCCTCTTCATTGGCAGAGTGGGCTGTAACACATAAAATTTCACATCGAACAATAAATGATATATTCCCCGTTTTATAAAGATCGGTTTCAAAACGGCCAGAAATGTAGAATTAATCGTTTCAAACCAGATAATTATCATAATTTTGGATTAAAAAATAGCATTTTAAAACTCATTAAATCTGTAGGAGTATCTCCGTATAAATCTTCACAATTAGGCAATTTCCTTTCAGAAGAATGCAATTTGGGTCCTTCTCAAATTTTTAATGTCGCGGAAGTAGCATATAAATGCGTGAAATTATAAAGGGTCTAGCTGGATAAGCATAGTGAAAAGTGCCCTTGAACCCATTTTAGCTGGCAATGCACCTTTCAATAGTGGAGCACAGGAAAACATTGTACACCAAGTTTCAACCCCCTATCTCAACCAGGAGGGTAGTTATAGGGTCAATTCGAATTTTCGGTTTTGGCCATATTTTCCCTATTTAATGGTCAGCAAAAATTCTAAAAAAAATCTGAAATATTGTAGACATGATTGTGTATGATTGTGAATTTTTTCAGATTTTTTCGTTGCAACTGCTAAGTGTAAGAAATAAAAAACGCAAAAAAATGTCGGAAAATGCAGATTTCGTGTTGAAGTTTTCGAGCGACTAGATTTTTAATTTTACAGTAGTTAGATATTGACATGACTATTATCTATGATTTTTTTCAGATTTTTCGGCAAGGTGCGCCATAGTTAAAAAAATCAGAAAACGATATTTTCGAGATTTTTCGCGTGAAAACGTGATAAGTACTTTCAATTTTTGCATTTCCGTCATACAGTGAATGCATTATATGATTTTTAATATCTCTACATTCGACAGAGTAATATGTAAACGGAGGGAATCAAGTTAATATGATTAATTGGAAGTGTATACGCACCATATATCATATGGTACGAACGAATCATTCAGCGCCGCAGTTAACGGAGTGGTTAGAGTGTGTTACATGGGCCCTTCAGGTCCATTCCGTGCT
The DNA here is from genome assembly GCA_947577245.1 of Andrena bucephala. Taxonomy (NCBI): domain Eukaryota; kingdom Metazoa; phylum Arthropoda; class Insecta; order Hymenoptera; family Andrenidae; genus Andrena; species Andrena bucephala. The sequence goes on along the minus strand of OX387716.1, from coordinate 80,146,751 downwards.
TGCTGTCCCCGCGTCGCCTTCCATTTCGCCATCAGCGATTCAGCGGAATCGCAACACGCGGGTTAGTAGGTCGCGAACGCGGAATCCGTCGGCGTGGGCACAACGTGACCACCGATGGTCCGGGGCCTAGATTCCAGAGGATGGAGCAACGGAAGTTGCGAAGGATAGCGCCTGACGGGGCGATTTCCCCCGTCCTCGAGATAGGGAGTGCGAGGCTTGAACCTCGATCGCGGTACTTCGGAAATTCAGTCTATTGCGGGAGCTCGAATTAGGAAGTCACGACGAGCCAGAGAGCCGTCCAGATACCGCGACCGCGTCTCCGCGTCAAGTCCGCGAAATACGAACGGCCGAAAATAATTCGTGAAAGGGTAACTCCATCCGACACACCGTGAACGGCCTAGCCGGGAGAGCCCTTGCGCGTCACTCGTGATCGACGTAGGAACGCGTAGAACAGACGATTAGAGACCGCGAACAGCGACGTGACCGACTTCCGTGTGCTACGATAGAGCACAGCGAGCGACCGCGACCTACGCTCGGTCAACCGACACCTCGAGCGTGCGAATCACCGACGGCAAGCGTGCCGTGCGAAGTCAGCGAAAACCGGCGAGCGACAGCCGAGACGGAGCGCCGTCTCTAGGTATGATTATCTGATTTTTGTAACAATATACTTAACATCTTGGATTTCCCGTTAAACCCATTGTACCGATGTATTCAATCCCTTGTTATCCTCCCTTTCCTTGGTAAGTATAGTCAAGGCGTGCTTTAGCACCTTGATAGAGCAGCGAACCCGGTAAATCATTCCAACCGCTCGGGGTGATTTACAAAAGTCCCTTCAGGACGTAACAAGTGTTAGACTCCAAAACTGCTGCATACTCTTTTTTGTCGTAGGTTCGCACCCCACCAAGGTCCAATTTTTTTTTTCATGATATAAAATTTTTTCAATGTTGATTACATGACAATACACGATATTCATTTAAAAATGTTTCTAGAATATTTTAAAAATATTTTATCATAAGCACTGACTGCCACTGCCAGTGACTGCCACCTCGAAAACGAACGCAAATTGGACGTAGAGTCTTGACCAACGCTCTTGAATCGACGCTCGGATTGGCTGCGCCATAGTGCCGAAACTCGTGATTGGTCAAGACACTATGTCCAATTTGCATTCATTTTCGAGGTATGAGATGACAGTCACTGGCAGTGGCAATCAGTGCCGGCAAAATCGAAGAATATTCCAAGTAATTTCATCCATCAATATCCAGACAAATCATCTCGACGTATCCAGAAGGCAAACGTAATTATGCAATTGAATAATTTCCAATTATCTACGTCGCGAAAATCGAGTTTCACATTATCTGCAAGACAGAAAAGTATGGTTATGCACGAAGTGCGAATGTTTAGCGTCTTGTTTAGTAGATAATAATTAAACACATGTTTTATTATAAATGTTAATGTTCGCAGGAGCATGCATGATCGCCTGGGGTGTGTGCTGTGCGGAGATGGAGCTGAAGTAAGTATCGCATGTATCCTGTTTATTCATACGTTACGTTTAATTTTATACTAAGGTTCTATTTGTTTTCAGCGCTAACACAATACGGAATGTGGTGATTTTACAGCAAAAAGAAGTCGAAAATAAAGGAAATTTTCTGATATCGCACCTAATAGGTACCACTGGTTACGGGACGTATTGTATATGGATTTATAAATGTAAATATTGAATGTTCTTCCTCGAATTTATATGCGCTATTTATATTATTTTCTAACAATTGTAATCACCAATCCTGTATATTATTAAATAAAGAATAAATCCTTTTTGAAATTAGTAGAATTAATTATTTAATAAACTGTAGAATCTACTAGCTGATTATGGGGGAGTAGGGATACACCTACAGCAATAACGCTACATTTGTGTTGGTGTGTAGGGACGGCCATGTGACGTCACGCGTAGGGAATTGTTTGCCAATTCTGACCCACAGATGGCGCTGTTATACGTGTCAGGCGAACGGCAGGATCTGATGCGAATCTGCTGCTCATCTGACGTCAGGCCCTGATGTCAGGCTCTGTACCTCAGACCGCAGCCTAATGCGGACACAGATGACTACGGATCTGACGTCAGGCTCTGCGCTCTCACGGCAGACCCTGCTGCCAATCTGATGTCAGATTGGTGTCAGATGGTTATCAGGGTATATATATATTATGTTATATATATATATATATTATGTTATTATGTTATATATATAATTGTAGATTTTACATTTGCGGTTAATACTCCTGGATCAGTACTACTGTCATTAATTTCTTTCAACTCGTATGCAGTATCACTGCCATTGCCAAATTCAGTTTGATTGAACGTTGTGTCGTTGTGTACACTATCGAGGTCATTTGATGAGTTGTCCAGGATAGGATGCGATAACTTGTACCATATTTCGAAGAGTCCTTCATCTTTTTTTAATCCTCCCCATATAGGGCTTGTATTCAACCTAAATGCCTCAAGATGACTTGGTGTTAAAAAATTTTCAAATACTTTCAACGAGTTGTTTCCTATTGTTTCATGAGTATTTTTTTGAGATTCAGAATTATCTGTCAATGTAATAGGTAAATCTGGGATCCGTCTCATTATGTTACTAAAATCCAGGGCATTAACATCAAAAGGGTACAATCCGCATTTCCTAAAACCATTTTCTATCTTTTCCATACTCATACTGTCCAATGTTCTTTTCAATAATGGAGCAAACTGGTATTTATGTATGCCAACACTAATTGAGCTTTTACAATATGCCCTGATAGCCATCTGCCGGCAGTCTGCCAGCAGATTGACGGCAGGGTCTGCCAGGAGAGCGCAGGATCTGCCGGCAGCTGCGGCGCAACCTACGTCCGCATTCGACTACGGATCTGCCGGCCGGCCCTGCCGGGCAGAGCCTGCCGGCAGATGGACGGCAGATCGACGGCAGATCCTGCTGCCCGCCTGACACATCCAACAGCGCCATCTGAAGGCCACAATTATCAAACAATTCCCCACGCGTGACGTCACATGGACCTACGCACCAACCCAAATGCACATTACTGCTGTAGGTGTATCCCTACCTTTCTAGGACGCGTGGAGAATTGATAAGAATCAGTGAAATGGAGCAGTGGATTTCGCTCACATAACCTGCGAGCAGATTCTGTAGTTTATTAAATAATAACAATTGTTCTATGTTTTGAAAGGTATGGTTTGTTTTTATTAATATGTACATTTGATGCACGTGAGTGATTAAAATGAGAAAATGATATAAGTGGCACCTATAAAAGAAAAGAGAAACTTTCAATATTTACACCGTAAGCAGTGGTGATTCTACATTAAAAAATAAGTCAATTTTCTCGATAACGCAGGGCGATATCAAAAACTTTAATCTTATATTTTCGACTATTTTTTTTGCAGAATCACCATATTCCCACTTGTGTTAGTTCTGAAAATAAGTACAATATTAGTCTAAAATTAAAAGGATGAACGTCGAGAGGTGTATTTTACTTTCAGTTATACTGAAGTAAAATGAGCACTGAAAAGTGCTGTTTGGTGTGTACGTTTTAAAGTAGTGGCGCTGAAAAGTGCCGATTGATGTTCATTGAGAACGTCGAGAGGTAGTTCCCGTTGAAGTCAGCAAAATAAGCACTGAAAAGTACCGTTTGTTGTCTTCGCCGCAGTAAAAGGAGACACACCTCTCCTTTTAATAGGCATATTTCTGAAAAATAACTGCAGTTAATTTTTGTTTTCACGTGACAGTAAATCATGACTTTTACAGTCATGACACTAAATGTCATGACTTTTACTTTCACGTGAAAACGGACCTTCATAGATCATCTGTTTCTTCTTCATGTTGTTGCTCTTCGTTCCAGAAACTGCGGGGCATTCGATGTTCCTGGGATGACGAGGGCTTGGTTCTTGGACCACGCTTCCTACCGCGTACCCTCTCCTTTGCCGCCTTCAGTTCCGCTTGCATCCGCAATTGGAAGTCGGATCGAGTGGGCCTGTCTAACTTGCGGTTACTAGAGACACCGTCTGAAAAAGAAATGTATGCAAAGTACGTTAGGATCAATGGAACATACAGTAATAGTAACAATAATTCTACGTAAAAGGATGAAAAGTGCTTATTGCTTCGTACCAAAAATCGCCATCGCGATACGGGTGTCGTAGAAAGATTTAAGGCTGCCGTCTCAAGTTTGTTTTGGTCCGAATCGATCGAAGCGTCCCCAGTAAACAAACGGACCCTAATGAAATTACTCCGATCGATAAAAAGAATTTGTACAGCAATGACATCTTCAGGTACTCTGGTAGACGAATTTTTTATGCATAGTTGCCACATTTTCTGTTCTCTCTGTCTCTGCCGCGCTGTTGCCACAGAGTTCTCTCTTTTCATCGAGAAGTCTTGAAGGAATACAGCACGAGAACTGCGTCTAGCGTTAGAGCCTCCCTGAATGTAGCTGTAATGAAAGATAGAGAGGTCCGGGAGTGTAAGAAGGAAAGATGGAAAGATAACCTGACACAATTTGAACTATAATTATTAACGAATAACGATATTACACATAAAATTTATTTGCAGAATTGAAAGCCGGGTTCGTTCAAAGTACTTAGTCCGATTCAAATTATTTCCTGTCAATTTAATCGGCAGAATCACTTTCATATTGATACGATGAAAAATAAAGAAATTCTGTTTCTGCATAATCAATGATATGTACATCGCCGAGCAACTCCAGGCAACAGATTAGACGGGTGAGCGATACAATGTCGCTCGGCTCGAGCTTCGGAGGACCTCAAGAATAGAGGCCCTCGATTAAAAAAATTATTTGTGGCCGACGGATGAATTCCCGTCGAATAAACTGATTCATCCGTGCCATTTCAAATAAAACTAACTCTGGGTTATTTTTATTCAACGACAAATAAATATAAAGTCTCTTTAATTTGATAGTTTATTTCAATAATTTATGAAAGAATACTAATTTGGGTATCAATATCCCTTCTAAACTTCACAATTCTTATTATCTTCTCTCATTCGGTGCAATATTTATGTTTACTTGTGAAAAAATATAATATGATTGTTCAATGATTTGTATATTTTGTGTGTTTTAATAGAATGTAAAACTTTCTATCGTATCGACATGAATGTTTCAGTAACATACTGCTGTGATTTCCCAAATGAAAATGAATTTAAACAAGGTATAAATCAGATTATTTTTATACGATTTTATTCAGCTTCGACCCTCGATTTGTTTGTATATTTTTTGTATGTTTGATATATGCATGGTAGAAATCTGGCAACTGAAATTTAACCAACTTCCAACTATCGAGTTGTCTTGAAACTTTGCAGGCGTGCGTAGTTTGGAGGACAATACAATATTTAAAAAAAAATTAACCCCGAAGGGGTGGAAAAGTTACCCACTCATCAATAAATATAACCCATAACCACAAAACGACTTGAAATCAGCCACTTGCGTTCTTTGCGAAAACGACGAAAAACCGCTTCGTTCTGAACGCTAGTGGAATCGCGATTTCCGTAGTAAATACACAAATCGAGAAGTGATTCGTTACGTTCGAATAGGAAAAAATTGTAGTACAGAGACTCGAACTGGGATCAGAAGCCACCGCCGAACAGCCCAAGTCCTCGCTGGTCGGGACCGGCGCACAGTGGGGCAAAGTGGCGAAGTTTGTTTCAAAATCAAAGAACTTTTGATAGAAATGAGATAGAGTGATGACTTTTTTTAAAATTAAAGCTGAAAGATTGCAGAATAAGGGAAAATTAATGAAATTATGGTACGAACGTTTTTTACCATTGAAAATCTGTGTTAAACTTGAAATTTTACAACAAAAATATGTTTTGTCCAATACCATGTTCGGTTAGAATTTTTTCTTGACATGTTGTACATCATTTCCTATAGATTTTGTCGCGCTGATTTCAAATCCGTTCGCAAAATTTCTCTACTACCTCAGGATTTTGAAAAAAAAACGATTTAAAGTTTAACACAGATTTTCAAAGGTAAAAAACGTTCGTATCATAATTTCATTAATTTTCCCTTATTCTGCAATCTTTCAACTTTAATGCAATCTTTTAACTTAATTTAAAAAAAAATCATCACTCTATCTCATTTCCATCAAAAGTTCTTTGATTATGAAACAAACTTCGTCACTTTGCCCCACTGTGCGGCGCGGCGTTGAGCCCGTATCGCGAACAGAGCCCTAATTGGGAATTTGCATGATTCTCAAAGAAAATATATTTGGGAGCTCTTATATAAGTTTTATTGTAATTTTTTTTTTCATAATTTTTTATTGCTTGTTAAGCGAGAAAAAAATAATTAAATATTACAATATTTAAAATTACCGAAAACGATCCGGAAATTCCCGAGCGTGGCCGAAGAAGCCTGTGACGTCACATAGTAGCATTTTCACACGTTTAGCATTGAAAAATACATTTTCTTTCAAAAAATGAATAAAAACACTGCATATAAGTGGTGTTTCGTGCCTCAGTGTAAAAGCACAACGATTAAGACTCCGGATAAAGTGTTTTTTTTTATGCCTCAAGATGTAAAACTACGAAAAATGTGGTTTACAAGTGCTAGACGTGCCGATGAACCAGAGAAGTCGAATTATTATTGTTGTCAGGATCATTTTGATTTAAAAAACGACATGGATAATTACGTGAGATATTCTCTCATGGGAGCTCCAAGAAAATTGAAGAGTGGTGTGATTCCTCACATATTTGATTGCCAACCAGGGAGGTTAAAGACGTCAGTGAATTTATCTCGGCCAACCTTTGTAAAATTAAATAGGAAAAGGACTGTCGCTGAAATGCTGTCTAATACAGACAGTGAAAAAGAAAATAGCTGTCAAAATACACATACGTCTAAGAAACAAGCAATCAAGGACAACGCAACTTTGAATAATCCTGCAAAAAAAATGTGTACCGATCTTAATAACAGAGCAAGTACTTCCTATGAAGTATTTGTAAATAAAAGTTCCAGGAGTAAAGAAGAAAGCAATTCAGAGGAAGATATTCTTGAAGCCACAGCAAACTTTTCTTATACACAGAATTTAGCATCAAGTTCTTCGCATACAGTAACCACAAATACCGACACAAACTGTAAAAAAACTTCAGTTCTAAGTTTTGGTGAATCTTCAGGCTGCCTATTACCTAAAAGTATTGGCAAGAAAACGGTTTTGCAAAAAAGTATTGGAGTGCAAGTATACCAGAAACTTGTAAAACCTCATGTTCGTTCCAAGGCCACTATGTGTGTTCCTTCTACATCCGATGCATCATGTCAATGTAAAATAGAAGATAAAACAACTAATTCTGTTCAGTCTACTTCTTTAGTCTCTCATTCGACAAGTGATTATAAAATTTCATCTGAACCAAGTGAATATCAGCAGTCAACAAGTTGTAGCGAGGAAGAAAAAGAAAAAAATAAACAAATGAAAATCAACGTACTGAACATGACCAGATATTTTATAAGTATTGATTCTAAAAAATATATTGGGATTGGCACTGAATGGCTTTGGATTATTGATTTAATACATTCGTATATTAAGTGCAGTATTGATGACATCAAGCTAACTTTGATGAAAATAAAAACAGATGATGAAATGAATTTGGTCTGTCAACATCGCAGGCTAGCAGAGTATTCAATAAAACAGTGAATTTAATAAGTCAGTGTTTAAAAAAACTTGTGTACTGCCCATCTCCAGAACATATAAAAAAAAACTTACCCATTGCTTTTCGTGCGTATTATAGTAACGTCTGTGCAATTACAGATGCTTTCGAAATAGAAATCGAAAAGCCTTCTAACTCAGTGCAACAAGCTCTGACTTGGTCAGACTATAAAAAGTGATACTTACTTACTTTAAAGTATTTGATTGCTTGCACTCCTGATGGATTTATTCTGTTTGTATCTTCTGGGTATGGAGGCAGAATAAGTGATACAACATTATTTGAAGAAAGTAATATAATGAATATTTTACCAAGAAAATGCGGTGTTATGGCAGACAGAGGATTTAAGCTAATACAGACAATTTTAAATCAAAAACAGTGTGAGTTACTTCGTCCACCATCTGTTTCAACTTGAACTAAACCAACGAAAGAAGAAGTATTAAATACTAAAAGGATCGCAAGTTTAAGAATTCACGTTGAAAGGGTGATAAGAAGAGTTCGAGAATATAAAATTTTGGAGCCTCATTCTTGTCTCGATTTGAATATTATGTCTTATATAGACGATATTGTAACAATAGTGGCAGGTTTAATAAATTTACAGACACCAATTATAAAAACATAAAGTTTAGGTTTAGGTATATCTCTTTAAAATTTGAAAAACAACATACAAAAATATTGCGACACATTATTTTCTAAACGATTGTAGTAATATAGGAAAGATATTTTGCTTCCAAAAATTAAGAGCTCTTTCAATCATGGTATTTGTAAAATCTGCATCATAATCAAGCCATAAATATTTGAATTTCTTGTTAGTTTCAAATTCTGGATCCGCAACAACAAACAATCCTTTACTTTTTCCTGCAGCCAGCATTTGTAAATTTATTTGTCCTTTGCACTTTTTACTTATATTCCCATTGGGTAAATAATCAGCAACAGTTTTCTCAGAGCTAGGACATTTGATTTCTAAAATGAAGTCAGATCCAATACCATCTGGCGAAGCTCCAAGCACAGGTATTGACGGCTTCAGAATAATGCCACTTTTTTTAATTTGTAATTTTAATGTTTCCTGGATTTCCGCAATAACTGCATCTTCTAATTTTCTTCCGCGTTCCATGTGTTTGTTGTCATACACTTTGGCAACTCCAATGATACGATGGACTAAATTTCCATCTACTGTCTGGCACCGACTACTTTCGTATATATTTGAAGCAGTAATTCTCCCAAATTTCAATTCATGCCATAACATATTACGACTCTGATCCCGAGTATTCCTTTCTCCTTCCTTGCAAAGATCCTCGCTCATATTTTCTTCTGTGTGCTTTAGAAAATCTTCAGCTGAATCTTTGATATCAGGAAAACTGAACATCAACTGATGTATCGATAACAACTGAGCCTTTCGTTCTAACAAGTCGAAAGAATACCTTGTTAATTGGCAATCTAGTTGTTTTTCTTGCGCACGTTCAAGCACTTTGTCTAAGAATGTGGAGCTGTCCATGTCACATACACTTGTTTCTTTGTCTTTCTTTGCCATCTCTGCCGTTGTTATAAACTTTTTGGATGTCCCTACTTGAGACAATTTTGATTTCTTCCAATAACACTCAACTTCAGTTGGAGATGCGGATTCATATCGTCTATTACACCACATTAAAAATGCGATGCCATGTTTACAGTCACCTGAAAGTTAAAAAATTTCATTTATTTGTCAATAATTGATCGTTTATATAGTCAGAATACACTTTAAGACTCTGTATTTACTTTTATTTATTTTTTATTGTAACAATAACAATTTTTGTAAAAAACACTTTATAGAAACTTATTTATTATCTAACCTTCCGATGCTGCACAATCAAGACACTCCACATTTTGAATTTTTCCTTCTGTTTCATCAACAGTCAAGAATACTGTATAATCCTTATTTCGCACACGATGTTCAGGACAAATCCTTCCTTTCACAACACATATGTTATCTGTTCGTTTAACGCACACATAACCTATAGCGGAGTCACCATAGTTTTCTCTCGAAGATCTATAAAAAAGGATTCATTTACAAATTAATAAAAATTAAAACAATCTCCAAAAAGTTCGCTATTTTTCTTGTACTTACAATGTTGCTTTTACTCCTCGAACTTCAGGAAGATTGTAGCGCTCATTCGTTGCGATATATTCCCACGTCATAAAGATACTAATTTTCGGTAAATTAGTAGAGTCGGCTTTACTAAACCCTGGCTCCAATGTATTTGGCATTTTAATATATTCAATATCAACGATTAATAAAGTTGTTTAAAAATGATTCAAAACCGGTGTTATGAGGTGAAGTGAAGTAGAAGCCCTCGGGTTCACTAATTACACTTTTAATACACTGCACATAGAAGAATAATGACTGCTCGCTAAGTATCACGTTCTGAAACTGACCGCTCTTGTTTTTGGGGTCCTATTATATGTACCCTTTTTGGGTGATAGTATCACAGGATGATGCGTCCATGGTGGCGCATCCACGGTGACGTGTCTGCCGTGACACAAACCTGGTACTCTTTTGTTAAGGCGTCAGAGTCATGAACGAGCCCCAGTAATTCGTCATCGAGCAACTAATAGTAAATACATTTGTGTTTACTATTAGACGGCTGTTTTGATATACGTATTTTTAGGCAACTCATAACACCAGTTTCACGACGCAATCATAAACACATAGCAGCCATTTAAAACTACTACTATGTGACGTCACGAACCTTTACGACCAATCAAAATCGTTTCTTCGCAATACGGAACGTTTCAAACATTACCAATTTTTAATTTCATTTTTTAATAATTAACGATTTATAACAATTAAAAATTTTATTGTACATTTATTGCTTATGATGTATATTCAGGTTATAAATAATCAATTATGCAATTCCTTTTAAATGCAAATTCCCTATTCCCAGTGTTCGTTTCTCGCTTCTTTCTGGCCGAAGGGGGGAGCGAGATGGAACGCTTTGCCTGCGCGACGGCCGCGAACGCACAGGACGGAGTTGTCAGGCGTCCGAAAGACGGAGCGAGACAAAACATCATCCCGTGGTCTATCTCGTACCGCCCTCGCTCGCTTTCAGTGCCTCTCGCTCGCTCTCGCCTTCGCCGGACAAGAGTGAGACAGAAGTGGTGGGAATAGCGAAAAGTCCACATCGTTTACACCAAACCGAGCCCGTAACGAGACAGTACTGTAGTATCTTTTATTTGAGTTTATCCAGATAATATCTTTGCCCATTTCTGTTCTCCAGCCGCTTCGCCGTGATTCATTCAAGCCTCCCTTACGACAAAATAGTAATAGGGGAAATGCGGCAACAGCGCGATTCGACTCTCGATACATCTCGGCAACTATGTCTTTCCTACATTTATCGGCTAGATTGGACTTCCACCGGGTTTGATGGTACAATGCACGAATATACCATCAACGCCGGTGACGGAGAATCCTTGAAGCTTCATTCTGTCATTTCTCGAGTCTGTCTCAGTACACGAGTCCTAAATTCATTATTATTTCAACGTACGCTGCTTATTAGCGTTCAAACGCACCGTACCCGTTTGCACGAATGTCTACTGGAGGCAACTATACCCGCAAAAACTTCCTTCTTGGCGATTCCAGGGCGAAAGATGAAAACTACGGTTTGTTTACTACACGCGTATACGTACACGCTTAACTTAGCTTGTGTGAGCGTACGCACACATTCAAGGCCCGCGGAGACGGCAGCCTTAAGTCCTTCGCGGCCAAACCAAGTGAATGACGACGTTAAGTCGTCTGACAGTGCTTCCTTGAAGCAGGACTTGACCGCTCCCTTGAAATCGAATCCACCCACGTATTCGAAATACTTTACCTAAACAAAGCGAGTAAAGATTGATGTAAGTATATATTATATATAATAGTAAATAAAAGAATAATTTCGTTTTCACTTACGACTTTGTAATAGGTGTCGTCATCGATGTCCTCAAAGCATTCGACCTCCTGCACTGAGGACAAGGGGGGGACTGCTGGCTTCGTCAGTCGACCAGTGTTATGGGTGGTCTGGACAGATTTCTGTATACTCATCAAGAGAGTATTCATTCTTCTGCAAACAGAACGGATGGAGACGTAACGTATTAATAAACACGTTACATGCGATACTTACGTTAGCTCTGTCTCGATCCTCCGATCGCGTCCCGTGAGATCTTCCATGCTCCTGCGAACATTAACATTTATAAGAAAATATCCTTACAGTAATATTTTTATAGCAAAAATAAAGCAAAATGTAAATTTACCCATAATCAGGGTGTTGTGTCGGCGCTGTATTATGCTGCAACGGCTCACCGTGGATCACAGTGGCGCGTGCAGACGATGTCCCTGGATCTGTGTATCCTTCGAGGGCAGGAACATTGGCCGCATCCGTATCCTGAAACATAACATTCTGATTAAGAGTAGGAACACCCTTCGACGTTGTTGGATCGTGTTCCTGCAGGACTGTCGCCAGATCCTGGATGTCCTGCTCAATTGCTGGTCTCTGCGCGGTCGACGTCCTTTGCCGTTTCGGAATATCCTCCTCCGAAGACGTCGTTTGGTATCGTGTGGGTTTCACGACCACACGTTTCTCTCGTTTCTCCATGCCAGCCTGTAAGTAAAAAAAGTACATATTACGATACTTAGCAAAGGCGTGTTAGATGTGTTTTCCATTTTACATGCAATATTTTATGCACCAACTATTCTCACCTTTTCCATATTATATTTTTATGTATCTTAATTGTACGAAACCTCAAGACGAACCTATTTAACGTACTATTCAATAATTCGAGTGTAACGCGACAAAGGCTTTAACAGTAGAAAACGTGAAAAAATTACCCATCACCATAGATTAACAAGGATACGTGTAAATATGGTTTTACTTGTTAAGAGCAATACAAAAGAAGAAAATGTAAATATTATAGCACGTCACTCACCAGAAAATAGTCGTAACTTACCAAAAACAAGAGACGAAACTAGAAAGGGGAAAAGATTTTTTTTTTTTTTTTTTTACATGGTGAAAATCCCTAACGGATACCTCACCCCCCGCGAGAGGAGTGAGATTATGTGGGGCTTGCACCCACTAAAACCACCATGGTGACCGCCTGACGCGAGAGGCTTACACAAAGGAGAGGGACTGCAGCGAGATACTTTTAATGATAATGAAGATGAAAGAATTTGAACACTACGGCTTCTCGCTGTGTGTAATAACGACAACGACATAGCTACGGGTTGCTAAGGGGATGGGGTCGTCGTTGTTGCCAGTGGGCATATTACCTTGAAGAGGCATTCTAAAACATTTGGTGCGAACCTGATCGGGGGAGATATATGAAATGTCCTGGCTCAATGTGGCGCATTTATATACGCCAAGAGCCGAAGACTTTAAGGCGATATCATAAAAATCATCGACCTCTAGAAATTTTTTAATACCTAAACGATGGGAGTTATTAGAGTCTATGCTAATATTGAAAATTAGGCAGATCGAGCCGTCGACTGAGATGCAACAATTATCGCGTACACTTATGCCCAGAGATATGCCATTGAAATCTATCTTATGGTATTGAGAACAATTGGGCTCGTTACTAAGCGGTCTAGATACGCGAATAGAAAAATCGACATTAGAATGAATATTTGTGCCATAAAGTTGTGTCTCCCTCATCCTATTGGAATATTGTTGGAGAGGAAGACTTGGCTTTCTAAGATATTTTCTAAAAATGGACATGTTGTTCTCATATGGAAAAGCAGAACATGAATCTAAATTACCAAGATGTCTGACATCGTTGGTTAAATGAAGAAGGCCATGGACGTTATAACTATTAAAAGTTGGGCCATAAAGTTCTTCGTTACGAAGAACAAATTTTTTCAAAGCTAACTCTGCAAAATTCAAGTGTGGGATCGAAGGAGATTCTGAAACTAAAATCCTTATGGCCGCATGTAAAAATAAGAAATGCTGGTATACGGTATTTTCCAGTACACGATACAGTATAACTGGCCCTGTATACAAGAGAAACTGTCGAAATTCGGTCGCCTTATATTTAGAGCATTGTTCGATAGCTCTGGGACGTCTGGCAAAGTCTGAGGGGCAATATCTGCTAAGACTATTCAGTCTCGCAGACAGTATAGAAATTTCCCTGCGGCGCAATTTTGAGAGACGTGAATGCTCTCCAAATACCCACGCAGACAAGAGTTTCTTTACTACGCCCAAACATACAAGATGCATATACTCGAAAGGAACTTGCGAACCCATTCCCATCGGTAGCAATGACAATGGGCTTGTACCTTCCTTGTGATGCTTCGCGCCTAACCGTTTAATATATTCCTCATCGGTTCGAGGAGAATGATTTACCCCATTGAAAGCGTAATGCTTACCGTTCAGGGTACCAGTAACAGTACATTTAGAACAGGGACGGATAGACAGATGCCCACGATGATTCAACACAAATGCTCGAGCTGGTGCGTCAGCTATGAAACATCTCAGTCGTACGGACAACTTACTGCCATGAAAATGTATGCCTCCGTGATGGCCCTGACGTCTGCAATAAACTTCTCAAAGAAAGTATCGGGGTTGTGTGGTTTTTGGGGACCTTTATATATGCCTACCACTATTGGCTTTACGCGAGGAAGATTTGAAATCCTACATTGGATGGGCCAGATATGAATCAAACCTGATTTGTCTAAACTACATCCATCGGTATGAAAATCTAATTCTAACTGTCTAACATTCGCTGCGGACAAAGTATTGGGGAGACTTTTAATAATTTCTACTTCCAGATCAAAATGAATGTATTCTCCTGGTGCCACGACAAAGGTGACAACAGGATTACGTGGCGTAGATACAAGTGTTCTAACATCCTGAGGCAACTGGGAGAAACAGGGTTGGCGAAAAGATGGCTCGGGGGAAGTACCACAGGACAATGAAACTGTCTCGTGGATATTAGAAACGCGTGACGTGGAAGTAGAAGGACCGGCGTCTTCTACATTTATATCACGCCTAGCACTGAATCTATCGGGGATTAAATTAACCGCAGCGGACGAACTACAACCTGCAGATGTGCTAGCTGCATCTTGCACGTTAGAAATATTATCCGCTACTCTACTGACCGTGTTCAAACCGGAACAGTATCGCACGCGTAAGTTACTTCGTACCTCGCGCATAACCCTCCTTTTCTGTCTCGCCGATAATGCGCGTCCGGGTTTCCGCGACGTAGACAATTTGAAATTATTAAATTCCATAATTACTTACGTCTCGTGGATGTCTCGGGATGATTTTCGTGGTTTTCTGATGCTCTGGAAATTCTTCGGATTTGCCGTCGATGACTGCCACCTCAGAATGAACGAGAATTTGAAACAAACGCGAACTCGGATGTAGAGTCCCGACCAATCACGAATGTCCGCAGGCGGCGCAGCCAATCCGAGCGTAGCCCACTGTACCGCCAAAATGTTAACTCGTGGTACCCTTTGTTGGACGTGGTACCATTTGTGCTACGCTTGAGCGTAGCATTATTATGGAATTTAATAATTTCAAATTGTCTACGTCGCGGAAACCCGGACGCGCATTATCGGCGAGACAGAAAAGGAGGGTTATGCGCGAGATACGAAGTAACTTACGCGTGCGATACCGTTCCGGTTTGAACACGGTCAGTAGAGTAGCGGATAATATTTCTAACGTGCAAGATGCAGCTAGCACATCTGCAGGTTGTAGTTCGTCCGCTGCGGTTAATTTAATCCCCGATAGATTCAGTGCTAGGCGTGATATAAATGTAGAAGACGCCGGTCCTTCTACTTCCACGTCACGCGTTTCTAATATCCACGAGACAGTTTCATTGTCCTGTGGTACTTCCCCCGAGCCATCTTTTCGCCAACCCTGTTTCTCCCAGTTGCCTCAGGATGTTAGAACACTTGTATCTACGCCACGTAATCCTGTTGTCACCTTTGTCGTGGCACCAGGAGAATACATTCATTTTGATCTGGAAGTAGAAATTATTAAAAGTCTCCCCAATACTTTGTCCGCAGCGAATGTTAGACAGTTAGAATTAGATTTTCATACCGATGGATGTAGTTTAGACAAATCAGGTTTGATTCATATCTGGCCCATCCAATGTAGGATTTCAAATCTTCCTCGCGTAAAGCCAATAGTGGTAGGCATATATAAAGGTCCCCAAAAACCACACAACCCCGATACTTTCTTTGAGAAGTTTATTGCAGACGTCAGGGCCATCACGGAGGCATACATTTTCATGGCAGTAAGTTGTCCGTACGACTGAGATGTTTCATAGCTGACGCACCAGCTCGAGCATTTGTGTTGAATCATCGTGGGCATCTGTCTATCCGTCCCTGTTCTAAATGTACTGTTACTGGTACCCTGAACGGTAAGCATTACGCTTTCAATGGGGTAAATCATTCTCCTCGAACCGATGAGGAATATATTAAACGGTTAGGCGCGAAGCATCACAAGGAAGGTACAAGCCCATTGTCATTGCTACCGATGGGAATGGGTTCGCAAGTTCCTTTCGAGTATATGCATCTTGTATGTTTGGGCGTAGTAAAGAAACTCTTGTCTGCGTGGGTATTTGGAGAGCATTCACGTCTCTCAAAATTGCGCCGCAGGGAAATTTCTATACTGTCTGCGAGACTGAATAGTCTTAGCAGATATTGCCCCTCAGACTTTGCCAGACGTCCCAGAGCTATCGAACAATGCTCTAAATATAAGGCGACCGAATTTCGACAGTTTCTCTT
Source organism: Andrena bucephala (assembly GCA_947577245.1). NCBI lineage: Eukaryota > Metazoa > Arthropoda > Insecta > Hymenoptera > Andrenidae > Andrena > Andrena bucephala. Next base: position 80,130,338 of record OX387716.1, on the reverse strand, counting down.
GTATACAGGGCCAGTTATACTGTATCGTGTACTGGAAAATACCGTATACCAGCATTTCTTATTTTTACATGCGGCCATAAGGATTTTAGTTTCAGAATCTCCTTCTATCCCACACTTGAATTTTGCAGAGTTAGCTTTGAAAAAATTTGTTCTTCGTAACGAAGAACTTTATGGCCCAACTTTTAATAGTTATAACGTCCATGGCCTTCTTCATTTAACCAACGATGTCAGACATCTTGGTAATTTAGATTCATGTTCTGCTTTTCCATATGAGAACAACATGTCCATTTTTAGAAAATATCTTAGAAAGCCAAGTCTTCCTCTCCAACAATATTCCAATAGGATGAGGGAGACACAACTTTATGGCACAAATATTCATTCTAATGTCGATTTTTCTATTCGCGTATCTAGACCGCTTAGTAACGAGCCCAATTGTTCTCAATACCATAAGATAGATTTCAATGGCATATCTCTGGGCATAAGTGTACGCGATAATTGTTGCATCTCAGTCGACGGCTCGATCTGCCTAATTTTCAATATTAGCATAGACTCTAATAACTCCCATCGTTTAGGTATTAAAAAATTTCTAGAGGTCGATGATTTTTATGATATCGCCTTAAAGTCTTCGGCTCTTGGCGTATATAAATGCGCCACGTTGAGCCAGGACATTTCATATATCTCCCCCGATCAGGTTCGCACCAAATGTTTTAGAATGCCTCTTCAAGGTAATATGCCCACTGGCAACAACGACGACCCCATCCCCTTAGCAACCCGTAGCTATGTCGTTGTCGTTATTACACACAGCGAGAAGCCGTAGTGTTCAAATTCTTTCATCTTCATTATCATTAAAAGTATCTCGCTGCAGTCCCTCTCCTTTGTGTAAGCCTCTCGCGTCAGGCGGTCACCATGGTGGTTTTAGTGGGTGCAAGCCCCACATAATCTCACTCCTCTCGCGGGGGGTGAGGTATCCGTTAGGGATTTTCACCATGTAAAAAAAAAAAAAAAAAAATCTTTTCCCCTTTCTAGTTTCGTCTCTTGTTTTTGGTAAGTTACGACTATTTTCTGGTGAGTGACGTGCTATAATATTTACATTTTCTTCTTTTGTATTGCTCTTAACAAGTAAAACCATATTTACACGTATCCTTGTTAATCTATGGTGATGGGTAATTTTTTCACGTTTTCTACTGTTAAAGCCTTTGTCGCGTTACACTCGAATTATTGAATAGTACGTTAAATAGGTTCGTCTTGAGGTTTCGTACAATTAAGATACATAAAAATATAATATGGAAAAGGTGAGAATAGTTGGTGCATAAAATATTGCATGTAAAATGGAAAACACATCTAACACGCCTTTGCTAAGTATCGTAATATGTACTTTTTTTACTTACAGGCTGGCATGGAGAAACGAGAGAAACGTGTGGTCGTGAAACCCACACGATACCAAACGACGTCTTCGGAGGAGGATATTCCGAAACGGCAAAGGACGTCGACCGCGCAGAGACCAGCAATTGAGCAGGACATCCAGGATCTGGCGACAGTCCTGCAGGAACACGATCCAACAACGTCGAAGGGTGTTCCTACTCTTAATCAGAATGTTATGTTTCAGGATACGGATGCGGCCAATGTTCCTGCCCTCGAAGGATACACAGATCCAGGGACATCGTCTGCACGCGCCACTGTGATCCACGGTGAGCCGTTGCAGCATAATACAGCGCCGACACAACACCCTGATTATGGGTAAATTTACATTTTGCTTTATTTTTGCTATAAAAATATTACTGTAAGGATATTTTCTTATAAATGTTAATGTTCGCAGGAGCATGGAAGATCTCACGGGACGCGATCGGAGGATCGAGACAGAGCTAACGTAAGTATCGCATGTAACGTGTTTATTAATACGTTACGTCTCCATCCGTTCTGTTTGCAGAAGAATGAATACTCTCTTGATGAGTATACAGAAATCTGTCCAGACCACCCATAACACTGGTCGACTGACGAAGCCAGCAGTCCCCCCCTTGTCCTCAGTGCAGGAGGTCGAATGCTTTGAGGACATCGATGACGACACCTATTACAAAGTCGTAAGTGAAAACGAAATTATTCTTTTATTTACTATTATATATAATATATACTTACATCAATCTTTACTCGCTTTGTTTAGGTAAAGTATTTCGAATACGTGGGTGGATTCGATTTCAAGGGAGCGGTCAAGTCCTGCTTCAAGGAAGCACTGTCAGACGACTTAACGTCGTCATTCACTTGGTTTGGCCGCGAAGGACTTAAGGCTGCCGTCTCCGCGGGCCTTGAATGTGTGCGTACGCTCACACAAGCTAAGTTAAGCGTGTACGTATACGCGTGTAGTAAACAAACCGTAGTTTTCATCTTTCGCCCTGGAATCGCCAAGAAGGAAGTTTTTGCGGGTATAGTTGCCTCCAGTAGACATTCGTGCAAACGGGTACGGTGCGTTTGAACGCTAATAAGCAGCGTACGTTGAAATAATAATGAATTTAGGACTCGTGTACTGAGACAGACTCGAGAAATGACAGAATGAAGCTTCAAGGATTCTCCGTCACCGGCGTTGATGGTATATTCGTGCATTGTACCATCAAACCCGGTGGAAGTCCAATCTAGCCGATAAATGTAGGAAAGACATAGTTGCCGAGATGTATCGAGAGTCGAATCGCGCTGTTGCCGCATTTCCCCTATTACTATTTTGTCGTAAGGGAGGCTTGAATGAATCACGGCGAAGCGGCTGGAGAACAGAAATGGGCAAAGATATTATCTGGATAAACTCAAATAAAAGATACTACAGTACTGTCTCGTTACGGGCTCGGTTTGGTGTAAACGATGTGGACTTTTCGCTATTCCCACCACTTCTGTCTCACTCTTGTCCGGCGAAGGCGAGAGCGAGCGAGAGGCACTGAAAGCGAGCGAGGGCGGTACGAGATAGACCACGGGATGATGTTTTGTCTCGCTCCGTCTTTCGGACGCCTGACAACTCCGTCCTGTGCGTTCGCGGCCGTCGCGCAGGCAAAGCGTTCCATCTCGCTCCCCCCTTCGGCCAGAAAGAAGCGAGAAACGAACACTGGGAATAGGGAATTTGCATTTAAAAGGAATTGCATAATTGATTATTTATAACCTGAATATACATCATAAGCAATAAATGTACAATAAAATTTTTAATTGTTATAAATCGTTAATTATTAAAAAATGAAATTAAAAATTGGTAATGTTTGAAACGTTCCGTATTGCGAAGAAACGATTTTGATTGGTCGTAAAGGTTCGTGACGTCACATAGTAGTAGTTTTAAATGGCTGCTATGTGTTTATGATTGCGTCGTGAAACTGGTGTTATGAGTTGCCTAAAAATACGTATATCAAAACAGCCGTCTAATAGTAAACACAAATGTATTTACTATTAGTTGCTCGATGACGAATTACTGGGGCTCGTTCATGACTCCGACGCCTTAACAAAAGAGTACAAGGTTTGTGTCACGGCAGACACGTCACCGTGGATGCGCCACCATGGACGCATCATCCTGTGATACTATCACCCAAAAAGGGTACATATAATAGGACCCCAAAAACAAGAGCGGTCAGTTTCAGAACGTGATACTTAGCGAGCAGTCATTATTCTTCTATGTGCAGTGTATTAAAAGTGTAATTAGTGAACCCGAGGGCTTCTACTTCACTTCACCTCATAACACCGGTTTTGAATCATTTTTAAACAACTTTATTAATCGTTGATATTGAATATATTAAAATGCCAAATACATTGGAGCCAGGGTTTAGTAAAGCCGACTCTACTAATTTACCGAAAATTAGTATCTTTATGACGTGGGAATATATCGCAACGAATGAGCGCTACAATCTTCCTGAAGTTCGAGGAGTAAAAGCAACATTGTAAGTACAAGAAAAATAGCGAACTTTTTGGAGATTGTTTTAATTTTTATTAATTTGTAAATGAATCCTTTTTTATAGATCTTCGAGAGAAAACTATGGTGACTCCGCTATAGGTTATGTGTGCGTTAAACGAACAGATAACATATGTGTTGTGAAAGGAAGGATTTGTCCTGAACATCGTGTGCGAAATAAGGATTATACAGTATTCTTGACTGTTGATGAAACAGAAGGAAAAATTCAAAATGTGGAGTGTCTTGATTGTGCAGCATCGGAAGGTTAGATAATAAATAAGTTTCTATAAAGTGTTTTTTACAAAAATTGTTATTGTTACAATAAAAAATAAATAAAAGTAAATACAGAGTCTTAAAGTGTATTCTGACTATATAAACGATCAATTATTGACAAATAAATGAAATTTTTTAACTTTCAGGTGACTGTAAACATGGCATCGCATTTTTAATGTGGTGTAATAGACGATATGAATCCGCATCTCCAACTGAAGTTGAGTGTTATTGGAAGAAATCAAAATTGTCTCAAGTAGGGACATCCAAAAAGTTTATAACAACGGCAGAGATGGCAAAGAAAGACAAAGAAACAAGTGTATGTGACATGGACAGCTCCACATTCTTAGACAAAGTGCTTGAACGTGCGCAAGAAAAACAACTAGATTGCCAATTAACAAGGTATTCTTTCGACTTGTTAGAACGAAAGGCTCAGTTGTTATCGATACATCAGTTGATGTTCAGTTTTCCTGATATCAAAGATTCAGCTGAAGATTTTCTAAAGCACACAGAAGAAAATATGAGCGAGGATCTTTGCAAGGAAGGAGAAAGGAATACTCGGGATCAGAGTCGTAATATGTTATGGCATGAATTGAAATTTGGGAGAATTACTGCTTCAAATATAGACGAAAGTAGTCGGTGCCAGACAGTAGATGGAAATTTAGTCCATCGTATCATTGGAGTTGCCAAAGTGTATGACAACAAACACATGGAACGCGGAAGAAAATTAGAAGATGCAGTTATTGCGGAAATCCAGGAAACATTAAAATTACAAATTAAAAAAAGTGGCATTATTCTGAAGCCGTCAATACCTGTGCTTGGAGCTTCGCCAGATGGTATTGGATCTGACTTCATTTTAGAAATCAAATGTCCTAGCTCTGAGAAAACTGTTGCTGATTATTTACCCAATGGGAATATAAGTAAAAAGTGCAAAGGACAAATAAATTTACAAATGCTGGCTGCAGGAAAAAGTAAAGGATTGTTTGTTGTTGCGGATCCAGAATTTGAAACTAACAAGAAATTCAAATATTTATGGCTTGATTATGATGCAGATTTTACAAATACCATGATTGAAAGAGCTCTTAATTTTTGGAAGCAAAATATCTTTCCTATATTACTACAATCGTTTAGAAAATAATGTGTCGCAATATTTTTGTATGTTGTTTTTCAAATTTTAAAGAGATATACCTAAACCTAAACTTTATGTTTTTATAATTGGTGTCTGTAAATTTATTAAACCTGCCACTATTGTTACAATATCGTCTATATAAGACATAATATTCAAATCGAGACAAGAATGAGGCTCCAAAATTTTATATTCTCGAACTCTTCTTATCACCCTTTCAACGTGAATTCTTAAACTTGCGATCCTTTTAGTATTTAATACTTCTTCTTTCGTTGGTTTAGTTCAAGTTGAAACAGATGGTGGACGAAGTAACTCACACTGTTTTTGATTTAAAATTGTCTGTATTAGCTTAAATCCTCTGTCTGCCATAACACCGCATTTTCTTGGTAAAATATTCATTATATTACTTTCTTCAAATAATGTTGTATCACTTATTCTGCCTCCATACCCAGAAGATACAAACAGAATAAATCCATCAGGAGTGCAAGCAATCAAATACTTTAAAGTAAGTAAGTATCACTTTTTATAGTCTGACCAAGTCAGAGCTTGTTGCACTGAGTTAGAAGGCTTTTCGATTTCTATTTCGAAAGCATCTGTAATTGCACAGACGTTACTATAATACGCACGAAAAGCAATGGGTAAGTTTTTTTTTATATGTTCTGGAAATGGGCAGTACACAAGTTTTTTTAAACACTGACTTATTAAATTCACTGTTTTATTGAATACTCTGCTAGCCTGCGATGTTGACAGACCAAATTCATTTCATCATCTGTTTTTATTTTCATCAAAGTTAGCTTGATGTCATCAATACTGCACTTAATATACGAATGTATTAAATCAATAATCCAAAGCCATTCAGTGCCAATCCCAATATATTTTTTAGAATCAATACTTATAAAATATCTGGTCATGTTCAGTACGTTGATTTTCATTTGTTTATTTTTTTCTTTTTCTTCCTCGCTACAACTTGTTGACTGCTGATATTCACTTGGTTCAGATGAAATTTTATAATCACTTGTCGAATGAGAGACTAAAGAAGTAGACTGAACAGAATTAGTTGTTTTATCTTCTATTTTACATTGACATGATGCATCGGATGTAGAAGGAACACACATAGTGGCCTTGGAACGAACATGAGGTTTTACAAGTTTCTGGTATACTTGCACTCCAATACTTTTTTGCAAAACCGTTTTCTTGCCAATACTTTTAGGTAATAGGCAGCCTGAAGATTCACCAAAACTTAGAACTGAAGTTTTTTTTACAGTTTGTGTCGGTATTTGTGGTTACTGTATGCGAAGAACTTGATGCTAAATTCTGTGTATAAGAAAAGTTTGCTGTGGCTTCAAGAATATCTTCCTCTGAATTGCTTTCTTCTTTACTCCTGGAACTTTTATTTACAAATACTTCATAGGAAGTACTTGCTCTGTTATTAAGATCGGTACACATTTTTTTTGCAGGATTATTCAAAGTTGCGTTGTCCTTGATTGCTTGTTTCTTAGACGTATGTGTATTTTGACAGATATTTTCTTTTTCACTGTCTGTATTAGACAGCATTTCAGCGACAGTCCTTTTCCTATTTAATTTTACAAAGGTTGGCCGAGATAAATTCACTGACGTCTTTAACCTCCCTGGTTGGCAATCAAATATTGAGGAATCACACCACTCTTCAATTTTCTTGGAGCTCCCATGAGAGAATATCTCACGTAATTATCCATGTCGATTTTTAAATCAAAATGATCCTGACAACAATAATAATTCGACTTCCCTGGTTCATCGGCACGTCTAGCACTTGTAAACCACATTTTTCGTAGTTTTACATCTTGAGGCATAAAAAAAAACACTTTATCCGGAGTCTTAATCGTTGTGCTTTTACACTGAGGCACGAAACACCACTTATATGCAGTGTTTTTATTCATTTTTTGAAAGAAAATGTATTTTTCAATGCTAAACGTGTGAAAATGCTACTATGTGACGTCACAGGCTTCTTCGGCCACGCTCGGGAATTTCCGGATCGTTTTCGGTAATTTTAAATATTGTAATATTTAATTATTTTTTTCTCGCTTAACAAGCAATAAAAAATTATGAAAAAAAAAATTACAATAAAACTTATATAAGAGCTCCCAAATATATTTTCTTTGAGAATCATGCAAATTCCCAATTCGGGCTCTGTTCACGATACGGGCTCAACGCCCGCGCCGGTCCCGATCAGCGATCCGCTAACGAGACAATACTGTAAAGGCTCCCCCAAACCAACGCGAATATTCGCGTCGCGGAGCGGATTCGCCGCGGATCAGATAAGGCGCCCATAAGCCGACACGTATAAAGGCTCCCCCAAACCAACGCGAATATCGCGGCGCGAAGCGGATCCGCCGCGGATCAGATAAGGCTGCCCATAAGCCGCCACGTATAAAAAACTGCCGAACCGCGGCGGATCCGCTCCGCGATATTCGCGTTGGTTTGGGGGAGCCTTAAAAAACTCTGATCCGCGGCGGATTCGCTCCGCGCGGCAATATTCGCGTTGGTT